>ML681971.1:14228150-14395136 GCA_007922195.1 Podocnemis expansa
TACAGCATTTGTGCAGTGCCAGCCATGTCTATCATTTTCAGATGATATTTTCACAAGTGTGATTGCACTTACTTATGGACACCTTGCAGGCATCCAGCATCAGCTAAAAACATGCAAGTCAAGTGTTCATATGCATATGTACTTTTGGACAACTCTGATTTTCATACGCACATTTATTGCCGGACTCATGCTCAGATTGGAAAGGCACATGAATATTTGGGTTGTCAAGGGGCTTTCTATAGAATCAAATCTGTCTATAGAAACAGTGTACATTGTTCACTGCCTGGGAGCATTTATTGACTTTTGTAAATAGTTTTCTGTGGTCTCTGAGGGTGTGTTCACACAGCAGTCTTATTTTGAAACAACAGAGGTTGTTTCGAAATAAGGCCATGTTCACACGATGCACCATTGTTCTGAAAAAACTTAAACTCGACGTGGGGATGAAACAACATTGTTTCGAAATGATTGTTTCGAAACAATGCCGTCTGAACATGTTTCGAAACAACAGTGACTCGTTTCGAAATAACTGTTGTCTGAACATGCTATTTCACTTTGAGCTTTTTTCCTTAATTCAAATTAACAAACTGTTAATTCGAATTAACTTATTTCAAAATAAGGCATTATTTCGGTACAACTTGTATTGAAACAACTTGTATCGAGATAACCCCCTGTGTGTGAACATAGCCTGAGTCATGGTGTTCCTTGTCCTTCATTTGTGTGGGGAATATTTCAAACACCAATGTTTCTCTTTCAGACTGGTTGTCAATTATCTGCAACAGTAGATGGGGGGGGAGATACTTGAAAAATGCAAACATCTCTTAATGTTTATGAGAAAACTAATAAAAAGGCAGATTCTCAAAGCATTTAGTCACTATAGTAAAATTTAGGAAGGTGGCAACCCTGTGATTGGCATGCTGGTTAAATTTTAACTTTGAAAAGAGGCCAGTAAAACCTCTGGATGACAGTATATTTAATGGTAGAGCAAAACTGTACTAATGTTGATTTGAAGGGTAATTTTCTTGTCAACTATATAATTAATGCACCATACAGTACAGTAGCCTATTGTTATTCTGGTACTCTGAGATGCATTTCAAATTGAATAGCTGTTTAACAAAACACTTGGCAGATTTATTACCCTTAGGTGATTCTGTCATTCAGCATTTTCACACATTTAGCCTGAAGTTGCAGAATCAGTTTTGGTATCTACTCTGTGAAATGCAAAGCTTGTTTCAATTAAAAAAAAAAAAAAAATCAGGACTTGACTTGGAGCCTCGTCTCTTAGCAGTGAAACATGAATTACCCTTGCAAGCTCCTTGGCTTTTTCTACCTTAGCCAAGGCATTCTCTGCCACTTTTAATATACTACAGAAAGGGATTTTGTGGTCTTCTTAAGATATTGTCTTCAACATTATTCTTGTCTTTATTTGACTTAATAGAACACTTGGCACATCAGAAACTACAGTTCAGAGATAAATGCTTATGTAATGGGAATTTTTAAACAAGGAGAAATCATGTTGAATTTGCTGTTGCTATGTATATAAAAATTCAAGCAGATGTGGTTGAACAGAATAGGGTGACTCTTGGGAATTCAGTAGTTATGGCATCAAAACTTTCTCCCAAAAGGTATGGTTTCATCTTCCTTATTGTAAAGAATTAGGGTTTCAAGCATTGATTGTTTTTAAGAAGAGATGACAAAGAACACGTGTAGGAGGAATTCTGTCCTTGAACTGGGTTGCTAAAGAGTAAATGAAAAGTGAAGTTTGCATCTTAGATGCAGCAAATTTACATATGAAAATTCTGTGTGACCTTTTGGTGTGAGTTCCCTTGTGCAGGGGTTGAAATGGAACAATTTTTTCAATCTTTTGAGATTCTTTTTGAAAAAAAAAATCGACCCCACCCCTTTTCCCACTCAGTGAAAAAAAAATTAATGATGAAGGTTTTTCTTTCTCTTTCTCAAACAGACACACCTCCATTTTAAGAAGTTACAATGTGGTAGTAGAAGACAATTTTATTTTTCCTTTTAATATTTGCAACTTTTTTAAAAGCGTTACAAAAGGACAAAAAGTAAGTAGATAAAGTAATAAAAAATATTAAAAAGGTCTAAAAATGCCCCATACATTATTCATTCAACTGCATTTAGTGATTAGAAGGGGAAAAGATCAATGGGGAAGAAAGAAAAACAAAACACTGAAAACAAGCAGTAAACAAAACTCCACACCCACAACCAAAATTCAAAACATTTTGCAGTGTGTAATTTCTGCTTTTATTAAAAAGTGGAAACTTTAAAAAAATTGTATAAGTGATCGATTGTGAGCAAAAATACCCATTTTTTTTAGGGGAAAAAGGTTTTGAATAAAAAGAGTTAAACCAGCTGTAGATGAAAATTCTCTTGCAAAAACCACAGCAGGTTTTGCACAGCTAGACTTCCACTTCACCAGCCGTATACTTTCGTGAGGTCAGTTCATCCACCAGATAAATCGTTTGTGTAACCTACGGGCTAAGTTTGTGAATGTAAGTCATGGAGGTGTCAGTCAGTGTCACCCCGACTGGCAACAATCCATCTGTACTTGTCAGAGTGAAGCGACGCATGTACAACACAAGAAATGGGCTTGCATTCTAATCTATCACCGTTGTGAACATGGCTCAGCCTTTGAGACATCAGGAGTAGTAAATGCTCCATCATGGGGTAATGATTGTCTCTATTCATCACTTAGGTTGGTAGGCAAACTGTGGCAAGCTAGCGGCCTGCAGAGAGAGAGAGATCTGCCCTATTTCTGTGAGTTTATTTTCCTCTATTTACCTCCCCCACCACACACACTTTTTTTGTTATTCACTAGAGTGTATGAAGGACAGCTAATATCAGAGCAAGCCAGAGATTTACAGCTCTTTTGTGAAGATCGATAATAGGGTAGTTTTCAAAATCAGTGAGTGTACAGGCATTATCTTACATTAATTGATGTCAGAGCTTGGACCATGCTAGACCAGTTCCAGTCTTAAAGCTCCCTAGGAAATAATTGGGACTCAATTCAATCATTCTCTACTTCATTCTTGACTGGACCCTCTAAGTGTGGCAATTATAGTGTTCCTTTCCATTATTCAAGAATTTTTAAGTGGTAGGAAGATGAGAGGAACCAGTAGTGATTGATACCTTCTCTAAAACATCTGGTGTGAACTGCTGTCAGCCACAGAACATTAGACTAGAAGGACTGAAGACCCAGTCTGGCAATTCCTATGTAAAAGAAGCATTTCTAATTGGACTGCAGGATATAATATAAGTGTCTATTTTTATATTATTATTGTATCAGGCAGAGTGAATCCCATTGTGCTAGGTGTTGCATATCTCCATAGTAGGAAAGTCTCTGCTTCAAGGAATTTTCAGCCTAAATAGAGAAAGCAGGCAAAGGGTCAAAGAAAGGGAGAATTTTACAGAAGGGAAACTGATACCAAGAGCTTCTGTGACTTGCCCATGGTGTGTCTCTCTCACACGCATGCACGCACACATGCGCACATGCAAAACTGCGCAGCAAAGTCCTGAACCCAACTTCTGTGAAGTACCTGATGCATAGCTAAGAAGCTATTTTTTCCCCTCTGCAAAGCATTGTTCTTCCCCTTTGTTGCTTTGAATGCTGTAAATATTTAAAGTTATAACACATTACTGGCTCAGTTTCCTTCTCACCTAAATGCAACCATTTCAGTTTTTATCTCTGCTCCCTCCAGTTCTTGGCACTGCTCTTGGACATCACAGCTGTCACTCATGCACTACTGGAAACTGGATCCATTTTCAACTGTTTTTTCATATCCCAGTAGGGTGTGATACGTTATGGGGCAGGAACATTGGGATTGCCAGGCTGCATCAAACGTGAGGTTGAGCTTGCCCAGCATACTGTCTGACTGGGGCCAGCGGCAGGTGTGCCAGAATGTAGTGCAAGGATCCCACAGTCGGCATGTGGGATAAGCTACCTGTAAGTGGGTGCAGCTTTTGACCCACTTGGGGGGTGCCTCCTGGTGGTATATTTCGGGAATTTTGCTCAAGTGGTCCCCTCCAGGTGGTCTGTGCTCCGCATCTTGCCACGCCAACTCTGCTCTCAAGTCCTGTTCTGGGGACCTTAGCCCTCCAGCTAAGCCCAATAGTCCACTCTTTCCAGGGTTCCAGCCACTCAACTAGTCTGTGGCCCAGCTCACTCTTGTCCTGGCCACTGAAACAGTCAATGTCCAGTGAGCCTGTGCTGCTGCTGGCATGCTGGGGGAGCAAAGACGGGTCTGGGCCCACCCACTTCTCCAGACCCCAGCCCAAGGACCCCAAGTGCCTCTACTGAGGCCTCCGCCTCCCTCCAGTCTCTCTACACTGAGCTATGTCAACTCCCTGGGCCACTTCCCTGCAGCCCCAGCCGCATGCAGTCTCACTGCTGGAGTCCAGCTGTTGTCCACTTCTTGGCTCCTTGCCCTGGGCTGCTGCTCCAGCCACTCCTGCAGTCTGCTCCCCTGGGATCCCAGGCTCAGGTCAGCTCCAAGTTCCTGCTCCCACATGGAGCCTTCCAAGGTGCCGGCTCCCGCAGCTAGCCTACCAGGAGGAGAACCTTTCCCTGCAGCTCCCACAGCAGACTGACCCCATTTAGCTTTGCTGCCCTGCTTTTATAGTGGCAGCCCATCCCTGATTGGGTGCTGCGCATGTGCGTGTGTGTGCACGCGCACACACACACTTTTTAATCCTGTGTGTGCCATAGCAGAGTCACTGCACGGCCACACTACCCCATACTTTAGGTCTCACAGTGGGCTCTAATAGCTAGCAATTGTCTTCAGACAACTTTGAGTAGGAAAGCAAAATCCAGTATGGACAGGACATAAAAGAAACAAGGAGTTCTGTGGCACTTTTAAAGACTAACAAATTTATATATTGCATGAGCTTTTTGTGGGCAAAAATCCCACTGTCAGACTCTGGATATGGGTAAATGTCACTTAAGGATGTGAATTTTATAGCTGCTTTGTTGGCAGCAGCAGTGTCCTTAGATTAGATCCAATTAGAGTGGGAAAAGAAAGCCCTGCACTGCTATACTTTATTTCCTTTGAGGAGCCTGTGTAAGCTACATTGAAAAAAGGCACGTGTCAGTGAAAAGATGGTTTGCCATTCCATGTAGCAAACCTCTTCTAATGTAGACTAGGCCTGGGCCCCAGGGAGACACTGCATCAGAATAAAGCGCCAGAGAACCTGCAGAAACATACTTCTTAGGCCAGTGAGAACTAATTCTCAAGCAGTAGTGGCTTTTCTGAATACCCAGCCATAAAAATTGAGCTCTAGCCATTCGGCATCTCCACAACCTGACCTCCACCGTGTATTGTCCAGCATAAACAAGGAGGACACTAGGGATTTCCCTAACGTGCCCCCTGTACCCCCCTAAATTTCCCAAGCCCCCCCCCAGTTGTCTGCTAGTAACAATGTTATACAGAATTAGAGAGCACCCCCTTCAACCCCCCAAACCTCCCCCTACACCCTCCTTAATTTCAAGTCCTGGGGAGAATACTCAGAAGCCTTTTTCTGGTAGTTAAAAGTCTGTGCTGTGATTAACAGGACTCCTGTCTAATTCTTCATTAAATTTAATTTACAGTATTGTGTACTGCTCTAGTTGTCCTATCCTGCTGTGCCTCTCTGTAGTCCAGCAGGGAACCTTTGGTTGTGATCTTCTGCATATATTTAAAGCCTGGTGGATCTTAAAGCATACACACAAATATTAACTGAGTTCCACTACAATCCCCAGAGGGATCAAAGTACCTTTTCAAATATTACAGTTAATGATGCTACTTTACCCTAGAATATTGAATTAAAATAGGGTTATTTATTCAGTCCTTTTCAAATATAAGTTTTACTGAGATATTTGTTTGTATTTAAAGAGTATATTCTCTATGCAACATTCAGACTTGTAATTTTTCCCACCTCAGGGCATTCTATGGCAAGCACCGCCCACCCCTCAGTTGGGCACAGTGCCAAGTTGTAGCCTATAGATCTGGCTTACCTGTTTTGTAGATGTATAATATAATACAAATCCACACACTTTCCCATATATACATAGTGTAAGTATAGCTTTAAGTTTCTTTATACGTTTAAGTGTTTGCTTTAGGATAACAAAGTCATAGACTGACATATTCAGAAATGGTGCAGTGAAAGAGCCTGCAGACCATATCCTGCATGAATGCTATGCATGCTGCTGTTTAGGACCATTGACTCAGAAAAAGAGCAAGAAGCTGCCATATATGATTATTACTTTAGCACCACAGTAGTCAGAAAGGGGTGGGAGCACAACAAGCTTAAGCCCAAATCGTTTTCACCAGTCCCCCACAAAAACCTAGTAAAAGGAACAAAAATAACAAGCAAGAAGAACACACTGTCCACAACCATCTGGAAAGAAGGTGTGTATAGTCACAGTGTGTCATTAATATGCATGAACTTGCCAGCCTGTAGAAGAAGCATACCCCAAGAATCTGGGTGTAGCATCCAAGTCTAAAGGTGGAAGGAGAGCCCATGTTACTTAGGGCACAAATAGTGGGGCCAGAGTGTGAGCACCAACTACTCACTTTGATCTTCGTTCTTAATTAGGGCTTTCTTTGTTTTAAGATACTTAGTTATTATCAATAATCCTAGTCGCTTAGTTCTACCTCTACCTACCGCCATCCATGCCAAAGTTGAGGGACCAGACATCTCTCTCAAGCCGGTCAACAGAAAGGTTCAAGTATATTAATCCTAAAAAATAGCAGTGTAGCATAGAGAGAGCTTAAAGGACTGTATTTAAATCATTATTTGCTGTTATTTGTTGAAAGTTTATCCATTTAATTTTATCGCTGTATTCATTTACCTTACCTTTTATGTGTCTATCATTTTATGTTTAAATAAAGTCTCTAAAAACATAGCATTTGATTATTGGCTCTGAATATTTCTGTCATATCCCAGAATTCCATGTGACATGCCCTGTAGCCTGATTAAGGGACTAAGAACCTTATTAACATCTGATAAAAGCTATTGGCAAGCCTTGCATTCTATCAAAATTACTGAATACCAAAAGCTAAGGCAACAAATTGTCTCCATCAGTCGGTGCAACAGTGCCTGAGCTGCATGCAGTACCACCTCCCTCCACCAGAGGGTGCCCTTTCAAAAGTGTGCCCCAGGCTGGCAAAGTACTGCCCCTCTCTCTCTCTCACTGGAGGGTGCCCTGTGGCAGAGAGCAGCCAAGTCCAGTGCTGTACCACCTTAGTCCACCAGAGGGTGCCCTGCAGTTGAGCATGCCCCAGCCAGGTGCAGTACCACCTTTCTCCACCAGAGGGTGCCCTTTTGTGAGTGTGCCCCAGCCTGGTGCAGCGCCACCTTTCTCCACTGGAAGGCACCTTTGGGCAAGTATGCCCCAGCACCACTTCTCTCCACCAGAGCGTGCTCTTTTTGCAAGCGTACCCAGCTGGGCACAATACCATTTTTCTCCACTGGTGGCTGCCCTTTCACACGGGTGCTCCAGCTGAGTGCAGCACCAGTTCTCTCCACTGGAGGGCATCTTTGGGCAAGCCCTCCCTAATCGGTTGCAGTGCCATCGATTTCCACCGGAGAGCACTCTGCAGCAGCACTGTGTGGTACACATGCCCCTTCCCCTCCGCTCAACCAATGGCTATCCTCTGATGGAGGCAGGTGGTATCGCACCTGGCAGCAGCACACTTGCCCAAGGTGCGCTCTGGTGGTGGGAAGTGGGACTGCAGCTGGTTTCAGTGTGCTTGCAAAAGGGTGCTCTTCAGTGGCGAGAAGTGACACTGCACCCAGCTGGTACGTGCTTGTGGAAGAGCTCTGGTGGACAGGGGTGGTACTGCAGGCCACTAGTGTGTGCTTGCAAATGGTTGCCCCTCTGGTAGAGAAAGGTACTACTGCAGCCAGCTGGGGTACCCTTTGCTGCAGGTACTCTCCAGTGGAGGGAGTTGGTATTGCACCTTGCTTGCAAAAGGGTGCCTTCTAGTGAACAGAGGTGGTACTGCACCCAGCTGGGGCATTCTTTGCTGCAAGGCACCCTCTGGTGCAGAGGTGTTACTGCGCCCAGGTGGGGCGCTCTTTGCCATTGGGTGCCCTGTGGTGGAGGGAGAGAGTGCTGCATCTGGCTGCAGTGTGCTTGCCCAAGAGTGTCCTCCAGTGGCGAGAAGTGGTACTGCACCCAGCTGGAGCATGCTTGGCTTTGTGTGCCCTCTTGTGGAGAGAAGTGGTATTGCAGCTGGCTGGGGCACACATGTGCATGGGTTCCCACCAATGGAGAGGAATGGTAATGAGTCCAGATGGTGCAGGGGGCCCTCTGGTGGAGAAAAGTGGTACTGTGCTGGACTGTGGTGCAGTTCACCAAGGGTGTCCTTCGGTGGAAAGAAGTAGTACTGTGCCTAGCTGGAGCACCCTTTGCTGCAGGACAGCCTCAGGTGGAGAGAGGTGGTACTGCACATAGCTGGGGCCTGGTCTGCTGCAGAGTGTGATCAGGGAGCAGGTGTTGCTATGCCCCACGGTGCCCTCCTGTGGACAGAGGTTGTACTGCATCCAGTGGGGCATTTAAAAAAGCTACTTGAGTCCCATGAAAATGTTAGCTCATCATTTTTCCAATTACTGCTGACTCTGCAGTAATTTACCTGGGTACATGACAAAATACCAGTGGAAATCTCTGCTGGAGCACCTACTGTTTCCCAAACCTTCAATGAGAGATCCAAATGAAATACAATAAATTGGAAGTGACCTTTATTTTACGTAAGATCAGAAAGCATCCAGCTTTAATCAATGTTATTCTGAGGAGCAGGAGAGTTTATCAGGTATCTGTTTATCTTGTATTTCCAAAATATTGTAGGGTAATACTGATTTCATGATGAACTTTTGTGTCTTACAGTGTCACAGTCACTTCTCTGGCCAACCTGGGAATAAATGCAGGTTTGTTTGTTTTTTTTCTGAATCTCACTCATCTGAGTTAATCACAGGACAGGCCTTCCCTTTCCCTTCGTTTTCTCAGCACTCCCGTCAGGAAGTAGAGAAATGGAGATGGCTGCTAATTTTGCCCCTTCTGGTGATTTTACTCTCTCTTATCAATAACTGGTTTCTAGAGTGGCGATACACTAATATTATCAAGGAAGGGATGGGACCCTAGCAGTTTTATATAATTTAACAGCGTTGTAGGACAACATATATTGTAGGAATAATTCAAGATAGGTTCCTGCTGGCCAGGAATTCTTCTCTTGGGGTACTACATAGTTTTTGGCACAAAAGCACACTGGTGTTACTTGACTGACCAAGTGGAGTTACATCAGGGATGTATCTAGCACACAGTGGTGAATGCACATGTATCAAGTCAGCTTGTATACTTGATAGCCACAGAGATTCAAAACATTGGGCTGAACATCAGTAACTTCCTCTAAAACTCATGTTATAGTCACTCTTCTGATCGCTTTTCATTCTCACATTGCAGTTGGGCCTAAGTAGCAGAAATGCTGAAACCCGAAAGACTTTTCCATGGCAGAGAATTTCAGCAACACATTCCCACTTGCCCCTCAGGCTGCAGCTGTAAAATAGAGGTAGTAGCAGTTCCCTACTTCACAAGAGTAGTGTGAAGACGGTGAGGTGCTCAGATATTACTGTGGATGGAAGGATGCTCTGATCATGTCTGCTAATGGGTCTGGTAACAGGCCTTGTATAGAAACAGCTCTAGGATATTCTGGTATTTTTATCCATGCTGTGAGCAGGCTGGTATCAGATGCTCCCAGCAGTACAGCTGAATCGGTGGTAGGAATATTTTTCTAAAATTCTCTTGCCCAAACAGGCCCTGAGTGAAGCTCTTATTGCAGCAATGATTTCCTACCAAACAGCAGAAGTACTAGAAACCACTTGAGACAAGCCTGTCTTCAGGCTCTCAGCTCAGTTTTACAGACTTAAGAAATCTGGGTGGTTCAGATAAGATTGGGCTCATGTCTATCCTGATGAAGCTATGTATGCAAGGGAAAACTTAGTTTCTTAAAACTTTTGAGGTTCATAGACCACGTAGGGAAGGAAGAAGACCCCCACGCCCCCCAAGAGAGAGGAAGACAACCCAGTGTGGTGGCGCCAGAGCCTGCCTGCCCATCAGGTCAGAAGTCAGGGAGGTGGGACAGGAAGTATAAAAGGAGTGCCAGGTGGCTCAGTCTGGCTGGAGCTCTGGGAGGGACTCCTCCTTTTGCTCAAGGGCTGCTTGGGCCTAGGACCTGGCTGCTTGTGGGCTGGGACAGGTGCTGCCTGGTGCCTGGGACCCAGCTGCCTGCAGGCTGGGACCTGGAGATGCCACTGGCAATGCTTAGGCCTCAAGATCCCATAGTTCCACCACAACCTTGTGACCGTGTAACCTTCGGGTGGGCTAGAATTCATTTTATAGCCCCTCTCCAGTGCCTAACAGAAATGAACCCAAACTCCTACAGTGAAGCACCTGGCGAGCCAGGATCCAGTTTGTACAGGCCTCACAGCGAAGCCTGCTCGAAGCTCCCATCCCACAACACAATACTACTAAGAATAAATATAACAATACACTTTATTAACTAACTTAATGAACCCTATCCTAAGAAAAACCAAAATGAATTCAAAGAAAACAGTAAGAAACCCAAGAGTCCCAAAGTTCAGGTGGAGTCACCCTTAGCTCAATTGCAGTCTTTTTAGTCCTTGCGGCTTGAATGCAAACAGAAGAAATCTTCATCTTCTCTGGCTCCAGAAATCTTCAGCTGGAATCCATGCAGTCCTTCCCTTCCTCGCCTCACCCAGCACCACACAATCAGGTCACTGGCCATCCAGCTCTCAGTTTCACAAGAGAAAACTCCCCTGCAACGCAGGCCAAAGCAGGGAGAAAACATCCTGCAGTCCTTTCCTGGCTCAGCTCTTCTCACTCCATCACTGAGCATGTTGACGCTGCAGCTCTCTCTGGTTGTTCCTCTTTGGGCTGCTCCTTTCAGGCTTCCCCTGGGTTTCTGACTCCAGCACAACAAATAGAAACTTGTGGAGCATGCTCAAGGTGCTACCACATCTTAGTTCCAGAAACTTGTGGTTTCTAGGCAGCTAATTTGCCCAGCAACAGTAACCCACCCTGACTAGCTCTCTTAAAGAGATGGTCTGTTTTAGGCATATGGGTTACACCCTGGAAGAGCTACCCACCACGGATGATGGAGACGGGATCCAGGCCAGCCCAAACCTGGAGGAGCTAATGTATATGGACAGTCCTAATGACCTACTGGCTCTTCTGCTCCCAGCTGCTATTGATGGGCTCTGCAATCTTCCCCTCGGTGAATACCCTGATGAGGAGCAAGACAAGCTGAGACCCACAGGAGCGGAGGTAAGCAGTGATGCAGCCATGGCACAGGCAGGAGAGTCGGCATATTGCAGTAGAGACTCTGTGGGTAGGGACTTGAGCTCAGATGCAGTGGAGTTGGGCAGACCTGTGTCTTCCTCCCCACTTTTCTGGACCAAAGCTAGGGTGATTTCCCAATTTCTGCCTGTCTGCCCGCCTTGCCAGGGGAGCCTAGAGACTGCAACCCCCTCCACTGAGGGCCAGCAGCTGAGTTGAGGCACGCCCCAGCACCAGGTATACCTCGCAACAGAGCAGGCTTAACATGTAGCGAAATATTAGTCAGCTCTGTTGCCTTGCAATTATTATGTAGTTGAGTACAGAATGCTGGACTCTTGCAGAGGCAGATTTTTGAGGTCATGCATGGGAGTCACACTCCCAACTCCCACTGACAGTCTGTGACAGTTGGGATCCAAGCTCCCCTTTAAAAAGGTCCTCTCCCCACAGTAATTTCCTTGTTCTGAGTCCATTTAGCTAAAGCACAGTGAAAGATTTTATTGCCAGAAGGGACCATTATGATCCCATAGTCTGACCTCCTGCATAACATAGATCATAGGAGTTGACCAAATAGTTCCTGAAGCTAGTTCTTATTTCTAGGTAAGCTGTAGCATGAATCTTTAGAAAAACATCCAGCCTTTAAACCAGGATGTCAAGCAATGGAGCGCCACATCCATAGATAACTTACCTTCACGGTTAAAAAATTATGCCTAATTTCTAATCTGAATGTGTCTAATTTCAACTGCCAGCCATTGGACTTGTTTTGCCTTAGTTTGCTAGATTAAAGACCTCTCTATCACATTTCCTCCTTGTACATACTTTAGACCTTGATCAAGTTGCCTCTTAAAATTCCTTCTGATAAACTACATAGAGTGAGCTTCTTAAGACTCTCAGGGTGAGGTAGGTTTTTCCAGACCTCAGATCATTCTCATTTCTCTTTTCTTGCATCTTTTCCATTAATCAACATTGTTTCTGAATGTGGACACCAAGACTAGATGCAGTATTCCGGTTATGGACTCACAAATTCCATATACAGGGATAGTAATCTTCTTTCTACCGGACAGCAGGTACACATGGGGGAGGGGGAGTGTGCATGCCCACGCGTGCACACAAGTACCTAAAAAGCCCAACTAGTCCCTCTCATGACAACTGAAGTTTGTCCAATAAAAGGTATGACCTTACCCCACCTAGTCCTGCTAATAGCTTTGAACTGATACAGCTACAATACCATGGCATACAGACTAGTTTTACTTTCCCTTATGGAAAAAATGCCTTTTAAACGTCACTTGAATTTCATTTGTTAATTCTACATGATCTGACATGAACCCAATTCTGTCCTGCTGACTTCACTCCTTGAACAAAAAGGTTTCCAGGGATAACAGAAGAAAAGAGGAAATCCAGTAATATTTGCCAGTCATATAAAGAGTGAAAGTGTATTTGCTACAAAGCTGTTCAAGTTTCTCCCTTGGAAAATGAACCCATTTATAGTTCTTCACTCAATGATATATGGATGCAAGTATTAGGCTTTGGTTCCAGATTTCATAAAAACAACAGAGGGCTAAGATGGTATATTTAATTCTACATTGTGACACATGACTGTGAATGAAAAGAATGTACCAATGCTTCTTGTAGCTAGGGTAGGTTCTTATTTGTAAATATTATAAAGGCACCCCCTATTTTCCACACTTTGAGTCACTCTCAAGTGTCAAACGATACCTAAAAGAAACACAAAGCATCAGTCCTGAAAGCAGGAACTATGTCTGATTATTCCCATCCAGGTGCTGAAATGACTCCCTCTCTGCTCCTGTAGAATGTCTCTCTTGTTTCACATGCAGCAGCTTTGCTGGGGCATTGTGGCAGTTATTTTCATAATTCATAATTATTTGAGTTCTTAAAAATTCAGACATTCATTTCAAATCACGATCCAATTGCTTGATTGCCACCACATTGTGTTCAAAGTAATTTGGCTTTTGAGGCTGCTGAATGAATTTTCCACATGAGATTCCTTAATTTGTTCATATTTTATTGCCTTAAAATAAGTATTGGCAAGTTGCCCAAGCTGTGGAGAAGGCCTTTAATGCCTATCCCTATGTGATAAAGCAAATTAAGTGCAAACTGGGAGGCTTAAGATAGACTCCTTTAAGTGTATTGTGCTGGTACTTGTAAATTGTCCTAACACAGGTGCAAGCACACAGGTAAGATGAAGGTAGTTAGTTCTACATGAAAGAGCTGAAATTGTTAGTTTTCACATAAAAGAGCTAATGTTCCTATATAATATAAAAACTCTCACTATCCTTGAGCTATTATTCCCAAGGGAAAAAACACTCTGCTTGAAGAGGTTATTAGTGTCTTTGTGCTGGCTTTCATGCATACTGACAGAAAACTCCATGTACATTAATCTTCTCCCCTACCCCAGCTCTCAAGATTTATCTAAGATGGCTTTTAACCATTTTTAGGTGTTCAGACATATCAGGCTCACCTCTAATTCTGTGTGCCTCAGTTTCCTGAGCTTTAAAAAGGCTCAACTTTAATTGCTGCTCACTTACCTTTCTAAAGCAGCTACCAGCGAAAATGCTATATAAATATTATAGCCATACAGGGCCAGCACAAGGTTTCTGGGTGCCCTAGGCAATGATTTTGGTGCCCCCCACCCCCACCCCCCATCACAGGTGCCTCTCCACCCTGTCCGTAGGCTGGGGATCTGAATTCGGCCATGGACCAGCAGCAGTGCTGCTGCTGCTGCTGCTGGGGTCCAACCACAGGGGGGGAGTGGCGATGCTAAAGAGGATCTGAATCTGGCCCTGGCCAGGGATCTGGATCCATCCAGGGAGCCCCTTGCTTCCCCCTGACTTTTGGCGCCCTAGGCGACTGCCTAGGTTGCCTTTGTGGGCGGACTGGCCCTGTATCCATAGAGTTATGAATCAAGAACACTTTCTGAATTCTGTTTAAAAAATAAATCCATGCCTTAAACTAAAATTGGAAACCTCTTTAGTAAAATCTAAGGTAAATGCAGGCTCCAGGGAAGAAATCTTTTTGTTCTATAGTAGGATGATGAGCTACCATAAAGTAGATGAAATTCCTCTCTACCCTACCATAAACTTTTCATTTCTAGATGGGCCTTAACCCTGAGAAAGAGAAGCATACTTTGGACATGTGGGTGCAAAACAAATCTCAGCAAACAAGTAGGATGCCAGTAATCTTACCATTTGAAACTTAATATTGATCAGAATCAGGTTGGGGGTCTGAGAGTCATCATGGCTGATGGGTTTAAAGGCTGCCTGATGAATGTTTACTGGCTGGCAGTGGATCTTTGAGAACAATTAGGTACGAATGCTGATGGGAGGGGAGTTGAGCTCGTTTGAAACTGCAGATCCCAGGAAATGAACAAGATCTTTAAAAACACTGATTTATGAGATGACAAGTGAAAGGTTTAAAAAATGATGCATAAACAGCATGGAAAACTCCCAGGTTGTCCATTCAGAGGTAGTCCCAACAACTGGCCATGGGAAATGCTGAACCTGGCTGGTAATGAAGTTTGGGTTCAGCGGCCAGAACAGAGGCCTCCATTCAGAAAAGCATGTAAGCTTGTGCTTACTTCCTTTGTTTAACAGGGATGGGATCACCTATATGCATACAGCTGAGCAAGTGGTCCAGGCTCGTTGAAATCCACAGAACATAGACAGGTGCTTGGTTTTTTCTCATCACTCCTGATCTCAGAAGTCCCAGCCTTATCTGGCCAGAGCCAGGCTGTTCCAGCATGTGGGTAAGTGAATGATATTTGTAATGAGCTCAGCTGGGGTTACATGTTCTGCTGCCCCTCTACAGGACAGATTCAAAAGTGCTTTTTTATATTTCAAAGGGCCTATATGGCCAACAGGTTGTACAGCAGCGCAAGTATCCATAGCAAGACAATCAGAGTTCTAACACCCTGTTGTCATGAAATTCACACGACCATAGCCTGCAGCATAGATACAAGTAGAAAGTTCTTTCAAGTTTGTTACAACACTTCGTTTGTCTGTAATGCCTTTCTTCCAAGGGTCTCAAAGGGCTTTGCTTTCTGTTCATCCTTGTCAGCACCATCCCCTTCAGTAAGAAAGTGCCCAGTGCTGTGAGTAGCTGAGCCCTCTGTAATTTCCACTGTAACCACAATAGAATTAATTGCAGGTGCTTCAGGTTGGACCAGTGCAGGTGAAAACATGGGAGTACACTCAAAAATGCAACTCTGCTTGTGTCTGAATGCTTCCTTTCTATCTCTGTTCTGATTAGGTTAGGCTAGCTCTATATTGCAAACTTTTGCCAGTGTAGGAATGTCTGTTAGAGGTGTGATTGTGTGTGTGTGTGTGTGTGTGATATTTTTATGCTGACTATGATGGGGCAGTTGCCCTGAACAGGCAGTTATAGGGTTAACTGGTCCTGGGAGGGACAGCCAATCCATTGCCAGGAGCTGGCAGCCTGTCAGAGGGCAGGCTACCAGCATAAAAATGGAGCAGCAGGTTTAGCTGTTCAGTTTACCTTGGGAAGCTGGGGAGAGGAGGTCTTTTCCCCAGTTGGCTGGCTGAGAGAGCTCTGAGTGGACAGAGGTGACCAGGAGCTGGGGATCCTCCAAGGAGCAGACTGTGGGAGCAGCGATCCAGAGGCAGGGAGCCAGGAGCGGATGGTGGATGGCGGCTGGACTCCTGTACAGTGACTGACTGCATGCAGCTGGGGGCTGTGGGGAAAGTGGCCCAAGGAGTCAGCAAGAACTGTTCTAGAGTGACTAGAGGAAGGTGGAAGGCCTCAGTAGATGCATTTAGGGTCCCTGGGTTGGGGCCCAGAGAAGTGGACAGGCCTGGTCCCAACCTGCTCCCTCAGTGTGACAGGAGAGGCACTGGTGCCGGATATAGAACCAGGCCCCGGGAGGGGTGTACTTGCCTTTGGTCACAGGACTAGGGACACAGAAGAGGACTCGGGATGGGAGTCTAGTGTGGGAGCACAGACTATCAGCAGAAGGACCATTTGAGCAGATTCCCCAGGATCTCCACCAGGAGGCACCCTGCAGATGTGTTGAGTGCTGAACCTCACAACACTGGCTGAAATCCTAGTGAGCTTTCATGGGAGAAAATCCCACTTCGTCAGATGCTTTGAAGATGGGTGAACTTACAGAATGGAATGCAAATAAATGCAAGGGGGAGTAAAACATAGGATCAGGTCATATAGTAACAGCAAATCGGAGCAGTTAGGTTTAAACCGTGGGAAGCCTGAAGTCAAAGTGGGATTTTTCTCTCACGAAAGCTCATGCAAAAAATAAATCTGTTAGTCTTTAAGTGCCACATGACTCCTTGGTTGTTTTTTTTTTTTGCTGGACTAGACTAACATGGCTATCCCTTTTGAAATCCTAGGGTATGTCCACACAGGGCTTTTATTTCGAAACAACACTGGTTGTTTTGAAATAAAAGTCCCTATGTCCACATGACGTTTTCTTGTTTCGAAAGGAGGGAGCTCCTCTTTTCGAAACAAGAGCCCTCCTTTCAAAACAGCTTAAACCACTTTGCTTTCGAAAGGAGGGTTATTTCAAAACCAGTTGTTTTGAAATAAGCCGTTTGGACGTATTATTTCAAAACAAGGATTGTTTTGAAATAACAAAGACCTTCCTCCCAGGGTGCATAGCACCCTGGGGGGAAGGTCCCCCCCAGCACCCTGGCCAGGGATCAGCACCCTGGCCAGGGTGCTGAGTGGAGTGCAGGGGGTCTGAGGGTGCCCCAGCCGGCTCCCCCCCCCGCTTCCTCTTGCTGGCAGCAGGGGGGCACAGGTGCCTCAGCCCCCTTCGCCGGCCCTACCCCCCGCAAGGTGAAGCCGGCTGGGGCACCCCTAGGGCTCTGCCCCCCACCTGGGCTGCGGGGGAGCTGCTGGCCCCTCAGCCCCGTCAGAGGGACTGCAGCCCCTGCGGGGTGGCTGCTCCAGGGGTGGCTCACCCCGCTGCTGGGGCTGCCCCTAAGCCTGGGGCTCCCCACCCCCGGGGTTCCCTGGTGCCCCCCCTTTTCCCCCCCGACACTCCTGCCGGGGGTGGGGGGGCTCCCCTTGCCCCCCCACCACTTCTGCTGGAGGTGAGGGGGCTTCCCCTGCCCCCCCACCACTTCGGCGATGGGCGGGGGGCTTCCCCTGCCCACCCCGAAGGCTCCTGCCGGGGGCGGGGTGGCATCCCTGGTGCCCCCCTGCAGCTTCTGCTGTGGGTGGAGCCAGGGCTGCCTCCCACCCATGATTCTCCAGTGCCCCCCCCCACCCGCGGGGGTGCGCCGGGGAATCCTGGACTGGAGGCGTCCTGGGCCCGACCCGCAGCTGAAGCAGCAGGGGGGTTCTGGGGAAGGCCCCCTCCCATGGCCGAAGTGGCGGGGGGCAGGGGAAGCCCCCCCCGCCCCCAGCAGGAGCTGCGGGGGGGGCAGGGGAATCCCAGGGGCGGGGCGTCCCCGGCCCAGCACAGGCCTCCCTGTCCCTTTCCTCCCCTATTTCAAAATAGCATGTCACAGTGGAGTTGCTATTTCAATTCCTTTTTTTTCCCTTATTTCAAAATAGCTTTTTGTTATTTCAAATAAGGCATTTCAAAATAAGGCCTTTGTTTTGAAACAGCTTGTTTTGAAACGGCTTGTTTTGAAACAAGGGCTTGTGTGTGGACATAGCCCTAGTGTAGAGGCAGCTACCTAAGCATAAAAGTACTCTTCCTGAGATAGTCACTTAAGCCAGGTTGTGTCTACTTTAGGAGGGTTTGCTAATATAGCTATGCCAGCAAACCTTATATAATGTAGATGAAGTCTCAACTCAACAGTCCAGACCACTTCTAAACTAGTCATTGGCCTTATAGGTTAATTATCTCATCTGAATTGCTAGTATAGAACAAAAGGGTTGGTGTTCCCTTTCTTTTAACTTTTTGCCCAGTCTTGCAGCGCCAGGTGTCCAAGATATTCATTAAACTTATTCTGATTAGTTTTTAATTCCCTTGTCAAAGACGCAGTCACTTTTACTCTGTAGCTGCTTGTTTATTTTGTAGTTTTATCTTTTATTTCCATTATTTGCCATCCGAACTGACCTTTTACTACGTAGCCATTTCGGAAAAAAAAGAACGTCCTGCTCGCATTAGGAATGCCTCAGGAGAAGGGCAGGCCTGCATAATTTCCTACTTTCTCACAGCAAGCATTCATACAGCAAAACCGAGGAATATTACTTTCCGCCCTGTACACTCTCTTGGGTAGAAAGGTCCTGAAACACAATTTATTGTAAAACACACAGTGGTTACAGAGCTAGCACAGTCAATGATACTCCTTTTATTACCACTCAGATGAGAACACAAAATGACATTGGAAAGCCGTGAACTCACCAGAAGGGCAGAGAAAACCATTAAATTCAACACGCATCATATTTCATAATCAGAATCCCGCAGTCATAGCTGACACCACTGAATGAGTTTGTTGCAGTCATGATAATATAAAACCCGCCGCATCTGCTTCCCTTGGCACTTTTCTTTGGAGGCCCTTGCAGCGTATGGGCTATTAATCATCAGTAGCAGGGGACATTGCAGACCAATGTATTTTGTATTGCATAAATTGAAAATGCATCAGCATTAGGGGGAAAACTGCCTTCTGTACATCTCTATTTAGATAAGCAGTTTCCAAAAAGGCTGGGCTGTTATGGCTAACCACTTAGTGGAGTTCTTTCTGCAAGCAAGCAATCATCAGGGATGGCAGTGCAATCCCTTTCACAGCAAATGTGAGAATAGTGCATGGAAAGTGTCCCTCTCTTCCCTTGAAGGCCTGATACGTCTTGTGTCTGCAGTGAGAAAATGCAGTAACATATACTGGATTATTTAACCTTATAAGTGAGATGGATGAGCATGGCTAGGAGTAGGAACATCAATGGATGGGAAAAGATGTATAACCTGAGTTAATGAGTTGTCAACAGGAGACTGAAGAAACAGACCATACACAGGAGTAGGGGGTGGGCTGTGTTTCTTTTAATATGATTAGCTCTGCCAAGAGGAAGGAAAAAACAAATTAGGTTTGTGAAAAGTTGTGAATCTGATTATTCAGTGCTCAAAATCCTTCTCTTAAGGAGACACTACATGTTCTACCATCAATTTATTCAGCTTTTTAAATATAACAAGGTGAAATAATTGAGAGATTTTGGTGTGTGTTGCAGGATTGAACATTTCAAATTTAGTATTGTATCTGCATATTTGATTTTTTGCTTAATTGTAAATTTTGCAATGTTTAATTATACTTTTTCTCGAAGGGGCTGTCAGAACATTTGCAGCCCCACTGGATTGTCACTATAGTTGTCCAAAGTTAATCACTCCTAGTGGCTGATAGGGGTAGTTGATCTTGTTTTCATAAGGTATGCAGTAGGTGCTGTTTAACATGACTTGCTCTGATAGTCTTGCAATTATCCAAATATATATGAACCCTCATTTCTTGCTATAGGAACTGACTCAGTACAACAAGGAGGCAGAACAACTATAGAGCTAGAAACAGTTGTGAATTCCTCAGAAGTCTTTTTGGGACTTGACTTGCCACTGAAGAGGTCAGTGTGCAACATTACTGGTGTGTTTTCTACAATATCTGACTTCCTATGTCTTCTTGACAAAGACAAATCAAAAGACAGATTCTGATGTGTGGATAGACTGTAAGGGAACAGGATGGGAGGCTGTTCTTCTGTACAGAGGGCATTTGAGATTTCGGAAAATATTCCCATCTCAGATCAAGCTGAAAAGTCAAAATTTCAAATGTTCTTGAACTGATAATCCAAAGAATTCAAAACCAGGTCAAGGAAAATGTGGTGTTTTAATTTCAAATTTTGTTTGTACATTTTTTAGTACAAATGACCTAATGTTTGAAAACAAACAAAACCAATTAGAAGCTTTAGTTTTGAAAATGTCAATGTGGGTCACTTTGATCACTTCCATTTTTTAAAAAGAATTTTCAGATCAGGAGCTTTTCCATTGAGCCATTTAAGTTTGAAGGAACCTGCATGTTTTGCCAGGAAACCTTTAGCTGAAAATCCCTGACCAGTTCTGATATTGAGCCTCTTTTATAATACACAATAAGACTTTGTCATCTCTGAAAATCAGGCCCAAGATCTGAGAGTTACTTTTCAGAACTGAGAGCCAATCTCAGTCTGAATCAGTTTGTGAGGTGGTTTTGGACATAAACCGGGGGACCCAATTCCTGACATGAAATCTGCATTTGTTCTTAGGCTAATGCTTAGTTCCCCAAATACAGGGGTTGAAGTTGCTGCATTTTTGCTTGTTTACTGGTTGCAGTTCCTGCATGATCCCCTTTGGGCCTAAGACTTGGTCATTTGTATTTTGTGCTGAGCTTGTTTCACCCACAAGCGCCTGTGTAGTTTTGGCAAGAATCCTAGCAGATAAAGAGGGGAGCAGCTGTTCAGCTAATGGACTAAAGGTGTATCTACACTGCAATCAGGAGAAGTCTACTAGAGCAGATATCTGAGCTGGCTTGAATTCAGAGGTACATGCATCATTTTGAGTTGTACAAGCCTGCGTGGAGTGTGGAGATAGTTGGTGTTACCGTGGCTTCATTGCTCTGCAGCCCAAAACTGGCTCTGTTACTTTGACATGAGCTGCAATCATTTCCAATGACTGCAGTTCAGCATTACCCTGAGTGCTGCTCTGCAGAGTGTTGCATGTATGAATTTCACCCATAGTACTGAACAGCAAATTGCACAGATTTGCGGAAGGGACGCAGCTGGCCCCCTTGGTCTCATACTCTTTTCTAATTCATGAAAAGAGGCATAAACCTGGAGCAGTGGGGACTTTTTTTTTTTTTTTCATGGCAAGGATCTGCTTTCCTCAAACTGGATTTTTTGGTTGGAAAATCAACCCTCCCCCTTTAAAAATGAATGTACGGATTTCTGTGGTCTCTTGCCTGTTATGCCTGTGTAGGACACCCTAGCACATGGGGTGGAGGGTGAGGGGGCTGGTTATTACTCCAATAAATTGCAGCCACACTTTAAAACATTTGAAAGACTCACCTCTGTCTCTTCGTCTAAGGGATGTTCCTTTCATGGGGTTGGAATTCACCAGAGAAGAGCCTGATTTGCTTTTTACTGAGGAGCTCCTGGATGAGGAGACTGCTGCTAACCACATGAATATTCTATCCTTCCTCTCCTCAAAAGGTAGGTTGTGTCAGTGCTACATTTTGACTTCCTATGGGGAAGAGAAACAAGTCAGTTATTAATTACATCCATAGCAGTAAGGTTGGATTTGTGGAAACCTGATATCCTTCCTGCTGGAATCTACTACATGATTGTACAGTGTTTAACACAATGGGGCTTCTAATTTAGCTAGCCACTAATTGCCAGCACAGTATTAAATTATTTTTATAATACTCACATTGAAGGAACCCCATTTTGGCAAGCAAGGTACTAGCTTAACTCTAATTCTGCTAGTTAGCATTTGGTTCATACAAAATAATTTCAGAAACCCTAATAGGTTTTAAAATTCTATAAGTTTATGTTTTCTCTTGAACTATACATTTTTTGTTTGCACTTGTAAATATGTGACTGTATCTTGTTTAAACCAAAAACTAATATAAGAAGCTGGTAAATAATATAAGTGCTACAATAGGCACAAAATAGGACTTTTCACAAAAGTTCTTGATGACATCCTGTTTCTTTGGTAATATATAAAGGTTCTGTCTTCTGAGGTTTTAGTTTTAATCACACGGGGTTGTGTTCTTGGTCCAACTAGTGTTGCCAAAGCAGAGTAAAGGTCTCGGTCTTGTCAAAATGTCAGGCTGGCGGCAGTCTTTTAAGTATCTGCTATAATTTAAATCAACTGTGCATTTGTGTGCTATTTTTATAGCCTTTAACATATAATGTCACAAGAGCATAAAATAATGCTTTCCTTACCTGGATGGGCTTGAAAGTGAGCTGTTGCTAACAATTAACTCTGGCTTACCAAAGTGTTGGTAACCATTCTGAAGGGAGAAGTTAGCCCATCCCCTTAGAATCACTGATCGTCTTGTTTCAAGTTCCACCTTACTAGTCTGCCTTGCCTCCTTCCAGACTCCATCTCTAAGCTGTTGACTAATAGCAGATGTCTTGTCTTTCCTGTATCCTTCTCATCCATGTAACTGGCTCAGTGAGACTCTTCAGATCACCTTTTGTGACCCATAACTCTCATTTCTCGCTGGTTAACAATTCAGTCTTCCCTCTTAAAGCAGCCCAGATTTTCCATGCTGTCCATAAAACTCAGTTTATGTACCCTACTACTATACATCTCTGTGTATATTGGTATCTCTAAATATACATATAGAGCAGGAGTTCTTAACGTGGGGTACCCGCAACCGTGGTCCAAGGGGTGCGGGAGTAACATGACTTAAAAGCACAATCAAAATTGATAACCATTGAATGTTTTTGGTGGGGGTGCAGGGTAGCCATGTATCACTGTAGCATGTGCAGGGCCTCTAAAAGGATAAGAACCCCTGATAGAGCATGTATGTTTTACACATGCTACATGTATGATTTTTTAGCTATGATAAAGTGATAATCTATTCCTGCACTGTGAACAAGAAAGTTGCTAAAAATCCAGTTTTGAACACAGTAACATATTTAAAAATAGCATTTAACGGGAGTTACTGCTAGGAAAAGCTGCTGAAAGACAAATGGACATCTCTCATTGTTAAGCCCACCTTTGTTATGAGCTTAATTACTTGTCGTCATTTCTTTCTGCCTTGGTACATACTCAACCGCCTGCAGCAAGCCTTCAAATCACAGAGTCCTAAGACTTTTTGATAAGCGGATAATGTTGCTACAGTGGAATTGGGTTTTACATTTATTTGGCCCTTGGGGATGTTGGAATAAAGACTAGAAATAAATGAGGCCTTACTGATTTAGTATCTCAGATGTGTTAAGCAGTTTGATTTATATGTCTCCTTCTCTACACACACTCCATAAAAGAAGCCTCAATCAAGTGTGTAAGTTAGGATACATTTATTACTTTTGTTCTTGTGAATTATCTGGGTTTTTTAATACATGGAGGAAAAAGGGAACAGGAGAAACGACTACTTCCACTGTAATTAAAGTTGGACATATCTCTAAGATGGCATGTGGGGAGAAAGTGAGGATGCTAGGCACACAGAGAGAAGAATTTAATTTACTCGCCTCACCATAAGTTCAGTGGACTTTGTTCTCCTGGCTCTCACATGGCTACCCATTTGCAAACTGGCAAAGTTATGATAGTTTGTGAGAAGAATACAATTTGTTGTCACTAATGTCCTAAACTAAAATGCTGTACATTACAGCACACGAGTCGACCTAAGTAGATCTGCTTGCTTGCAGCCAAGGAATGGAAAGCGCTGTGGCTTTACTCCGTATTCTCTGGCCAGATTGGTTAAACCAGTGTAGGAGAGGATAGTATTGATTGACTGGTGGTGTATAGCAGTAGTCAGTTTAATAGGGGAACAACTGCAACTCTGAGGTCTCTCTCTGAGTCACAGCTCTTCCTGCAGAAGGGAAGTTTATACATCACTGTTCCAGCCTGTGTCTGGAGTGACAAACTGGTAGTTTCTAAACATTGTGAAGCTATTGGCAAATTAAGGAAGTATGGGTTAGTCATTGGCAAATTAAGGAAGTATGGGTTAGATGCATGGACTGTAAGGTGGATAGAAAACT
This sequence comes from Podocnemis expansa, assembly GCA_007922195.1. NCBI lineage: Eukaryota > Metazoa > Chordata > Testudines > Podocnemididae > Podocnemis > Podocnemis expansa. The sequence goes on from ML681971.1 coordinate 14,252,155, forward strand.
GGCTAGAACAACTGTTTCAGCGTGTAGGAATCAATGGCTCCATGTCAAGTTGGCGGGCAGTAACAAGTGGTGTGCCCCAGGGGTCGGTCCTGGGGCCAGTTCTGTTCAAAGTTTTCATTAATGATCTGGATGATGGGATAGATTGCACGCTTAGTAAGTTTGCAGATGATACCAAACTGGGGGGAACGGTAGACACCCTAGAGGGCAGAGACAGGATTCAGGGAGACCTAGACAAACTGGAGCAGTGGGCCAAGAGGAATCTCATGAGGTTCAACAAGGATAAGTGTAAAATCCTGCACTTGGGACGAAAAAACCCCATGTACTGCTACAGGCTGGGGAGTGATCAGCTAAATAGCAGCACTGGAGAAAAGGACCTGGGAGTCATGGTGGATGGGAAGCTGGACATGAGTCAGCAGTGTGCTCTTGCTGCCAAAAAGGCCAATGGCATACTGGGCTGCATCAGAAGAAGTGTTACCAGCAGATCAAGGGATGTGATCATTCCCCTCTATTCTGCACTAGTGAGGCCACATCTGGAATACTGTGTCCAGTTTTGGGCTCCCCACTACAGAAAGGACATGGACAAATTAGAGAGAGTCCAGAGGAGGGCAACCAAAATGATCAAAGGGCTGGAGCACAAGCCCTATGAAGAAAGACTAAAGGAACTAGGCTTATTTAGCCTGCAGAAGAGAAGACTGAGGGGGGATTTAATAGCAACCTTCAACTACTTGAAGGGTTGCTCCAAGGAGGAGGGAGCTCGACTGTTCTCGGTAGTAACAGAGGGCAGAACGAGAAGCAATGGTTTCAAGTTACAGCTGGGGCGGTCCAGGCTGGATATTAGGAAAAACTTCCTTACTAGGTGAGTGGTGAAGCATTGGAATAAGCTGCCTAGGGAGGTGGTGGAATCTCCATCTCTGGAGGTGTTCAAGTCCCAGCTGGACAAAACACTGACTGGGATGATCTAATGGGAGTGGTCCTGCTTTTTTTGGCAGGGGGTTGGACTAGATGACCTCGTGGGGTCCCTTCCAACCCTATGATTCTATGATTCTATGTGTAGATTCCCGGTTGCTCCTATATTAACCTGAATTATGAAGAAGAGCTTAGAATTTGACGCTGCTGTCTTAAAAAGAGAAAAATTAAGATTATAGATCATTCTTGTGGGCAAAACCCTTGTGCTGTGGTATTAGTGTGCTATTTCATGTGCCAAGGATTGTCAGCGTGAGTTTCCCAGCAGCACCATCGTTAGAAATCTACCTAGTAAAAGAATGTTTGCAGGTCTGTTATGTCATCCCCAGAATCATCTCCTCCAGCTAAACAGACCTTTTTATCTAATTCAATCCTTTGATTTACAGGAATACTTGCTTCAGAACCCTAATTATTTTGAGCATTTATTTGTGTCTCTGACTGGTATCAGTAAATTGAACAGGAAGGACGGTGAGATTGATCCAGGGCTAGCCTGGTGCTTTAACTACAGGCATGGACTATACAACTGTATATAGTTTCATTTTATTTGTCAAACAGTGCAGGCAGGTTAGTTACTTGGTGAAGTTGGTCCAGTTAAAATTTCAGCTGCAGGTACCTCATTGGAAACCAACAGAGGATCAGAGACCTACCTAAGTCAATCACAAGTACAGTGGAGAAACACCAAGGGATTAGTCTAGTTCTTACTCTATGGAGAAGGTCTTCTGCCTTTGTTAGTTCTCTCTATTTTTTCTTCTATTATGAGAAACATTTGTATAATAAGACCTGGTAGACACTTAAGAGTCTCTTTTATCCCATTGAAAACATTACATTTAGGGGCAGTTGGGAAAAAAAAAAAGCTATCGAAGTCCTTTACTTTTGAAAAAAGCATTACAATAAAAATTTAAAAACCTCAAAAACAGATTTGAAAAACTCCAGAGCTGGTCAAAAAATGGAAATGTCTTAGAGTTTTTTCCCCTCAGAAAGATTTTTTGGTTTTAAATGATATTTTTGGACCAGCTGTAATTGAAAGGTGAATTATTATAGATCTTCCTCCAACAAGAAGAGAGCTTGGGTTGGGTGAGGACTCAGGCTAGCTAGACCAGCCTCTCTCAAACGGGGTGGAGCAGTTGCTACCCAGGTTATTATGTGGGGATCACAGGTGGCCTAGATCTAAAGACAGCATCTCCGTCAGCAGCAGAGCAGAAGTGAGGATGTCAATGGGATGCTAAGTCTGCTGTGGAAAGGGATTGGCATCTGAGGAAGTGGGATTTTCTCCCACGAAAGCTCATGCAAAAAATGAAACTGTTAGTCTCAAAGTGCCACATGACTCCTTGTTGTTTTTTTGCTGGACTAGACCAACATGGCTATCCCTTTGAAAGTTTCTTTGTACCACCCAATAGCTGGGCAGGCTGGGGGGGGTGCAAAAAACTTGACTTTCTCTGAGTCCCCTGTGTAGTCCTCCTTAAATGGGCTCAAGAGTGAATGACTTTCTCCAGGCTATGCTCTAGTTCAAACAGGTAGTTCTGAGAGGTCCTATTGCTCATGTTTTGCAGGAGCCTCTGCTAGATGATCATAACAGTCTCCTCCAGCTTTATAATCTATTAAATTAGAGGTTATTTTAATCGTTTTTATTAATAAGTTTTCTGTCACTGCTTTTGATTCATCACTTCGGTTATCTCCAGAGCAGACAACTGCAAGGCCAGAAACCATAGACCTCCATCACTTTTAAGCTGCAAGGGAAAATGAATTATTGAATAAACAAGTTCCAGGTTTTAATGAAACTATTAGGAATAGAAGCTGATCTATAGTGGAAGAAGGAATTGTTTGGGAAAACCACTTCAAGAGTTTTTGATGGTTTATCATAATCAAGTCTTTATAAAGCTCTTAACAGTTAAGCACATCATAAGATAAGTGATCGCAAGATTTACTAGAACACTCACTGTAGCATTAGTGTGTTCTCAGCCGTAGAAACCTGACAGTTTTGCTGGGAGTGGGGAAGAAAGCCATGCAAAATAACACTCTTCAAAGTGTCTGAAGTGGGATTTTCTCCAATGAAAGCTCATGCAATAAATAAATTTGTTGGTCTTCAAGTGCCACAGCAATTCTTGTTTGTTTTAATGGCCATTTTCTAGTGCTTAAGTATATTTAATTTCCTTACTTGTAGCAACAAACTTTGTTAATAGAGTATTGTGTAAAAGTTTCTGTTTGCTAAAAACTTCAAAATGTGCAGGGGATTTCCACTTGTGCTGATGGAATAGTAAAATTGTGGCCTCAAACAGTTGCCAAGTATCTTGAGTCTATTTATTTTTTGGCTTAGCTGCCAAAACATCAGCCACCAATATAAAGTTGCACCTCTTACTGTCATAAGAAAGCCCTTATCCTTTTGGTGACCTTGTATACCATATGGAACGTGAATCAAAGATTATAATGCAGTAATGGTGTAATTCTGCCTCTCTCTAATGCTATGGACAATCTTATTAAAGGGGGTTTGAATGATGGCTTAAACTCCTTCAGCTTTTATGCAATTATTCTGGGATCAACAGTGCAACTCTGGGTAACTGTATAAATCTACTCCGCCCTGTACATAAACTTGACATTTTAATGCTTTTAAGTTTTGTTTTCATACAGTTAACTAATGTTTTATTTATAATGTTCTCCTAAATTGTCCAATTTGGGCATAGTCATTTAAGAAGCAGCTATCTAGATTACTGCAAAGTTCATTTTAAACTAATTTCACTCACAAAGCCAGTCTGTTGCAGCAGCCATTGCATCAGTGTTCATGAACAGGGAATCTGGATTTTTTTAATGTTCTGAGCCCCCACTGCATTCTTCTTAAAGTAACAAAGGCATACAGATGCTGTATAGTGTGCCCACTAATTGCTTACAGGAGTTCTACTGTTAAATTTTAATGGGGTCAGGGTTTAGCTGTATGCAAGCCAAGAAGGGTCCTGCCCAAAAAAATAGATCCAACGCTTCCCCCCCCCCGACTGAAGGCAAATTTGGAGCTAACTTTGCACTTCAATGTATGAGACCATATTAGTAATAAAACACTAGAAAGAACTGTATCTGAACTTGCCCTGTTACATGTTAACTGTAATAAGCTCATTTAGGAGGAAAGTAAATCAATTTCAATAAGCAGAATCTTGAGAGCTTACCTAATCCACACAGTGTCTTCTTTCAACTAATTAACAAATTGTGATTTTATGTGTGAGGCTTAAAGGATAAATGTAGCCACTGAAGATCATCATGTATCAACAAAACACACTACACAGTGAGAAAATATAGATGTTATAGACTGTGGCTGCTAGACTCAAGTGGCAAAGAGGAAGACTGGCATTTTGGGGTAGGGTTTTCTTTTGCGGGATGGTAAGGAATTCCCTCATAACACTGGAGGTGATTATAAAGGTAATTTGCATTACGGAACCTATTATGTAAAAGATGTTCCTTGAAAAGAAAGAAGCGTATTGTACTGAAAATATAGAGACCACTTCAAAGCAGTAACCTCAGGAGCTCTAGAGAATATGGTCAATGCTTCATAACTGAAGAACAACTGAATGATAGAAAGATACAGGATTAACTTAATTGTCTGAAATAGGGCAATGTATAAACCAATAACCATGTGACAGAGCCCCTAGAATATAAAAACAACATACTAAGGGGTATGTCTACACTAGGTGCTTAAGTTGACTTAAGGAATGCCCTGGCCACATTGGGAATTCATTAAGTCGACTTAAGCAAGTGCTTAAATTGACTTAACCCCTGCCCTTAAAGCCGACTTTAAGGGTTAAGTCAAATTTGTTAAGTACTTTATGACTTTATTAAGTCAACTTTAAATGGGTCCCCTGGCTTAAGTCAACTTTAAAAAGTTGACTTAATGCAACATGGCCTCACTATGTTGACTTAATAAGGTCCACTTAAACTCAACTTTAAGTAGACTTTACTAAGTCGACTTAACTGAGCCCTGTAGTATAGACATAGCCAAGTAGTGCAAGGGCGTCTTTCCTATTACTCTGTGGTAGCCATTTTAGGACAGCTAACTTTAGAAGAAATTTGAGACAGGGCATTAAATGATGATTAGAGTTTGCTTCTTGACCCTGAATTTAGGTTCATTGCCAACTATATTCTCTCTCAAGGAGTCATGTGTTATTGATCTATGGAAGATAAATTAGTGAACCAACATCTATTTTTAGCCAACTGATTAAGATCACAGGGACTGAAATTATTTGAGCACCTGCTTTAATTCAACAGTCTCCTTGTTACGAATGTACATTTATCACTCACCCTTTGAGGTTATTAATTTATAATTGGCGAATTGTTCTAAAGTTACCATTTCTTGTCATGGGTCTATAGTTGCACAGAATGGTTTGAGAACGCCTCTCAGTATTTGTGGAAGATGTCTAAGCTTTGACTAGCCAAGGATGGAATGAGTCATCCACTGATGTCAACTTGTAGAATGTAGGATTGACATACCTGAATTTAGCTACATGACAGCAGTTTAGAACACCGAATACTAAATTTGTTGGGCTGATTACTAATTAATTTCTAAAGCTCTGGGTAGAGCTTGTTCCAGCATAGTCTTCTTGCACAGATGCAAACTCCCCCACCAGCCTTTTCTGCCATGTCCCTGAACAAGGAGGCATAGTTCATCTACATGTGGGAATCTGTCATTTGGCAATGTGCTTTTCCTAGCTATGCCAGAATAAGTTTGAAGTGTAGACTAGGCCTCATTCTGACTTCTGTGCTTGTTTCATATTGATTAAGGAACCAGTATAATAAAGTATGATTTTGATGTGACAAATTATGTGAATGGAAATTGGAGGTGATGTAAAAGTTGCTGCAAATTCCATTTTGTGCATTGATAAGTGGAGTACAGTCTGTTTTTTTGGAACAGGGCATCCACGGCATTTATTGCAGATTCTCAGAAACTACAGATTTTGTATTTTGACTTGTGAATTTTAAGACACTGGTGTTGGCTTTGGAAGGACAGTGAAGCTCAGGATAGAAATCTGAGTTAGATCTGCACCTCAAATATTACTGAACTGGTTGGATTTTTCTCATAGAAGCTATACACACACTAGATTTGAAGTGTTGCCAGGTGACCCTTTTAACAAATAGAAAAGATTTTAATAGTAATGATCATGGCTGTAGTAGTCTTCAGGTTCAATAGGCAAAAAGAGGAAAAAGTCAAGATTTTAATGAAGGGAACTATAATGTGAAAATACAGCCCACTAAACACTTTGGAAACATAATTAGATTGTCACAGGTCAGTGATTTCTATTGCTCTTTATTGTTTTCCCAGTTAAACCCAAAATATACTGATTTCAATAAAATATGCTTAAACAATTCTGATTAACAGACTGTTTTGTATCCGTTTATAAAGCACGGATTTTCATTTGGTGGTTTGCTATGTATTTCTATTTAGGAACAGCCCAAGGAAAATTCTGAAGCTCTGAGATATTAAAGTTATAGTGAAGCAGAGATTTCATATTGTACCATATTTGTGGAATGCTATTTCATATCTCAAACTGCAAAGTAAATACTACATTAATTGTAGCTTATTAGTCACACATGACATTTTATTTTGTCATATTGAAGTTTTTGGTATTTTTGTGAGGAACAGACAGTTTTACTTAAGGTTTGTTGCCCCAAGAATTTTAGAGGAACTGATTTTCTGTCAGAAGAGATTGGAATCAGTTGCATTTCTCCTTTCAAGACAGTGCTAAAACATTTATTTAAAGGTTTATATGCTCACCCTCTCTTATCTGTATTCCAAGTCACTTGTCCAATGAAATAAAATTCATTCATGCCTTCCTTCACTGTGTTATTGACGAAGTGTAAGCTTTATGTGACTGGAAGCCAGAATTCTGTCTTTTGAGAATACCTCTCTAAACTTGTCTGAAAGAATTATTTTATTGCATTTTTCATGCCAGTTCAACTATGTTTGAATGGTAAATCCTAGAAGTTAGACTGTCTATGTTCATATCAGACTTTAGAAGTAGCACCATGTACAATATATGTTAGACTAGATTACATCCTTAGCTACTAGAATGTCACCTGACTATGTAAGATTATTTTGATTAGGTTTTTCTTTAGTTGTAATGAACTGTCACCTAGTTCTACAGATCAAAAACTAGGTCAAGTCTGAATGGCACACATTATAGACAGTAGAGAGAGTTTGCCGTTAGTGTGTATTAGCTTAGTTCATTCCCTGTGAAGCAAGTATACAGTATCTAGAGAGCAAAGATTAGAGAATACTGATGCTTCATTACACTTTTAAGAAAATTAGATAGGGGTTCAGTAACTGGCTTGATCACACAATTGTTGCATGAAGGGTTCTTGTATAAAGGACCCAAATTCAAAACTGGACTTTGTTCCAAGAAGGATGCCTTTATGTAAAATGTGAAAATGGGCCACACAGAGCAACCAATTTAAATATTTTTTTAAAAGATCAAAACTTTGAGCTGAGCTAACTGGGATCAATTCATAAGAAATCCGCTTTATTGCTCTAGGTTGCTTATTATAATGTACTTTTTTCTATCTAATATTTAGGGTGCACTTTGTAACGGCTACCAGCACTCTAAGGGGGGATCAGTAATCTCACCATTTTTTAATTACATTTTCTAATGCTGATCTAGCTTTGACACTGAAGGCCAAAAATCACCCTCAGTAGAAGTCATAGATCCTCTTTAAAGTTAATGCGCCTTGGTACCACCACTGTATTCAAAGGCTGAACTTCATCTGTGTTTAGTATTTTTGTTGTGTCACTGCTAAGAGGCTAATCTTGTTTACACAGCATAAAGAGACCTTAAAAGGTAAGTAAATTACATTTATCTCTATTTTAAGGCCTCTTTACAGTACAGGAGCAGTGCCAAGGGCCTTTAGTGTTAATAAGAATCAGGCTCAGTGTTTGACCTACAATTTTTTTGATGTATTGATCTACTGTACACCTGACTATTTCTTTCCATTATTTGCCTTCATGTGGCTCATCATTCCTACATGGATTTTTGTAACAAATGACTGGAGTAATGGAAAATGTTATTGTCTAACGGCTAAGCATTCTTCAGAAAAAACTGCAGGATATGAACAGTGTGGCCTAGCATCTGTATTCCCAGGAAATACAGCACTGAGTGTAATTTCCTCCAAGTTTCATCTCCACTTCCCAGCTCTTAAAAGGCCCTTGTAAAAAACAACAACATATATTGTCTAGTTTTCCAGAGGGAAATGAAATGTTCTGAGCATTCAGCCAATTTTTTACCCTTGCAGTGTGGTTCTCGAATAAGGTTACAAAATCACTTTCAGATTTAGCCTAAAAATGTCCATTTTATCTTCTTTCAGATGTGATATACTGAAAGGTGACCCTGCCAGCAGGTTCAATAATTTGGGGACCTTGGGAGGCAATTACTGCACCAGTGGGGTACAGGGTAATCTTTATTGAAAACAGATATGGAAGGAAAGTGAGCTGCGGGGTATTGGTGGTGTGTGTGTATGAAGTTTGTCACAGTGTCTCTGCAATGGGGATTCTGTGGAGTAATCAACTTTGTGGGGTGCAACAAGTTGGGAGGCAATGGGGGTTCTTGGCTAACTTAACTGACTCATAGTAACTTAAAAGATGTTCCAACATCATATAAGAAAAAGGGGGGTATCATGCAACTTGGTGTGCCGCAGTGGCGGAGGAAAGTGAGGTCAACGGGGGAAGCAGGAGTTTTGAGGTGGGCACAGGGGAAGCAGAAGGGGGCTGTGAGAACATGAAGACAGGAAGAAAGGGGTGACGGAGGGAGCCGGTGGCTGTGTGGGAAGCGGCAGGGTGAGAGGGAAAGCAGCGGGAAAGCGGCAGAGGTGAGAGAAAGCCGCAGGAAAGTGGCAGAGGTGAGAGGAAGCCGCGGGGAAGTGGCGGGGATGTGAGAGAACACCGCGGGAAGCGGCAGAGGTGAGAGGAAGAAAGCCACGGGAAGCGGCGGAGGCGAGGGGATGCCACAGAGAGTGGCGGAGGTGAGGGGAAGCTGGGGGGAAGGCAAGAGAAGACAAGGAAAGTTTAAGGAAACAGTTTATTAAACCCAGGGGAATCACAGAGGGGAAAAGTAAAAGTGACCTGGTAAAACAATTCTAAAGGCAACAACTAAACAATACAATCTTACAAACTATCTTAACCCTTCCAAGGCTTACAAATTATACTAGACAATGTTGCAACTTACAACAGTACTTTTAAGACAATCAGAGGAGAAAGTTACAGCAACCAATATAAGGCAGTGGCAAACAGTTGAAGACCCGGGAACTCTTTTTTAAGCAGCAGAAAGAGAGGCAGTAACCTAAGAAAAGAGAAGGGGGAAGGCAAAAACCAAACAAGCCTGTTCTTAGGAGCATGGGCTCAGCGAGGCTGAAAGAGAGCGATGGCGAAGCAGCAGCAAAGAATGAGGTATCTTTATTAAGGAAAGCTGCAGGGGCAGGCTCTTACTGATCCCAGCAGCAGCAGCAGCAACAGCATTGCAGGCAAGAGAGAGAGACTCGTTACTCGGCCAGCAGTTTCAATCGTGGCACGCTTGGGGGAGAACTCGTGAGTGGAGGAGGTCAGCGTCTGGGTGATCAGGCCAGGCAGGCTGTCAGGGACCATCCTGCCTGATCACCCCAAACTCTGAGTTTTTAAACTGTTTGTTCCGCCAGTTCCCTGATTACAGGGAAGGCGGAGAACTGAAGTGATCGTGACTCATGTTTTCACTATTTCAAAGACCTCACAATTAGGCAGTGCCCACCTACGCCGAGCCCTATAGAGATCAATGGGGTGTCAACGGCCATCTAGTTCAGTTTAAGGGGCCATCTGCTGCCCTTAACATTCTTTGCATTCCTAAGTGATGGCCTGGGAGGGGCGGCCATCAAATTAACTCAATGGGCAACAGACAAAAGGATTAAGAGAAAGAAAGATGAGCAATACATTTACAGAATAGAAGAAAACTATGATTGCAGTAATTAATTTCTGGATCTTATGTTTTCCAAGAACTATTTCATAAAGCCTGTAGAATTTTGGGTTTTCAAGTTTACTGAAAAGCTCACACAAGGAGCCCTACTGTGTGCTAGCAAAATCTCATGAGCTTTAGTTATTCTAAAATCATTGCACACTAACTTTCTCCAAATGCCAGTCCCTCTCTTTGGAGGTATGTCTTCACTACAACAAACAGCAGCTGTGTTTTTAAGTTGGGTTAAAATAGTGAAAAAGACACAACATCACGTTTAACATAATACCTACTACAATGGGATCCTAGTCCATGACTGGAATGCCTAGGTGTTAATACAATATACATATTATTGGAGAACCTCATGTCGAAGTATCAAGTTAGAAGAAAACTGTTAGCAAAAAAAGATACTCTTGAATTACTATTAGTGATGCCCTCATATCTTTTCCCCAAATTCCTGCACGCTATTTCCCACAAGGTTAAGAGTTGTGCACTTCAGGGCTCAGTTATACAGTCGTTGCCTAAAGGCAGTTGTTGGCTCAGTGACTGAGATCCTTCCTAAGCAGGACACACAATCTCAAAGGGAGAATAGTAAAACCTTAGAACCAAAAATCATGAATTCATTCACAGTCCGGACATGGACCTGTACCTGGCTTTCAAATGACCTCATTTGCTTCCATGTTGTTATACATTTGTCCCTACAGTGCTATTCCACAGACCAAAAAAAGAAAATAAATAAATTCAATTACAACTCAAAGAGAAAATATTAGGCTACTAGCTGAGTTTTTATCCACTTGGTGTACCCTTAACTGATTTCTTTTAGTAACTAATGCTACTGGATGATTAGATCCAAAGTTTATGTACAAGAGTGTGAGAGAAGGAAGTCGGCTTAGAATAATGGTTTCTAGTAGCAGTGGATTGTAAGTATTTCTGAAAGATTCCTGTTACAAGTTCCTGTTACAAACATGACTCTGGGCAGACTCGATGCAGTGACACTTAAGCATATATCTTGTGGTGTTGTTCAGTTATTAGATAAATGTATGGTTTTCAAAACACCATCTCCATCTACAATTAATTGTATTCTACCATCACATATGGAGTATTTATCAACTATTTTCATTTAAACAAGTGTCTCATTACTAATTGATGTTCTGCCAACCAGAATATTGACTTTCCTCGTTTACCGGAGCGAGTTGAACATCCTAAATTAAAAAAAAAAAATTGTAATCTACCGAGGGGTATCTGATCCATGTATTCTCTAAAAGGTTGATTAAAGTTTAAAGCAACTTCAGTAACATATTGTTGTGACATCACACAGCATTCAATCTGGACCAACTTGTCTCCTCAGTTCTCCAACCTGCAATGATTTTAACGCTGCTTTGCTGTGAGACCTATCACCCCTGCTCTGCTCTCACATAGCCTCCAGCCTGTAATGTACTCCCAGCTATACTGCAAGAGTGCTATATCCAGCCAACCTTGTATTGCACTGCAAAGCAACACCATCAATTTGCCATGTACAGAAATATGTTTTGCGCTCCCCTGCTCTATTCTGGACAATATGGCTAGGTTCACACACAGGCGGTTATTTCGATACAAGTTGTTTCAAAACAACTTGTATCGAAATAAGGCATTATTTCGAAATAAGTTAATTTGAATTAAGAAAATGTTAATTCGAATTAAGGAAAAAAGCTCAAATCGAAATAGCATGTTCGGACAACAGTTATTTCGAAACGAGTCACTGTCATTTCGAAATAACATGTTCTGACGGGATTGTTTCTAAATAATCATTTTGAAACAATGTTGTTTTGTCACCAAATGGGACACCTGTTGTTTCAAAACAATGGTACGTCGTGTGAACATGGCGTTTCTTATTTCGAAACAACCTCTGTTGTTTCGAAATTAGACTGCTGTGTGAACACACCCTACAAGCTCATATGAAGTCTGTCATTTTATTAAATGAAAATTGTAGCATAAATCCTGTTATCTCAAATGAAGTTCCCCCACACTGATAAAACAATAAAATGAGTTTTTCAACTACAAAAGTTTGATTTTAAGTTGTTGTAAGTGATGAGGCATAAAACTCTTAAGTAGCTACAAGAAAATAAATAGTAGAATGCCTGATCTCTAATTTAACAAACTACATGAATTCAGAGCAAAAAAGTCTCACCACAGCTAACAGCAGTCTTGCCGGCTGAATCCCTCCCTGGTCCAATGATGCTTCCTTTGTCCTTCAAATGTGGCTGATGCCATGAGCAGAGATGAGTTTGGAGTCTTTGTCCTTCCTTCCTTATATTTTTCCCCTTAGAAGCTCATCTTCAGCTGACATTCAGGAGATGTATATTCTTGCACATATCCTTTTTCCTGCCAAAGAACTGCCACTTAATCAGTTGGTAGTTCAGTGGCTTTTGTTGACATCTGGTTGAGGGGGCTCTGGCTAGCCTTTTTTCTCTGAGGAAGTGGTTTGTGGCTCCAATTTGTAATGTCATATGACAGAATGTTATAATATTATATACAATGTTGTCACATATTAGCAGGACAATAATGATCAGCAAACTGCGTTTTCAAATGATACCTCACAAGATGCACTTTGTACAAGATTTATAATAGTCTTATAAAAGGCAGGGCTGGATTTTGGTGTTCATAGGCCCTAGGCACTTTCACTCTGAAATGTGCAAAAAGAGGGGTAAACGCCAATTAAATTACATCGATTGACATGATGAGCTTTAAACTATTCTAATGCTAAACCATGTGATTTTCCATATGTTTCCTTATTTTTTCTGCTTTTTAAATTTTTGCCCTCTTTCGTAGGCCCTAAAAATTTCGTAGACCCTAGGCACTGTGCCTACAGTGCTTAATGGGAAATCCAGCACTGATAAAAGGGGTAATCATATGAGTACAGACGGTTACCACTGTATGTTACATGTATCATCCTTCACCTGCTGGTCCTCTTAAGAGGCAATGGCCAAGTTTCTGCAGAGACTTTTTTATGAGACTAGGACTTGACCCAAAATACATGGCTAGTCATCAGCAAAAGACACTTGAGATCTAATACAAACAAGGAGTCCTGCTACACTTATAAGACTAACAAATTTATTTATTGCATGAACTTTTGTGGGAGAAAATTCCACCTCATCAGACATTTCTGTTCCCCTATCTTCAAAGGCTATATCTACATGGCACTTTTATTTCGAAATAACACTCATTATTTCGAAATAAAAGAAATTAGGTCTACACGACGTTTTCTTATTTCAAAAGGACGGATCCCATCCTTCTGAAATAAGAATCATCGTTCCGAAACAGTAAAACCTCGATGTTTTCGAAATGGCCATTATTTCGGAAGGGATATTTCGAAATAACGCTGTTTAGACCTGTTGTTTTGAAACAACTTTTCGAAACAGTGGTCCAATTGGTGTTATTTCGAAATATCCCTTTCGAAATAATGGCCATTTCCATTGCAGGGTTTTCCTTATTTCGAAATGAGCCCTTTCGAAATAAGGGTTTTATTTCGAAATAAGCCATTTCGAAAGGACTTATTTCGAAATAAAACTGTGCGTGTAGACATAGCCAAAGTGTCTGATGAGGTGGAATTTTCTCTTATGGAAGCTCGTGCAATAAATTAATTTGTTAGTCTTTAAATGCCACAGAACTCCTTGTTTGTTTTAATAAACTAGACTAACATGGCTGTCCTTTTGGAACTTTAGGTCTAGTGAGTTATATTTTACCTTTCACTGATCGCATGATATAAACCACTAAGAAAATATACCAGTAATCTTAACCCCCAAATAAAAGTATTCATTAAATATACACAAACACATAAGGCATAGTTCCATACAGCTACTGCTGTCACTGGTTTTTGGAGACTTCTAAAACATAGAATATGGTATACATCACAAAAAAGCTCAAAGTTTTGCAAGGTATACTAGTACATTCCTTTATGCTGTAAGGCTAAGCCACTCTACAAGGCTACGGTCAATGAAGATTAGAGCTCAGGACCATTACAGATGCAGGGCCAGAGTTTCTCTTGCCCTGAACCTTATGAAGTCATTTCAACCTGACTGGACTGTAAAGGGGATGCAAAATGCTATTAATTCAAAACTGGTAGCATTTTTGCACCCACTTTCTACTGGTGTAGAAAACTGTACACAATATAGGGAGATGGAGAATCTGGCCACAGTGTTTGGATATAGGTTTGGTTTTGGAACATCCAAGTAACAACAGTGTTTATACAAATGTTTTGTACAAACACTTTCTTTCCAGCTAGGAGTGGGGTCCATGCCAAAAACCAGAGACGCAGATATGATTTGACTAACCATTGCCATTAGATTTCATTGGTCCTGCATAACATTGTAATATGACTATATCCAATGTAGAATAAAAAGGAATAGCTTTTTTTCTGGTTATACAACAGACTAAGACCATGAAAAGATCTGCTAAAATTAACTATGAGCTGGTCAAATTTTCCTCCGTTTAAACCAAGCAAAACTCAACATAAGACGCAGAGGATGTGTGTCTGTATAAACAAGATCCTAAATGAAAATTTCTTGTAAGCCCTTGTGTCCTGGTGCTTAAAGTTGTGTAGAAATTAGAGGCTCAGAGGAGAAAAAGAGTGCCCTGAGCTTCTTGTACTTTAAAAGTTTTGGCCAAAGGATCAGGCTCAGTGTTATTTAGTGTTAAATTGATCTGTGGGGGAGAAATTTAACTACTAAACAGAAAAGAAAAGTTTAAGGGAGTGGTAAATGGCTAGACTGTTCAAACACAGGCTCCCATCTCCTTATTTAGCTTCCTTAATAACAGTCACTCCATTTTTGTCAATGTTTAGCACCCAGAAATCCACTGAAGTCAAGAGGAGCCATGACTGCTCAGCACCTTCAAAGTTAGCTTATTTAATCAGAAGCATGGTTTTCAGACATCCTAGTTCAAAAAAATTTTACTACTACATCCCATGTGCAATGCTATGGAAGGCAGAAAGTGTATTGCAATGTAATGGCATCAAGTTGTGCCAGTGATTTGTAGGCACGATTTTCCCTGAAGCCTGTCTTCGATTAACTCTTAACGAGGCATGGTCATTCACTAAGTACGATGCATAATTCAGCTGACAAGTTCCATTGACATCATAAATTGCATGGATGGTTTATGAACATCAGAAAAGACCCGAGGCTGAGTTACAGACTCCTGTTCCATCAGTAACCATGGACTAGCATTTCTATTACAGCGCCCCATTTCACTGAAACAGTAACTATGTATATAGTTAGTCATTTACTTTGAAGTTCTGTGTTGTAAGAAACGACTGCAATGCACTTCTAATTCATCTCTGCTAGGCAAACAGCATGAGCCTTCACTTTAATATATATGCCACATTACATAAAGATCAGCTCTCCCCAGCCTTACTTCCACATTAGAGCACATTTCCAACATAGTATAATGTCTTGGAAAATTGCAGCAGAAGGTTTCGGGAGGAGCCAGATGGAAAGCATTAGTAAGACCCAAGAAAGAATAGGACCCTGTTACCCTCATATACTCTGAATTCCACGTCTGTGCACTACTTGGGATATTTTGCAAAAGAGTCAAGGATAGCAAAATGGATGGATTGAGACGTTTACCTGCTTTGCAGAAGTGTTGCAGTTCTCAGGAGACTGATAATCTCCGGGTGTATGTTGTTCTTCAGTGGTTTGTTGTGACCCAAAGTTCAGGGTTTTGTGAAATATTCCTTTTTATTTTTTAACTAGGGAAGGTAGCAGATGGGAAATCACATAAAACTCCATACAAACTGAAATATTTGCTGTTCAGAGCACAAGTATATATGCCCAGCTTTACTAAGAAGAGTTATGTTGTCAGGAGCTAGTCTGAAAATCTACTATCCCTTGTACTAGTTAACATTTTAAAAAAAAGCCCTCTTTTGTCACTCCACTGATGCCACTTTTTTTTTTAAAGGAAAATAAAATGACTTATTTTGCAGAAAGTCCAAAATGAACACAGGAAGAACAGCTGGATGCAAGGAGATGATGACACATTTTTACTTTCTCCATTTATTTTTTCAGCTGTGAACTGGCACGTTCATCAACTCACTACAGAAATAAAATCCAAATATTAGGAGTTTAGCTTCATTCACAAATAAAACAAAAGGATCAGCTCAACCTTGACTGTGCCTATGTTCCTCCTGCAAGCTAAGATACACTGAGAATACCTTATTTAGCTATTTTTGACATATAAAAAGGTTGATAATAGCCACTTTCATTCTTAAAATGTACATAGGGTAGTAAATTATCTCTTGATAAAATCCATTTTCAGATCTAATTGAAAAATCACCAAACACATGAGCATAATCAATTTCTGTTTCCTATATATTTGGTTTTCCCACCCCAGATGTCTAATTATAGAAGATATATGTGTGTAAACAGCAGCTTTACCCGCCATAATCTATCTTCTACCTTACTTGTTTACACAGAGGTTAATAGTCTCAGTCTATTTATCGTGCAGCTTGCAATAATGGTTTTAATGCGTTGGGCAAGTTTATAGCCTTTTATGAGGCACAGAAAAGTAAGAAGTTTAAGAAAAGAAGGTCTGTGGGCTGGTTCAGGTTTTTATAAGTGAGCCACTCCACGTCAAAAGTCTATGAGCAGAAATGCCAAGTAAATAGATTTGCAGAAAGATTTGATTTGTTTTCCAGAAGCATTAATTTTCATTCTTTCCTGTATATTCTGCTGTGTAATAATTCTTCGTTCCTAATTTAGAGAGGAGAGTAATGCATTCTTATTCAGAATGCCACACAATTCAGTTAAAGGCTGGCTGCAGCATCTATCTTTTTTTTTTTTTTTTTTTTCCGGAATGATCTACCTCCACTGAGAGAATAGAAAGGCTTTTTTATCACAAGGCATGGCTGCTAATTTTAACAGAGTAGATGGCCTTAAGCTATTTTACCCACCATTAAGCAATACAGAAACAATAACATAACTTATGCATGCTCCCTTTTACCTTGAAAACAGCCATGCCCTGAGTTTTGCCCAGATCAAGGGTGGGTTAAAGGAGCATCTCTGAATTACAACAGTGTTTCGTTTCCCTGTCCTCTCCTGCTTGCACCACCATTGCCCCCCCTCGATATGGTCTCATGACAAAAATAAATATCTGCCTCAACTTCTTCTCACTTATCATCCCATCACATTATCCTAACCACAGTGTTGTCGTGTTTAGGAGGTAATTTGTACTGCAGTAAGGCTGTATTCACACATCACTTTTGTTTCGAAACAACCTCGTTACAACTTGCTATTTCGTTTCCCACGTTTTTCCTTAATTCGAATTAACAAACTGTTAATTCGAATTAAGTTATTTCGAAATAAGGTGTTATTTCGAAACAAGTTGTTTCGACACAACTTGTTTCGAAATAACCATCTGTGTGTGAATACAGCCTAAGAGAATAAGCATACTTCCCAATATTTTTTTTACTGGGGGGAAGGAGACAGAAGTTTGGTGTTACTTTAGTATGAGGAAGAAGAGAACAGCTAGGAGGTGGTTGAGAACCTGAGTGGTGGCCTGGCTCCATTACGAGTAAACAGTGAGTGGAATGAGGAATTACCAGCGTAAAGTTTGCACATATTATGCACTTGAGATGGAAGAAAGTAGTAATTCTGCAAAGCTGGGAAGAATCTAAGTAGAGATACAGAACAGTAATTGAACTGCATCTCTGTGGTCTGACTTTATAGGGGAAAATAATTTAAATGAAAACAAAAAACCCTAACCAGTTAATTTTGCTTTTCCTGCAAAGTGGAGAAAGAAGAGTTAGAAACAGTGAGAAGAGAATAGATGTATGTTTACTTTTCCTATCTGTTTATGTGAAGAGTGGAGAAAAAAGCCTGCTACATTCATTCAAAATGTGATTTTTTGACCATCTGCAGTTGCTTTTAGTTAGCTTGTAATATGTACTTCATTCTCTCTAATGAAGCTGTTTCAGTGAAAGATGTACTAGGCTTTCATATCTATTTCACTGAGGCTTAGACAATATTATTTCCAGTGATTTACTTGCAGTAAATCAGCAAGTAACTCATTTTGCCTCATATTTGTATTCAAGTTTAAAGTAAGTTATACATCCAAAACCTTACACCTTCAGCATTTGGTACACCTTTTTCAAGCCAGTTTAGAGATTATACAGTAAAACAGACATTTACAGAGATGGCGGTGGTAGTGTTTGAGCCTCCATTCTTCCCATAACTCCAGTCCGAATGCATCAGATACATGCAAAAATCTCTAGAGTGCAATGCAAAAGTGTTTTCTTTTAATAGTATTATGAATATCATTACCTAACTATTATATTTCTAGGATTCTGCAGAGCAGAAGGTAGTTGACTGGAACTCTCACCAGAATTCCAGCTTGCTTCCCCCTGCACAGGTTAAAAGTCAGATCAGTATCTGGTTTTATAGATGAGAAATTGTAATGCAACTGTAGATAATACCTCTCAGGACACCAAGGCTGTGTTCACACACAGGGGGTTATTTCGATATAAGTCCTTTCGAAATAACTTATATCGAAATAACACCTTATTTCGAAATAACTTATGCCGAATTAACAAAAAGTTACTTAGAAATAAGGAAAAAGGCAGGAAATGAAATAGTAAGTTCACAGTGTGAACATGCTATTTCGCTTGGGGAGGGGGCTGCAGGCACCGGCAGGGTTCAGCGCAGCCCAGAGCTGATCCCAGCGGGTGCCTGCAGAGGGGGGCTGCAGGCACCGGGGGGGGGGGGATTCAGCGCAGCCCAGCGCTGAACCCCGTGGGTGCCTACAGCCCCGCTCTGCCAGCCTGGGTTCACCCCTCAGCACCCTGGCCAGGGTGCTGAGGGTTCCCTGGCCAGGGTGCTGAGGGGGCAGCCCTTCAAATGTTGTTTCGGAACACCTTGTTCCGAAACAACATGTTCACACGCATTGTTTCGCCCCCCAAATGGGGTTTAACTTCTTTTGAAACAACTGTGCATCGTGTGAACGTTTTTTTTTTGTTTTGTTTTGAAACAACCTCATTGTTTTGAAACAAAAATGCTGTGTGAACACAGCCCAAGTGATATCCACATTTATATTAAGAAAGGGTCCTGCAACCAGTGGAAGCAAGCTAAAGGCCATATTTTTTACACTGAAAAAAAAAATCCTCAAAGATTTAAAAAAAAAATTAGTTTTGCTTTGTGGCATGCAATTTATTTGTAAAGGCAATTAATGAGTCTCTCTTATTCAAATGAGTCTGGTGGCACTTTTAAAGACTAACAAAGAGAATCCCTCCCACAAAAGCTCCTGTGATAAATAAATTTGTTAGTCTTTAAAAGTGCCACAGGACTCCTTGTTTGTTTTGCTAAACTAGACTAACATGGCTCCTTCTTTGGAACTTCTCATTATTCAGTTTAATATGGGCAATAAAAGTAAAAGGTGGGGGCTAACAACCAAAGGAAAATGGTACTGTATTTATCTAATCATTTATGACTCTGTCCACTAAGGTGCTAATGGGTCACAGTGCATTTGTATATTAAGATATTTACACTTTTTGTGTAGACCTAGCACTTTGTAATGACCTTGCTGGTTCATTTTCTGGTACCTTCACACCACACTGACGAGATGGAGGCAAAGGGTCTGGCCAATGTAGACCACCATTACCTAATTCAAATTCCAACAAGAAGAGGGCTCCATAACCTCTGAAAGTCAGGAATGGTGGGCAGCCTTTAGATACGGGTACATACAGAGAAAAATATAGGTATGGATTAAGGCAGTAATGCAAAAGTCTATAGGTCTCAGGTCTGTGAAGACAGTAGCTGAACCAGATTAACTAAGGTCCAACGCCTCAAGATTTCACATAATTAGTTAATAAATTCCAATGGGGGAGCTGTGTTAGTGTAATTCAACAAAATAAGCAAGGAATTCTGTGGCACTTTTAAAGATTAACATATTTATTTTTTGCATGAGCTTTCGTAGGACTTTACCCACAAAAGCTCATGTGAAAAATAAATGTGTTAATCTTTAAAATGCCGCAGGACTCTATATCACATAATGTCCTAAGGTAGAGTGATGATATGAGTGTGGCTAAACTGCTGACCAGTAAACGCAAAATGCTAGTTGATATCAGCTGTAGATATTTTATATCAGGAACCTCATCAGATATCAAACTATAAGAAGCCCTGGTAACTAATTGTATGCAGTGGTGTTGCAGTTGGCTTGGTCCCAGGATATTAGGGAGGCTAAATGATATATCTCTTATTGGACCAACTTCTGTTGATGGGAATGATAAGGTTGGAAGAAAAGATCTGTGCATAAGCTTAAGAGCTTGTCTCTGTCACCAACAGAAGCTGGTCCCATAAAAGATAGGACCTCAACCACCTTGTCTCTCATGATAACTAATTGATGTATAAGTGAATGAGCTTGAAATAAAAGGCCTAGTAATCTATGGAAGAAGGGCAGCAAAAGTTAGTACTGTGAAAAAACATGAAAATGGGGCTGAAACTCTTACTGAATATGCACTAGCATAGCAGGCAACAGACTGACACTTTATAAAAAGATCCAGAGGGGAAGCCTGATTAGTCTAGTTCAGCAAGACTAACAAGGAGTCCTGTGGCACTTTAAAGCCCAACAAATTAATTTATTGCATGAGCTTTTGTGGGTGAAAATCCCACTTCGTCCAGCGCTTGAAGATGGGGAATTTGCAGTGGGAAATACAGAACAAATAATGGTAAAATGTTAAGTAGGAGTGTGCAATTTCAAAGTAGGTTTGCAGACTGAGTAGAACATCACAATGCACACGAATTTTCAGGAAAATGTTGACAAACAATACAGTCAGGTATAATGAATAGCTTCTTAATGAAGGTGAAAGATTAACTAAGTGGGAGTTCTTCAGGGGCCCCTGAATAGTTCATCTTCTCCCCTGCTAAATCACATAATTAATCAGTTATTTTCTATGGTACGTAAGTCAATTTCATCCATACTGTTAACCTGCTAAGTTTCCAGGGAAAATTTGATTGTCAGTCTCCTTAAAATGTGATAGCAAGCTAGAATATCCTCCAGAAATGGAAGCACTATCCCAATGTGCTTTCAGGGGTCAAATCTCTGTTCCTGATCCTGCAAAGAGATGCACATCGGAAGACCCTGTAGTGAGACACAGCAGAGTCAGCCTAGATGCAGTGGTACACTTATATGCACTTTTTGCAAGAATCAGGATCCATATTACTGCAATTGTATTAGCCAATCACTTTGCAGGGATGCTAAAGGACTGTAACAGGATCATGCAGCTTATCCTCTAGTTGTATCAGTGTGCAATTGTGGTAGGCAACTACAGTTATTGTTTAAATCACTTATACTTTGATTTTTGCCTACATTTAATTTAGGCAGGCCATCAGTGTGAACCATCAGGATGAAGGTTTTGTTTACTGACAACCTATACTTGCTTTTAGAGCAACATTCTCAGTTGCTTCCAACGCCACACATCTTTTTCACTCAGTCTTTTTTCAAGAATATGTTTCATACATTTTTGGACAGAAAACAATGTTGCGTATCACTTCAAAGCTGTTTTGCCATGATATCACTTCTAAAATACTGAAGGCATAAAGTGCTTCATGGTCCATAGGAGGATGCAGAACAGCCTTCAGCATTAGCAGTGTGGAGAAGAAACTGGTAAGGTGGTAGAAGCATTAGAGAACTGAAGAATGGACTCTTAAATCATTTATGTGACCTGGTCTGTTCCCTCTAGATCTATTCTGCACTGTTTTTATATATAAACAGCAAAATTGCTGTGCACAGTGTTTCTGAGATGTAACAAATTGCTTTTGTGCTGTAACAGGTGTCATGTTAAATTATGAAATACAAATGACCCCAGGAAAAATTCTGTTTTCCTGAACATTGCCTGTAACTTGAAACATGGCATTCTCCATGATATTCAACACAACAATTAGAACTGCATTTACAGAAGGGTGTAACAAAACCCATGTCTTCATCCTCCATTAAACTGCAAAGGCTTTTAAACACTTGTGTTCCATTGTGATTCATGAAAAATCAGAGAGCAAAATGCCAAGCAAAAAACCCAAACCAGCCAACCAACCAAACAAGAGGCCCTACCCTTTCTTAAAAAAAAAATTAACTCTGGTATTATGTTTCTGAAGGAAGCATTTAGTTATCTGAACTGTAATTTGGCCAGGACAGTGGACTTCAATATTATTACAGAAGGATCTTTAACACCTACGAGTCGTCAAGAGGGACAATTTGATTCATCTAAAGGAAGCACTATGATGAGATGTTGTTCAGTAAGGTCTGCACATAAGGACTTCATCTATTGAATTGCAACTTTCTTCAGTTTTTCTATTTGCCACACAGGAGTTTAATTAAAAACAAAAACTGTTCAGTCAACACTCTTCTTTTCATCATGACTTATTTAATACACACAAATACAGAAGCAAAGCAACCTTCAGTAACAAAGAGGTGTGTTTAGTATGGGCCAGGGAGCATTCTGTCTCTGTACACACCATGAAACCAGAGCTGCTGCTGGCCTGCATGGGGATCCAAGATAAGAGCAGTGCAGTCCATGCAGCAAAGCTAAGAATGATGTGGGGCTGAGGATGCCTTGGAGATAAAAGGGCACAGCAACATTTTGTCAGACAGCATGTCCAGCAACAGAGCTACCCTTTGTATTTTGGCAGGGCCTGTGGTACATTTCTTTAGGGCTTCACCTGACTTCTGTCCAGTCTGAGGAAGGTTGGCCAAGTAAGGGTTGAGACCTTTCTCCCTGCCCCAGCCTCCTCTGACTGTTATAGAGCAAAAGAAAATTTGTTGGTCATGGCCCAAACCTTGTCCCTTTTGTTGGTATATTTTAATGTTCTCAGGAAGAGAGAGAGAGATTGATTTGGGGGACAGTTAAGCATTAGAGTTGGTCCACACACATGCTGCACTGAGTTAATGAAGTCAATTTAAACTGAATGAACATGACTTCTGTTGGTGGCTCCTCTGTACCACTGATACCTCAGTTCAACTTGCTGGGCTTACTCCGAGACATGCAGTGTAGGTATCAGCGTTCATATACAGAGCCTGGGCTATTGCCAAGCCAAATGGGAGCTGATTTAGGCACAAGTCTGGTACACTGGGCTGCCAGAGTTGCCAACTTTATTCATGAGCTTTGGCCTTTGTGGTGGGATGTCTGCCCCACAGTGGCTGGAAAGGGAGGAGAGCAGCCACCAGGAAGGGGCAGCAGGCTAACCAATCAGGGCCTAGGAACCTGATATGAAAAGGAGTTGCAGGCAGAGTTGCAGAAGCAATCATTCCTAGGAGCTCAAGGACTTCAGAAAACTGGTTGCCCTGCCAGCTAAAGGAAGGCAGCCCCTGGACTGAGCAGTAACTGACTGCTCGGGCTCGGAGTGAGCCGGAGACCTTGAGACAAGGCCAGAGAGGCACTGGGGCCATAAGGAAGTGGCCCAGAGAAGACTGTTAAAGAAGTGGAAAACAGGCTGTGAAAGCTGGATGCACACAGGGTCCCTGGTCTCAGGTCTGGAGACGTGGGACAGGCTGGGTCCCTCCCCACCTTCCCCAGACCACCAGTGAAGTGGTGGTAAACTGTAGTAGCCACTGGGATAAGTGGCAGATCCAGGACTGCAGGAAAGTCCCCCTGGAATTGGGGGGGATGTGATTGTGGCTTGTAGCAGAGGGGAGCAGTTAGGCAGCCGCCGAGAGGCAGCTGAGCGCCCGCACTCCCCCTACTGGCCAGAGGAGACCCGGCAGAGCAACCGGGGCTGGAACCAAAGGGGAGGGCACCGGGAGCAGGAGGACTATAAAAGGGAACAGACCAGGCAGCCCTGGGGGGAACTCAGAGGGAGGTGGTTGTGACTCCTGGCAGACCCCCTTCCACTGGGAAGAGAGGAAACTGACAGGTGACCAGACTCCCCACCTGTGAAGGGTCAGGGTGAGGAACCTTGGTCAACCGTACCCCTGGAGAAGACTTCTCCTGGGGAGGATCTTGATGAGCTCCCCTCTGCAGAGAGCCTGAGCCCTGTGGACCAGCCTGACACTGGGGAGGGTACCTGGAGGAGCTCCCCTCTGCTGAGGACAGTGAGCCCACCCTTCTGGACTTGTGTGACCTGGAGGAGCTGCTGTTGGCTGAGGAGGCTGAGTTTCCAGCCTTGCCTCCTGAGGATGGTGAGGGCCTGATGGGGATGCCCTGGGGGTCCTATCCGGAGGATCATGAGGACAGTGTGCCCCAGGCCTTGCCAGGCAAGGAAAGGAAGTAGCCCAGGGACAATTGTAAGTCAGTGTGTTTCAGTGGGAGCCCCACTGGCACAGTGGCCCCTCTGTGTGGTCACTGTTAGGGACCTGGGCTGGAATGCAGTGGAGCGGGTGGGCCTGCATTCCCCTTCCCTTCCCTGTTACCTGCTGGACTAGGGTTTTGTTTGCCTTACCCCAGCTGGGGTTGAAGGCCTGAACTCACTGACTGTTTACCTTGCCCTGATGAGGCAAGGAACTGACAACATGGCTCAACTAGAAGGTTGAGTCCAAAAGACTACATTGTAGGTTCTGATGGCAATGGGAGGAACTACCAGTGGACCATGGAAAAAAGCGAAGGGAGTACAGGCTGTGGACGAGGGCATTAAGCTGAGCTAATTCCCCAGAACACCAGCTAGAGGTGCTGGCTCAATGGTGAGTCCATGTGAATCTGTCACAGCTTTAATTCCATATTTCGACGCCTACAAGAAAGTGCTCTGACCATAAGTGAGGAGTTCCCACAACTTCACTTGATGTCAGCAGGGATTCCAGGGTCTCAGTGCCTCTGAAATCTAGATGCTTATGTAAAGCCCCCAATCAGGTATCTGAGCACCTCCCAAGCATCAGTCTTCATAATACCCCGAGAAGTAGGGCAGTTCTGTTATTTCCATTTTACAGAAGTTGATCTGAGGCATAGTGTCACAAAGGCCCAGTTTTTCAAAAGGCATTGAGGCACCCAATGCCTACTGATTTCAATAAGTCCTAGGGATTTACTCAGGCTCACAATGGGAGCCTGATTGGAGCAAGTAATTGAATTTTGGTCTCATGTATTCCACCCTAGTGCCCCAGCCCCCAAGGCCACCTTCTTTCTCTCCTAGCCAGCCAGTACAGATTTACTTAAATATCTCTATGCCACTTTAACAGCCTACCTTTGCCATAACTGGGCCAGGGTGTTAGTCTGCGATACCTCTTCTGTGCTGTCCTACTGAATGGTTGTGCACCACAAAAAGCCAGTATTTGGGCAGCTTTTCTGTTCATTTGCATAATGTTTTAAAAACTTGTTAAACTAATGAAGGATTTTATTTATATGCATGGTAACAGCCATTTGCCAGTTCCTGTCGAGTCTTTTTACCCTCAAAGCTTTCTTATCACATAGGATTGATTTTTGTTATGGCAGCAAACTCAGAGAACCACCACAGCGTGTCTTGATGAGACTTGTGAAACGTCCCATCTGCTGTGTTGTGCTTCTTACTGGTGTGTCCTCCTCCTCCCCTTGGGCAAGATCAACACATGCCATTTGGTAGCCTTGGCAGCAGAGGCCCAGTAAGAGAAATAATGTATCTTGATTGAACTAAGCAATCGGTGAGAGATACAGTTCTTCAGGTGGCCATTTATGACCCTGACCAAAAACAACCCACTGAATGATTATAATTCTATTACAATAACATAAAGTGTTGCAAACTGGTTCTGGTGTACTGGTGTGGAACAGCAATACATAGGAGAAACAGCACTGAGGGACTTTTAGAGCAATGTTCTCCAAAATTGATGTTGTGCCTCCCCCTTTCCTGTGTCCATGCTTCTCAAGAGCTGGGGCCATAGCTGAGGCTGGGGCCAGAATTGGGGTAGAGTTGGGGCTGGAAGCTAGGGGCCAAGGCTTGGGAGCAGAGCAAGGCTGTGTGGAGCTCCCTCCCTCCCCCCCCATGGGGTCTGACACAGCCCTTGCCGTGCCCTCCCCAAGCATTCCTCTGTGCACCACTCAGGCACCCACCCCATAGATTGGAGCCCTCCACTTTAAAACATTGCTCAGAGAGGCCTACCACAAAAGGATAAAATTCATGCGTCCCCCCCATCCCCGGACCAAATTTTTATGCAAACTACTTCAGTTCTATTTACATAATTGCTCAGTTTGATCCCTTTTAATTATACTATGAAAATATGTAAAAAAAAATTAGGCAGGATTAAGATATATTTAAGGTAATTAGCAATAAAAGTCCTAATAAATCTGATGTTTTCTTTTAAAAGCCATATTTGTAGTGAATGTCCCATGCAAGGTGTTTTTGTGTCAGAGTGACAGAGCTTGTATGGAAGAAACACCCTGTTAACAGGGGTGGATCTTCCTGGAAATTTCTGTGTGTTTTGCTTGTGTTGTGGGCTTATTGTTGCACTAGTTGTAAAAAAGGTGAATCAATCTGGATTGATAACTGAGTGTTCAAAGAATCCTACTTGCTACCTGTCCTGGGATGCACATCTGTGCACCTTGGGTTATGAGCTATATGATTTTTCCTGTTCACTTGTACATTGTGATTGTATGACTTGTTGCTGATTACACCATGCAATGTTTCTTTATGGATGCTCATAACCTACTCTAGACGATTAGTATGATATGTTTCCTTCAACTTCATGCACGTGCACAGACTTGTAGCATGTTTAGCACGGCAGAAGGGGTGGGGGTGGGAGACAGACAGATCTCTCCCAACAGCAGTGAGCAAGTACCTGAGAAGGTAACAAAGATATGCTAATTGAGGTGGCTCAGAAGAAACACAGGGATCACCTCTACCTGGAAGGGGAGGGGTGAGGAGGAGAATGGAAACAAAGAAAGACACTTGGAAAGATTTGGAGCTTTTTGCCTGGGAATCCCCACCTTGAAACAACTCTGAGTAAGATCTGGGCCCTGCCTGGCTCACGCAGAGACTAGCTGTCAGATGTTTGGACAGCCAAACACCTTGAGCATAAATTTGGACTATGAGGTCAGTTTAAGTAGAGAAATTAGGTTAGTATGCATGTTTTACCTTTTATTTCTTTGTGGTCACTCCTGACTCATTTATATTGTGATTCTGTCATGATTGCCTGTATTCTCATTTATGAATACAATCTGATGAATAAACTTGTAGCTGTTTTATCTAAAGCCATGTGATCTTTAGAGGGTGAAAATGAAGAGGGCTAAGTACAATCTGTTTCTCTGTTAAAGAAACAGACTGGAGTGTACAGTGACTGGGAGAGGTCCCCAATCTCTGTAGACAGTGGCTCCTATGGTGACATTTGAGGCCAGGGGTGCTTGCTAGAGGACAGGCACTTGCGTAGTCAGAGGGCATGCACCCACTGCTTGGGACTGATTTCACAGCAGAGGCCAGAGTGGACTGACTCATGAGTGAGTGGTCACTTGGCAAAGTGGGGCAAATTGGGGTTCAGAAGTGGGAATTAGGAGGTCACAGCAGCAGTCTGGACTGGATCTGGGGAACAGACTGTCACACTGCTAGCCTGGGGAGTGGGCTTAGTAGTTATCATTGGCATTAAAATAAACAATTTACTTGGGCTCAGAATATCATGTGGTGCTTTACAACATGGAGTAAGGGATTATTTGTCAGCTGAGATAAAGGTGCATATAGACAGACAACTTGAATACAGCGTGCAGATCTGGTTGCCTCATCTGAATAAAAATCCATATATTGAACTGGGAAAAGCACAGAAAAGGGCAAGAAATATTTTTAGGGATATGGAACAGTTTCCATATAAGAAGAGATTCATAAGACTGGGGCTTCTTTATCGTATCCCCCCCTTAGTTGCCCTTTTCCAAACTGATGCCTAGAAAATCAAAACTGGTGCTCACTAGGGATGTAAAAGGTTAATTGTTTAAATGGTAATCAGCTGTTTAAATGTTTTAAACAACTGATTACTATTTAAAGCAGGGGTTGGAGTGGAGTGGCAGCTGGGCTTGACTCCCCATGAATGAGGGGGCATGGAACCCAGTGTGGGAGGTGAGCTATAGCTGGGTTCACCTTCTGGTTCCTGGCAAGGGAGGGGATCAGTAGTGGGGAGAGGGAGGGTGAGCCACAGCTGGGCATGGATCCCCCCAAACAGGGAAGGCACAGAGCTTAACCAGAGAGAAGGGGATGGTGAGCCATAGCTGGGCTTGGCTTCACTCAGCTCCCTGCAAGTGTTTGAAAAAGAATTAGGCAAATTCATGGTGAATAGGTCAAAATTACTGTTAGCCAGAGTGGGCAGGTATGCAAAATCATGCTCTGAAGTGTCCCTAAAGTCTGTTGGCCAGAATCGTGGAAAGGATGACAAGGGCTGGATTGCTTGATGATTACCTGTTCTCTTCATTCCCTCTGAAGCACCTGGCATTGGCCAGTGTCACAAGTGTGGATACTGGATTAGATGGACCACTGGTCTGACCCAGTATGGTCATTCTTATGCTTTTCAATGTAGAGCGAAGGCAGACAATAGTTCTCATTACAAGCCATATTTGGGATGGGGGGTCTTGGTCTGAGTGAAGTTTTGGAGTCAGTTTTTCCCACTATTGTATTGTGATTTTGGCAATAAACCAGTTTCCTGGAAAGGCAACTTTAGTTTTTCTTCAAGGGCATAGTTTTGTTTGGGGGGGGGGATCTAAATCCTTCACCTTCCACAGGAAGGATTCATCAACTTAAAAAACAATTAAACTGAATCTTTTTTTTTTTTTGTCTGCAAAATAGCTCCAGCATGAGAAATTCAAGGCATAATGACCATGCCTTGAGGGACAGCTTTAGTTTGAGAGGGAATTTAATCCCTGGCCTCTCTGTTAAGACTCAAAAATGGTTTTCCTTTATATGACATGGATAACTGTTCATGGGAACTGGGCAGAGGCCACCTGCACCTTGACTCGTGGGTGGCAATCGTCAGAAGCTAGTGAAATTGTGTATCTGGGCACAGATCTGTGGCTTGTCAGCTAAAATTTTGTACCCCTGACCAGTTCCCCAAGCCATTCTGCTTCATCAGTTGCTGTTATGCTTGCACTGCAATAAACCAACTCAGCATCACCATTCCCCACTGATTTTTTTTTTCAGCTCTTTTTGGGGGAGAGGGAAGAGAGACAGATGCAACCCAAAGTTTGGTATTCCAGCAAACTCATGGAGCTGGACTTCCACTCTGATTGGGTCCCCTAGGCTAAGTATTGATTTCACACTCTGCATCCATTATTTTGGAAAGTGGTTGCTATTAGGTTGTATCATGAGGAGTCTGCAAGTTATGGAAGCTTTTTAAAATTGAACCTGGACACACAAGGACCTGGTTGGCTAGAAACAGTGTCGGGGTATGTCTACACTTACAATTCAGTTCAAATTAAGGATGCTTAATTCGAACTAAATTAGTGCATGTCCACACTTGCTTTCATTAGTTCGAACTAAGGAAAGCCTAGTTCGAATCTATGAAACCTCCCTTAAGTTCGAATTGATGGTTAATTTGAACTCTTGAGTTCGAATTAACCAAATGTAGCTGTGTTAATTCGAATTCACTGTTGGTTTGAATTAACCACCGCTTGATTTTCCCTATGCAATAGCACCCCCTGCCTGATTCGAACTTGCAAGTATTAGGGTTTCTAGTGTGGCTGTGTTAATTCGAATGAACTTAATGCAAACTAATAATTAGTCTGAATTGATTACTTCGAGTTCAGTTAATTTGAACTAACCTTCTAAGTATAGACATACCCAGAGAATTCAGTTCTTACTGATTTGAGTCCATAAGTTCAGAGGCAGGTTCTCCTTAACCTGGTCTGCACATTTGTGTGGGAGAAAAGATGGCTCATGGATGGAGCCACAGGGCTGAGTATCAGGAAGAGGGAAATGACATGGGCTGTGTTCACACAGACATGGTTATTTCGAAACAAGTTGTTTCGAAACAACTTGTTTTGAAATAACACCTTATTTCGAAATGACTTACTTCGAATTAGCAAATAAGTCATTTCGAAATAAGAAAAAAGCGGGAAACAAAACAGCAGGTTCACACTGTGAACCTGCTATTTCGCTTCCTCCAGGGCTGCAGGCACCAGGGGGGTTTGGTGCTGCTCCCCGCCGGTGCCTGCAAAGGGGGGCTTCAAGCACCGGCGGGCTTCAGCGCTGCCCAGCGTGCTGAGGGGGCAGCCCTTTAAATGTTGTTTCAGAACGTCTTGTTCCGAAACAACATGTTCACACGCATTGTTTCGAAACAAGTGTTTCTAAACAAGGTTATTTCGACCCCAAATGGGGTTTAACTTGTTTCAAAACAACGGGTTCCCGTTGTTTCAAAACAGTGCGTCGTGTGAACATGGTTTTTTGTTTCGAAACGACGAGGTTGTTTTGAACAAAAGTGCTGTGTGAACACAGCCATGCTGATCTCCAAATCTGTCCCCATTCCTGCAGCTGTAAGTAAAGCAGAGCTAGCACCTTGAAAACCATATAGTTTCCTTGCTTTGGTTACTTCCACACTATCCCAGTGCAGCTGGCAATGGGGGTCAACACATAGCTCCAAGGCTTCAGGCTCAGGCAACAGTGAGCTGGCTGACTCCTGAATTTCTTTGTGCCTGTGAAGCCAGCAGCCAGTCAGTGTCCCATTCTGAAAGACGATCCACTTAGGTTCTCGAGAGTAGAGGATAAGCAAAGGGTGGCTCTAACAAAGAAGCTCGAGAGCCACAGCTTTAATGAAGTTAATCAGATAGAACAGCTAGGAGGGAGCACAACTTAATGTTTTATTCAAGAGGTTTCTAAAGGTCTAAACAATAGCAAAAAAGCATTAAAGATTCAGAAACTGAGGACTAGGGAATAATGAGTGGAGAGGTTCATTCCCCCACCACCACCTCACCCCCAAAAGCTTCTATGAAGAAGTGTGAGGTACTAGGTGAAAAAAACCTGCACAGATAGGAGGAATACGCTCCGATCATTCCAGCAAACTCTAAGTGCTGCTATTGGCAAGAGAAGCCCATGTGCTTTTGTAAAGATGTACTCAAGAGAACAGTATGAAATAGCAGGAAAGCATTTAAAATATAAAGGCTTTTGAAAGGAGGATGGGGAAAATATGAAATATTCCAAGGCAGATTAAGAAAGGGTCCAGAATACAAATATTGAATCAGAGTATCTGCTCTAAGGGTATGTCTACACTTAGAAGGTTAGTTTGAATTAACTGAATTTGAACTAATCAATTCAGACTAATTATTAGTTTGCATTAAGTTCATTCAAATTAACACAGCCACACTAGAAACCCTAATTTGAACTAGCATGTCCGTGCACGGGACTTGCAAGTTCAAATCAGGCAGCGGGCACTATTGCATAGGGAAAATCAAGCGGTGGTTAATTCAAACCAACAATTAATTTGAATTAACATGGCTACATTGGGTTAATTCAAATTTAAGGGAGGTTTTTATAGATTCTAACTAGGCTTTCCTTAGTTCAAACTAATGAAAGCAAGTGTGGACATGCACTAATTTAGTTCAAATTAAGCCTCCTTAATTCAAACTAAATTGTAAGTGTAGACATACCCTAAGAGCAAATCAATTAGTTCTGTATGTTGTAGAATGGAGGCTTGTACAAGTAATGTATTTCACCCTTCTGTCACTAAATCACCATTACAGGGGGAAAAAATTGTATTTGCCTTTTTAAAATGAGTTAGGTGGGTTTTGACCGAAACTGTATATTGAGCGGCCAAAGAAAGTGTGCTGAAGACATGGGGAAGAACAGGAGACAATATACTAATTCCACCTTGCTTCACTATCCAAAATAGAAATCAGGAATTAGGGTGTCTTAGCAAACAGGAAAGATTTAAAAAGAGAGCCGAACTCATTGAACATAAGTTCCATTGGTTTTCTGAGCAAGAAAGAGGAAAATATGTGGCTAAATAATAGTAAATTAACATTCCAGATATCTTTGGCAGAGTGAAAAAATGGGATCATAGAAAATAATCAAGGTTCTACAACAATACAAATAATGATATTCAATAAAAAGAAGATAGGTCTTGGAATCAGTGACTGGAAATAAAATGGAACTAGGTCAAACTACTGAAGGAAGCTACGATTTCTTTCACACTGAGGAAATGTAATGAGGGCACACTGGCTGAGATGCTTTTAATGGTTGCTCCTAGATGGGGTGGAAGCAGTGGGGTAGACAAGAGAAAAGAGAATTTACCCTCTTCTCTTTTGGGAACTATGGAGTTTACCTTCAGTTACTTCACCCACTTTTTTCCTCACTACACCTTGAGTGCCTGCTATATAAAATCACCAGGTTTTTCCTATAGCTCAAATGACAGAGGCTCATCTTTTGGTTTGGAATGACCCAGAAAAAGGTTTCATTTGCATGTATGTAGCTACAGACAAATTAGATATGACTAGAGCTGATTGTTAGGAACCAGCTATTCAGACAAAGAGGAAGCTGAGGATTTTTTCACCTTTGCTGCATGGGGCACAGGTCACTTGCAGGTTTCAGCTTGAGGACATGGTGGAGTCTCTGTAAGCTGAAGTCTTTAAATCATGATTTGATGACTTCAGTAACTCAACCAGAGGGTAGGGGGGTCTATTCCTGGAGTGGGTTGGGTCAGGGAGGTTTTGTGACCTGCAACATGCAGGAGGTCAGACTAGGAGGTGATCAACATGGCCCTTTCTGACCTTAAAATTTATGAACTATTCCCTTTAGAGTTGCCTGGGAAACCTGTCAAAACAGTCATTTGTCCATTCATGCTCAAGATAAAAGACAAGCTTGAAAACCCAGTATTTATACTGAGTTGTTTATACCAAACTGCAGAAAGCCTTTGTGTCCAGAACAATAGTACATGTAAGGTGCTTCATTCCCACCCCCAAATTATTTCCAGAAACCTCTCCTAGGCACATGAGGAAAGCCTCAAAACAGGGATCAAAAACCAAATTTAGAGCACGTGTACAAGGTAACATCATCTGTGCTCTCGTTGCTTTGCTCAGGATACCAAAAATCCTACTATGTATATTGCACTTGGGCTCCAGACATCACAACCAAAATTACCACCCTATTATGGTAGGAGCTGAACATATATGAAGCCAGAAGCATACCGTGCCTTCAAGATACTACAGCGTAAGTAGAAGTAGCAGACAATTTTACAGATGGTGAACTGAGGCACAGAAGCTATGTCCACACATACATTGTTGTTTTGAAATAAGTTAATTCAAATTAAGAAAATGTTAATTCAAATTAAGGGAAAGCCTGCTATTGAAACGGCTGTTATTTCAAAATGGTTATTTTGAAATAACGCTGTTTGGACATGTTTCAAAACAGTTGTTTTGAAACAATGGTGTTTCGAAACTACATGTTCAACTGGTGTTATTTCGAAGTAACCATTTTGAAATAACAGCCATTTCGAAATGAATGGGGTTTAACCTGTTTCGAAATGACGGTTCTTATTTTGAAATGACGGAGCTTGTCGTTTCAAAACAAGAAAACGTCATGTGGACATTCAGTTTTTTATTTCGAAACAACCGGTGTTGTTTCAAAATAAGACTCGTGTGGACATACCCAGAGAGATTTGCTCATGGTCACACAGGAATCCTGTACTGGGATCAGAATCCACTGAGTACCAGTTCTGTGTCTTAAACACATACCCATTTCTTCCTCGCTCTCTGCATAAAGATTTCATTAAAATAGAACCACAGCTCCAATACCTCAACAGATAAGAGCAAGCAACGACATAATGAACAGATGGCACTTCAAACATATATCATCTGGAGTTGAGGAAGTGGACTTCGACAAGTACAAATGACATTTTTGATGGCAGCAAGAGAAGTAAATCATTTAATACAATTTATCCATCAGCAGTCATTATGGCTAAAAATGAATCACTGAATGCCAATTATAAGAGTCTCAAAAGATTTTTTCATTAAAAATGGCACAAAATATGCTGTAAAGCACAGCACTGAAGACTGTGAAACTTTGATTCCAGAATGTTGGATTTTACATACACAACCCTCAGAGTGAAAGGAGTTAGAATCAGCTGAAATCAAGAGGATTACAAAATTAGCCTTTTTGTACAAAATTAATTTCCAGTTAAGAGGCTGAGTAAAAACTCATTGGTTGTCTTTGTTGCCTTCAGCAGGCCTTGGGTCAGGCCTTAAGTCCAGAGCAATCTTAAAAGGTTTTAGATTATTCAGTTCTCCCCTGATTTCAGTTTAAAGGAATTTGTCCCTGCTGTTTAAAAGCAGCTAACAGCTTTTCTGCCATCAATCTGATCTTTCCAGTTCAATTGAGCAGTCAGTGAAAACCCACTTGATCAAGCCAGAAGTCAATGCAGTAAGTCCACCCCCTCTAAAAGAGTAGCACTGAATCGAAGGAAGGGCATTTTCCTTTGACTCAGTGTAGTGAGATGCTGCATTACGTAGGCATTAGGAAGTTGAAGGGAGATATGCAAGTTATTTTACGTAGCTTGTGTATTTCCCTTTGACTGCAGCCAAACTCCACAGCTACTGTAAACCTGGACTGAAAATATCTTTTGCTAACTCTTGCCAATCATTCTTGTTTTGCAGATAGTGTCTGTAGTGACTGAGCATTAAATGAATCCCTCACATTGTTTTAGAAGTTTTTTGTGGGAGTTATTCAGCAGATTAGTAATAGGGTACACAGCTTTTCATTTCTAGGTTATTTGTTTTAACCTAGCTTAAATTAGTAGAGACTGAATGTTATGCTTTTGCACACTCACATTCTTTAGTGGCCAATGTAAAGCAACTGGATTTATGTCAGAACTGTAATTAATGAACAATGGCCCCAGCAGTATATAGACTGGAGTGACTATAAAACTCTGTATTATAAATGAAGTCATTAGTGTGCAATATATGACACTGGCATTTTGCATGGAAGGCTTCTAGCTTTGCCCAGTCTGACTGCAACATAGAGTTCAAGTTCCACAGCTGTACAACAGTGTGGAGAAGGTACAGTTCAGACAGGCTACAGATCCTGAACGTAATTGCCATGCTGAGATGACGATTCCATTTTCACTGTAAATGACCCATGGCAGATCATGTAATGCCAATCTGGTAGAGAGTCTCTGCATGAGAGTTGGAGGAACTGTTGAGTATGCAACCCAAATAGCAAAAGCCAGAGGCTGCTTTGACAGTATTAATAGACTGCAGTCACTGGTGGACCTGATCCTCGATTTTGCAACTTTGTCTTTGAGCACAAAACCTGGAGGCCAATATTAGCAGACTTTTCCTCCATTTGCTGAGATGCTCGTGAAATCTGTCAGGGCTCTGTGCTAGAACAACATCATCTGCATAGTCAAGAGAGTGTGAGATCACCGATCTTAACGCCTAGGGACCTGGCAGAATGCTGCATTATAAAATCCATTGCCCAAACAAAAGACACAGCCATGTCTGACACCAGATATTGATTTAAAAGATGCCTACATCTGATTTGCCAGGCATACAAAGGCAGTGGTTCTATTATGCAATTTGCTAATTAAGTTCCTCACAGTGGTTCGGACAATTATGCCCTTGAAGGCTTTTCACAGCATGACTTGATCAATGGAATCAAATGCCGCTTTAAGATCAATATACACTATGTGCAGGGCTTCTTGTATTTACAATATATCTCTGATGTCAAATTTTTTCATTATTGTAGAGGGCTTACTTGCTCATTGGAGTTTCAGTGCTATAGAGGCAACCACTTGGTGGTGATCTGTGTTTGCAGCACATTCTGCATCATGATGTAATCTACAGGAGGTCCAGAGATGCTGTCACATTTCTAACTCCTTCTGAGCAGTGCCATTGTGGGAGATCATGACATCTAGTATAAGAATCATCATGTGAATCATGACCTGAGAATGGAAAGATTCCGAGAAGTACAGAATGTGAGCAAAAGCTGCAATAATTGGTTGTACTTGTCAAAGACCTGTTTAAGCCTAATTCACAGGGAGTCAGTAAATGAAATTATTGTGTGGAGAGATGATGTACACTAGAGATCCAACTGATCATAGAAATTACCGTTAATTAAATCAACAGATTTCTTTATCAGCACATAGACTACCTGAGGGCAAGGTGACTGTGCCAATGTTTAGGACATGCAATAAATAGTCAAGAAGACATGGACATCCAGGTTATCAAGGAGGACTTGGCCTCACCTTGCTATAGCAATACTACCCCATGTAAATGTTTGGGGTCATCAGTATAGTGGCATCTGTGAGGTATCAGCCTTGCTACCCTTAAGCCTGTGTTTGATACATCAAGATGGTTCATTTCACATGAGACACCATCCTGATGACCATGCTGGTGAAGAGTTACACCATTCCAGAATGCAGTTTGGGTGGATTGGCAGAGATCCCATCTACAATTGAATACACTGTTACTTTACATGTAATACACACATACAGCATCAGAGGACACATGTCCCCAAGGGGATTAAGGCATAAGCACATCACATTTGTGCTGGAGGTGGGGAAGAGGCAGTACTGGCAAGGCACCTACAGCTGAAAGTAGAGAAGGGGCTTTGGCCCTGGTGCTAAGTGCTAAGTTATTCACGTTAATCAGCAGCACCACCAAGCAATTGCCCCAAAGTATACCTTGTCCCACTGGGATGAGAAGGAGATAAACCAGAAACAGGTTCATGGTACTGTATCAGTCCTGTGTAGCCAGAGCTATTGAGTCTCTCTTAATGACTTCCTTCACTTCATATTGTTAAGTGCAGTTGCTGGCTCAATCTTCACTACTGGTTTTAAGTCGTCATTTACAGGGTTCTTGCTGGAGCAATCCAACTCCCATAATGCTCAAGGCAATATTTCAGACCAGACTTCATTGATGATCGCATAGTTCCAACCAACAATTCCCTGCTTCAGATGTTAAACCTCTGCACGATGGCCATTACTTCTTTATTGAAGAAATAGACAGCTCTTCAAGATTTTGCATTTCCATTGTTTTGCCACAGGAGTGTGACTATCATAAACATTAGCAGCCAGAAGATGGTGAAGCTTCAGGGTAGAAACCCTTCAAAATGCTTTTAGTTATACAAATGAGTAAAACTGGTTACTGCAAAATGGCAGCAGTGACTCACTTCAGTGCTGTTATTGCATAGCACAGCAACTATGGTGATGAGAGGCAGCCGTGTGATACAGGTGAGTTGCTCATACAAATATAGCTGTTACCATCTCTATCCCAAGCCAAGCTGTGACAAACTGCCTGCCTGTCTCTAAAGAAAGAGCTAATCATTAAGTGCTGATTAAAAGAAAAAGAGGGGGAAGGAAAAGTGATTCACAAGCAGCTGGCAATAATGACAGACAGAACACATCCTGCTTTGACTGCTCTGAAGTGGCAATTCAAAAACATGCACTGGAACCAGGGTAGCTAAAAATGTGGTAATGGAAAATGTCTTTCATTGGAAAAGAATGTATAGGAGAGCTACATGGAGAGGAGCTGTGAGAGTTTATCTAGCTATGCGAGTTTCTATAGGTGCACTTTCTTTGAATTGCAAGGTTCTCATTTTATTTATTTTTAACCAGATTTGACAAATTTACTTGCTTATTAGCCTTGATCCATCAAAGCACATAACGCATGGCTGGCTACAAGCATATGCATGGCCCTATGGACATCAACAGATGCTTATGATCTGGCACCTTTTAAAGGCTTTGCTAGATCAAGGCTGTGGTGAACTGGAAGTTTTTCTTAGTTGGTAGGGTCAGTGATGGGTACTTAGCCAGTGTCAGCTTAGTAGAATTGGAGTTTATGTGGAAAGGAAAATTAAAAGACTCTACCTTTTTGTCTGTGAATCCCTGCAAATCAATACAGTGCTGCCTTCTTTAATATGCAAGAATAGATGATCTAACTCTGACAAGATAAGAGCTGACCCAAAGCAGAATCTGAAGTGTTAACGCACATGCCTGTCCCTAAAATGCAGACACCACAGTATTCAGAATTCGAAGAGCAGGCTGGAACATTAGACCATGCAAGTTTTTTACTCAAATTCACTATGGCTGTGTTCAGACGAGAGTTTTATTTTGAAACAACAGCCATTGTTTCGAAATAAAATTTCTTATGTCCAGACAACGTTCCATTATTTCAAAACAACGGAACCTGTTGTTTCGAAATAACGGCCATTGTTTTGAAACAGTAAAACCTCGCATGAAATCAAAATAGCTGTTGTTTCGAAATGGTTGTTTTTGAAACAATGACGTTTGGATGTGTTATTTCAAAATAACCATTATTTTGA
Source organism: Podocnemis expansa (assembly GCA_007922195.1). NCBI lineage: Eukaryota > Metazoa > Chordata > Testudines > Podocnemididae > Podocnemis > Podocnemis expansa. The sequence goes on from ML681971.1 coordinate 14,290,190, forward strand.
AAAAACACTTGCCCTTCTCCTTCCCAGGGTGCCTTGCTTTTAGCCTTTATTGGGTGGGGGCATGGCCCAGGGAGGAGGCCATGTTGCCACACCTCCCATGGTGCCCCTCTCCTAAAGCGAAATAGCAAGTCCTGTCTTTGGACATGCTATTTCGCTTTGAGCTTTTCCCTTAATTCGAATTAACTTATTTTAAAATAAGGACTTTATTTTGAAATAACTCATTTCGAAATAACTGTGAACATAGCCTATCTGCCTTCATTTGCAGACTTCAGCATTTCTCATGTGAAAGCCAAAGGTGCCAACCTTTTCCAGACCCAGAAAAAGAAAGGTCTTACAGGAATTTAACAAAGTAATTTCTTTTCCCAGATTTTGCAGTCTAATTTTGCATTTCCAAATGAAAATTAGGGATTTTTGGCACTAATTCCTGAAGTGCCAGCCACAGCAATTTCCAGAGGGGTAGTTGTGTTAGTTTAGTTCAACTAAACAAACAAGGAGTCCTGTGGCACTTTTAAATACCAGATTAAGGCATAAGCTTTTGTGGACATAAGTGGGTTATAGCCAACAAAAGCTTATGCTTCAATAAATTTTGTTAGTCTTTATAAGTATCACCAGATTCCTTGTTTATTTAGCCATAGCAATATTATTTCTTTGAAGGAACCAATTCCTCCATTGCACAAGCAAAAGAAAACAGCTGTCTCCTTGGATGTTTTTTTTGGAAAAATACAAAACAGAATAGTTGAGTTTTAATGCATGAATGATCCCAAAGTCCCTCACCTCCTAAACATAGGATTAGTTCACTTGCAAGGAGGGAAAGCGCACAATTTGCTCAGTAGCAAATATAGCTACCAGAATCTAAATCCAAGATGCTGATCAGCATTTTCATAGGATAAGACAGGGCTCAGAAATAATTTTCTGCTTAAGTACATAAGATCAAACGTATTTGTCATTTTAGCCTTCTATTTATTCTGTCTGATTTCAGGATCTTCAGAGAGATTCTCTTTAGATGTCATTGCCTTCAAGCTTTTGCTTTTATCATGGTGCCCACTCTCTTGAGCTTTTATACATCAAAATGTCTTTTAGCTACATTGTTGAAGAGTGGGTATTTATGAAAGATTTTCAATAAAAAGCAACTTAAAGGAGTGCATGTTTGAAAAGTTTCTATATCACCTCAATTTGTGGTGGTTTTTCCCCACTGATTCTCAATACATTTTTTTTCTAGATGGGAAAAAGGTAGTTGCAAGTACTTCCAATTGGTTTGTTTAGTTTTGTTAGCATGCCAAAACCCATAAAAAAATGGGAGACAACTTGTACTTCCCAGATTCTCCAATTTCTAGATTGAACATCTTTCTCTCTCTAGGCCAGTGAATCAATATTGCTTTACTAATTTAACTGCTGGCTAAACTCAACTGCAAGTTACTTTTCATTTTTAGTGGATTATACAGACTTCCCCTGGGGCTTGTTTTGCCATCTCTGATTACTGGAAATCAGCTTACGCTGACTGGTTTTGGAGGGTGCGTAGTATTTAGGAGTGGTTTATCATTTTCTAAGACATTATCTGTCACCATTTTTACTGGATATCATTGCAATTGGAACTGTAGTGAAAGCCGAAGATGTCAATGCTGCAGTGTGCATCCATTAGAGTTTAAAGACTTCAGTTCTTTTCCCTCCCAGAAGCTGGAAAAGGAGGCTGGGCCATGTGTCTGTCTGTCTTCTCTTGTCACATTCACAACCCATAGGCCATAAAGGTGGGGAAATGTCTGTGAGATCCCCTAGAGTGCAATCAGGACTGTTGAACGAGTGTCCCTTTAACTGTCCAGGCCATGGTGCCTTTTACAATGCTTTGCTAGTGAATAGCAACTTCTCAAGGCTCTGCTCACACACAGTCATTTGCAGGTAAAATTACTCCCAGCAAATTTACATCAATGGTTTCCCAGTCGTTTATGACCTACATACAGGATGACACCACAAATTCTTAGCACTAGCCTTGTGCCCCCTAAAAGTATGAGACTCTTGTACAGTCCAGGACACTACCGAACAATACAAGTTCATTAATAGGCTGCTACCGAGGTAAATAAAATTTGAAACAAACAGCTTTCTCACCCCAACAATTGGTGCATATAGTTCTTAGGTCACAGGCTGGATCTCCTTTCAGCCTCTAACTACTCCACTTGGTTCAGTGTTGTTCAGGAATTTATTGATGTAATGAGTAGAGTGAGATGTAAAGTGACAAGGAGGGGACCACTGTGTGTTGTGAATTCTCACTTCTGACACCTTTCCTTCTCTTTAGGATTACTCCCAGCTAAGATTCAGGTAACAGTCAGTCTAGTTGCACTGGACCTCCAGTTGTTTTCCATTGCTAATATGTACTCGAAAGTTCTCGCTCCCACCCTTCTTCCAACCAGAGGATGGCTGCTTCTCTGGGCAGTAGCACCTGATGGTTATTTTATTATGCTAATAAGTCAATGTGTTTTTTGTCTCTGAAAAATTAGTCTAAGCCTGCTTTTCTAACTTTTTCCAACTAGTAACATCAAGGCATCATAAACTATAAAGGACCATTATGATCACCTACTCTGACCCCCTGCACAACACAGGCCCCAGAACCTCACCCACCCACTCCTATATCAGACCCCTAACCTAAGAATGAGTTATTTATGTTTTCAAATAAAGGTTTAAATACTCCAAGGTACAGACAATCCACCAGCAAATGATCTATGCCCATGCTGCAGAATAAGGTGAAAATACCTCAGGGCCTCTGTCAATCTGTGCTTGGGGAAAATTCTGTCCCAATCCCAAATATATGGATCAGTTAAATCCTAAGCAAGTGGGCCAGACTCACCAGCCAGCTACCTAGAAAGAATTCTCTGTAGTAACACAGAACCCGTCCCACATCAGGCTATTGGCTATATTTGCTCCTAGTAGCTCAAGATCAGTCAATTGCCAAATTAGGCTGTCCCCTCATACCATCCCTTCCATAAACTTACCAAGCTCAGTTTTGAAACCAGCTAGGATCCATTTCCCACTGCTCCCCTTGGAAGGCTGCTCTAGAACTTTACTCCCCTGATGCTTAGAAACCTTCATCTAATTTCAAGTCTAAACTTCCTGACCAGTTTAGAGCCATTTGTTCTTGTGTCCACATTGGCGCTGAACTTAGATAATTCCTCTCCCTTCCTGGTATTGACCCCTCTGACATTTATTTCCCTTCAGTTTTCTTTTGGTTTTGCTAAACAAACCAAGCCCTTCGTTACACAGTGGAGTCTCATAGGCTATGTTCACGCACAGGGGGTTATTTCGATACAAGTTGTTTCGATACAAGTTCTATCGAAATAACGCCTTATTTCAAAATAAGTTAATTCGAATTAACAGTTTGTTAATTTGAATTAAGGAAAAAAGCAGGAATCGAAATAGCAAGTTCAGACAACAGTTATTTCAAAACGCATCACTGTTGTTTCAAAACAACATGTTCAGGCAGCATTGTTTCGAAACAATCATTTCGAAACAACGTTGTTTCATCCCCACACGGGGTTGAAGTTGTTTCGAAACAACAGTGCATCGTGTGAACATGGCCTTTCTTATTTCAAAACAACCTCTGTTGTTTCGAAATAAGACTGCTGTGTGAACACACCCATAATGTTCTATATGAAGTTGCCACATGTTTTATCAGGATAATAATATTCAGTAATTATGTGTTTTCAAATGATTCCTCTAAAGGCACAAAATATATCATAACCATATCAAAGTGATGAATATGGGATAGAGGATGTCACAGGGGTAAACCATGTCACAGAGAGGGGAGCCCAGAAGAGGCGAAGATGTGTTCCAAGAGATGCATAAGAAAGGCCATATGGTGCACAGCTTTATCTTACTCTGGAGTTTTGGATTGACTTTTCTTTGGAATAACTCCATTACTATTTTTGGTTCCATTATAAATAGTTGTGTCAAAAGAAAACAAAGACTCAGTTCTCTATTCTGGTGGGATGGTTGCCCCTCACTAGCCTTTATGGGATTAGTAAAGGCCAGAAAGCTGCAGCGAATGAGCTATGAGGAGCAGAGAGAGCCAATCAGGCGCCAGCAGCCCAGTGTAAAAGAGAAGTGCAGGGACAGCTAAGTCAGTCAGTCTGGGGAGCTTGGGGGGGGGGTTGCCCCTCTGGCTGGCTGGCTGGCTGACTGAGGAAGGCAGCACGCTGTAGAGTTTACAGTGCACCCCAGGGAGCTAACCAGGAAGACAGAGGTCCTGATGGCATGGAAGACAGTGGGGGTCCAGAGAGCTATTAAGAGGTGAGGGCTGGCATGGGCCAGGTGGGTGCAGAGGTTCTGGCAGAGTACCAGAACCAAAGAGTGTGAGTTACTGAGAGGTGAGGGCACAGAGAGGACTGGGGGGCTGTGGGAAAAGCAGCCCAGGGAAATTGACTGTTATTGGACTGGGCGAGGCAGTAGCAGAATTGGTGCCAGAGTCAGAGCCCATAGGGTCCTTGTACCAGGGGCCGGAGAATTGGGTGGGCCTTGGTCCCTTCTTGCTCCCTGAGAGTGCTAGGAGTGGCACTGGAATCCTGGACTGCTAAGAGCTTGAGTAGTGGCTAGGACCAGGGAGCAGAACTTTTCCTCTGAAAAGGGGCGGGGGGGGTGAAGGGACTAAGGCACACAGCCTTAAACTATATAAATTAATAACTCACAGTACCAATCACCTCTGTTAAAATAAAAATGGGGCTAAAGAAAAAGTTACTTGCCAAAAGCACCCTCCAATTCCTGTACTATGAAGACAATGACTTTATTACAGCAACGGTGTCTGCTGCCAAACTTTCCTAGACATGACCACTTGCTTCTACTATAGAAAAATCTTCGCAGCTTGGCTCATGACTATGGTTTTTCTACATATTTGGATTTAAGAGATAACTTATGAGGATAATGTAATACGCATGCATTTAAAGAATAAAAAATTGGAAGACATCTTCTTAATTTGTTGCCATAGTTACTATATTTCTAGCAAGTCTCAATTGTTCATTCTTTGAAGCATATAATAGTACCCCATTTTTCAGTTTGATCTTTGATGTTCCTTAAATATATTTGCATAACATAACACCAAGTCTTACATTTAAATTATTGCCATAAATCACATCCAAGGGGAACCGTTTGGTTTCAACTACAGGGGGAAAAGAAGCCTTATAAATGAAACTGTGCTTTATTTTCATGCTTCCTAAAGAAAATCTCTGCTCAGAATGACCATGTTTCCATTCCTCAGAAATTGTTTTGAGATCAGATTTGTGTAACTGATGTAGAGCTGCCATGATCTGAGAATATTGAAATGCAACCTAGTTTTTAAGAGGATCTCTAATTTATACTGTGGCAGCTGACTGTTTACTATATACTATACCTATAATGCCCGTAGCCAATGGGAACAAGCAGGAAGGCAACACAATGGCTTCCCAAAAAAGAACATTAAGGTGCATGCCTGAAAAACAATGGCTATGTCTATATCTGCCAATCTTGGTTTGGACTTTCAAGTCCGAACTAAGAAGTTCAAGCTAAGTTTGAACTAACCATGCATTCTAGTTCGAACTAATGCTTAGTTTGAACTAAAACGTGTTTTTGGTTTAAATTAATGGCTTAGTTTGAGTCTTGCATGCGCTTAGTTCAAACTAAGAAATTTCTTAGTTTGAACCAAGGAATTCCTAGTGTAGCCATGGGCTAAATTCGTCTGGACTAAGCCTCCAGACTAATTTTCCAGGATAAACATAGCCAATGGGATAAGCTGTTAAGAATTCAAGAATTGCCATAGTGGGTAAGACCAAAGGTCCATCTAGCCTCATATCCTGTCTTTTGACAGTGACCAGGGCCAGGTGCTTCAGAGGAAATGACCTGAACAAGATAATTTGAGTATTCTCTCTCCTGTCACCAGCTCTGAACTGTACTCTGAAGGAACACAGCTGTAGTCTCCCAGGGGCAGGGCCTAAGAATAATTTTTTTCAGGCCTAGTACCAACTTGTAACACAGGCGCCCTCCTAAACACATACCACAATTCCTCAGCCTGGGTAAGGCCCCCCAGGGCCTCCGTGCCCTGGTAAAATATATCCTTTCCCCCACAACCCACCCTACCCCCAGCCATGTGGGGGTCCTGCCCATGGAAGACTGGGTTGGTTGGATTTGCTGCAGGTAACCACAGGAAAAGGCAAGGATCATTGGTGCCTGAAGTTGTGGAGTCATGGAGGCCATGGGCTTGCTCTTGTGGAATTGTGTATGTCACTGGGACCTGGAGCACTAAAGGGGTCACTCCTAAGGGACTTATTACAGGCTGGGGCATAGACCAGACCCTGTGGATCTGTGGCACTTGTTTACCATGCTTAAATGTGTTCCTTTAGTCAATTATTGTGAAAATAATTAATGTTTCAAGTTGTACCTGGCAAATACACAGAATTGGCAGAGACAGCAATACTTGTGTGACTGCTCTTTTGGAATGCTGAAGAGTGCCCTGCAATGTGATCCACAAAAGCACATTACCCTATGCTCTGTTCCTTTCACTGACATAGAATACCAGGTCAAATTCAAGATTCGGGTTCTCAGTTTCAAACCCCTTTTATAAGCCTCAAGTCAGTGGCTTCCATGTTCATTCTGACTTCCTTGCGATTTTTTTTCTATGTATTGTACAGTAATGTATTTTACCATGGTCATGTAGAGTTTGCCAGTCACCACCTGAAGCATCTCAAGAAAACCATCTCATGTCCTGGGTTTTCTTTCTTAAATTACCACTGGACTTGCCATGCCCACATGTCATCTGAGAGTAGCCTGAGTCTCTCTCTCTCTCTCTCTCTGTTTTCTCCAAAAAAAGTCTCAGTATGGCTTGTTGCAGAACAAAACCAAGAATTTCAAATCCTCAGAAATGATTATAATATGGAAATATGTTTGGGTCAGGTAATGTGGAAGTCTCCAGTGGATTTGGTAGTCAAAGAATTAAAATAATATATTTAATTTAATGTGCAGTTCTCTAGTGATTTCCTCTCATAGTCTGGTTAGTGGGAGGCCGTTAGTCCATAAATCTTGGTTTAACTCAATTTTCATTCTGTATTTGCTGCTACTTTGAAACTTCTTATGAAAGGTCATACATCAGTGACAATGAAAAATAAATAAATAAAAAGGGAAGAGCAAGTAATTTGCAATAACTGAAGATAAAATTGTTACACTGCAAAGGGATTGTGTGACATCCAACACACCAAAAGGTATTACTTCCTTAAATAAAGCTCAACATGAATACAATATATTGAATGCTGAGGAAGATGAAATGCTAATAACCAGATCAAAAGTGGATATACGAGCAGGGAGATGAGACTGGGAAATTGCTTGCCAGACAGAACAAAGAGGACAGGAGTAAAGTTATTAGCTCAATTAAATAGAAAGATGGTTTGATGAAAAGCTACACCAGCAAAAATAAATCAAGTATTTAGAACATTAAAAAATATATAGACTTAACTCTATGGGTAATATTGCTTTAATTGACACCTTCTGGGCCAGTGTAATCTTGGAGGCTTCTCTGATTAATGAAAGAATATTACAATAGGTTCACACCATGAAGCAAATATAATGTTTAGCCATTGTACAGTGTTTTCCACCAGAGGATTTCACAATACTTTACAGATGGGTAATTATTATCATCAATAGATATGATGGGTAAGAAGAAGAGAAGGTGTGTAGTTGTGACTGGTTGTATTCTTGTTCTGATCTGCCGTGTACTGGACAGAATGTAGTTCTCTCAATTTTCATTCTTTCCTAGTCCAGCAATGAGGCAGGGACCTTTACTTTCACAGATCATAATAAAATCTTTGGAGAGGTGATGTTAGCGTCCAGTGGGCTACAGTCAAAAGTTGCCACACTACTTATGCAACATTTTCTTATGTCCCATTCTGTTAACTTACATCTCATTCAGAGAGGGACCTAGAAACACACAACCTACACTGGTCCACTGTTTGCACTGTTGCTGAAAAAGAACCAAAAGAGCCCCTACTCATTGGTCTGACGTGCTAGTAAAGCAATTTTTGATCAGAGATCATTATAACCACCAAGTCAAGGTAGAGTAAAAAGAGAATAAAAGCTCAATTTTTCCCTAATGTTTGGAGTAGCATTGTTGTCAGCAAAGCAAGCTGGAGTTCTAGATTTAAAAAGTAAATTAGCACCTGTGATGTGAAGAAGGGTATATTAGCCAAAATACTAGAATCATTCTTTCTTTGGAAAATGGGGAATGGGATGGGCAAGGGAAGGGGACAAATGATGAATCCTAAATTTAGTTCTCCAGCATCTCGTGAAAAAGGAAAATAATTATCAAACAATTCCAACAGGGAGAGATGATATATACCCTCAAGTGATATATACCTCCCAGTAGAGTTTGGTTCTATTTATTTTTCCCTATCAGCAACCTATTTCTTGCCAGTTAGGGATGAACAGCACTGATTCAGCTCTTTACAGTTTGCGTTTTATTAGCAATGAGTCTCAATTTTTTTTGTACCAGCAAACCCTTTCACACAGCAATCCTGTGAGTCTAACACCCCTGCCCTTCTAAGTTAGCAATGCCTTTTATATTTAATGCTATTTTAAATGCTGAATTGATAATCCTGTTATTTAAGGTGAATTTACCTTTTCTCACTGCTGTTACATTAAGACAAACACATTTTATCAAATTATTGTTATGAGCAGAATAGTTCATTTTAAAAAATAGTTATTGTTTAAGACTGGGGAGCATGAAGAAACTGTTTCACTACTATTTTTCACAGCAACCTTAGTGTCCATTTCCATCTTCACTACAGCTAGTAGCAAGTGCTGACTTCTGAGCTGGACGGCTTGTGACCCTCATATAATAACATCACAAACCTCTGTGGGGTTCTGACTCCCAGTTTGAGAACCTCTGCTCTAGAGGCCAAAGCCATTGTACTAGGCAAACAGAGAAATTACCCCTTCGACAGATAGTTTACAATCTGAATTATAAAACACGTAGGGTTGGGGGGCGGGAAGCACATGGTAACAATGAATGATTACGAACAGTTAAATAGTGGGCACAACACAAACACGCCTTTGACTATGGGCTTTCTGCAACTGGGAGCTCTATAGGATGAATTTGTGCTAGATAAAATATTCATTTTATTGGTCCTAGTATTCCCTGCACTAGCCATTCACGTATCTGAATAACGTTCCTGCTCCCTGATAAAACCAGGTGAATCTTTATCCAGTTCAAGAAAACCAGGCAAACTACTTTTATTTTTTCCCTCTCTTTCACTTGCATTCATTCTTAAAGTCCACTCTCTCTCTTTAAACAATTTTAATGGCCTCTTGTTATCCGAGCCATAGCTGTGACAGAATATTTTTAGGTTCTAACAAATCTGCAGTTTCACTTGAGATCTTTATACATTGATCCCAATGAGTACCTGAGGGAATATCACTGTTGGATACATCATCAAAAATGTTCTTTTCCCCAAGCTGACATCTTTGGGAGTGTGATGCTTTAGCCAGAAGAAGGGTGTGGGGGGGATATCTTAACAGGAAAATACTGATTGTATATGGCATTGATGAAACGGATGCTGGCATATAGTGTCTAGAGTTGGTGTTTACTCTTGGAAAAGCTATTGAAAATCAGAGACTGCTCAAAAAAGAGCTAAAGAAACAATTACAAGAGGCTAAAGGGCACTTATTGAGCTTTAGCTTGCTGAAGACAAGTTTAGTGCTCATACTCTATAATCATCTGCACAGGGAAAGGCATCTGATAGGAACAGGCTTTTTAAATCTAGTGGCTAAAGGCTAATGACAGAACAGAAACTGAGGCATAGAGTGCTTAAATGACTTGGCCATGGTCACAGAGGAACATTGTAGCTGAACAGGAAGTTGAACTCTGGTCTACAAAGTCCTAGGCTAGTCCTAACTATTGGCTAACCCCTCCTCTAGGTCAACCTCAAGTTGAAAAGCTAGAAGTAGAAATCACTGGTTAAAGCCTATGAACTGTTATTAGTAGGAGGCTAAACTACTAGCTGATCATTACAGACCCTTTAAAAACTGAAAGTAATGTATTCACAATGATTCCCAGTATCTCCTGACATCCATATCTATGGCTATGTTCACACGTAAACTGTTATTTCAAAATGAGTTATTTTGAAATAAAGTCCTTATTTCTAAATAAGTTAATTCGAATTAAGGGAAGCCCTCAAAGCGAAATAGCATGCCCTGTGTGTGGACATGCTATTTGGCTTCAGGAGAGGTGCAGCATGGGAGGTGTGGCAACATGGCCAGCTCACTGGGCCATGTTGCTGGCCATGTTGCCAGCCAATCACGTAAAAGCAGGCACTGACCTCCCCTCCCTGTGCATTCTGACTCCCAAGAGCTTGCGAGAGAGAAGGCTATGGATGCTCCCCAGCTCCCATTCCATCCTCGAGCGCTTGGTAGACCCGCTGCTAGCCTGCAGGGTGCTGCCCTGCTGTGGGACACACTCTTCCCTGAGCCCGATGAGCCCGGAGCTGAACCCCAGACCATTGTCTCAGTGGCCCTCACAGCACCACTAGCTCCCCATCCGCCTTCTGTGCCACAGCGCATCTGGGCACTAGGCACCAGCACAGACTGGTGGGAGCAGGTTGTCCAGCGAACCTGGTACAACAAGCGCTGGAGGAGGAACCTCGAGGTTAGCAGGGAGACCTTCACTCACCTCATCACTAAGCTCACCCCAGTCCTGTGCCAAAGAGACACAGTGATGAGGGCAGGCATCCCAGTGGACAAAAGCATGACGATTGCTCTCTGGGAGATGGCCACGCCCGAGTCCCACAGGTCTGTTGCCCATCTCTTCAGCATCGGGAAGTCCACCATCAGGAAAGTGTTGCTGCAGGTTGCCACGCCATCAGCATGGTCCTGCTGCCACACCTCATCACCCTTGAAGCGCTGCAGGACACCATAGCCAATCTTGTCACCCTGGGCTTTCCAAACTGGGGGGGGGGATACTTGATGCCACCCACATCCCCGTGTGAGCCCCACAGCACCAGGCAGCCAAGTACAGAAACAGGAAAGGATACCACTTGGTCATCCTGCAGGCCCTTGTGGACCACTGGGGCATATTTCAGAACCGCTACATTGGATGGCCGGGGAGGGCACATGATGGCAGGTTCACGAGGCACTTGCACCTGTTTGTGAGCAAGGACCTGTGAGGGCTAGGACTGCTGCCCCACAACCCCTGCATCACTATCCAGCCCCCACTCACACCCAGAACCCCACCTAATAAAAGTAGAAATAGACCTGAATTCAGTGTAATGTTTTTTATTTACAATGGGGGGGAGGGTTGGGGCAACAAGGGCTTGGGAAGCAGGTATGGGATCTGGAACTTTGGAGGGAGAATGGGGGGCATGAACTTGGACATGGGGAGTGGGTAGGCGTTTGGGGACTTACAATCATGGGGAGGGGCTATGGGGAGGCCATCCCAGGCCTGTGGCCCTCTGCGCCATGCCTTTGGGCAAGGCCACCCCGGGTCCGGGGTCGGCGGCAGCAAGGGACAGCTCCCTGGCTTGGAGGTGCTCCCACAGGTGCTGGAGGCACAAGGTGCTGGGCTATGCGCCGCAGGGTAGCTGCAATGCCCTGCACAGCAGCGCCAATGCTCTGGAACGCCTAGCCCTGCTGTTCCATGGCTGCAGCCTGCCGCTCCATGGCAGCAACAGCTCGGTCATTGGCATTGGCCATGCGCTGGCGCTGATGGATGGCTGCATCTTGGTGCCTTCCTTGCTGCTCCCTCCAGGCCTGGGCTGTGTCCTCTGCTCGGTGGCCAAGGTTGAGGAGGTTGCCGCGGATCTCCTCTCTGGTGTGGTGGACTCTCCTCCTTTGGCTGCCAGTGGGCCGGGGACTGTGTGGAGCTGCACAGCCAGTGTGTCAGTGAGCTGCTGGGGCAAAGCAGAAAAAGGGTTAGCCCCCCCTTTGCCTGATGGCGTTGCCTGCATGCATCCTTTCTGCAGCACACCCCTCCGCCATGACTGTCAGCAGCATTCCCCATCTGTGTCATGTGGGACACCACACAAAGGCGCACATGCCTTGTGGTGCCCACAGTGGTGCATGGTATTTAGCAGGATATGGGCTGGGCAGTTTCCCAAGGCCATGGGCCAGTGGCACGACTTGCCCGCTCTCTGACCTGGCTGCTGTCACACCACCTGGTGGCACTTCCCTGATGAGCATCCCCCACCCTGCTGGGTCCTGGCATCCTCATGTTACATGCCCCCTGCCACCAGCACCCATGGGAGGGTGCTTGTGCCGCCCCCAGCTCCATGCCCTGCATGTTCCAGGGCTGTGGAACCTAGCTAGCCATGGCATTGGCAGGCTAAGCCATGGCATTGGCAGGCTAAGCCCTGCCTGCCCGGGGGGGGGGCACTCACCAACAGGCACTCCAGATGTTCGCCTGGATGTCCCCTCTTCCTAGTCGGACGTCGGTGCTGGCTCCCTGGTGTCCCACTCTGGCTTTTCCTCCTCAGGCGTGGCAGGCCCCTCCTGAGCAGAAAAGAGCTCTGAAGTAGCCGGCGTGGCAGCTGGTGGCTGGGCACTCCCTGGCCGGTTGACATCTCCGACGTTGAGGGATGCCTCCCTCTCCGAGGCACCTCCCTCTGGGGATCTGACCACAGAAGTGGGATCCGCAGAGTCCCTGGTCTGGGATGGAAGACCAGTGGGCTCGTCCCTCAGGAAGGCATGCAGCTCCTTGAGAAAGGGGCAGCTGGTGGTGCTCGCTGGCCCCTGGAGCTGCCTTGCCTCCCTGGTGCGCACATAGTCCTGGCGCAGGCTTTTTATTTTTGCATGCACCTGCTCAGTTGAACGCTCATGGCCCTGGCTGGTCATTTCTGCAGCGATGTCCGCATAGACATCGCGGTTGCGGTGCCTGGCACGGAAACAGTCCCGGATGTCTTCCCTGCTCCATACATCGAGGAGGCAGAGGACCTCGTCCCGCACCCACAGTGGTGCCCGGCGTCGTCCCTGGGCTGTGCCAGCACGTACCTCAGACATGCTGAACCAGCTCCAGGCATGTGGCAGCAATGGGACTCAGCACTTCCTCTTTCCTGCTGCTATGCACCCTGGGAGGAGGAAGGTCACTGCAAGCCTGAATCGAAATAATGGCTATTTCAAAACAACATGTCCAAACGGCGTTGTTTCGAAATAGCCATTTTGATTCAATGGCTATTTCAATTTGCAACGAGGTTTTGTTGTTTTGAAATGAGTTCTGTTATTTTGAAATAATGGGCTTCATTATTTCGAAATAACAGAACGTCATTCGGACACAACAGTTTTTATATCGAAACAACGGTTGTTGTTTCAATATAAAACTCTCGTCTGAACACAGCCTATTTGGTACCTGTCAGAAATTAACATGATCAATGAAAACATTTATGTGTATTTTGAACCCAGTTGGTGGGTCTCTCAGCTGGCAGTTTAACTGTTAGAGTTCTTCTCAGCCTCATTTTTTCTGGGATTCATGAATATGACAGCAAACGGCCTGACTCTTCAAGCTGGCAAAGCCCAGTTTGCATTGAGCTGTGCTGTGCTGTTTATTGTAGAATAATTGTATCCTAGAACAAGGCAGAAGATCTCCCCATCCTGAAAAAATGTTTAATGGTTTCAGTCAGAATGCTTTCCTCATTCTCTTTTGGGATGATTTTTTTCCCCAAAAAGGGAGAAAATACGCATGCAGTTCCTACAAACTAACCAGCAGCCTGGTGATTGCAGTGCTCACCAAGCATGTGAGAGATGCAGCTTCAAGCCTATTCTTTGCCCAGTTCGTCACAGAGACGTGAATCCAGGTCTCTTGTGCTCCAGGTGTGTCTCTCTCAGTGTTCCGTTATGGGCCCAAGAGATCTCTCTTGCTAAAACTTTAATCAAACCCAGTATGCTCCAGTGAAATGTCTCAATTTCAACAAATCAATGTTTTCTGACAAAAAGCCATTTAGATGAAAAATTCTCCACCAGCTCTACTACATAGGGAGTTGTACCAGCTGTAGAAAACTAAGCACATAATTTAGCATTTCAGTCCAGTCACAATTCTGACATAAACACTGACCGACAGAAGACATGCAGAATTGCATTATGCAACTCTTTCTGGAGCACACTTAATGATAGCTTTGCTAAAGCTTTGCCAGTCAGTTAAACTTTTCTCTAGAGTGTGTCACTCCAATCTGCCAGCCACAGGAAGCTTACAGCCTTTGGTAAGATTTAGCTGCACTCTAAAGGGAAAAGTCTTTACACTGCAACTCTGCTGACAAGGTGATGGGTAGAGTATTATTAAATAAACCAGTGAACTCTATCCTATAATCCCATTTTACGTGGACTTCTTTAGGAAAACTCACACAACTACATGTCTGATACAAACCCCAGTCAAATCAAACACAGTTTTTCCATAATTTTCAATGGCATTTTGATTACTGATTAATTACAGTTATTGAGATACTATGGTGACAAACACAGTAGAAGAATGTAAGTGGACAGGACAACGTTTTAGGCTTGCATCCATCAAACCATTTTCAGTCAGTATGCTATGTAAGACTATTATGCATGGAAGTTTCATAATCATAATTACCAGGGAATTATCACTGTTCATAATTTCTTGCAAAGGCAAATAATAAAGCTTACCTGATTTAGAGAGTGGCTTTTATTTTGTCTTTATACATGTTATGCCAAGCAACTGTGCTTACCATAAGAGGAGGCAGAAAAGAGGTTGGTCTGTAGGATGCATCAGACTTCAGTTCTAGTGAAGTGATGAATAAGTGGGGTCCTGTATTATCCTCTCCTAACTTTTACACATACAGGTAGTTTACTGTCATAGAAGCCTAGCACATGAGTAGATTGGAGCATCTGTGAAACAGGAACTCTTTTTTTTTTTTTAAGGCCGTTCCACCTTCCCCTAATGGCCATCAGAGTAAGAACTGTTAATGCAAAAAACAAACATCTTTAAAAACAAAGCTGATGTATGACTTAAGTGCCTCATTAAAAGAAAACAAAACAAGCCAAACAACTCTAGGGACTTCATATTATTATTTTTTATGATCCTGGCAAATATTTTGTTCACTTTGCCCCTCACCACCCTAATGTACATGGATTGCTGGGCACAGAGTGTTAGAGTGACTAATTACTTGTGTTGTAATGATCAATCTGCCTAATTTATCACTTCTTGAACATTTAATTAGCCAGCAGTGCAAGACAATTAGGTTCTGAATTAGGATAAATTGAATTGCTAGTTTATGGAAACCACCACCAATCACTGCTATGAAAATATTCAACAAAACAGTTAAAGTGCATGAATCTCAAACAGGTCAATAATCCTGATGTGCAGAAGACTTCAAAGAACTAACTGTGACAGTCTGTGTTTCCTCAAATATATATGTGAAGTTAAGATGCCTTGAAAGAGATATTGCTTAACATGCATCTTCCTGTTCCCTTTTTAACTCTTTGTCGCTCTCTAGTGCAGGAAGGGCATAAAGGTCTATGAGTAGGTTACTACCACAAAAGTAGTAGAGCTAGTACTTGAATTCAAGTGGTAAAAAGAACATGCTTTTTAGATCCAGAGATCATGAGTTCAATCCCTACCTATTCAAGGGTTATAGTTGGTTTTATGTGTAAATAAAAGCACTTAACTCATGGTTCTCTGACAGTCCAAGAACTAGTATTAATCAATCCAACTGCCACAAACAATTTGGTGTATCAAGTCTGAAAGATAAAAGTTCTTTTTAGAAGCTTGAGTACTGGTTTGAGACTCTAGTGATAGATAGAGAAGATTAGGTAGGTTTAACACAAGTGCTCTCTCTACAGAAGCTGATTGAATGTCCACAGGTAAGCAATTGTAATAGTCAAGAAAATTAAAAGGGTAAAAGTTTAGGGACTCAGGAGTCTAAGTCTTACTGAAGTGCCAAGCAGTTTGGGCTCTTAAGAGCCCAAATCAGTTTCAACATGGAAGTTAGGGCCCTCAATCCTTTAACTGCTTTTGAAAATCTCCCCCAAAGTGTGTACACTTTCACAGAGTGATCAGCACTGTAATATTTGAAAGCCTAGAGCCAAAACATGAGGAACAGTCTGATAATTATAAGTTGGATGAACTATGATAGATGATTCATTTCTTGCTCTAGAGGCAGAGACTAGCTCATAAAGGCTATATATATATGTGTATAAAGATTTGCCTATGTACACTTGAAATCAGGTACTCACCAATACAATAGCTATACAATTTTACTGCTAAATAATTCTAAATACACTTTTCATTGGTGTACTCAGTGCTAATTACTCCATTTTGAATTGTTTGCCTAAACTGCACAATACTATCACTTCATTAAAGAAGCTTCAATTAAAGGAAACGAAAAAGAGAGTTCCCATCAGAAAGTGATCTTCACAGATTACACCAGAGCTCTCAAATTAGAGACAAAATTACAGCCTTCCTGTTACCATGAGAACAGCAACATTTCTCACAGGCTCTTAAAATTATTAACTCAAAGAGCACATATCTTTTTAAACTTTATAGTTATTTATCTAGGGTTATATATGCTTTGACTGTGCAGACAGTAAGTACCATTAATGAAATGTCAAGGGAACTATTGACAGAGTGAAGGGAATCTCCGGCAGCTTTTTTTTTTTTTTTTTTTTAAACCATAGACAGAGTAATTGGTGTTATTCTCTTATTGCTTTTTAATGTTGCCCTAGGGGTGTATGGACGTCAGAGACAGTATCTGTACTCCAGGGTGCTTACCGGCTACACTCCACAAAGCAGGTAATGACAACTATAGTGTAAGATTTTGCAGAAGGGGAACAATAAGGAAGAGGATTTCAAAGAGATGTTACCTTCCATCTGAGGATCTCAAAACATTTCATACCCTTTATGGAATGCCAGTACTAATGATCAATTTTATTTGGCACCACATAAGCAATGGTGCCAGGGAGGCTGGTGTTACAGGATCAGGCTATATCACTAACAGAGACATTAAAAAGCTGGGCCACTGTATGGTTTCCCCCTTTTTTGACCTAAGCAGTTGGCCAAAGTGCATGGTTCTACAGATTTCTCCTCCTAACGGGAACAATCGATTATGAAGGGACTCAGTCTTGCTCCCTTGCAGTCCTGTTTCCCGGAACAGTAGTGGTTTCAAACAGCAAGAGACAGTTTCTGTGTTCACAGATCAAAACCCCTTTCTGCAAGTACTCTGTCCCAAAAGTAGATACTTGGGACTTTACTCAGAGCAACGCTCCCAGGACTTGTTCAGGCAGCATCTGGTGTTTCCTTTTCTCTCATCACTGCTCTGAGTTTTTCTGTACACACACTCTCTCTCAGACACACAAGTCATCACAGAACAACAGCCGGTGAACCCTCTTCACCCAATGACATGTCCCTTTGTTTTGGAGTGGAAGCCACAGTTGTTTCAACTATCTGAAGGAGCTTCATAGAACAACCTTAAATGAAGGGCAGCACACATAGGCTATGTCCACACATACATCATTATTTCAAAATAAGTTCATTCAAATTAAAAAAATGTTAATTCCAATTAAGGGAAAGCCTGCTTTTGAAACAGCTGTTATTTCAAAATGGTTATTTCAAAATAAGGCCGTTTGGACATGTTGTTTTGAAACAGTTGTTTCGAAACAATGGTGTTGTTTCGAAACAACATGCCCAAATGGTGTTATTTCAAAATAACCATTTTGTAATAACAGCCGTTTCAAAATGAATGGGGTTTAAACTGTTTCAAAATGACAGTTCTTATTTTGAAATGACAGAGCCTGTCATTTTTTTTTGAAATAAGAAAACGTTGTGTGGACATTCAGTTTTTTTATTTTGAAACAACCAGTGTTGTTTTGAAATAAAAGACTCGTGTGGACATACCCACATGCTCTTCTAAGAGATTTAACTCAACCCATAAGTGTATGTTGTGCTCTCCAGCCCTGCTTAAATCCTCCAATACATGATCCCACCATTCCACTCTCTCTCCTCCCTTACATATGAGGAGTGATGGTAAATGTTTGCATAAAACAAAGGGCAAGTGAGGAAAAGCCATGGCACATGTTGGGCACAAGGTAAAGGTGATTATCTGCACAAGGGGAAGATGTCAACTGGGGAAGCAGCTGTTGGTACATGACATCACCAGAGCCTGCCCAGCTCCCTGTTGGAGCCTGAGCTTTGAGGGTTCACTGCCTGACAACTCAAAGGGGACGGAGCTGACATTTGGAACATGAAGAATTCCAGCTGTCTAATTACATGCTGAACACTATTGGAACTGAAGTCACTGTGGCTTGCTAAAAGATCTGTCACTTCTCTGGCTCCCGAGTATCTCTGAATTTTCAGCAGTGCTGCAGGACAGAAGTGACAGCTACCACATCACGTAGCTAGTTAATTACAACAATGGGATATGTTTGAGGGGAAAGGGGCTAAGAAAGATGAGAATTTCAGCAATTAAATATGGGACATTGCCTTCTATCCGATTCTCTCAGAGCAGCTGACAGACCTTATGCAAGGTCAGCTTTAGCTAGGAGTTTTGGTCATAGCATCACATGACCAATGCAGCTTGCATGAGCTTGGGTCAGTTTTGTTATTCAGAGAGATGTTCATCTTTCCTCATCCATGGGAAGCTGCTAACCTTTCCATTCCTATCCTGTCCCACGTGAGAACAGGTAGATTGACTGCTTTTCTTCTCTCCCTCATTCACCCCTCTGCATTTATTTCTCGGGGGCAGACAGGATAGGAATCTTGTATTAGGACTCTGCTGGGACGTGTTGGCAGAGAGATAGGGTGATGGTGGGTGGCTGTGAGGATAACAAGACCTTTGATAGTCTTTCTACATGTTCACTGGCTCAAATTCAAATCAGATCACTCATGCTTAAAGCAGGTGTTTAGACATTTGCAAGATTGGGGCCAATAAACACTAAATGTATTGGAATAGGAAACATCTATCTTTTTGTACAGTTCCCAGGGCAAGGGACCCCCCCTTCTCCTTTGACTCGTACTATATTCAGAGCCATCCTGACTGTTTTCATGAACAAGGTGGTTGCCTAAGGTGTCATGCTTTCAGGGATGCCAAATGTTAACATGCAATCACTTTTCTTTTTATTGAATAGGGTGAGGGACACCAAAGTTAGGTCACCTAAGGCACCAAAACCCCTTGGGCTGGTCCTGACTATATTGCATTTACACACACATGGCTGTATGTATAAGACAAAGCCACAAGTATTGGGAATGTCCCTATAAAATCAGGACATCCAGACACCCAGCTGCATAGAATGTAATCTCTGAGTAATGGATGTAGGCTGAATCCACCTAAGAGAGAAGCCAGCTGGTGCCAACTGGCAAAAGGGTTCATGGGTACCAGGGATAACTATTTGTCTGAGACCTGAAAAGTCTGTACACCTACTAAAGTGCTTTCATGTTATTTATCCATAAAGATCAGCTTATAAGGTGTCTGTTAAAAGCTAGTGCCCTATTAATACTCAATCATTGTGTAGAGGTAATATTTAAGGACTGATTTATCAATAGTGAAAATTCTATCCATATGGTCTTTGAGTAAAAGTTAATCACCATCAAACAATTAGTCTTAGTGATGGCCCATTCAACAAGGAAGGAGTCCTCCTTTCCTTGCCAATTACATAATGCATTGTTCAATTGTCTGTCCTTGCACCCCCACCAACAGTCAACGGAAAACCAATAAAAAAAAAAAAGGAACATTCTAACAAATGGGGTGATCTTACCTGTGAATACAGACAAGACTGACTCATTGTGTGACAAGGAGGCAGAAAATGCTATTCATCCAGTTACTGAGGTATCTTACTGGGGGATGGGGGGGGTGTTTTTCTTTGAGAATTAGTGCCTAGCTCCTGAGAGGCCAGCCAGCTCTGCAATTTTGGAAGGTGAGGGTGGGGGACACCTATTTCATTACAAAGTGTAGGTCCTAGTTTGCCTTTTGTGATTTTTGTTTTAGAAGCAAATAGTAGCAGTATATTTCTCATTCCTAGTGGAGTCTCTTTTTTTCCTTCAGTAAAATAATAAGTTTGCATGCTCACAAATGCTGTTATGCAGGAGCAGTGGCTGAAGGCAAAACTGGGGTATGCCGTTCCTTTGGGAGCTGAGGACCTGGGATTTCTGTGAGGAGCCAGTATCAAGGGCTGGATATCCCAGGAGAAGGCTTCAAAAGGAATGAGGGTGCAGCTCTTGCTAATCTGCAAGGAAGAGAGTGGTTACTGGCTGACAGCCTGGTGGCATCAGGGAGCTAACATTCAGTACCCTTGGCAAGACTTCAGTGGAAAGGAGGCAGAGAATAACAAGTCCTTGGTATCCTGAGGACCATCACAAAACTGTCAGGGATGTTAAATTAGTTTGATTTGCTTTCATAAAATTCTTACCCATTTGTTTGTGGCAAATCATTATTTCATTGCCAGCAGGCTGACATGGGGGTGGTGGTGATGAGGAGAAATCAAGTCAATTACAAGGGGGGACTAGGCTTAAGGCTCAGTAGCATAAGCAGCCATCATACAGCAATGACAGTCATTCTTTTAAGGCTTCAGCCAAAGCACAGTGAGGGAAAGTCACACTGATTTCATTGGATTTTGGAGCACGGTCCTACTTTGACCACCCAGCCCCAATACTTTTGTACACCAAATACCAATAAAGATATTAAAAAATTAGATGCTCCTTTCTCTGAGCCATTTAAGGCTGAAGTCCTAGGATTGGTGTGTATTACCAGCAGAGGCATAGCCAGAACTGATTTTTTTTTTTTTTTTTGACAGAACTGGTGGTTGTCATGGGTGGGCACAAGGCTTGAATTACAAGCGAAATGGCCTGTTAAAATGTGGGATGAATTGCTTAAAATCTGATTGGTTGTGCCTGCTAAAGTGAGTAGGCTACAGGCCACCTGGCTCACCTATAGCTATGCCCCTGATTACCAGCAGCATCTGTATGTATCTTTGAAGTCAGTTATGCCAATACAGTGCGGTGCTAATTTCACTTCCTGCATATCAACTTAAGTTTATCTAGCAGATTGCTGATTAATTGCACATGCAGGGTTTTTAGGTAGATAATACCTCCAGTGTCTCAATTTTGCTATATTGCCTTTTTTTAAAGGGCCCTTCCTTCATGACCTTGATCTATTGCTTATTAAAATAACAGTAGTATCCAAAGGACATCAATAATTACAGGACCAGAGAAATGAGAAAATGGAGGAATATCTGTAGATGAATGTAATTGTAAGATGAAGAAAGCTAGTGCGACATGGGGAAAATAAGATGTGAAAGAGAAACGATAACAATCTTTATGATAATGGGAGAAAAGCACATTAAAAATTTTATTAGCAAGAACTACAAAAATTAGCTTTCCCCATTTTTGAATCACTCAGCACTTTGTTTCCACAATAAAAACAGCAATGAAAAGAAAATTGGACACAGGGCATTACACTTTTCCTTCTGTGGGGAAAGATTTCTTCTCTCTGAGGACTGCTAATACTGATAATCATGGCTTTAATTCTGGAGGGCACAATGCATATCATGAAGGCACAGGGTAGCCCAGCCTTGCATCCCCCCTTCTTTCAGGCACTCTGACTACCTTCCTTGAACTCAGACATCAAGGCTCAGCCAGTTGTACCTAGTCCTTTCATTACTGTGGTTATGTGTTACTGAGGAGCAGGATGGAGAACTAGAGAGTTGTGCTCTCCAGCACAGTTGGTCTCAAATTTCTAGTATTGGGACCCCATTCTATATAGCAAGCTTCTAAGTGCAGTACGTCCTTCCCCTTCCTCTAACATCTGCAGGGTCCCACTCCTCCATTGTCCCTGAGCCCTGGACTGTGCTCCCTGTGCTGCTAACTCCTATGGAAACTGACTAGCATGCATGGAGCAGCTTGTATTCCAATTTGCTCCCACTTGAAAGCTGTTCCTCTGTGCTCTCCCTTGTCCTTTGCCCAGTCTGCTGGGAAGAAGTAGAGAGGCCCACAGCTCTATGCCTGGCTCCATGGCTAGTGTCCCCACCACCATGTAACCACACTGGCTCTTTGAGGGGTTGCCACCCCAATTTTGAGGACTGATGCACTTGCAGATGCTGAAACTTGCTATTCTAGACAGACTAATAATGAGCAGCCCCATAAGCGGATTGGGCTCTGCTTCACCTGGTTTAACCCATCAGGTGGCAAAATTACAGGACGTAAAAAGTCTGTAGCTGAGTTTAGTAAGCAGAGCCTACTGGGAAGGTAATCCCAGCCACTGCGTCTGGGGAACAAGGCCTGCAGAGACCAAGAGCCAGTAAGGGACTTGGAGGGAGCTGAAGTCTGCTTGGAAAGTTGTTCAGCTAGACAGACCAACTTACTCTTTTTAGTGAAAGCCCAGAAGGAATGCTATGAAGAACCGCTGAATGCAGGGTGGGAGAACACTGATGCTGTGGGACAAAGCTAAATGGCTTGGCCCCAACAGTACAGAATGATAAATGGGCATCCTGCTCTGTGACCCAGACAGGGGCGAGGAAGATGTGTTTCTTGGAAACTTACACTGAAAAGGACATCTAGATTTTAGGCTCAGCTCCATCTCTGCCCAGAGTCACCTAGCAACTCAAGTCAATCAGCCTCTGATCTCTAAAATGGACAAAATGCTGCTTGATGCACTCCAGTGGGGATGAAGGAAATGGACATGAAACTTTTGGTAATAAAGGAATTGGGTAAATGAGGTAGAGTAGGGGCTCAAGCTGGTCAGCTTCATGAAGGCTGATTGGTTGAAGAGGAAAGGTAGGAGATAGATCTAGATATCAGTTAGAGTTTTTGGTTTTTGTTTTAACATGGGCATAAAGCCTCATATGAGCTCTACAGAAAAGTCTCAGGGTGGACCAAAGGGGTGGGGGGGAAGCAGAAACATGTGACCTTTCAGTCAAGCTTGAACTAAGCTTCAAATAGGCTATGTCTAAACTTACAAAATTAATTTGAATTAGTTGATTTAAAATAACTACTTTGAATTTAAATCAAAGTTATTATTTCAAATTAGCACTACTTCAAAGTTATTATTTCAAATTAGGAGTCCAGTGAAGACTCTCTAACTTGAAATAAAGTGGGCTTTGTTGATTCAAAGTAGAGAGTCTTCACTAGACTGTCTAATTCAAAATAAGGGAAGGCAGGCAAAAGAATAGGGAAATTAATTCAAAGTAAAGCCTATTCTGTTGCTTAAAAATGGCTTAATTTGAACTAATAACTTCAAACTAAGCAATAAATTGAAGGAGAAGGAGGTTTTATTATATCAAATTAGCGTTTCCTTATTTTGAATTAAGGAATCACTTAATTCGATTTAATAAAATGCCTCCTTGGGCAGGGAATAAGTTATTTTAAATTAAGCCTCTGTAATTTGAAATAACTTTTAAGTGTAGGCATAGCTATACTGTGCAAGAATTACTTCATAGGTTATTGAATGGCTGATTGGCTATGTCCACACATTGCTTTTAAATCAAAACAATGACTGTTGTTTCGATTTTAAAAAAGTCATGTCCAGACAACATTTCATTGTTTCGAAATGACAACCCCCATCATTTTGAAACAATGAACTTTATTTTGAAAAGGTAAAACCTACTAAGAAATCGAAATAGCCATTAAATCGAAACAGTTGTTTCGAAATAATGCCATTCAGACATGTTATTTTGAAATAACCATAATTTCGATTTAACACTTTTGCCCTTCTCCTTCCCGGGGTGCCTTCCTTTTTCTATATATTGGGTGGGGGCATGGCCCAGCGAGGGGGCCATGTTGCCACACCTCCCATGGTGCCCCTCTCCTGAAATGAAATATCAAGTCCTGTGTCCAGACTTGTTATTTCGATATCGTGTTTTTGCTTAATTCAATTTAAGTTAAATCAATTTAATGGTTTCATTTCAAATTAACTTATTTTGATTTAACTTTAATTGAATTAACCCTGTACGTGTGGACAGAGCCATTGTGAAGCACTTGAAGGGGTTTGATAAAATGTGCCATATCAATGCAGAAAGTATTAACCTCTTGCTTAGGTATTTAAACCCTGCCCCCTTTTCTAGGCATCTTGTCACCATAGCTAGAAATATGGAATTCCTCAAGTTCTTTCAATACGTTATTTTCAGAGCCCAGACTGGGTTTGCACTGGCTGCTGAAACGTGACCTTCTTTGGGATCTTTGCTCCCATCTCAATAAGGTGTGCTTAGCGGTTCAAGAACAGCCTCTCATAATGGCCATTGGTCTGCATCTTTTGAAGGCCATTTGTCGATTCCAAGACTTCCACTATGAAACTTCACATGCTTCCCCAATGTAAAAATCTGTTACCAGCCTCCAATCCCAACAGGGTAGATCATGTTCAGTACATGCTCAGATCTCTTTTCCAATGAGCCAGAACACTTCTTGCTAGGGCCATCAAGTAGGCTCAAGGAACATGAGAGTACATTCAATGTGTAAGAAATTAGCAAAATTGAATTCCAAGGGTCAGAGAAATCACAAGTGGAATTAGAATTGTCAGTTTGAAAAAATAGTGGAGAACAATCATCTGAAGAATGAGAATTTGGGATATTGCAGACTTGTAGTAGAGAAAGAGCTGCCTGTACCAATCTAAGCCTCATTACTCAAGTCCTCCAAACATGTGACACAGCCAGTATGTGGAAACTAAGCTCTGAGAGACTGTAGCAAGTGCTGTGGGGGTGGGAGAGCAGTCTAACATCTGACACATGCTATAACCTCAGGTCCAATGAGCAGGAATAACAGGACATCATTACCCCTGTATGCAATGGAGGAACAGCCTGGAACTTGCCATGCAGCAAATGTCTTTCTCCTGTAAGAACTCAAGATAACTCATTATGTTTGGGGTGGTGGGGGGAACCATCAGGACAGCTAGATTACTAAAGGCTCCAAGGATAACTTGTTCAAAAAAGACTTTAGTGACATAGGATCATAAGCTCTAAACAATTGACAAGCATTTAGGGACTTAAGTCCCACTGTCTTTCAAAGAGCTTATTCACTTTGGCTATGTTCACACACAGGCGTTATTTTGAAATAAGTTAATTCGAATTAAGAAAATGTTAATTCGAATTAAGGAAAAAAGCTCAAAGCAAAATAGCATGTTCGGACAACAGGTATTTCGAAACAAGTCACCGTTGTTTTGAAATAACATGTTCAGACAGGATTGTTTCGAAACAATCGTTTTGAAACAACGTTGTTTCGTCACCAAATGGGGTTTAAGTTGTTTCGAAACCACACCATTGTTTTGAAACAATGGAACCTGTTGTTTCAAAGCAACGGTACGTCGTGTGAACATGGCGTTTCTTATTTTGAAACAAGCTCTCTTGTTTCAAAATAAGACTGCTGTGTGAACACACCTTTCTAAATTCTAGCGCCTTTATGGAGAACAGCCTGAGAACTCTTCCCACACCTTGTTATATCAAATGTCACTATTTTCATTGATCACAACCACAGCACTGTATCATGGGATGAAAGGCACTCTCTTAGGTTCAGTCACTGTTTTCTGTTCTAACATGGCATATTGGTTTGAAAACAAAAACTCAAGGCCCTTACCCAATCTACCAGTGACATGCTTACCCCAGTTTAGCTCATAACCCAACACTGATTGGTTACTGTGAGAACAGTATTAGTGCCTCAGGAAATTACTCTCTCCTTTTTGGAGAGTTCTTCAAAGAACAAGTGACAGGACTGAGGCACAATTTCTATTGCTTTGAACCATTAAACTGCTATGGATCTAGTTTATTGCCCTTGATTATGAGTCCTTTCTCCTCTCTGAGCTGTAAATAACTGCTTTTGACTTTAAACACAGCTCAGATATGTCATGATTGAAAACAGTCTGCTATTCCCTCAACATGTTTATCTAACGTCTGCAGGAGAAAGAACAGGGAGCTTGAGAACAGATGGCACATCTATCTCAGTGCAGGGAGCGCATTATAGATAGATGCATAGACATCTAGTATTTTCCAATGTTGCCATGATCGTTATTGTGAAAGCAGGATTTAAAAACAACCCCTCCTCCAGACAAACTACAGCTTGAATAAATGATCACTTTAGTTCCTGCAGCCCTAGGCAGAGTTCATAGAATCCGAAGCATTTTCTAAGAAAGGAGGTAAAAGCACCCCAAAATTAAGTTGCTTAAGGTAGATGGGGATTTAGGATGAGACAAGGCAAAATAAAAAGCTGTTCACAGGACTAGGGATTCTCTGTGTAAGCAGGGGGCAAAGAGTTCCCAAGGGCAGTGTGCAGGGGTTTTTCTCCCTGCCTCCTTCTGCCTGATTCTGTGCAGAGGTTTTTCCATCTCAAATCTCTCTAAATAGGCAGAAAAGGGATATGCTTCCTGGACTCCTGAATCCAAAGCTAGTGTCCTACCCTTGAGGCTCACTCTCACCCAGGTGTTTGGGTCTTGATCCAAACAATGGCTACTTTAACAATTCAATTTTCCCTAATACATTGTAAACATTTCACTGAAATATAGAACAGAAAAATTTCAAAACATCAAATGCTGCTGTCAGTAAATAAGGGAGCTGCACAAGCAGGTTCATATGTGTTTGGGGGCAGGTTATTGGGGTAAAGAGGCAAGGGCGTGCTTTGAAAGTTTGGGCACAGAAGAATTTGTACGTTCAGCTCACATAGGAGTGGGAATCTTCACCCACAAAAGAAGACACTCTTATGTGTTGTATCCAGGGTGCCCAACCAGGACCAAAGTTGTGTTGCACTTGGTGCTGTGCAGACATAATGGGAGACGTTCCGTCACCTGAACACTTTATTATCTAAAGGCCCCTATGCTGCCATGCGACAGATGTCTGCCCATACAGAGCCTCATTAAGTGTGAACAGGACTCTGTGGGTAGTAATTTCAGGACTGAGGCGCAAGTTCAGGCACAATGCAGCAACCAATCAAATGGAGTAGGCCAAGACAAGGGTAATGATGCCAGTTAAAGTAATATCCTCTGGCTTCCAAGCCAAAATCACAAAGCAGTTTCCTCCTTTGATCTCAAAGTTTAGTGAAATGCATCTGTCATCATTCATATAAGATACTCCATGAGATGATACCTACAGCATGCTGTAGTGACATCAGCATTGGATTCTCTAAGCTGGGAGGCCTTCCAGAGGAAAGTTTAGCTTTTCTATGCCTCTATTTCCCTATTTTACAGGTGTGTGGGGCAGGGGGATTAGACCTGAACTATGGGGCCTTTGAAAAAAACCAGAAGATGGGTGCATTATAACCCATCTAGGAAACCATTGTACAAATTTTATAATGACACACTTTATTTAAAAATTTATAAAGTTATGTCTCATGTAAAGTACCCAGAAATATGACTAAAGCCTTAAGTTTTCTAGCAGGACAATATCTGTAAGGGCTACTTCACTTTTATCACAACAAATTGTATATAACAAAAAGGTGATATATTGAAAAACAATATGAAGCATCAAGAATTTTATTAGAGTCTTATTCCCTGTGTATTTGAGCTTTGCTAGAACAAATGTCACACAGTAGAAAATGTCTGAAAATATTAATGCTGCCGTCAATAAATGAACTTGTGGAAACATCTTGCCCCATGTGTGCGTGCTAGTTTCCTGTTCTAATTAATTCTGAGTGACAATACATTTTATCTTTAAAAGAAAAAATGGTTCACAGATAATTTTAAATTCAGTTGGAACTTCTGCATGATGTGTTAGAGTTCATCCAGCAATTCTAGCTTAATGACCAATCGCTGATCTAGAGGCTTGTTTCAAGGCTCAAAGAAAAGCAGATGTGAGAGGATGATGGATGGTACACAACACTTGCCCCTCCCAGGCTCCAGGATGTTTTTAAAATCACTAATGGCAAATATTAGTTATCCTTCAATGCCCCTATATCCTCAGAGGGGTAGCCATTTTAGTCTAGTTCAGCAAACCAAACAAGGAGTCCTGTGTCACGTTAACAATTTTTTTTTTTAATTTGTTAGCCTTTAAAAGTGCCACAGGCCTTCTTGTTTCTATCCTCAAAGTGGTTCAGGACCAGAGCGCTGTCCTGTTCATGTCAACTTCATCTTGGCCCCACTGATGCAGAAGTTTCTATGTAATAATCCTGGTGCACATAGTTCCATTGGATTTCAAAACTGGGCACCTGCTGTTCACAATTTGGTTTTGTAGTTAATATTGAATACCCAGCTGTATGGCAAGCACCTTTAGTTAGGCACGCCTACATGTATGGTTTACTTTTCAGCAGTTTGTGTGTGTGCGTGCATGTGTGCAGTCAGTCATTCTTACAAGAGCACATTTTGCACAGTGGGCCTGAGTCACAGCTCCCAGTTGCAATGGGGCCACTCTCAAAAGCAAAGTGGTTTTAGCATCAGGCCCTTGACATCTGTCTGGCAGGCTCCCTGTCAGTGATTTCACTGCCTGGAAAATGAGCAGTTGGAAGGGCACAGCTGTGAGTTAGAGAGCCACTTTTCAAGTATGTTACTACAGAAAGCGAGTGGTTTTGTTTCTGTAACTTTAGCAAAGCAGGAAGCCATTTGTGTTTACAAGGTGATGATTGATGGTGTTTGTAGCAACACTGGAATAAGTGTCTTTTCTTCTTCCTCTGCCACATTCCAACAGCCAACCTTTTAAAGAAAACTTTTCTTCAAAGTCACACACTGTCAGCTTGTGGCAAAATTTAAAGGTATTCCCCACTTTTTTCCAAGTACAATAAAAGTAAAATGAAAAATTTTATTCCAGGCACTTTAACCTAAAGTAATGCAGTATCAATAGCAGGCCGAAACAGGGCTTCCATTAAAGTCATTTCTGACAACTTTAATATGGCAAAGGGTATGGGATTAGCATACACATTTATCAACGCATATGTATGAATTAACTGAGCAGGGATGAAACCATAACTAGGACATAAATACTAGTACGACTGCATCTATATACTGTGGTCACGGCTACAAAGGCTGTTGCTATAGTAAGTTGAATCAGCTGGCCCCATGATCAGTAGTATAATCTATTCAGAGGCGCTATGAATGCCCGTCTAATAGCAAACAGTTTGTTTAAGAAACGTTCACGGTCCCCAGTCATGCATGGCTTCTGATCAAACACACCGCCAGAGGGCCAAGAGGATTCAGGAGACAGCTTTTCAATGACACTAGTTTGACTTACCACACCGTTCATTGTTTCGGCCAGAGAGCTCTTGTCCTATCTGAAGAGTTGTGGGTCTCAGTGCTGTTCTTAGTCCATGTCTACATGACCGTTTGCCAGCAAAACTCTCTCAAGGGTGTGAAAAACAATCCCCTCTCTCCCCAGATGACAGAAATTACATCAACATGAGTGTTGGTGTGGACAGCGCTGTGTTGGGAGGAGAGTTCCCACCAAGATAGCCACTCTATGTGGTGGTTTTATTAAGTTGATAGGACACAAGCGGTCTAAGCAAGGTATAGCTGCATCTGTATAACTGCTGCTGTAAATTCGCTAGTGCAGATATGGCCTTAATTAGTCCCATAGCCTATGTCTACACTGCCAGATTAGTCCAGATTAAGGAAGCTTAGTCTGGACTAATTTGGCCTATGGCCACATTAGGCTTTGCCTAGTCCAAACTAAGAAATTTCTTAGTTTGGACTAGGCAAATCTTAGTCTGGACTTCTGTGCTTAGTTTGAACTTCAGTTAGAACTAAGCAAGGGCAAGACTCGAAGTAATGGTTAGTTTGGACTAAAGAAGTTCAAATTAGCCGGTTAGTTTGAACTAGCTGTGTGTTCTAGTTTGAACTAAAACATTAGTTCAAACTAAAAAGTCAAGGTTAATTTGAACCAGCCTGAGGCTAGTTTGGACTAACCTTGGACTTATTTAGTTCAACCCCAGCAAGACCAAACTAAATTTGTAGATGTAGACATAACCATAATTAGCATCCCAATTGGCAACACACTACTGAAAAGGTCTATATATATATATATATATATACAGGGCCTACTATAACTCCCCACTTAAAGTCAATGGAAATCTCCATTGATTTTATGGGAGTTAGACTAGGCTGATAGAATTGTACACTTCTATCACATAACAGAAGCTATTTTAAAAAATAAAATCCACCTAATCATAATACTCACCTATCCTAAAACAAAAGGTTTTTTTTTTTCAAGTGGTTTCTTGGTGCACTAAAGTAAATGAACTCTCCTAATAAAGCATATAACAGATAACCTAAATCCTCAAATTAAAGCAGGAAAGAAAATTAACTGCACTTCTCATACTGTTCATCTAGGCTTCCAGTTCAGTTTATGGGCTACTTTAACAAATCTCAACCACATTTTTGCAGACTAAACCATAATTTTGCTTCCAAGGTAAGGTTAATATGCAGTCAAGTGGTTAGTTCTTACTTTTTACTTGAGTGTGGGAGAGCAGATTTGCCTTACGTAGCTTCCTTAGGGATCTGTGGGTGATCTTAAGCAGACATATAATTCACCTCCAAGGCTTCCCATAAACTGATCTTTGGGAGGGTTAGGGTAACGAGGTCTAAGAGTCCTTTTAAAAAATTCTTCCTAGTTTTTCCAGCAACACTCAAAACTTTGATTGTTTTTGGCTAGCACATAAAGAGAAAAGTATCACGTAATCCTCCCAAAGCAAAACTATACTAGACACACAGATACAAGAAGCTTGTTTACCACTGTGAAACAGCACTGTACAGAGCTTAGTTGTCTACTGCATTTTCTTTGTGATACTTCTGAGCACTTAATTGTCTCCTATAGCCAGTTAGTGAAATAACCTGCCTGAGCAGCCAGTCAGTTTGCTCTTAACAAGCTGGTGTTGGGTAGCTTAGATTTGTGCAGTCTGATCTAGCATTTTCTAATTATCCATCTTGTGAATTTTTCCTTTTATCTTTGCTCCCAAAGGATCAAAACTTTTTACTGTGAAAGAAGTCCAACCCATGTCATAAAGCATTGTTGTGGGGGATGATCCGAAGCAAAGGCCCAGTCACTGTAACTTCAGGGAGTAGTTCCCCCCCCGAACCTTGAGCTAGGATGCTATGGACGTGGCATCTAGAACCCAGATCCCCAAAACATGAAGGCTTTTCATGCCCACTGAACTCAATAAGAGTGCGTTTGCCCAAATACCTTTGAGGATCTGGGCCTGGGTGTCCAAGAGCACCTCCGTCTGTAAGGCTATGTCTACACTAGCAAATTAATTTGAATTAAGGAGCATTAATGTGAACTAATTTGAACCCTGTTTACACTAGACTTTGCCTAGTTCGAAATAAAAAGTTTTTTAGTTCAAATTAGTTAGTTCGGCTGGTTAGTTCAAACTAATTTGTGTATTTAGTTCTAACTAGCCCAATCTAGATATGTTAGTTTGAACTAAAAATCGTTCTTAGTTTGAACTAACTTTTGAATGACTTAGTTCAGACAAACCAAGTCCGAACTAAGATTTTAGGTGTAGACATAGCCTAAGAGATTTCAGCTGAGCTCCTTTATGCCACCTTGGTAAGTTCTGCTAGTGCTGACTGGGAACCACTGTAGCCACTACTGTAATTTGGACATGGGTTTTCTGTGTGACTTCAAGTTCTGGTTGCTCCCGTTCCTCAAGGAAGACCACTAGAAAGGATGGGAGAGTGAAGAGCTACTAACTGTGTTTAGGGATTCCTCATACTTAGGAGTCCATAAAGAGCCAGATCTGGCAGTTGAAGTACTTTGTGCTCCCAGAAATGGTCCAGTCAGGTCCGCTTGAGTCAAACACCCTGAACTTTGGGATGTTCAAAACCAGGGGTCTGGCACCTCAGGCGGTGCAATGAATGCCCTGGAGGTGGGTTTCTTTTCTTTTCTTTTCTTTTCTTGCACCCATCCCTGCTTCATAGAGGAACAGGGGCCCTGACTCTCTCTTGCTATGTGTAATTTTTGAAATGAGCACAAAGCAGATATAAAATCTACCAAGCCTGAATGATGGCCCTTGTCACAGGCATCCATGATGCAATCCGGGGCTGGGCAATGGACAATCAGGTACCTTGTGCTCAAGAGAATACAGGGGCTGCTCCAGAGAAGTACATAGCACTGCACAATGGGGACAGCTGAGGGGAAGCAGGACCATGCCTTGTCCTCCTTGCCTGCCATTGGAGCAGGGGGAGTAAGTGGCAGCCCATGAAGGCATACAGCAGTGAGGGTGGGGATTCCAGGAAGGAATGATATCTTCTGGAGGTAAAAATCTCTCTTGAATCCCTCCTAAGAGACAGGGATTCCAGGGGCAGCTTGACTCTCTTCCCCACAGAAGGTTGCACCCGATAATCACAACCAGGGTCTTAGCATTAGTCAAAGCAACGAGAGACACACATTATCAGTATGTGGGCAAGGTGTTTTATCTTCATATAACAAGTTTGCACAGCTCTCTTGTACCTGTTCCATGGCTGAAACTTGTCAAATAGCATAATACTTTGTTGCCATCATGTTTGTTGATTAGTAGAAGGGACAAGAGGCCCCTTCTCATTTAGTATTAGTGTCCCCATAATGCCCTCTTTCCAGAAGAGAGACACAATAGTCTAGTTGCTGGGACTTGTGGGATCTGGCTTGAAGTACTTGTTCTACCACAAACTTCCTGTGTGATCATAAGCAAGTCCCTTAGCTTCAGTACCCCAGCAGTTAAAGGGAATAATAGCACTTCCTAAAATTCTTAACTGTCAGGGTGATTAACAACTAGAATAAGTTACCTAGGCAGGTTGTAGAATCTCCATCACTGGAAATTTTTAAGAGCAGGTTAGACAAACACCTATCATGGATGATCTATATAGTGCTTAATCCTGCCATGAATGCAGGGGACTGGATTTAATGACCTCTCATAGTCCCTTTCAGGACTATTATTCTGTAGATTCCAAGGCTGTATGGTAGCCATTGTGACCATCCTATCTGATCTTGTGTAATATAGGCCAAAGCCCCCAACACGCTTCCTAGAGCAGATATTTTTAGCCAAACATCCAACCTTGACTTCAAAATGGTCAGTGATTGAGAATCTACCACAACCTTTGGTAAGATGTTTCAATGGTTAATAACCCTCATTATTAAAAACCCTTATTCCCAGTCTAAATTTGTCTAGCTTCAACTTCCTGCCACCAAATCATGTTATACCTCTGAAGGATAGATTGAAGAGCTCATTAAATATTTGTTCTCAGTGTAGATTAAACTATAATCAAGTCACTCCTTAACCTTCTTTCTGTTAAGCCAGGTAAACTGAGCTCTTTCAGTCTGTCCCTTTTACAGGACTATTGTGAGGAGCTTGGATACTAAGAAAATTGGTGCCATACTAATCCTTACAATAGGTAGATCATTGACTTTGGAAAATTTCTTCTAATTTTTTTGCAATAAGTGGGATATTTCATAATTTAAAATTGTCAATATTTAGATATGGGAAAAGCAAAACAGCTCCTCAGCTTGCTGTCGTTCAGACTTAGATGGTGCTTGCTACACCTTCCACTTTCACTCCAGCTGGCTTCATCTGACTACATCCTACCAAACTCCTTGGGTACCATCAAGCCTTTCTCTCAAAGGGACAAAGCAGAGGTTCCTTTGAACTCTGATATAATAGGAGTTTGCTATGTGGCTGACTACATACATTTGCCTGGTGTGTGTGGAGTATTAAAATTCTCCTGTGGAAAGAAGAATTTTTACTG
Source organism: Podocnemis expansa (assembly GCA_007922195.1). Taxonomy (NCBI): domain Eukaryota; kingdom Metazoa; phylum Chordata; order Testudines; family Podocnemididae; genus Podocnemis; species Podocnemis expansa. Next base: position 14,323,729 of record ML681971.1, read on the forward strand.
GATGTTAGTCATAATTAGGTTCAAACACAGCTCTGGAAGCAAAAAGTGCTGAGCAACTTCATTGCATTGTCAGTGCAAGTCTCTTTCTGTCTTGCTCACTGAGAAGGTGAGGCCTTGTGTCAGCACTGGTGACTGTAGATATGCTCCCGCTCTTTTAATATAGACTCAGTTAGTGGAGGATCTGTCAGTGCAGAGTAGAACATTAACTAAACCATGCGAAGGTATTTCCTAGAGAAAAAGACAGCAATTCTTATTATGTGAAACAGCCTTCCAAAACTTCCTAGTAAGAAGAAGAGAACAAATTAGGCAGCTCGTACACAGGAGAAAGAGAGGAGGGGGAAGACGCTTTACAAATTCTGTAGCACTGCTGACTAACTGCTGATTTACAGTAATTCCCTTCATTTTTTTTTTTCCTAATTAAACATCTCCTGAAGGCTCAGATCTGTCAATGTGATCTGAGGCTTATAGCCTGAAGTGTAAAATGAGGCCAATTGCCTGACTCACTTGCAATGATAGAGTCATTTTGGAAGGAGATTGGAAATCAATACTTGTCATCCCTGTACAGTGCTCTCTATTCACAGGGACAATTTGTAAGTGTAATTTGAATGAGCATAGAGGGAGAATGCAAAGTTACGGTGTCAGTCATGGAGCACCAAATGCTGGCATTTAAAATATAGGCTTCTTGCCATTTTATTCATAGTAATGTCAAGAAGATTATCAGTAAGTACAAAATTTTTAATATGAGAACGTGCAGTGAGACTGATTATTGGAGTATTCAGTTTCCTTCTTAAGTAACAATTGACGTTAAGAGTACAATACTTGATCAACTTTCCCTGCTGACAATGTCAGACCATAGCCATGTTGTCTGCTATCAGCCATGGCAAGGCAAATGAGGGCTATAAAAAGGAAACAGGTGAGCCCTGTCTTGACAGAGGAAACAGCACAGGTTTTGCAGAAGAGTCCTCTCAGACCATGAGGGCTCAGTTAAACCTGAAAAGGATGGCAGAGCCTGAACATTCATTATGACAAGAAGCAGTCACCAACTTCAGCTTTTTTCAAACAAGAGCGCTCAAGAGCATAAGATGGGCAGCTGTAGCTTATGCCAAGCAAAATACTGCCAGGCGCCTTGTAAATGCCCCCTTGCAGCCCTGCCAGATCATTTAATTGAGTACTGGTAATGAACTGCAATCTATCACTTTAGGAATAGGTGAGGTTTTCAGGGTCCTGCTTGCAGGTGACGGGCCTCTGTAGCAGTGTATGAACACAGTCAGTCTGAAAGAGCTCCCTTAAAATAAGGTGGGTCAAGCTGTTTATAAACCTTAATTTTAAATGATTAGTGTAACCAATGCTGCTGAAAGGAATGCTCTGACATTGTCATAACAAACACCTGGCTGAGGAAGCTAGTCTTTGTTCATACTTTTCAAGCCTATTGGCTATTTCAGGGATGAGTATTTTGCTTTCAAAGTGTACATTAATGTGTCAATCTCAATTAAAATTTCCAAAACAACAACTAAATGCTTTCTTTCAGTGAGAATTTAGTTTTTAACTAAGTCTAGCTGGAAAACTACATAATTGGAAACACTGTCTAGTTGGCCACTGGGGAGAGTTCAGAGAAGGTGCAGGGAAATGGCAGCCTTCTCTGGTGATGGGGATGCATCAGAGTCTGTAAGGTAAGAAGAATGGGCAGCAGAAAAGTCTTATTTCTTTCCAATTCCCTTACACCATTAGAGCAATGGTTCTCAATTACTGTGTCACCACACAATGGTAAGTGTGTTGTGAATAGCTAGGGAGATGACTGGAGTTGGCCTCGTGAGGTGGCCTGATGTATCCTGTAGGTTTGCAAAATGCCACCAAGTGTGTCGCACCCCACAAAATTTTGAGAACCACTGCATTATGGATTCCTTTAGCCCAGAAGTACAAGCAGCAGCAAGAAGGGAAAGTGCTATGTTATTTTCCTATCCAGTTGTTTTGTTGTCAGTGCTTAACATTAATTCTAGGCCCCAGTTTAATTTCATCTAGTTGTGCATGGAATTGGTTTCAAATAGTCTTTATTTCTTTCTCTGAGGGTTGTGTTGGCTCATCTCTACAGTTCTTTGGCTCAAAGTTTGCAGGCAATGGACAGATGAGAACTCTTTTTAAAGTTATTAACCTAAACTCATTTGTGGTGATATAGTATTGAAGAGATGTTTCAGTCATTTAGGGATATCCAAATAGCTGGAACTGGCTAATTAAAAGAAATGTACAAAGCCAATTTTGTGGATACAAGATGACCCCAAAGCCTTCTTGGAGTAAGGTCCAATGACATTGCAAAAGAGAGGCTATTTGGATGATGGTATAAAAAGCCTCAGTAAGAAGCACATTTCTTACTGTGCTCCTTTAACTATTTTGCATTCGTCCTCCCTATCCAACCTAAATAAAACAATTGGCATGTAGCACTTTCTGCAGATGGATCAGAAGTGGCACTTACACAACTGAAGCTAGCTGGCATGCAGGGGACTGCATTTGTATTTGCCAGCAAGCATGCCAGCCATCCAGTGGCCAGATTTAATTTGGAAAGAATTTGTCCACAGTTATTGCACAAATGGCAAAGAGCAGGTTTTTAATCATCCTCTGTTACTCCCTCTTCAGTCACATTCCCTGAGCTGTAAATGAGAGGGGCAGATCAGATTAAAATCTTGGAAGAATTTTTCAGAAGCTGTCAAATGAAACATGATTTCTTGATAAACTATAAGGCCAAACGGGCCACTGTGATCATCTAGTCTGACCTGCATAACCTAGCCTATAGAATTTTTCCAAACTAATTCTTGTTTGAACTACAGGATACCCTTTGGAAACACATCTAATCTTGATTTCAAAACTGTTAGTGATGCAGAATCCACCACAACCCTTGAAAAGTTGCTTTAATGGATAAACACCCTTCATGTTTAAAATGTACACCATATTTCCAGTCTGAATTTGTCTAATAAACTTCCAGCCATTAGGACTTATATCTTTGTTTACTAGCTAAAGAAGCCTTCATCAAATTTTTGTTCCCCATGTATATACTAGTAAACTGTGAACTTGTTAGCCTTCTGTATGTTAAACCACATAGAGTGAGTTCATGGAGTCAGTCACCATAGGGTATGATTTTAATCATCTAAACGCTCTTATGGTGCTTCTCTGAACCTTCTCTAATTTATTAATGGTCATCTTAAACTATTGACACCAGAACTAGTATTTTGGTTGCTGCAGTTGCATCAATATAAAATACAGAGGTAACATACATCCCTCTTGTACTCAATCTTTATGTATGCATCCAAAGATAGAATTAGCTTTTTCAGCGATAGGCCTGGTCTACACTGCTTACAGTGAGCAACAGGAGATATTCACGCTATGTACCGTAGCCTGCAGATCTCCTGCTGACTTACTTGTGTGGCTGTAATGTGTCATTTTCACTTCACTGTGTCACCAGGAAACATTCTGCTGTTGATGCAGTCTTCTCCTTTTGGAGAGACTGATTAACGGCATCAACTAGAGAGCACTTCCAGGATGGACTGGCTGGATCTCCAAAGCTTAGCTCCACTGGTTGCTCATGTTAACATAATTCTCCACCATGACCCCCAAGTCTTTTTTCAGAGTCACAATTTCCAAGCAGAGATTTCCATCTTGTGAGCATGGCCTATGTTCTCTGTTCCTAGATGTACAAGTTTAAATTTGAGCATATTAAAATGCATATTTGTTTCTTCTCAGTTTACCACAATAAACAAGTCATCTGTAAGAGAGACCAGGCTTCTTCATTACTGGCCACTCCTCCAATCTTTCAATTACCTGGCAACATTCTCACTGATTTTGTTTACTTATTGTCATTCCTAAAAATATGAAGAGGCAAAATTGATCCTGAAAGGGATCCCTACGAGAAACATACCTGCTCAATGACAATTCTCCATTTATAATGGTATTTTCAAATCTGTCAGTTTCTAATCCTTTTAATGTGTGCCATCTTAATTGTGTCATTCTAGTTTTTCATCAGTGTCATGTAGTACCAAGTAAGATTTCTTAGAGAAGTCTAAATATATTAAAATCAACACTTTTACTTTTATCAGCCAAACTAGTAACTTCATAAAAAATAGATATCACTTTAGTGTGACAGGATCTGCTTTCTATAAACCTATGTTAATTGGCATTAATTATATTACCCTCTTTTTAATAATCAGTCTTGTATCAGTGGTTCCGTTATTTTCACATGGGATCAATGCCAGACTGACAACCCTATAATTATCCAGGTCACCCAGGTTACATTTCTGAAATATTGGCACAGCATTAGCTTTCTTGTAGTCTCCAAACACAAATTCAGTTGCCTATTTTATGCTGATGACTCACAAAGTTAGCATCTTCAAAGCATCTGAAGAAGTGGGATTTTTCTGCCACAAAAGCTCATGCAATAAATAAATTTTAGTCTGTAAGTGCCACAGGAATCTTTGTTTGTTTCCCTATTTAAGACAGTTTTCTTTCTGGACTAGGAGGTTGCCCTGTCTTTCTGAAACCATCTCATGGAGGTTCAGTTTTTAGAGCCCTCTCAGCATGGCTAAAACAGAGCTCCAAATCTTCCGCTGCATGACTTGCTTTCTCAATCACTGACAATCAGGGGTTAAAGTAAGAGGTAACGCACCAGAATGCAGTTCCGGGACGCCCTATTTTTAGTCTGGAAGCCTTCCAGCGCCCATAAAAATAGAGGAAGGCACTGGAACACTGCGTTCCAGGGCCCCGCTGAAAACAGAATGAGCAGCTGGAACACAGCGTTCCAGTGGCTCCACCTTAAAGCCTTTTCCACCTTAAGCCCTGTTCCTCCTTGAAGCCTGCTCCACTTCAAGCCTAGCCAGCAGAGAGCTGCAGCAGGCCCAGAATTTGTGACTCTCCACCCTGCAGGTTAGAGCAGCTTGTGGCCCCTCAACCAGCCTGCAAACAGCCCAGGTAAGGGCCTGGGGGGAGCTGCTGGGGGTTGTGTGTGCATGCCTAGGGGTGGCTCTGTTTGTGTGTGTGCGTGAGAAAGCGCTTGCGCATGCATGGGGGTGGGTATTGGGGCAGGGGATGGGTTCTTGGGACAGGTATTGGGAGGCCCACCTGTGCCAGAAGGGGGCCAGTGCGAGAGGGTTCTGGGGCCCACCATATTATACTTTAACCCCTGCTGACAATACCACCATCACATCTGTTACTCAGGCTTGTCTTGTTTGACTGAGATTTCTATAGGCCTTACTGTCTTCACAGCCAGACTATATCTAAATCTTGTTGATAGTTTCTACATAGCTTTCCTAAGATTTGGCCTTTTTATTCATCTTCAGAGCTGAATCTCTTCCACAGGTCTCATCACAGATATCAGTTACTGTGATCTTCTTCTCTGGCCTTGACAAATGGAATCTTGTCCCATTCAGGTGCCTGCAAATATAATTTTCATAGACAATTACTTTGGCCATACCTTTGCATCCGTTTGCTGGCTCTCCTCGCTGACATCCAGCAAACTGCTTGTATTCCCTTCTAAAATCCTTCACAATCAATCCTCACCCTACCTATCATTTCTTTGTCACTCCTGTAGGCCAGGGTGTTTTTGAAAACTCAAATATTCGGTCATGCACCTTCATGCTTTCTCCATTCTATCTCTCACACTTGAGAGGTGCTCTCTGTACCATCCACCTTCAAAACACCTTTTGTCATAATGCCTAAAAATAAAATAAACTTGGTGATGGTTAAGCTTCTGGTGTGCTGCCCCCCAGTGCCTTCCAACAATATTGTCTCATTGTTTTTTTTTTAAACTTCTCCATTTGTCAATACTTGGAGTGAAAGCTCCTTCTGCCAGGTATTGGCTTTTTGTTATATGCTTGCCCAGCACCTAGCACAGTGGGGTTCCAGCACATAATTAGGATTCCAAAGTGCCTTGATACAAATAATAATTTTTCATCACTACTATACATCGTCCTATAGTTTTAGTTGACTGGAATAATCTTAATTTCCATTTAGTCCTAGATTATTGCTATATATATTTTGGATGCTTGAAATAAATATGGGAAAGACTTGTGCTCTGAATTGCTTAAATAAGTACTAAAATTCCCTTATTGTTGTCTTGGCCTATTCCTTGTGGTTTCAATAGGCTCAGTGTGGTGTTCATTTATCCTCATGCTTCTCTTAAGGTGGGCTCCCTTTCGTTTTTGGCAAACCATGTCAAGCAGCTGTCTTCTGATCTGAATCTATCCACTTGCTGGAACAGAGAAATAATATCCAAATACCCCTGCAGCTGATGGACTCCAGGAGCCTGGGTGTACAGTGAAAGGCTATGGGCAACTTTGAAACTTAACAAAAACAAACACTTGGGAAATATTAAATGTATAAAATATATATCACTCTTTTGGGGCCTGATCCTGTTGTTGAGTCAATGGCAAAAGTCTTAAGTAGAAGGCTTGAAGCCCACTGAAGTCAAAGGGAGTACGATTTCTTGCAAAGACAAGGAAATAACACCCACTGACTGCAGTGAGAATTGGCTCTAGCCCTTAATTTGAGACAAGTATCAATGCTTTTGATTTTTTTTTCAGTGATCACTTGGAAGGAGTGATCTCTTATACAAACACATGCCAACTCTGGATTGCTGTTACTAATCTTAAAGGGGAGAAATCAATGATATCAAATAGCTACCTATGACAAATGGATGGAGACTTCATTTCAGTTGCATGTTAGATATACAGTAACCGTGGAAACTGAGGAGAGTAACTGGCTCTTAATAGCAACATGACAGTTTAAAACACTTCAGTGATAGCTTGATGTGTTAGCAGCTGCACACTGTGCAGCTCTTTTAGAGGGAAATAAAGGAACGGTGCTAGAGTCACAAAAGAATTTAAGTGCCTAACTGCCACTTCAGTCACCAAAATCCCAGAATCAGGCCCCACTGGCATTCACAAAAGCCCTGCCGCTCAGCTCCTACCAAACCCTATAGACAACTAAACTTGCTTGGTATTTACATTTTTTCCAGTGCAAATTTCCTTGGTACCTATTCCTGCTTCTGATCAGATACCTTGCAGTCCTGTGTTGGGTGCCGAGGCATCTAATTTTCAAACCCCATGCTTGATAGATGTTTTTCTACCCAATTGACTTGATATGGTTAGTGTTCTCAGATGTCACCTACTGCATCAGGCCCCTGTAGAGGAGCTTACCCAATATGGGTATGTGTGAGGAGCAGTGCCTTCATATTTGTTAGCCTGCAGTTTTAGTGCAGTCACAAGAGATGGGTTCCATTTCCAGTGAAAATGGACAGGAGGACCTGAAGCAGGTATCTCCCACATCTCAGGTGAGTTCCCTAATCACTGGGCTGAAAGTTATAAGGGATCTTTCTCTTCCTCCCCTCACCTCCTCCTGGCTTCTTGCTAAAACAGCAAACACCTAATGCCAAAAGATGGTTTGCAGATGAGCATCCTGAAGAAGGATGGGCCTCCTTGGAGCCCAGATTCATGTGTCTATTTTAGCACATTCTTCAGCATAGCACTTCCCCCTGGCTCACTTAAGTGAGGCACTGCCTAGCATGCTGACTTCTGTGACTCCAATTCTGAGGTCTCTTCCCCATTCATTGTCTAGGGAGGGTAGGCAGTTGTGCAGTCAGGCCTACTTGCAATGACTCACTCAGATCTATGCAGGTGCTAGCTTAAGTGCTCATCTATATCCCACCCCCTGCACTGTGCATGCCTTTTCTTTCTTTGTCCTCCTACCACCACCCCAGCAAGCACTGATGGGCAGGTGATAATTCCCCAACACCATGATTAAATAAGACACTTTTGAATCTAGTGTGGTGCAGAGGCTGGCCCAGTTCCCAGCATGAGCACAGCCTTTATTTATTTTAAAAAGCTCTCACAAACTCCTCATCCCCAGTTCCAAAGTAGTGTTTTTGTTTTAAAGCCCAGCTGTATAGGAAAGGGACTGGTACCTATTCCAGACTTGATAGAACTCAGGTTTTGTGAACTGTAGTGTTTTTTTTCTAGGTGCTTAAGTCACCATGCCTACATTGCTTTGATTCCACAAAGCATTAACTGATGAAAAAAGGAAAGAGAGGCTTCTCTGCTGAGGTAAAGCCAAATGATTTCCCTAGAGCTAGACTCAGTTACTCATGCTTTGGAAGTGAGCCAGCATTTCTTATTAATAATGTAATGTTCTGACATGAGCTAGTTTGGGTACCACTGTTGGCATATTAGTTTAGAATTCCATATAGATAAAGCAATATGCCCTGCTAAGATGGGTGTATATAAGCACAGCAGTGCTTGTATAATATCTAGCAATATAAACCCTTTTTTATTAGTACTATTGCATCCACATTAACTAACATTTTATTGGACCTTTTTACTTCCATTGGACTTAATCACATGCTTAAATTAACTGAATCAGGGTATCAGTAAGTGAACAAACCCCACTGAAAGTGGGGGCTGATGTGCCACAAACTGTAGCTCATTTCATTACCTGAGAAGTGTAGAACAGTTTGAATTGCTTAACATATGCTCACAGTGGAATATGGTATTAACCTTTGAGAATTAGGGAGGGATTGCTTGTTATATGCACAAGCTATAGGCGTTTGCAAGGGCTAACTAGCTAGATTCTACATGTGTTGCTTTTTTCATTAAAAGTTTCCGAACTTATTTACAAGTAGATGAAGATAACTGTGGAGACTACAGATGTGCTTTATTAGTTTTTTCTAAACAATAGCTGACTTTTTTCCCCACACTCTTCCAGTTAGCGGGCTGTCATTGCCTTCTTTCTCTTTTCATTACTATTGTTGCTATTTAATTGTAGTTTAAAAACTGCTATTTATTACTGTCATTAAAAAGATTAGAGTCCATGTATGTGCCTTCCTAAATAATAACTAGTCCAAATTTTGACACAACTGAGACTATGGTGAACTTTTGTCAGATGGTATCTAATACTGACTTCAGTCAGCAAGCCAGTTTGGTGAGCAGCTGTACTCATCTGTAGTTCCATTCTGGTCGTCACCTACTCATATGAGTAACTAATTACCAATCAGAGCAAAGGATCATAACTGTAGTATGTCAGAAGAAGATAGTATTTCTTTAAATTGTTGGTGGCACTCACTGCGGTCTGTACCATAGAAGTTGCCTGAAACCAATTAGTGGCATTATGTAAGGAGCTAGGTCTGGTGTTTGACAATATTCAGTGAACATAGTTATTTGGGACTCAAATGTGCCAAGGTGCTTTCTCATCCTGTGATGTAGGACAAAATACTAAAGCAACTGTGTAGTTCAGAGATGAGAAGTGATTAAAATAGGTAGAGCATTGGTCTGGGCAAGTGTGACAACTCCACATTTCCAAATCCAAGCATCCAGTTTACAAGCTTCTCAGGGTGGGAAGTGTCTTATGTTTGTATAGCACCTAGCACCATGGGGCCACAATAGACATAAGACAGATAGAATACATTACTTGTACTGATAATAAAGTTACAGTTAAAGATGAATCTAAATCTGTTAGAACCCCTAATGAGTTGATTTAGTTTCAAGCCAGTAGAAAACACACATGCGCACGCATGCTGAAGCTACTGTTCCTAGTAATCTTTAGGGTAGTGATGTCAAACTGCAAAGGGTGCATTACCTTTACAATTCTAATTAGCCCAGCAATGAGTGTGCAACAGATTGTCTGGCTCTGAAACAAGACAAACCAAACAGTAGAAGAAAGCAAAGGAAGGCTGTCATGATCTCAGTTCAAATTAGTCCATCCATTTATTTGAGAACCCATTTTGTTTCTTATGGTACGTTGTCATGCATGAACCATGGCTGGGGATCTTGACAGATGCAAAAAATGCTTTGTAGGAGACTAGAGAGATTGTGTACCATTCAAAGTGATTGCAGTAAAATCCCATATGCTTAGTTGTAATTCAGTAAACCTGGAAACTATTTTTGAGAGGATGAAATTGTAACAAATATGAGAGTTCAGGTTCAGACCTCTCTTCTTCCCTTCATTTCTTCACTCCTGTACTCACAATTAAACCAGTAAGCATTTGATGGGCTCCACTGATTAACAATCAGTGCCCATAAAGAATTCGGACAGATGAAAGGGCTGATGGATGCATACGAGCCACCTAGTGGCCAGTCTTATATTTTGCATGCTTGCTATTTGCCTTGAATTTTAGATGGACTAGAACACAATGTGATGGGACACATCATCTCATGATGTGATTCCTCACATAATTGGTTACGGCAGGCTGTCTTTTTAGTGGGCAGTGTGCCAAGATCCGACATTTTGTTAGAAAAGTCAGTTCCACTGGACAGACTTTGTCCCTTAAAACCTATTGCTATTTCCCTTTCAAAGCCTAGCTGCTCCCATTATAGAAAAATGGAGTGAAACATGCCACGCTTATGTCATTTAAAATAAAGAAACAAAGGAATGTTGCTTTTCATTATTTTAAATCACAGGTATTTTTTTACAGATATGAGAATATTTTTGTTTGCTTTAGTTTGGTCCTAATTCATGGCAATGATCCTTCAATAATCAACAATGAAAGGGACATAGCTTGCACTTGATTTCCCCCCCTATATCTACTTCTGAGTTTTCCTTCAATAAAATGCTTCGCTTTAAAGTGCATTCATAATCAGACCTGTTTTTTAAACGGTGACTCAATTCTGTTTCAGAAGGAAGCATGAGAAGATACAATATGTAAAGAAACAAGGGATAAACTTCTTTTTACAATTTGAAATTTACTTCAGATTTAGTATGATCAGCCACAGTTCTTTATCCACCTTAAAATTAAAACAGAATTTTTTTTCTCAAGGAGTGAGAAAAAAAAGGGGGAACTTTTTGAAATGGTAAAATTATTTGATCAGACTAGGATTCTTCATCTGTTTGGAGCTCTTTGATACCAGTGGCTTGAGTTCAAAGGACGAACTCAAATGACAATACAAACAAGAAGTCTACTGGGTGTTTTAAAAGGTAACAAACTCATGCAATAAATAAATCTGTTAGTCTTTAAAAGTGTACAAGGTTCCTTATTTTGCTGAGCTAGACTAACACAGCTCCTCCTTTGAAATGTGTCATCAAGTGACAATATGATTCTTGATTCTGTTTAAATTCACATTACCCAGACCAGGCAAGGTGCTCTCAACACTGATTCAACCCTGTATATGTATGCAGTAGCCTGTTCTCGTACAATTCAGGAACAGAGCTGATAATTTCACTGCCCTTGTCAAGATGCCCAAGCTGAAATTTTGATCTGGAATCAGCTTCCTTAGAGGTTGGTGCAGTGTTTCCCACCCCACTAAATCAGGCTGTCATAATAAAAGCAAGTTCTATAGGGGCAGGGTTAGTCTAGTTCAGCAAAAAAAGCAAGGAGTCCTGTGGCACTTAAAGACTAACACATTTATTTATGGCAAGAGCTTTCATGAAGCTTCAAAGCATCTGATGAAGTAGGATCTTCTCCCATGAAAGTTCATGCCATAAATAAATCTGTTAATCTTTAAGTACCACAGGACTCCTTGCTTTTTTTTTTTTTTTTTTTTTTTTTGCCTTTTTTTTTCTAAATATTAAAAGCAGTTGTTTTGGTTTGAATCAGGGCCAGATTTTGGTGTTCGTAGACCCTAGGCACTTGCACTCCAAAATGTGAAAAAAGAGGGGCAAAAGCCAATTGAATTATGTTGATTGACATGATGCACTTTAAACTATTCTAAAGCTAAAACCACAAGATTTTCCTTATTTTTCCTTATTTTTTTCTGCTTTTTTAATTTTTTCCCTCCTTTGTAGGCCCTAAAAATTTTGTAGGCCCTAGGCACTATGCCTACAGTGCTTAATGGGAAATCCGGCACTTGTTTGAACATTGACCAACAAAAAGACTGAAAGAGAATGGGAAATGAAGCTATCTCACTGTGTATCATAAAAAGCCTCACTGCACTAGCTAGGTAGAATGTGAATTTTCTGAGACCACTGCCTAGCATGCTGACCAATGCTGTCTCATTGTTTCTGTTGGTTCCCAACCGCGATGGGAGAAGGAGACACCGGACTCAGTAGTTCTAACTGAGAAATGGGTTCGTTTATTTAGAGCAACAATGGGGAAAATTTTTCAATGGGTAATCACAGTGACACTTGAGGTAGCAATTAACAACTAAAACAGCAACCTTACAAGACCAACTGAGGTAGCAAATCTATATCAGTAATACAGTAAAACGATAAAGCAAAAAACTACAAGTCTATATAAGTGACACAACAAGACTGTAAAGCAAAACCGCAAATCTATATAAGTAACACAGTAAAACAGCAAAGCAAAACTGCAAGATAAAACTGTAAGGTATTTGCAACAAAGTAAAACTGCTAGGTATTCCCAGCAAGACAAAATGGCAAGGTAAAACGAACTGCAATGTACTTGTAGGGGATTCCTATATACGTACCATAACCCAGGCTCCACTGACCAGCAGCATGAACACAAGAGGCATGGTAAGAGACACGACACGAGCTAGCTTTCCTCGGGAGACCCAACTGTCAGAGTGATCAGTTCTGGCAGGTAACACGTGAACCTCCATAACTTTTGCCAGTTGGCATCCCCTTTTTTATAGGATTTTTAGCTCAGTGTTTTTCTGGTTCCCACACTGGTGGGGGTTTGTGTTCCCACGATTGAGATAGTAATTTTCCAATTAAGTTTTAAATTCCCAGGTGGGTCCAAATTCCTAGGTGGATCATAAATTCCTAGGTGGGACCCAAATTTCCAGGTGGGTCATAAATTCTCAGGTGGGCCCAAATTCCTAGGAGGGTCATAAATGCCTTGGTGGGACCTAACGTTCCAGGTGGCCATAAATTCCTAAGTGGGTTTCGGTTCCCACGAAGTTAGTACCTTTGAGTTATGCTAGTCTGTAGCCTCCCAGATTCCAGGCCAGAGCCTCTTACGCTGTCCATAAGGGGTTTTTTTTGGTGTGCACTTGGTGGCAAATGGGGTGCCCGGGCAAGCGGCCCCTTATTAGTACATCAGGCACGAACAGTTTCCTTGTGCTTCCCTATCTTGATCCATCTGTTGTGTCTTGTCACTTATTTAAACTGTAAGCTCTTTGGGGTGGAAATAAGTCTTTGTTCAGTGTTTATACAGCACCTAACACAGTGGGGTCAAGGACTGGGTTTTCTAAGCTCTGTAACAAAGTGTTCTCTAAAATAAAGAACCCAGTCCGCCTCTACCAACAGTCAGCATTGAGTGCAAGAAGGCTCAGGTTTGGAAGAACATGTGTCCACTCCCCACAAGAGGAGATTTCAGTGGGACTTTGTGAGTTTTAGGACCACATCTACGCTATCATCCTACAGCAACAGAATTACGCTGCTGGAACCCTGCAGCCTAGATGTAGATTACAGCAAGGGAAGGTGTTTTCCCAGTTACTAAGGGAACTCTATTTCCCTGAATGACAGGAGCTAGGTCCATGAAAGTGTTCCTTTGTCAGTCTCGATGACTCCTTAGAGATTTGAGGTCAGCATAACTGCAGTCCTTAGGTGGGTGGATTTGTCACACATATAGCTATGTTGACTTAAGTGTAGACAAGGCTTAAGATTCACTCTCAAGGAGCCACTTGCAGGAGTAGGTCCCTCTGTCACAGATAACTTGGAATACTTCCCTCTGTGTGACACCCCTAGAGCATGTAATAGTGTCAAAGGACTCTGTTTTCTCCCTTCCAGTATTTTGCATTTGTATTTTTAATTGAGGGCTTTCAAAACCTTTCAGACACTGAAAATTAAAGGCTAAAAAGGGGAATGGTTCATTAGTTACTCATTGCACAAGGCTGCATTTCTCCTCTTTTAAAGTCTTCAGCAGATTATGGGATGGGATTGTCTGAATTTTTAGGTGTACTGTAATAATGTAAATTAGTTATACATTTCTTTAGTTAAGCCAAAACCTATAGTCTGGCTCCAAGCTGAAAAACCTGTCTGAATTAGACCAAGGAAATTAAAATAAGAATCATTCCATAGCAACAGTTAATGAGCCATGACTAACAGAAAAAAAATTCTTCCAGTTAAAAAATAGAAAGTGTGTAAGAAGGAATTGTAGTTTGTTTTGTAAATGTACTAAACACATCATTTTGCATTGCTGTAGGCCATTAACCTACCTATAGGTCCCTGCGGTGTTTACCACTATCCTATGATAAATTAAATAGCTTGAGTGGATTTCAGCTGTGTCTGACAGTGTGAGTTTGTACTGCAGTGAGATGGAGCCCAGTTTCCAAGGTCTGAGTCACTATAGGAAAAGGTCGGGGTAAGATGATGGGGCTAATTCTAAATACCTTGCCCACTGTGGCTAATGCTCTGTGCAAAGGCTCCTGTGTTGTATTTTAACACTGGAGAAGGGCTGTAGATTTATTTCACTCTTTCTCAAGGTTTGTAGGTGCAGCCTTTCTTTCCCCTACGTGCTTCCGTGGCCCATCAGAACTTCTCCAGCAGGTAGATCATAACCACTGGCTAAACTTGTTCTGATAACAGAAGTAGAAGCAGTTCCCTTCTTCCTCCTTATAATTAAGAATGGGCACCATGGTCCCAGTGTTATACAACCAGCTTAAAACCCTGACCACTCAACAAATTAAAGATGAAGTGAACCTTCCACCAACTCTCAAAACAAAACTTATCTTTACATCTAACCCAACCCACACTTGCATTATTCATTTCTATTACAGTAATTCTTAGAAAAAGAAGCAAGGAGTCTTGTGGCACTTAAAGACTAACACATTTCTTTATTGCATGAGCTTTTGTGGGAGAAAATCCCACTTCATCAGATGCTTCAAAGATGGGGGGAATAGAATGGGAGGAAAATACATGCAGGGGAGTGTAAAGCATGGGATCAGGTCACACAGTAACAGTAAATCAGAGCAATTGTTAAGATTCAAACACTGGGAAATAGCACATAGAGGAAGGTGAAGTCAAATCACCTCTTGTAATAGGAAAAGAATCCATAGTCACAATTTAATCATGCAATAAGTAAATTTGTTAGTCTTTAAGTGCCACAGGACTCCTTGCTTCTTTTGCTGAACTAGACTAACATGGCTGCCCCTTTGGAACTCAGTAATTCTTAAAGACCTCAACCATGATCAAGGACTCATTGTATTAGGTTCTGTATATGTACAAAGAAATAACTAATCCCTGCCCAATGATCTTGCTGTCCAAATATTGTAGATGAGATAGAGAAGGGAAGCATTATTACCCACTGTAGAGAACAGGGAAAGTGGCTTGCTTCAGGGATCATAGGAAATTGCTGGTAGAGCTGTGAGTTGAACACAGTTCTGGCTGTCTTAACAATTTTTTATCTCTTCATTGAGCCCTTGACAGGGAGAATGTTTAGCTGTGCAGCTGGTCAGAGTTTAAGGACAGAAGGGACTATCAGGTCACCTAGTCTGACCTCTGGCATTTCCCAAGCTGTCAGCAACCCCCAAGATCTGCACAACCCCACAGCCAAAATCAGACCCAAGTATTATGTCCCACAATTATCAGTTGAGGGAAAACATAGAAAACATTGTGGGTTTCTCACATGGAATTGCACAGAGCACTAGCCACAGTATGCAGGGTATTTAGAATTAGCCCCATATTATTACCCTTGTCTTTTCCATGAAATTGCAGTGTTAGCTTCTGAAAAAGCCCTTTGTTTCATGTTTGGTTTTTTGGGTGCTGTTATTTCTATGGGAAAAATAACTTCTGAGGTGTCCCCTACCCATTATAATCCTGAAATGTACCTATTTCTTTAGAGAGGCAAAGCAAAGCTAATTTCAGAGCTAATATTTAGCATTTCTATACTACTTTCAGTCTTCAGGCTGTTTTACAACCGTTGTTAAAGCTTCAAAGCACCCTGTGAGGTAGGCAGGCTAGGATTGTTTATCCACACATTAGAAAGGGGAAAAGAGAAGATGAGGGAAGCTTCTTATACAAGTTTACAAATGAGTCCACCACTATGCCCAGACTAGAACTCAAGATATCCTGTCTATCACACTAAACTTTAGAAGGGTGAGGAACTAGATTTCAGGTTATCCAGTGTCTTGGAAAATGAAGACTGAAAGCTCTTGTAACCTTTCTTTTAACTAGTTTATCTGCAGAAAAATCTAATCAGAGGACTAAGTTCAGTCCCAGTGTGAGTGAATGTGACATCATCAAAAACAATGGATTTGCTTCTGATTACTAGATGTAGTTAAAATACTGCAGAAGCCATGCTGTTAAAATTTACAGCCAGGAGGCATTGTTGCTCGAGCTGGATGAACTTATTCCAATGAAAGAAGCTTATTTTCTAAAACAAATAAAATTGCAGTTTCATGGACTGTCATTCCTAGTAATTAATAAGACATTGGGCTAGCACAAGCAATAGAAGAGGGCTGTAGAGACTGGGTGTGTAGGGTACTTCTCTAGCATTCAGGAAACCTAAATTCAAATCTCTGTGTATAACTTATACAAGTGGAACATGGTGTACACAGGTGATAGAGACTCCCCTCTTACCATATCCTATATCCCAGTCAGTAGGGCAAACTACTATGCTGGACACCCAGGTTCAAATCCCTTCTGTATATTGAGCGGCAGGAAGAACTGATCTTCTGTGTCCCCTGTGAAATCTCTGTCAAACTGCTTCCCTCTCCTACAATCTAAAAATGAATTCACCATGATGTTTTACAATGTTTGGATTCAGTTCAACCAAGATTGGCATTGTTTGGGTTTTTGGCCCCTTAATTTTTTTTTGAATGACCAAAGAACTGTGAGAATCAGTTACTGGACAGCTATAGTTCTAACGTGGTTTGTAGTTGGCCAGACTGTGCTTAAACTGTGTTAAAATCCAGGATCCAGTCAAGTTCTCTCTCTAGAATGCTGGCTTTCATTTCCTCACCTTGTTATTGTCACTACATTCATATGTGGTTTTTTCTCCCCTCTCCTTACAGCATAACATCAACAGCAAGACAATTGAAATTGGTTTTCTCATACAAGAGCAGACTCTCTCAATCTCTGAGCGCTCCAGAGCTGCAGAGATTGAGTCAGAAAGCCTATGAATTTGGATTCCCCAAGAGGCTGCTGGTTTTTATTTACAATTCCTATTTCCTGCCAGGCAAGTCTCTCTTGTTCTTTTCTGAGGTTTCTTTTTGGGAACAAGACAGCCGTGTAAGATGTGAACAAAAAGATACAGTAAATTGTCTGATGCTGCCTAGGAGGTAGCCACGCTCTGGTATACCATACAGCTGCTGCCACTATTCAATGTTTTGAGTGCCCATGGAGATTACAGTAAGATTAGACAGTGTATTTGGCTTTTTCCCCTTGCATGTCACTCTTAAAATTCTTTATTCCAAGGCCCCCAGACCACAAGGACAAGGCTTCTATGAAAGATGGGTTCAGATCATTCTACAGTGTCTGTGAATCTTGGATAACACACAGTGAAAGCTGCTAAAAAGAAAGGTCTGTTGAGAACTGTAAAAGCTGTCTTTTCAAGAGTACTGGACCCCTTAAGTTGATCTCATATTGTAGAAATGTGCATCATCTTTTTGAAGAGTGCAAGAGTACCTATCCTCCCCTCTGTTTTATCATGTTAACATCAGTATTTGAGTGCATTTTCACCTAATGCTTCTGCCCTTACACTTGTAAAACAGAAGAAAAAATAACTCCCCAAAGCCCTGGAAATGCGACTTTGCACTATCAGAGCAATTTTCCACATAAACCATCTGCTAAAACATGTTAACACTCTCAGATCCTATTTTCAGCACAGGTGCCGGAAAGCAACTATAAAATAATGGTGTTAAATAATGGTCTAGATTTCAAAAGGTTTCTTCTACAGTCTCTGATCAATGAAATGTTCTTCAGGCCAATACAAACATTATTTTGTGGTTTGGAACCATTTATAAGTATGTGCTGGTGTAACCTACACAGTCAGATGTGTTCTTGGGCAGAGGGCATTTACAGTTCCACCCATGCATAGCAGCTATTAATACTAAATTCAAGATGGCATCAGCACAAAATCCAGCTATTTATGCTTCATGTCAGACTGTGAGCATGGACTTCTGCTCCCCACCACATTCAGCAGAAGTCCTACAGGTCCCTGTTGATTGTCAGTAGAGAGCACCCATGACTGCAGATAGTGTGGGGGAGCAGAGTGAGGGCAGTTGGCTTCAGCAGTGTTACTGAATCTGCTTAGTCTAGCACAAGCCACAGAACCAATCAAGAGGGGAGGCAGCACATGACGTTGCAATGCCTACTCACACAGTGCTTCTCAGCATCAGTTAACTGACACTTTCTCTTATGGAGAGGACATGGGGCAACATGCTTGGAAAGTACGTCAGGTGTCTCAGGAAGGGACAGAGTAGAACTCTGCTGCCATTTAAATGAAAGGAGAAACTCAATTAATTCATAGCAAGAATCTTTTGCTGCATATGAGCAAAGTCTGTATTCAAATCCTGCTGCTGATTCATGAGAGGATGTCACTACAACATTGCTGGTATGAAAAGGGATAGGACTAACGCTTGGAGAGAAGACAGCAGAAACCCGCGAGTAACAAGCCTCACAACTTTAATGGAGCTTACACCTTCAGATATTGTTGAAACATTGAGCAGCTATGTCTCAGCATGATGCGGAGCGATGCATCATCCACCCCTTTTACACATCAAAGCTGAAAAGCCACAAAGATATTAAAACCCAGGGTCACAGCAGGGGTTCCAAGACTAGATCATAGCTCCCCATAGTCTTACTCTGTGATGTTGTGCTGGATGTATCTACAGCTATGAATCACTGTCACCCTTCTGCCTCAACAGAAGTGAGCTCTACATGAGGTTAGACTGTGTATCAGTGCCCTGACACATCTGTTTATCTCCTCACTAGCAAATTCCTCCAGGCTCTCCTAGCCCAAACCTTACTTAGCGTTCTGGGGTCCTGTACCATTCCAGTGCATTCCCCCTTACCACCCCTGTGCAATCACTTCCCACACTCATTCTGCTCCCTGGCAGCCCTACCCCTACACCATGTGCTCTCTGCTGGCCACTGCCTCGCAGTCACTGCTCCTGGCTACAATAGTGCTGCTGCTTGCCCCGCCGCTCAAGGACTCCAAGAGCCCAAAGGGGAGGCACAGGATGCTGCACCAGTGGGAGGTGGTAGATGTGGTAAGCCAGAGATGAGCTTGGGTGGGAATGGAGGGGTCTGGATCAGTGTGACTTGATGGAGCAAGGGGTCAGGAATGGGGGGAGCTGGGGATAAAGAAACTGTGTAGGGAATGTGGGGGCTGGGTGGTGGTGGAGGGGACTAGGAAGGCCTAGAGTAGGGACTGGCTGTAGGGCTGGGGAGGGTTGGAGGAGGTTGGGGGGCTGGAGTGGGGCCTAGGGACACAGGGGGCTGGGGAAGCATGGCCAGGGTTGGGGGGCTGAGGGGGAGCAGAGTGGGGGAATGGGGACAAGAGTACTGAAGGGGGCTGGGAAGGTGTGGAGGGGGCTGAAGGGGGTGTAGTGAAGATGGGGCAGCTGGAGTATGGGAGTTAGGAGGGCTAGAGTAGGGACTTGGAGGCAGACAGCTTAGGGAATGGGGCTAGGGGCTGAGGAGGACATGGAGAATGAGGGGTCTGATGTGGGCACCAGTGGACAAAGTTGTGGATTTGAGGCTATGCTTCATTTGTGAGGAAAGAGCTTGCAGGGCTCAAAAATGCCTACCTGGGCTGAAGCCCGCACATGCATAGGGGGCCCAAACAATATGAGAAGGGGGCCTGGCGATTAGGAGGTGTCCAGGCAAAGTTCCCTGTAGGCTGCGCAGGTGTGCAGCCCCTGTCACTCACTAACACAGCAGGCCGGCAGAAAGCTGCTCCAGGCTGGGAGTTTTAAATTTCCTGTGCTGCTCTTAGCATGCTCAGATCATGTTCATGGCAGGAGCAAGTGGCACCCTGTGGCGTGACCACTCCAGTGGCCAGGTAAGAGGGCCCTGGATGTGGAGGTCGTGGATGGGCAGCCACTGGGGAAAGGCAGCAGGGTGAGCTGGTGGTAGGGCAGATGGGTTAGGGTGGGATTGGTGAGGAGTCGGGTTGGCTGGGGTGGGGGACTGGGTGAGCCTGTGGGTGGCCAGGGAAGGTGCCCCCAAGATGCAGGAGGAGGAAGCCTGTGGGCAGCCATTGGCCAGGGAAGGCACCCCCAGGACATGGCATGTACGGGAAGCTATGGAAGGTGCCCTGGGACTCAGAGTGTAATTTTTGAAATGAGGCTTTTTTCTTATGAATCTGGTTGCTGCTTGTTGTTTTAATGCACAGGACTTTTGCATGATGTTGCCATTCATGGCTTATTAGTGTGGCATGCTTGTAAAAATGAAAAGAAATGGAGCGTGATGACCAGAAATAAAGGATAATTTGCTTATCTGAGTCTTTTATGTGTCATTCTATATTCAAATAGCCTCTTGAGACAAATGTAGATCAGTGAACTACTCTGGCCCTCTCACAGTGGCCCCTTGTTTACCCTACTAATCTACTTGCTTACATCAGAGGAAGTTTTAGCTCAATCAAGAATGAGTTCAAACTCCTGCTCATGTCAATGGGAGTTCTGCTTAAGTAAAATCTGCAGCTCTGGAGTCATTCATAAACTACTGTGTGAAGTCTCTGGATAGGCATTTATGGGGGTGATGGGACAAAATACAAAGGTTATAGAATTTAAAAAGAGGTCTCCTTACAAGCGTGTCTGTATTTGAATGGAAAAGGAGATCTTGATATTTACACATTTTGCCATGAAAATCGGATACTTTTCATTATTCCTTTCCTTGGGGTTTCAAAGGTTAGAGATTCATATGCAGGGATTCCACTGACATCAAGAGCAGCCATGCATGCTTTTGGAATGTGATTTGGCAAGGAATGCATTAGAGATACTGTAAGCGACGGTAGCCTCTGGTTGGCCTGGAGGCCACCTCCTGCTGGTGACACAAGGGGAGTTAGCCTCAGGTAATGTCCCTCCGGACAGTTGGAGCATTGCCCTTAGCTCTGGCCCCTAGGCAGGGTCAGCGTGCAGAAAGTCAATGGCCCTGGCCCCTAGGCGGGGCTGGTGCAGACAGAGTCAATGAACAACTCGGGCAGTGGGGTGATCACTCCAGGTGGTCCAGCAAGGAAGGGAGTTGAGGAGGGGGACACAGGCGTGCCCATTTCCATTGCATCCCAGCCCAGGGCCCTATCCAGTGGCAGAGTGGTCTGCCACTGGCTCAGCATGGCTCCAGCCAAAACACACTGGTGTGAGCTGTTGCCTGGCACTCCGCTCTCCCTGGGCTACTTCCTCTCACCCCTGGCCCAGGTACCTAGTTCTGCAGAGGGTAGTAGCCATTATTGTCTCTGCAGTAGGTTGCCCATGGGACTCTGGTGAAACCCACCATGTCCATGGGCCACAGGTCTGGGAACTCCTTTGGCCAGTCGGTGGGGGGCAACTCCAACCGTTCGCAGGGCCTGTACACCACTGGCGGCTCCTCTTCAACCAACAGGAGCAGGGCTGTCCCCAGGGGGGTGTGAGGCTGGGGACAAATCGGCCTGTGCAGGGCCCCACCCATCCCTGCACTGAGGAGGGTGTGGGCTGGTCCTGCATTGCTGCCCCTCACCAGACCCGGGGGATGGAGCAGGCTGGTCCAGGGGCTGGGCTCCGCTCTGCCATACCATCTCTGGGCCACCCCTTCCCACCCCCAGGGCCACACAGCCAGCCCAGGGGAAGGGCCAGAGAGAGAAGCCTGGCCTCTGGGGTGACCCGCTGCACCCGTGGGCTGGCTGTTCCCTGTCCTAGGGGCAGGGAAGAGCCAGTGAGGAGCAGAGGTCGGCTCTGCGCTTTGTCCCCCTTCCCTGCTGACTTGAGCTCTGCGCTGAAAGCAGCGGGGAGAGGGCAGGGGATAGAGCAGCCGTGAGGGGGCAGTGGTTTGGGCCCTGCGCTGCCTTCCTTACGGCAGGACAGCATGGGGCCCACGGAAACACAGGGCGCGGGGCGATTGCCCCTCTCAGCACCCGCTAGGGATGGCCCTGAATGGGAGCTCCTCTTGGTCGCAGGGGACGTGGGCATCTATATCCCCGTCCTCTCCCAGCTCCGGGTTGGTCCAGCACAGGGCAGCTGGTCATGGGCCTCCCTAGTCGGCAGCCTCCAGGTTCCCCTCCGATTCGCTTGGCCCAGGGAGGCTGGGTAGGTCATAGGGCCTCTCTGACAGAGAGGACGGGGTCTGCCTCCTGGCCAGGGCCAGGCCTCCTCCAGCTCTCTGCCTCCCAGCAGGCACCTCACTCCCCTTCAGCAGCTCAGCCCATCCTGAGCTGCCAGCCTGGGTTTTTGTACTTCCCCTTCCTGGCTGGGCCCCACCCTTCTGCTTCTTGGACCTGGCCCCTGCAGTTCTCCAGTCTGACAAGGTGGGGGGTCATTCAGGCCCTTCTCCTGGCCAAGCTCTGAGGAAAGCCATAGTTGCTGGTTACAGATATCTTGTGCATGAGGACAGTTAAATTCAACAAACACATGTAAATATTGATATAAGGCTAAAGAGGTTAAGAAAGAAAAAGATTTAAAGAGGTTTTGCAAACAAATCTGTGACTGGGTTCTGTTCCCACTGAAGTCTTTGGGAATTTTGCCCCTCACTTTATTGTGTACAGCTTGTCTACACCTGATTTTTGTATTGGTACAAAAACTGTGTAGACCAAGTCTAGGACCTCAGTTCTCAGCCTGTGTTCTGTTTAATCACATGTAGTTGGAAGAGGTGTCTCTTCACGTTTCCAGCTGTCAAATTGCATTAAAAGACAGGTAAATACATTAGAAAAGCAATGGTACTTTTCTTCAAAAACATTTGTAGTTGCCATAGGTAGCAACTCTTGAAAACAAAACACATCAAGATAAGGCTGATGTGAATAATGTTGAATAGTTAAAACAGACAGCCCACTAGATGTTCAAAGGTTGAAACACCCAGCAGACAAATGGCAATTTTAACATTTCATTTTTCAAAAACCATTTCGTTTAATTTAGTGCAGGTAAAGAGCAGCTAATTAACAGATTTTTGCCCAACACATAAGAGATTTTAGTCTTGTGTAAATTGGAAATACTTAAACATTTAAGTAACTATTTTTTTGGTGGTGTATTAATCAAACAAAAGGAGGAGTTCATACTTTAAAGAATTAAATGCATGTGCTAACACAATAAACTGCAAGTTCTGTTATTTACAAGTAAGGGATAAAGTCCAATAGTACACAGACCTTTTAGTGGCACAAATGGCACTTCTCTGACTAGAGCTGCAATTCAAATTAAAATAAATATCTGTGTATTTCACTCAGAAGGGAAAAGAGGTAATAAATCCAGGAGAATTCTAAATAACTTTCCCCAAACCTATCTCCTGTTCCTTACATACAATAATTTGTATGGAAGTATAAATCCAATACATAGATTGCAAAGAAATTGCAAATAGTTTATAAAGTTTTGAATTTGCAGATTCTAAAACCCTATTGTGAATTAACTACTGTTTGTAATTTATTATGTGTGTTTGATATTTTTAGTACAAAAATGAGACTGTAAATGAGGCTAGTATAGCATAGAGTCACTGTAAACCCACCAAAAAAAATTATGCTTATGACATTCATTTGGATGATTTACCATTATGTTTTTCCTACAGGAAAACAAAAGGCAACAGTTGTCAAGTGATACAGACATTAGGCTAGTACAAAAAGTTGAAACAAACCCCTTCTTTCTATTCCAAGAGCATGCACACAGAAGGAGGCAGACTGCATTTGTTACAATCAGGCTTCTTGGAATTATCAAAATTTATTTTCTAGGAAAGATCAGTTTGGCTCACCACAGTAGAACAGTGGTTTCTAACCACTGTGCCATGGCACACCGCTGTGCTGCAGCAGTCCCTTAAGTGTGCCACCAGTGGTGGCAGCACTTGGTCCTCGCAAGGGTCTGGGGGCCACTAGCAGTGGCAGGATCTGGCCCTGGCTCAGGGCTTCCCATGGTGGTGGGGTCCAGGGACCACAAGTGACAGTGTGGTATGGTCTGCTGTGTCAGAGAAAAGGTTGGGAACCACTGCCATAGAAAGTTGCTTTGAAAGCTACTGATAAATTGTTTCCCTTTCAAAAACTGAAGTTCAAGATGTAATAATGCAAGGGGTAAGTTTTGATTTTGGAGAACTTTGTTACTTGTAGACTAACTGTGCTTAGTCACTAAATCCCAATTTGTTGTCTTAAAGAAAATATGGCAACAAAAGCTACAAGGTTTCTATTCATTTCATTTTGCCTAAATTTACCAGTACCTCCATGAACCTCATCAGTATTAACAACTTGATTGTGATATATTTTGCAAGTTTCATAATGGAATCACTAGGACAAAGTGAATAAACCATCTAGTGCAAGTCTTTTATGCTTTCTATGCATAGTAATCCTCTTCACAGTTTATTTCTTCCAGGTTAAATTCCCAAAATTTTGCAGTAATAATTATGAAAAAAGGGTGCCATTGCAATGTTCCCTCTTAGCTGATGCTGCAGCTGAGCAAGTTATGAAGGCCCTCAAAGAGCCAACACACAGAGGGGAAAGGGATGAGTGGGGGTTAGGGAATTGGCAGGGAACATGCTCAACTGCAGCATCAGCTTAGAGGGAACACTTCTGGGGCCCCTCAAAGCATACTTTAACCACTGCACTTCACCTCCCCACTCTTGGTTTTCCCTAGCTGTAAAACAGTGCTGATGCAAACAGGGCACTCCCTAGGGGGGTGTGGAACCCCAAGGTAAATCACCCTCTGTGGGGCCCCCGCTCACCCCCTGGCCCTGGGGGGGCAGGGCTGGCCAGTCTAGAGGAAGGGCAGGCCCCTGCACCAGCTGTCCCATGCCAGGGACTGGGCAAGCCAGCCAAAAGGGCAGCCCAGTCCCCATCGTGGGGGGGGGCAGCAGTGCAGGCCTTGTGGGGCCCCAGGTGGCTGCTGTGCTCACCCTACCCTAGGGATGGCCCTGGATGCAAATAATTTCCTGATTGAGATATCTAGAGAGAAGTGTTGGGTATCAATATACATGCTGTTAAGTCACGTAAATTGCTCTTCCTAATCCGTAGTCTCTCAGCAACACCCTCTGCATTTTGGTGTAAACATCTCACGTTCAAACTCAAGTCTCTGCTTTTCAGGCCCTGTTAAGAGATGATCATTACCTGTGGGCAGGGGTATTTTGCTTGTTGGCTTGGGAAATGCAAAAAAAACCCCAAAAAAACCCAAAAAAACAAAAAAAAACACAACCCAAGGAGTCATGTGGCACATAAAGACTAACAGATCTGTTAGTCTTTAGGCGTCACACGACTCCTTGTTTTTTCTTGCTGGACTAGACTAACACAGCTATTCCGCTGGAAATTGGGAGATGCAGCTATTGTGCCAGGAACTCTCTTTCCAATTAGCAATAAGATGCTAGGTCAAATTAATCGTTCCTGTAGGTGTTCTCAGGCAGAATTTTGCCACAGAAAACAGTAACTTAGCTTTTAAATCAGATGGGCATAAATCCCCAGCTCTTCTACAGTGCTTTTGAACAGCAGCTCTCAAAGCTCTCGACAAAGGGTTAGCATCATTATCCTCATGATACAGAGGGAGAAACTGAGCACTCAGCAAAGAGATAGGGAGAGAACCCAGGCTTCCTGAGTCCCCAGTCCAGCAACCTATCCAGCCTTCAGTGAATTAGAGCTGATCATTTCTCAAATCAGCACTGCTTAGAAATCAGGTTGATATATCCTGGCATGACAAGATTGCTTCAAACAGACTGTCCAAGGTGTGATGATGAAATCACCTGTTGCTGAATGTCTTTCAGGTGCTGAGAACCCAGAGTAAAGAGAACATGGATTGCTGTTGAAGGACGGTCTTGTGGGAAAGATGGTCCTGTGGAAGTAAGGCCATGCCAGTCACTGAGAATACAGAATGCAAATCCTCATCTCAGCATCATTTTACAGGGAAAGGCAGAAAGATTGTTAGTAGCTTGCAAAACTGAAAGTGCAAACCTTCACCTCTACTGTATTCCCAGCCCTAGCCACTTCAAACAAATGTGTCCTCAAGGAAAGAATGCTAGCCTTTTGGTTAGGAGACCTAGTTAGTATTCTTTCCCTCAACTATCAAGATCATCAGAACCTATATTGATCTTTCATCCTAAAGAGCAAATTAAACATGTTAAATAGGAGCTAGTATTATCTGCCTGACAGATTAATGAAAGTCCCTAGGGATTTTGAGTTCTACTTTGAGCTTGCTGTTCTCATAGCAAGCTTGGGTTCAAGGTAATTGCCCATGAGAACTAGCATCTGAAATGAGCCAGAAATCCCACCATTGAAGGCTGACACTTCTCCTTGTATCTGAAGACAATAACATTGTTGCGATTAGAGCACAAGAATGGAACTATCAAAGGACAAATCAGGAAAAAAAGATAAAAACACACCTCAGACACCATAGGAACTCCTTTTATTAGGAAAGACAAGGCACATGAGGTTATTTGTTTTATTGGACCAACTTGTGAGAGAGACAAACTTGATTTTACACAAAGAATAACTCAGCTGGGACATTTTCACTCATTTCTGTTTTCAGTCAGGCTGGAAATGGCAAGTGTCTTTCTTGCTGAATTTCTGATTTTGGTGCTGGCCAGTATCAACAAGTACATTGTCCTTTGTTGGAATCGAACAGGGAAAGAAAATTAAATACTTTTAGACTTCGAAATGGTTTCAACTGTGAGGTCAAGGAAAGTTTCTGATTCAGGGGATCACAATCTGTTCACTTATTGCTATGGCAATGGGCTAGCCATCATGGAGGCAACACATACATCTAGAGCTCTGGTCAGATTTGGTTCCAAAGAAGATGGGGCATTGGTGGTGGTGGGGGGTTATAACATTAGGGTCCTCAGGCAATAATTGACACCCTGACAAAGTTTAGTTGTGCTAATGGACAGAATCCTTGCTCCCCCCTCATTTGGGCCATTCCCACTCTACTTCTCGTTTGTCAGCTCTGAGAAAAAGTGAGGATAACAAACTTGGACAGGCTGCCCCTATGCTTCTGTGTTCTCAGGCTCCAAACTGCGCAGTGACTTAGGGCGTGACAGAGGCTCTTATGCACCTGGGGTTCTAGTCTAGCCTTCCCTCTATGTGTCATAATGGCACAGACAGAATGGTGTCTAGGTTGACAGGTGGTATTAAACAGGGAGGTACCATGAGAAGCAAGGAACCATAAATACCTGAGCTAATAATAAAGCAGTTAACAAATGCACATAGAGCTGCAGTGAGGGGAAAACACACACACACGACAGGAAAAGAGTCAAGAGGAGAATGTGTGTGTTTTTTGCAGCATAGAAAATAGGAATGAGAACAAGGAGTTAGCACAGCAAAACCCCAAAAGATTTAGGCTCAGTGTACCGTACAGCAGCAATGAAGAGAACAAGTTGGATGCTTGGTGTATTGCTGGAAGAATACAAGATAAATCAAAGGAGGGGCTACTGTGGTTTTAATAGGCACCGTTTAGACTAATACATAGACCACTTGTCACCCTATTTCACAAGGAAATTATTGCTCTTGTCTTGAACAGAAATAGTGTGGAGTGTACAAAACAATATGAAAACTTACCAAAAAACCTAGCTGAATTTCTGCCATGATGAAATCAGTCCAAAATATGCAGCTGATCTCAAGCTCAAGGATTCACTACAAGAAGGCAGAGCAGGACTGGGAAAATATTTTTACAGAATCCCTGTGAAGATTATTGTCCTATCTCCAAGTGAGAGTTGGGGGAAATCCAAATATCCACAGAAGTGATGACACCTGGCATGCTAAATGCAGGCATCTAACTATTGCACACTCTGTGAACCCTACCAGTACTTAGACACATATGTGCTTAAGACTCGAGTAGCTGTTGGGGTAAGGGGGGCAAAAGGCCCTTGAAGCCAGTGGAGCTTTAGACCACTAAATCTTTACTTTCTCAAGCAGTGACTACGGCATGCTCACTATAAAGTAAAATGCTGCCTAAGGAGTCAGATGTACAGAGATACATAAGCGCATGTTGGGACTTAACTTTCTGGGTGCGCTGACAAATCCTTTTAGATGCCTAACACCACTGACGGTCTAGGGCAGTTCTCTGCCTTTTCAGGCATGTAGGAACCTAGTAGGATTTTCAGCAGTCCTTAAGGGACATAGGCAGAGTTTAAAGTATAATTTGGTGGGCCCTGGAACCCTCCTAATTGGGTGGGCCCCCCTCCTGCACCCCAGCTACTGCCCCCAAAATCCACCCCTGCCCCCAATAGCCACCCCCCAGCTCAGGCAACCCCAATACTACCCTCCCAAGCATGAGCCAGGCCAACCCGGTATTCACAGGCAATGTGCTGGGCTGGGAAACTGCAGTCTGTGCATATGCAAGGGAGCTTGCCCCCCTTCCCTGCCTGCCAGAGCATGGCAGAATACCATTTCAGGGGACACTATTTTTAGGGGCCCAGCATTTGGGCCCTTAAAAATAGAAAATGGTGCTGGAACACTGTGCTCTGGGGCCTGCTATTTTTCAATGGTGAGCCGCAGAACACAGCATTCCAGCACTATTTTCAGGGAGCCTAGACTGCTGATCCCCTAAAAATAGTGGGCCCTGGAACAGCATTCCAGGCCATTCTGGGGTACTTCAACCCCTGGACATAGGTACCCAGCTCCCTTGTAATGGGTGTTTAAGGTATCACTCTCTTCCCTCTGAAGGCTTGCAACAAACTTCTGTATAAGCCAAAACTACTCCTAGTGACCACATTTTAAGAAGAAGAGTAAAACATTAGCAAGACTTCAGAGAGGAGCCACAAAAATGATCCAAGGATTGAAAAAAATGCCTTACAGCCAGAGCAGTATAGGAGTGAACTCACCCCTGCTCCCCCTCCCTTACAGCTGGGTGTGGTGTGAGGAACTCTTCTCCAGTGGTACAACAAAGTCAGCCCTCCAATAAGATGATTTTTAATGCTAATCACTTAGCTCAGGGCTTTGGGAGGGCTCTCTTCCTCCAGTCTCCACAGCCTTTTAAGGGCCATCCTTAATTCAGAGCACCAACAAATCCCAAATGCAAGCACAAACCTAAACTACTTCTCTTCTCAAGCAGGAGCTTTTGTCCTTATCATTTTCCCTGTGCTTTATTTCTCAGCTGAACCCTGACCTGTCCTGCTCCCACCATGTGGTCATCCTAAAGTCTTACCCCCCTATTTCAAAACTCACCACAAAAGCTAACTCCTCTTCTGTAGTTTTCCTCTCACCTCAGACCCATACCTGAAAGCTGGCAAATGCGGCCCCTCTCCCTCCCCCCCCCCACCTCTCCTTAGGTGTATTCAATAATTGCAAGCTAAGCCAATTGTAATCAGCAACAGCTGGGATGTAACACAGGGGTCACTTGCTCAGCAGTTCCTCAGAGCCAGAGTTTCCTGTGTAGCAGCCTCTGTTTTCTCTCCTGGTGCCTTTGGTAAGTTCTGCCAGTCTCCAACTAAGGATAACTGGTGCATAGGTACTTCCAAATTGTCCTACCAATAGTGCTGTATCTCAGGCCCTTTGGAGGCTAGTGCTTGCATTTCTGTGCTTCCCCACCTCATCCTTCTCATAGCAATGTTTAGTCACATGAAATCATTGTAATACAAAGCCTAGAAGAAAAAACTGACTTGACTGTACTGCTTGTAAATTAAAATACTTTTTGTGCTTTGATTTCATTGGAGGGGGCAGGAGGACACTTAGCAGGCCTAAGCTGGGGTCAGCATAGACCTTATTAAATCTCTAAAAAGCATTATTACTGTTTTCTTATTTGCAACCTAGGTGCTTCCAGAAAAACTTGTAAGCAGATTGATTCTACCTTTACATTTATACTTTAATATTTTAAGTGTTATCTTTCCACATTACCTTGCTATTAAATGTTACACCCAGAACTTTGTAGCTTTTTCTTATACTTCTTTGCTGGCCAGATGGAGGCAGTCTGCAGTCTTTCTTCCTTTTCAACAAATATTATTTCTTTAGTTTTTGAGACTTGAACATTTAAAGCCTCTTGTCCACAGTTTCTCAAACAGTGTAATTCACTTAGTTCCCAGATATTTTCTGATTTCTCTTTGTAGCCAGTATGGTACAGTCATCTGAAAATAAGGAAATACCTATTCCTGAATTCATGGATTAGGGGAGATCATTTACCATTGTGTTGAATATGGTGGACATGCCACTCCTGTGACATGCCACTTGTGCTAATATGTAATTATGCTAGCATAGTCTTCCCCTGCTCTGTCCTGCAAAATTGTTCTGTTGTATGGCTGCTATTTTATTCATTAAGCTTTATTCACACAACATACCATAGTTTTTTCCTACCATATATTTTTTCTCATATTTTTGTATTTCCATCTTTGCACTTACTATATGATCATCTGTACTCCTTGCCCCCTGAGCCCACTTTATGTATTGTCTGCAAGTCCATTTCTTTCTAGATAGATTAGACTCTCACCATTCTTTCCATGGATTTACCCCCATATGGTATCAAAGAAATTGGCCTGTATACATCAGGTCTCGATCACAGCTTGCCTGGTTTCTATATGGGGCCACAACTGCTTCCTACTCCATTAGTAGCTCAGCTTTCCCCCATACTGTTGTACAAGTTTGCAATATTTTCAGATTTGTATCCTCATCTTCCTCTTCCACTTCTGATGATTCTCTTTAATGATCCCCTCCACCCCCATGTAGATTTCTGTTAGGGCTTATGTTTTTCCATCAGTAGTGTGTTTTATCCCATGGTCTTCTCCAATGAGCCCTGGAACAGAATTGTTCTTATTTCTATGTTCCATTTATTGTCTTCATCATTTACAAACCTCTGATGTTTTAATAATTTCATTAATTTTCTCACAATACTTTCTCTTGCTTTTGTTTGCCTTTTTAAGAGTCGAATTGAATCAGTCAAATCAAATCAAATCATAGGGTTGGAAGGGACCTCACGAGATCATCTAGTCCAACCCCCTGGGGTTTCCTTTGCACAACTGCTTTGTTTCACTTATATATCAATAAGTCCTTACTGTTCATTGTATTTTCTGCTTTCTTACATGCCTTGTTTTTTTCTTTTATTGCTTTTTCACACTCTTCTTTCCACCAGGTTGCTGGGTTTCAACCTCCATGGTAGCCTGCTATTTTTAATTATAGCTAACTAGCCTGCTATGGCAATTTTAGATATATTGCTACCAGTCTCCTTAATGTCATCACTTATATACTGGTCATTGATATTTTCTTATATTTGCTTCTAAGAAGTTTCCAGCTTGTTCTATATATCCTAGGTAGGAGGCTTCTTCCATCTTCAACACTGTCTTTACCTTGATGCCCAGAGAGTACCAGGAAGTGGTCGCTTCCTATTCCCTTTTCTTTGTCAGCTCCCCAGCTGTATTGGCACAATTTCTAGGTTTAAACTGGAGAGGCTTCCATTGACTGCATTAAGCTTAGTGGGTGTACCTTCATATTCAGTATTATTAAATTATTTTCATGTATGAATTGTTCTAGATGTTGTTCTTATAATTTTTCCACTTTCCTACAATCCATTACAACTGTTTAGTTATGCACATTAATATGTGAGCTGATATGTTTTCAGCTTTCTGTCAAATCCTTAATCTCCAGGTTTATGTGGGGGTTGTATATGTTATATATATACTCAAGATGCAGATTTATTTTGCATTGACATCTCAATAGCATTTTATTCTATTATGTTCACTTCCATTTCAAGATAACTTAGGATTCCTTTAAAGCATCTACAAACTTCCCCTTCCCTTTCTATTTTTCTTGCCTATAGATGCCATATACGAGAATTCTGAAATCTAGTTTTCCTATGAAACATGTTTCTTGCATTCAGGTTTAGTGGTCTTATAAGACATATTTTTCTTCTGTCCTTGTCCATGTACTAGTGGGCTGTGTGCTGCCTGCCAACAGTAAAAAGTTAGTACCCTTTTATTTATCCTACAACATTTCCTTCACTTAAAACAGCATTGAGTTATTCTACTAATAAGTTAGTAATATCTAGATACTTCCTCTGTTGCTTTTACTACAATTTTCATTTTCTGTGTTTTTCCCCGTCTGTGAGGTGCAATTTATAACTTCAGTCATAAAAGCTACAAACCTGTTTGTCTGAACATATCTTATCCTATTTTCCCTGTATCTCTCATTATATCCTTTGATTTATTCTGTTGTGTGCTTATCTCTTTCTCCTCATTTGAGTTTCCTTTCTTCTTCCCTGTTTGGTTTTAAAGGCTTCCTAATAACTTCCAGATAAGATGCGTTATTTGTAGCTTTTTATTTTTTTATTTCTCCTCCTTTCTTTGCCGCTATACAGCCTCCATATTCTGCACTCTGCTTTTTCCCACAGCAGTAGCATTTGAATTCTGTCTCTTCCACACAATTGTCATCATAGGAGTGCTCCCCATTTGGGATATACTGTTCCTGGAACAATCTCACTGGAGCATCTGAAGAAAATAGACATCTCTTGATTAAGTTTCATCATAGCCTCATATGGTGACTCCCAGCTGGGTGTTTGCTCCACATGCTTTTCCCAAATGAACCAAAATCCATTGCATCTACTTCCTGATTCGTGTGTTCAAATGTAAATGCAAAAGATTGTCGTTTTCAATCCCAAACGTCTGCTGAACTGCTTGTCTCTGTTTTATTCCCTCAGGGAAAACAGAAAAGCTGGCTTCCCTGTCAGCCAGAACTAGAGTTTAGGAGCTAAATTAGCTGCTGCCTTCACAAAAAATCTGCTAGCTTTTTTGAGTGCTGTTGCACATTGAGTGGAATCATTAGGAAAGAGATAAGACAGAATATATATTACTACTTGGTAGCCCATGTCTCAAATATTGTGTACAGATGTGGTTGCCCCATCTCAAAAAAATATATTGGAGTTAGAAAAGATAATCCAAAGGGAAAAGTTTACAATATGGAAACTCCTCATATGGAAAAAGACTGAAATTTTTCATCTTGGAAAAGAGACAATGGTGGGGGACATGAGAGAGGGCTATAAAATCATACATGACATGGAAAAGGCAAATAAGCAAGTATTTATTCCTCCTCATATCACAGAAACTAGGGATCACCAAATGAAATGAATAGGCAGAAGGCTTAACATGAATAAAATTAAACATTTTTTGACACAATGCACAGTCAGCATGTGGAACTCCTTGCTTGAGGATGTTATTAAGGCCTAGACTATAAAGGAGTTCAAAAATTAACTAGAAAAAATATGAATGAGCCAAGTAAACCAAAACCCATCGTAGTCAGTAGGAATAATTCATCTGATTTCAAAGGAGCTTTGGAGTATGGCTTATATCATATTACACTGTGGTAGGTCAGTTAGAATCTGGGTAACGAGTCCAAAGGTATCTTCTTTTTCAATGAGGCGGCTGGTAAAATAAGTCATAAAACGTGGGTTTTTCCCCCTGACGCACTTCATTGAGCATTCAGAATTAAGTAACGATTCTCCACCCAAGCAAGTTCACTATACTCCTTTAATCAGATGGAGTTTGCAACATTTGCTGCAAAAATTTTTTTTTCAAAACAAATCTGCCCTGATAGGGAGGGGGAACATTAAAACACAAACATCAGCACAACAGGAAATAATGTTAGAAAGCTGTGAAAATCCTTTATCCTTTTGAAGCATAATGGTTTTTAATTTTCTCATGCCTTGATCTCCTTGGCAACAATTTAAAAGTGCATAAACATTCATGAATCAAAGCTGTTCACATCTGCATTTTTAGTTGTGTCATTGGACTGAAACTTTCCATTTGATCACTGCATTTAAAGGGATTTACAATGTAATGATGACATCCTACCCCTCTTTCCCCTTCCCCACAAAAGTCTATGCTTGTTATTGAGCAATGTAACAAATGGCCACTGTTGTGCAGAAGAGTAAAGGCTTTGTTCAGAATGCCATGAACGTATCTGAAAACTGCCTTTAAGTTCTGGTTTATGGATAATGTATGTCAGTAATGGGGCTGTCCAGTGGTATTGACTTGAGGCTTTTTACAGCCCTAGCTGTGAGGAGAAATAAGTGGGGGTGGAGGATAGGAGAACCCACATGCCTCTAACATCTGGCCACTAAATAATAACTTGCCTTAGGCCTCTCATATCTATTATGCAACAATGGATTCACTATAAACACCATAATTGCTAGATAACACATACAGTTGAGCAAAAAAGGTAGCAATCTTTTGCTCCGTTTTTAAAATAACCCTCAAACCCCTCAGCATCTTCCTTGAATTTCTTACTCCAAAGAATCTGAAGCTGTTGATAGGATTAAAGCTAACAAGCCAGGTCGTCTTTGCTGACAGCTCACCAGAAACCAAGACAAACTCCAACAATTAATCAGTTCTTATTCCTGACACCTACACACACACACATATACCAGTAAACCAAAGGTTCCCAAACTGTGCTGTGTGCACCATTGGTAGTACAAGAGCTTGAAGGTCTAGCCAGTCACTTCATAACAATTTTTAAGGTATGTTAATTCATACAATTTGAGAACTGCTATAGTAAAGTCAACTTTAGTTGTTACCAGAGGCAGAAAGGTTGTCTTGTGGCTAAAGCAAAAAGATCTCTCTGTTCTGTTCTTGGTTCTGTGACATACAGCTCACAGCTGGGTGAGTGGCCTAGTGGATAAGGGAGCCAGAGTGTGATTCAGAAGATCTGAATTCATGCAGCTATATCATCTCTGTATTATTCTGGGCAGGTCACTTAAACTGCTCTGTCTCAATTACCCACCTGTAAAACTGGTCTAATACTTTAATTCACAGAAATGTTGTGAGGATAAAATACATTTACGTCTTTGAGGTGTTGGTCATGAAGGCCATATGTGTATCTTAATATGGCTTTGGACCAATTACTTGACCTCTTGGTTTCCCTAGAGGGAATATAATGTTTACCTATTTCTTGTTAGTGTGTGTTTGGCACAGGATGAGTTAATGCCCTGCTTCCCCCACAACACAGAACCACCAGATTCTTTTTAGGCACTAAAAAGTCAAGTTTTCAATTCATTGTTTTGTGTGGTTAATTTGATACAATGCATACAACCTTCTAAGTACTGCTTTAAAGAGTGGGTCTTGAGCCTTTTTGCAAGGTATTTAATTTTCTTGGTAAATAACAGACTAAATGTCTCTGAGATGAGTGCCACATAAAAGGAATGAATGCTGCTTTTGAGGTGTTTGATTTTGCACAATGTCTTGTAAAGGCTGTTTATGTGCATAACTTCATTGGGTATTCTTTTTAAAAAAAAAAAATCAATGAGAAGGTATTAAACTAAAAAATCTAAAAAAAAATATTTTATAGCTTAGGCAAGGTATGAGTTTTTGGCACTATTTAAGTTCCAGGTTGCTGTCTTGTATTTGGAGTGTTTTGCAGTGAGTTAACATTAAAAAAAAAAAAAAATTCCTCATTTCCACTTAAATGTACACTGTGCCATCCCAGTTCTGGGCATGCTTACTCAAGGGAGTAAATTCATTGGCACATGCATGACAGCAGTCATTAAACTGTGCCCCGATGGGATTGGTTGTGTGTGAAGATTACCCATCTCAGCAAGAGCTACAGGATCAAGGCCTAATATTTCAAACTGTGTCACTCACAGGGCACTCACCTTTACTAG
Source organism: Podocnemis expansa (assembly GCA_007922195.1). NCBI lineage: Eukaryota > Metazoa > Chordata > Testudines > Podocnemididae > Podocnemis > Podocnemis expansa. Next base: position 14,359,245 of record ML681971.1, read on the forward strand.
ATCAAGGCTGTGGAATATGTCTAAAAGTATGCACAAAGGGGGAGATACAGACTCCCAGCCAAAAATAAGATGACTGAGGAAGCAGCTTGAGTCAGGCTGTGACAGTGCTGTGAGTGTATTGACAATTGGAGTGAGAAAATCAGTACAAGGACAGGTGGGAAGTTGAGAGAGGTAAAGGAAAAGACTTTGGGAATGATTATTCATTACTAGGAATTTTTTGTTATGGACTTCCGGGAGTTCATAGGGCGACCTTGTGGGATCAGTATCTTCAAGCACAAAGGCTTTCTGCTCACTGCCTAATTTAATGCCTTCAGCAGCAGTTAAAGGGGAGAGGTAACAGAAGGAAAGAATGACAACAAATAAGACTTCAATGTAAAGGCCCTCCGTTTAAATATAAAAGGAAATCTGGGTAAGCAACTGAATCGAATACATAACCCACATAAAATTTAAGGTCTATATAGTCTAGTTCTGTATATGGAGAAAAACATAATGGCTTTTAAAACTTTTGTATTTTCTGTAGTTAATTTCCTTTCATTAAAACACATTTTATTTCAGTACCCCATCTTTCTGTTGGTGAACTGTAAGTTAACACAGTATCTTGAACAGGGGGCTGAAGAACTTAATTAACCAGTAGCTCAGGAAGATTATTCCATAGCATTTCATTCTCTAAGTCCTACATGTTCACTTAAATTGCCTGTATATGGGATAGCTGCAATGTATGTTTTTGGTTGTTGGGGGGGAGGGGAAAGAGGAGTTATTCTAATATTTTGGTGGCCAGCTTCCAGAAGGCTTATGAAATTCTGCTTATCCCCAGATGTCACGGGTATGCAGGTTTTGGCCAGTTTAAATCCATTTAGCATATGGGTAGTCCCCAATAAATATCTTGTAAAGTAGCGTTACATTGTCACTGAAAAGATTGTGATATTGTACAGTGCTTTTTTCCTATCAATTTAACAGCCACTTTGGGGGGCTCTCTGAAATATGTTGGTTAAAAAACCCACTATTGTAGCTGGTATAAGACAGCATCCTTGTTAGCAGACTCAGAGGAGAGATCAAGAATTGAATGACCATGAGACTGAATTTTTCTTTCAAGGCTGGTGGTTCTTCTCTGCGTCAGAACTATGAAAACATGGTAAACCTTGTACTGCTGTCTCTTATGTTGAATAGTATCTGTTCTGATGATAATTGAAGAGCTTTAGTCCTCAGTGATGTCAATCTAGTACCTTACACTATCACTAATTTTGTTTGCAAACATTTAACAGGTCAGCAACAATTTCAGCAGGGGCACAGACAACTGACAGGAGCACCCTCTCTCAGTGAATAGCTCGCTATATCCCCTAAATCATCAAGGCTAGTACTACATACAACAGTGGCTTTTGAAGTCTAAACATAGTGAGAGAATCAGAGATTAGGGCCAGAAGGGACCATCAGAGCCTGTATTAGTAACAACAATTAAAAAAGTTGATTTAAGAAAGGATATTCATCTAGCAAAAAGATGGGGGGGGGGGGTGAAAATAATGACTACAATAGAAAAAATCATGAAGTGCAAATCCTGGGTCTACACAATTACCTTTCCTGTCTAATAAAGTAAGGATTTCCACCAAAAGTTGTCTGTTACAGAGCTGACTCTTCATGGGAACCAGGATCCAATTTTTCATGCTGGCACCAACATCCCCAGTGCATCTCCTCAGAAAAAGGATGCAGAGTACTTTACTCACTGTGTTGTACTGAAACACTTTTGTCTTTATTCATAGGCAGGGTGAGCCTGTCTCCTGTAATCTTTTTCTTCTTTGAGTTCTAATTGGCTTTGGTTGCTTGTTTGCAGTAATCTCTTATGGTTTTCCACTGAAAATCTTTGGATGGAGTTGAACTTTGTGATACATTACCAGCTAACTAGGAAAGGCTGATAACTCACTCCTGCTGGAATGGTCCATCAGCAAGACATATTATCCCCTGGGCACTAACTCTTACTCCAAATCCACAAAACACACTTTCAATATACATACACTATTTCTTAAATATTACCTGTACATACCTTTCATAATGCTTATTAATTTTGATGAGTTTTGAGCTTTCTATAGGTACCTTAAATGCTACTGTCAGGTCTTATAGGAGAACTTTTTGCAAAGAGGGAACCCTTTGCCAAGGCACTTCTGTGTCAAGAATCTGTTGCCAGAATTTAAAATTTTAGTGAATGAGTCTTCAGCCTAACCAGTTTCCTTAAGGAAACAAAAAGAGAGAACAGACTGATCAGCATGAAAAGGCAGCCATCTCCCCAGTATGCTGTCCTAGGACAGGGACCTATCATAAGTTCAGCTCACGTAGACTATAGAGACTGTGTATGGGCCAGGTGGGGCAACAGAAGTAATATCACACCAATACAACTGTAAAAATAATTCAGTCCTTATCTCCTCTGTTACCTGGGTGTGGAAGCAAAAAGTCAGGTGCTGAGGTTGATGGTGACTTAGACTGATGAAAACAAATTAAAAATTTCAAATCCCTGCCCTAGAGTGAGAACATAATGATCCAGACCAATCCTATTTCCTTCTTGAAAATTATTTTTTTTTGTTTGTTTTGAGGAAGCTGATGATTTATGAGATGTTTAATGGGCAAAAGCCTCAGCAGCCACTGTGCTGGATGGGTTATAAATTATTAGTACACAGACTTGGATTTTGCAGGCAATTCATATGCTATCCATCCAGGAACACTGCTTCCTTCTGCTATTTTTAATGCATAGGGAAATAAAAATGAGTCTCAGCACTGGGGTGCAGCTGAGGAACTGGTAATTATTGTACAGGGAGTTACATCACTTAGTCAACAAGCTGATGCATGACCCTCTTATGCATTTGCTCTTTCTTCCAGTCTAAAGGAGTGAAACCACAAAACAAACAAAAAATCGGTCATAAGAAAAGGCCATTCAAGATCACTAAACTTTGGCCTATGAAAAATATAATTTTATTTCATTTAAAAGATGGGGAAAATGGAGAAAAGAAAAGGAAGCAGGAAAATCATCAGTGCTCCTTGTAGAGTAAGGAATATGAATAAGGGAGGCAGAATCCTGCCATTAATATTTTGTTCAAGATTTGACTAGATAAGTTTTGTTTGGAATAGTAGGACAGAAGCTGCAGCTGATCAGTTCCATTGAGTGAGGTACTGTGGTCACACAAGACTTGCCCTGAAGAACTTTCAGTCTAAAGAGACTGTGCACTTTATTAAATCTTTGCAATGTGATTTGTGCTCCTATGGTGGATGTTATGATAGAAGTACAAATTATTTATTTTTTGAAAACTATGAAGTTTACCAAACTTGTAAAGCATTCTCTTCCTTTTGTGATTAGCAAAGTGAAGTTTAACAAAAATGCATTTGGAAGTGGTAAAAACTCAGCCAGCTTCACGTTAGTCAGAGACATTTTCAGCAGCAATACCGTATGAGTGTTCAAACCTCTTGAGCAGTGGTTCCCAACCTGTGGTCTGGGGCACTCCAGGGGTCCACAGACATGTTGCAGGGGGTCCATGAAGCCTCACCCTACCAGGGCCAGAATCCAGCTACAACCCTGATGTTCCCTGCCATGGCTGCCTTTCCCCGCAGCAGCTCCCTGGCAAGGGCAAAGGCAGGGGGCCCATAGCTGCTGCGGCTCAGCTCTGCTCCCCAGCGGTGTGGGCAATGGTGGTGGCAGAGCTGCTTGTCGGCTGTCCCAGTGGTGCCACCAGGGTGGTACGGGCCAGAGTCTGCCTGCCTGGGCCAGATTGTATAATGAGCCAGGGGCGCTAAAAAGAGTGTGTGTGTTAAAAAGGGGTCCTCAAGCCTGAAAAAGGTTGGGAACCACTGTTCTAGTCAGTTCCAGTTAACACTGTGCTGCTGACTTGTAACAAGCAATAATAGCTTTTGCAATAGATGGTGGGTCATAAAGTTAATTTCTAGCTAACATTCAGCATCTAAGGGAATTGAGAATATCACTAACAGTGGCAGGCTCTCTATACTCCTTTTAATCTATGTAATACATGAGTGTTAAATTATTAGTAACCTGACACAGTGATATAAAAGAGAGAGGTCAAACACATTCTAATTTATGTGAGGGAAACAATCTTTCTTCTTCCAGTTTCTACAAGCACTGCATGAGTTAATGGGAAAACAAACATGGTGGAAGCTCATCCAGGTGACACTTATGTACCACTAGTTTAATGCATGTTATGAAAACAGCATTGCATCCTTGCTTATTAATAAAATAATTTAATAATGCCCATTATGTTGAATTTTTCCAAATGATAGAAGACTCCACTATGAACCCATGTTTAATTCAGTGAAGAACACCTAAACAGTGATCAAAAGAGGGAGAACTTTTTGCTTCACATACTGAATTGAAAATATCTCTAGGATTCCCTAAATGGCAGCAGTTAAACCTGCAAATTTGTGTGAACCCAGTGGGGAATCTCTAAGAGGGAATAGCATGTGCTATGCAATATCATTGCAAGAACAACTTGTGTGTTGATCTGATTTAATACTTGGTATTTTGTGTGGGAGATGAGTTGCCCCCTGGATCCTGAAAGCTCCTGAAGAAGGCATAGGTCTATCCACTTTGGGAAGCTGTGTTCAAGAATTGCCTGTTCTCTGTCATGCCAATGAGATCTCATTAAAGAGATAGAAGGAAAAGTGAATGAAATCCAATTAGTTTTAACACATGCAGAATTCCACTAAACTTGTTCAGGACAAATATTTTTTGTTGGAACATCAAAGGGCTTATATTTACAGATCTATATATCTCAAACTGCAAAGCTGGGCACTTTAAAACTCTCATGAATGGTTCTGCTGTGAAGAGTAATCATAGAACAAACTACTTGCTGTCTCTGTAGCAGATTTCACCACACTTTCCACAACATTTGTCTTCCCCACCCACCAGATTTTTCTCTTATCCTAGAAGATTAAGGCTGGAACCTAGTCCATACCCAAATAAATGTGCTAGCCAGGGCCTTGTCTTGTAGCGGAGCTTGGGAGTGGATTTTTTCTTTACAATGGATACGACACTTTGGGATCCCTAGTAGTATGAAGACATGTTTTTAATGTTTTAGCACACCGATTGCACGTTGGCATAAATCAGGAGCAACTAAAAAACCATCCCAGGAATAAAAGGGCACACAGGGGATGGGCACTAAAAATTCACAGGGGCAGAATAATTTCCATAGGAAAAATGGTGCCTCTGTATAAGGAAAGAAACCAGAGCTAGCATGCAAAGCAGGGGGTGGGGCACTGTGCAGTGCTCAGCTCTACAGACCTTGGTTTCATTCCCAATTTGCACTGATTGCTGCACACCTCCAGCATGTCCACACCTATGTAAAGCACAAAGACCCCAGGGCACAACTAAAGGTTTCAATATTTATTACAGGAAACATTGTTCAAACAGTAGCAGGCTCCATCCACCTTGGGAGGCCACCACTGGGGGTTCTCATGGAAGGGCTGGTTCATCTGGGCATAGCAGAGGCTGTCAACATCTTGCACAGGCGAGGGGGATGAAATCAAGATCTCCACGTGTGACTTCTTTGCCTCCTGCCAGATCACCTCCTTCTCTTCCTGTATTAACCCCCCCACCGCCTCCCTGCCTTCATGTCCTGCGACAACTCTGGCTCCTGCTCCTCCTGTGTTTGCATTTCACCATTCCCAGAAGGCTTCTGACTTCCCAGCTCTCAGCAGCAGGGGGCAGCTCTCAGCCCGGCTTTAGTGGGATGCCCTGAGCTTCTGAGCTCAACTGGCCCCTTCAGCCTTTTTTGCCAAGCTGGCTGGTGGGTCACAAAGGCCATGTCACTCACTCCCTGTTATGGACCAGAATGGGAAGGTCCCAATATGGCCAGAACTTGCCCCGTGGAGCTGCACGCCCATATAAGGGAACATCCCACAAGCTTTGACCCTCTCTGGCCATCAAGCCCCACTGCTGGGTGCCCATGGACCCAGTTGGTATGAGTGTATGTGGTCATAAAGCAGCAGGCACTCTGTTGAAATGACATAGCAGGAAGCTACTGAGATGCTGAAAGTTATGAGATACTCTCGGTGAGGATCCATGAAACTGAGTGGAAACACAGAGTGCTAGTTTGTTCCAGGTTACTCAAGGCAAGGTTTTTGAGGCAGCATGACATAAAACAAGGGTTCTGACCCAAGTTAGCAGAGCTGTTTGATCCTTGGACATGTCCATTTTCTGTGCAATTCTGGCAGTTCCAAACATCCCTGGGTCCCAAATCAGAATGAAAAGTTGGAGGTTGTTGCTCTACTGAATTTCTAGGAAAAGGTTCTATGGCAGCTGAGACACACATTGAAAGGCATGTTTGAAAAGGTGGAATCACTTCATACAGACTTGATCTTTCTCACTTTTATATTTCCAACAAATGAAGTCAAAAGGAAGCACTCAAGTGTTCTAGTAACTTTTTTCTACAAATTTAGACAAAATTGAAGCTCTTTATTGTCACCGGAGCACCAGTGTCTGATGTTTTACTGTTGTGCCAGAAAAGTTTCAACCGCCCCTACTATTTAGTCGCTCATTTTTCATTATAAACTTGTGAGCTGAATTGGCAAGGGCTGATTGAAAATTTTCCATCAAACACCACTCAGGCTGCAAACTGGGTTTTTGAGAATGAAAGTATTGGTAGAAAGTATCTGCTTTCCTTGACTTTTTTCTCCCCCCCCCCATCAGCTTTTTATTGGAAAACCAAAGCCCCAACATTTTCAGCAGCAACACTTTTGGTTCTTAGTGTGTAATTCATTTTATTTTCTTTGCACATGAAAAATTTCAGGTTTCGATTGTGATAGCCCAGTGCTTTCCAACCTGTGGTCCAGGGACCTGCAGGTGTCCATGGACATGTTGCAGGGGGATCCATGGAGCCTCTCCTTACCAGGCCTGGAATTCAGCTACAGCCCCGCTGTTCCCTGCCAGGGCTGCCTTTCCCAGCAGCAGCTCCCCAGCAAGGGCAGGGGGCCATAGCTGCTGTGGCTTGGCTCCCCAGCGGTGCGGGCAATGGTGGTGACCAGTGGCGTCGCTAGCGCTGGGCACACGGGGCACGTGCCCGGGTCCCAGCACCGGTGCCCTGGGTCTCTGGCCCAATCGGGCCAGGGATCTGGGGCCCAATCCCTGGCGGTCCGCAGCCACGGCAGCCACGTCTCCGGCCAGGGATCCGGGGCCTATCTGGCCGCCCAGCAGGCCCCGCCCCCTGGCCTGGGATAGGGCCAGGGGGTGGCCACGCCACTGCCGCCAGCTAGCCCTCACTGCCGTGTGGCACGGCTCAGCCTAGCCTGGCCCGGTGCAGCGATAAGCGGCCGCTGGAGGCCGGGCCCACAGCCGCAGCCCTGGATCCCCGGCCAGGGACAGGGACGCTGCAGCCACGGGCTGCTGGCCAGGTCCTGGATCCCCAGCCGGGGACGGGGTCGCCGTAGCCACTGGCGGCCAGGCCAGGGATCCGGGGCCCGGCTGGCCACCTGCGGCAGCCCCGTCCCCTGCTGGGCATCCGGGACCCGGCCAGCAGCCCGCGGCTGCGGCCGCGGCAGCCCCGTCCCTGGCCGGGGATCCAGGGCCGCAGCTGCGGGCCCGGGCGTACCGGGCTGGGCCAGGCTAGGCTGAGCCGCGCTGCACAGCAGCACGGCCCAGCTGGCAGCAGCGGCGCCGCGGCCTCCCTCTGGCCCTATCCCAGGCCGGGGGTGTGGCCTTTTGGCTGGGGGCGGGGCCCGCCCTCCAGGGGCGGGGCTGGGCCCATGCCCCGGGTCTTTCCCCGCCCCGGTGACGCCCCTGGTGGTGGCAACGCTACTCGTCGGCTGTCCCAGTGGTGCCGCCAGAGTGGTGCAGGCCAGAGTCTGCCCTCATGGGCCAGATTACATAGTCAGCCAGGGGCGGGCTGCAAAGTTTTTTGTTTTGTTTGTTTGTTTGTTTTTGTTAACATTGGTCTTCAGCCTGAAAAAGGTTGGGAACCACTGCTCGAGTGTTGGTGTCAGAGGATTTGTGAAGGTGATAGAATTTCACTCCTGTTTTTCCATGTGACAGTGACACACAAAGTTAAGTAATTCAAGATGTTTGAGTCAGGATTTTCCATCCTAGCCACTGAATGCTGGGTTCTTTGTATCTACAATTTGATCATATTTGGTAATTACTATGTTTTTATACATTGCCAAGTTTTGGAGTACCATGATCTGCATATTGAATCAAAGAACAGTCCCTAGGTTGATCTCGTTGACATGACTTTTCTGAACATTTACTACTCTGTGTAGAAAGTATTGAAGTATTATGCCTCATGTTGACAGAGGAACTGAAAAGTACAGGACTATAATTTTCCTTCTTGTGGTGGGTGTGCAACTCACATTGACTATAGTGCGAGATTGGTGCATACATTGAGAAATGGAGTAATTGCACAGAGCTTTACAGTGTTGCTAGGTGGAAATTCTAGTCACATGCTATGAACCTGAAAAAATAAACTCACCCATCTCCAGGGGAATTCAGTAGGCCTAACCATCATTTGTGCCTTGAAAATTCTCTTCTGTTAAAGCCTGAAGGTATCTAATTTTAGACATCCAGGTTTGAAAATCTTAGCTTGAGCCTACATTACACCTAAACCACAGATGGACAAATTCTGAATCAATTTGAGTAAATGGCAATTGAAAATAAAGTGGATTACTAGATCACAGTATTTAAAAAAAAAAAAAAAAAAAAAAAAAAGCGAGCTTTTAAGTCTGAATATCTAAATACCCAACATTTAAAGTTTCCCTGTAGGGGCCATGGATCAGCCTACCATCTCATCAGCCATTCAGTCTCTAATGAAATTGAAAATCCACATGGGAGCAGTGGGGCAGGAAAACCCTGAAACAAAGAACGGCAAGATAAATGGCTTTCTTTCTGAAATGCATACAGTGAAACAATCGTACTAAATGAGATACAATTCCTGACAAAGATCTCTTCTGTACTCTAAAGGCTTTTATTGTGTTTCATGTACCTGGAGTTCTGTTTTATCTTCAAGAAAAAAAAGTGGTGTTCTTTATTTTATGTGAACCCCGCCCCCAACCATCACTTGCTGAGATTTAAGCAAGCTCTTGTAGTGCTCTATTTCTGATCAGGCTTAGAGATATGGAAAGACCTGAGTTTGCAAGGATAAAAAAAGGCCTTAGTTTTCTAGACATTGATAGATCTGATTCATCACATTAGGAGGACATTACCACACAGTTAGTGCCACAGATTGTCTTGATAACAAGGCCCAGATTCATCTTGGCATGCACCTTCATTTAAAGGTCAAAGCCCTCTGAACAGAGAAGGAATTGCTTGGTTTAAAAAAAAAAAAAAAGCCTCACAGCTTGAGAGCCAAATTCTGCACTGAGACTGGTAGATTTAGAATGCAAAGAATAGACCTGAGTCTCAGTTGAACAAGGGCATCTGAAAGCCACTTTTGCAATGTTAAAAGGGACATGAATGCCTTTCCTTGGAAGGCTCCCTCAGCCAGTGTAGAACTGATGTAAGGCTTCTACAGTGACTCTTCCATGTGCCAGATCAGGGGTTAGAAGAGTATGTGGGAACAGTATTGTGCTCCAGGGCTACTGCCCCCCCCCCCCGAGTCCTTAGGTGAGAGTGCAGGCATGGGAAGCAAAGTGTAAGAACTCTGAGGCTAAAACTAATTTACATCATTGGCTGAGCGGAGACTTTCCTTAAGAACACCTTCCCATACACCTCCTTGCTCCTGTCTCAAGCATAGGTTGGCTTATTATTTATAGCTTGTATTATTGTTGCACCTAGAAGCTCATGTGGCTGCCCTGCTTAGTGCTTTATAAAATACTGAACAAAAAGTCCTTGCCCAGGGAGCTTTCAATCAAAGCTGAAGGCAAGAGAAAACAGATACAGGAAGATAAGGAAGTAAGATAATATCATCCAAGATGAGGCAGGGTAGGAGAAAGGATAGGACACCACCACAGAGTGAACAGTTTCAAAGGGGGTAGCCATGTTTAGTCTAGTTCAGCAAACAAACAAGGAGTCCTGTGGCACCTTTAAAGATGTTTACTTTAAAAGTGCCATGGCATTTCTTGGTTGTTAGAGTGAAGAATGTGACAGCAGCAAATGTATTAGAGCCATGGTGGGTTTTGTTGAATTGATGGTTGGTTTGGATTTTTCCCAGGGTGGGAGCAGTAGGGGATAAGTGGATTTACTTTTGGGGGCTCAGTGAACCAGAGAGAAGGGAAGGAGAACGGGGCAGTTGTGGAGTGAGGCTGAGCTAAAGAGATTGTGAGGAAGAGGGTATGAGGTTTGGAGCAAACAGCCCATCAGCACTGGGTAGACACCATCAGAATATTCTGAGTGGAATGCCCCAACATCCCTGCTTTGGCTGCATCTGTTCTGATTATAGAGCCCAACATGTGTACAATTTTACATGGATTTCACTTGCTGATAGGCAGAATCAATGGGCAAATTCAAATGGACTCAGTTTGATTATGTGCTTTATGCATACAGTCTCATTGATAGTGATGGCCCAACCTCACAAGCATGGGTTAGTCTTAGGCCCAAGATGAGTAAGACTGAACCTCTAAGTGGATAATGAAGGCATGGAATAGCTCTGAAACCACCACAGCTATACTATTGGCCAGACCTAGGCTGTTCTTTGGCAGTGGATTTTCCCCTACTAGGGCAGGCCACAATTCCAGTAAGTATCTGTTTGGCTCAGCTGTGTGTAGCTGGAGCTATTGGCTCTTATTTGTGGCAGCTCTTCCTCAGAAGTAACGACTTGTCTTGGTGGTGAAGGAGCCTAAAGGGATCTGAAAAAAGCAATGACAGAGGCATCAGGAGGGGGTTGGGTGACTTGGTGGGAGGAAAGTTAGGGGTAGAAAATGGTAGAGCAATAGTGGGACAAGGTTATAAAGTCTGTTTTTGCCTATAAGGATGATATAATTAGGACCAGCCACATAACCACCCTGACATTCAGATGTTTATCCAAACTTTATTCACATTTCTTTGAGTTGGCATAAATACATCTTTTCCTTAATGGAAGAACAATAAAACAAGCACAAAAAACTCTGACTTTAAGACAGATAAAAAGGGGTTACCTTGAAAGCCCTGGAGAGTTGGTACCTCTGTTTGTCCACAGAACAGGTACAGTATGATTAGCTGCCCAAGAACCTAACATGCACTAGGCTTTACAAAGAAGAATATATTGTTCACTGCACCCAACTTCTTTCTCTTCCTCATTCTCCTGCAGATTTTATTTCATACCTAAGCAATAACCCACTTCATATGATACATGGAAATTCATCTCCACTTAATCAGGATATCTCCCAGACAAGTGATTTAACAGCCATGGCTGCTGCTTAATGGGGACAGTAATTTCACTTAATTGGGATGCCTTCAGGTGAGTTAGAGTTGCTGGCGTCTCTGTGCTTCTCTGTGTTTGGTTCTGTCTGCTCCTCTAACAGCAGCTCCTGGTCATAATTTAGCAGTGATTCACATAGAAAAGTGCTTCATCTTTCCTAAATCCTGGCTGATAGCTTGATTCTTCCATATGGAGGTAATTGCTATTACCCTGATGCTGATAATGAGCCATGACTGATATTTAATTCATCCATCCAAAGAGAATTCCAAACATTTAAAGATACTGGTCTCAGATGGATGTGTTTTCCAACATGACAGGCTCAGCTCAGGTGTGCAGTGTGTGGTGCTAGTGGGCTAAGGGGGGGGGGTTCTAATTCTGTAGTCTGCCACTGTACTGTTCTGTGACACTAGCAAATCTCTTCACCTTTTGCTGTTGCAATTTCATCGTCTCAAAATGATGGTTTTATGAAGTATGTTCAGATGTTTAAGTGGAAAGTGCTAAAGAAGAGCCCAATATTATTATCTGGTCAGTTAGAACTTCTGCCTAATTGAAACTAGCTATGCCTACTTTTTAAGTGAATTCTAAAGGAGTAAGTTCCAAAGGGGCAGCCATGTTAGTCTAATCCGGGGGGGGGGGGGGAAGAAAGAAACAAGGAGTCCTGTGGCACTTAAAGACTAACAGATTTATTTTTCACAAAATCTGTTAGTCTTTAAGTGCCGCAGGACTCCTTGTTTTTTTTTTTTAAAGGAGTAAACTACTACAAGATAAAAAGGTAAGTAAATAAAGTAGGTAAATTCAGTCTGTGCTGACTCCATGAAAAACCTAGGATGCATTCCTGTGATGTGCAGCTTACTGTATTACTGTACTCTAATTACCACAGTATCTGTAATGTTAATCATATTAAACGTTTGTGTGTTGTGGTATATTTGACAACACATGACAGACTTTTTCTGTGCTGGTGGATATATTGGAGATAATTGTTTTTGTAAGTAGATTCCATCAAGGCTTTTAGATATTTGCCTTTTAATCCTTTGTGTACAGCATTGACTTTTCTAATCAATTGTGAAACTAAATCCTTAGGATTTGTTGGATTATGTGTGAAATGCAATAGGGAGTGCTTACATTTATCAGTAAATAAACAAAAATATAAATCAAAATTTAGAGGCAGAAAAAGCAGCCCTCAGTATCCTGGCTTCTATCCATGTTCATTATTTAACTTTAAAATGACAAGTCCATGGGAAAATGGAATTAAGTAGCTGTGCTAACCCAGAAGTCATTTGATCAGTGTATGAGATGCACATGTTTTATATTATACAGAATACAGCATGATTACTAAGCAAATGCACAGACAACAATGAGAGGTGGAAGTCACAGCAAGTCTGTTGGGAGTTGTGTTGCCATGAGAGATGAGACCTTGGGGATAGGCCTGGCAAACTAAACCCAGGCAACAGTGTGAAACTGATTCATCCAGTTTCTTGAAAGGAATGAAATCTGCTTTGTGACTGACTGACAGGCCTGGGCAAAGATGAGGAGAGGACTTACATAGAGGTCATCATGATGCAATTTTTAGTTAATATACATCAACTATGATCCATGCTGCTAGAGTAGATGGGGTTAAATTTAGGACTGACGTTGACCAGCTTACACAAGTTCAGTGTGAACCTCTGTATCTTGTGTCTGACACAGTGATTTTAACCACAATGACCTCTGTCCCTGAACTAGACAAGGACTAAGAATGAGATTCAATCACTGTGTAGACTGCAGAGAATCAGCACAATGCCTATATACTATATACATCCTTATAAGGGATTTTCTGTTGGCTCTCCACATAGCTCTGGATTATACGCTTTAAGAGCATCTATTTCCAGTTCCATCCATCCTTACCCCCCAGAAAATTGGTGAGAATAAAATGATGTTTGCATAAATATTTATGGCAAGTGATATTTGGGACAGTACAAAAGAGATGTTTAATCAAGAAACTAAACTGGTTTCATGATGAAGCAGGAATTCCTGTGCCAGGGGTGGTTGGGAGGTATTTACAAAGACTAGGTCATCAGGTCATGATAAAGAAACACACTATGAAATTTAGGTGAGCAGTCAGAGTCATGGAAGATTGAGGATTATTAAGGCTTAGATTTTTGTCACTTAGTTCACCATGAGCTGTGGCTCTCTTACCAACTAATTCCAGTCACTCCACTGGCATCTTTTGCAGAGAAAAGTCAAACTTAGCATGGTAATGGAGCACCAGACAAATACATGCAATAAACAATTCATAAAAGTTCCATAAACTGAAATTCATTTGCACTGACAACTTAGTCTAATCTGTAGTTAGCCAATCCCACTACATTTTTGCTTGCTAGAAACTGAGCTCAGGTCTGTTTGAAAATCAGTTCCACCTTGCCTAGGCTTAAGGATTATTTTGATGTAACGAGTCCCGAGTCTTTGTGAGACTTGTTCAGAGAGGAAAACTGATCAATTCCCAGCACCCTAGAGCAGGGGTTCTCAATGTTTTCTGTGTCATGGCATGATTGGCATTCTGGTCAACTGCTCATGAAACGGAAGCTGCTTGCTGCTGAAAGAAACAGCCACTGCCATCATTTTCAGTGGTAGCTCAAGCCCACCCAGCCAGACCCCCCATCACCATAAAAAACTAGGGCTGGAAGCACTTTAGGTGGTGCTTTAACACAGCCCCCCCTCCACTGCTGATTAAAGATCATTAAACCCAGCCCCCTTCTGCCACAACTCAACTGGCTGCAGGCAGAAAGTTATGGCTGCTGTAAGCAGAACCCTCCAGGAGAGTGTTTCTTTCAGTGGTGGTGATGGGGGGGGGTGTCTTTCAATGGATGGGTGAGTTGCAGAGATTCATTCAGACCGTGTGCTGCAACATTCTTTTTTGTCACAAAACCACTGCCATAAAGCTCTGAAAATTGTGATGAGAATATGGATATCATCGCTAATCTTACTGTTGGCCCTTCTCTCTCTGCTGGACTGAACTAAAATCATAGACCCAAATGCCCCTTGATCTTCAGAGACCCTTAGCACTGAACAACAAATCCAAAGTTTGCACTTCTGTCTCTTCACTTATTTAGTCACAAAAGTTGGATGTGGATTGAAATGTTCTGGAATAGATGCCCCTGGAAAGAAGAGGATCCAGAAATGAAGTGAAACCTTGAGCCCCACAAACAAAACTCCCAATGATTTCAGTGGGGCCAGGATTTGCTCATAGAAAGGATGCAATCCCGCATATTGCAGTGAATGGGATAGCCTTGGAATCCACACACCCAAAAGTTTGGAGAACTCAGTCCAACCATATCTTCACTATTCTTTAAAGGGCACCTGCGCAGGTTGGCAAGTGTGCTATGCTGTAAGAAATGGAATGCTCAGATAGGAAGACAATGTAATTCATAAGAGTGGAAGATACAATTGTTTTAGGTAAAATAGGAAAGGAAAGAACCACAGTTGATCCTTAGTGCGAAATCTGAGGGGTGGAGTGATGTGGAGAATCTCAATACAAACTGCATCAAGATCCATACCATGGGATTTTATCACCATTATAAAACTCTATCTGCTTATTGGCATAGTCTCTAGAGAATCATTTTATATAAGGAAAAGGAGAAACTGTACAGTCAGCACTGCCTACTAACCAGACTTACAGTGACTAGAGGCCAACAAATCACAAGACAAGTGGCTGTTTCTTCTTTCCTTGTTGTTAGCAGTAGGATATTGTATGCTAGTATATCTAGTACAGCTTCAGCTAAAAATGGGACCCCGTTGTGCTATGTAACATACTGTCCATATACATATTATGAGGCAGTTCTTGTCCTGGTCTAAATGGCCTGACCACTCAAAAGGAATATATTGCCTCCTCTTATCTGATGGGGGGAAAGTAAAGCATGGAGAGAGAGAGAATGATTTCCCCAGGGTCACACAGGGTGTCTGGGAGCAGAGGATTGAATCCACATCTTCTGGAGTTGAGTCCCGTGCTCTAATCACAAGATTCTCCTTTCTCTTTTGGAACCTGAACTACACCAGAGGCCTACAAGCTATGCCTCCTGAGACTTTCATCTAGAAAGATCTCATGAGCTAAGGGAGTTCTGGGCCTGAGCAGTAATTGGGGATGAGATGTTCAAGGAAATAAGTCTGGGTGCTGTAAGACTGGGGCCCTGAAATCCAGCTGAATCAACACTGAATCAACATCCCCGTTTGATGTTGGAGATCATTATACTCTTGAAAAAACAATGAGAATCCTGTGGCACCTTGAAGACTAAATGGATTTCTTTGGGCATAATGGGCCGTCACTGGCACCCGGCACACAGGGCACATGCCCTGAGTCCCAGCGCCACTGCCTTGAGTGCCCAGCATGGCCCCTGCCTCTCCCGGACCTGTCCCCAGCCAGAGATCCAGGGCCAGGATACCCATGGCGGCACCTGCCACTCCCGGCACCGTCACAGGCCTGGCTTTCCTGTCCCCATCCCCAGCCAAGAATTCAGGCTGAGCTGCCCACAGCAGTGCCTACATCTCCGTTCCCCATCCCCCCACAGAATCAGGGATTGGGGATGGGTCCCGCGGCCCAGGGGAGCGTATGCCCATGCCCTGGGTCTTTCCCCAGGGCAGCCAAGTTCCTGGGACATAAGCTGACAAAGTGGGTTGAAGCCCACAAAAGCTTATGACCGAAGAAATCTGTTAGTCTTTAAGATGCCACAGGAATCTTGTTTTTGCTTTGCACAGACTAACACGGCTACCCCTCAGGATATATACTCTTGAAGGTGCCGTCTTTGGATGAGATGTCAAACTGCTCAGGTAAAAATCCTTTCATAACTGATGGATAGGAGTGTTAGCCAGTTGCTGATCCATATAATTACAAATGTCCAAATATCATGAGTCCGGCTTCACAAAATAGAGAGTGGCTTAAAAATCCTAAGTGTTTGTTAATAATGAATTTTGGGTTCTTTGTCTTTGCCTTTTGTTCCTAAGACTGTGGTCCCACTTTGAATCTTTTCTCTGCATCCATGTGCATTACAAACTTTTTTTTTTTTTTAAATAAAAGCAAAGATTCCCACTCACTTAAACATTTTGGGCTTTAAGGAAAAGACTAATTATCATGAAATTTGTGATAAAAGGACAAGATGTGGCAACACCTGCAGTTTTATTTCAGTATTCTGTTTTTAACCTCCTGTCCTAAACTTGTTTAAATTGCAATGTGTACCTAATCAGTTTCTGTGTGGTTAGTGATATTACCTATCAGTGAACTACACTTTGAGGCAATGGTACTTAGTGGGTAGAGCACTGGAAAGGGACTCAATTCCTGGCTTTGCTACTGAGTTAGTTATTTTGCTGCTTTGTGCCTCAATTTCCCTATCCATAAAATGGGGGCAATGCTTTGTCTAGCTTGTTGAAATCTACTGATGAAAAGTCTTGTATAAAAGCTAGCTATTATAATTATTATTTTTAAAGCACTTTTGGGTCCCAAGCATGAAAACCGTGTGTACAGCATTGCACAGCTAGTTAAATCCAGTAGGAGGAAGGGTTTGGTGCCTCCCTGGAACTTCATCCTCTGGATGCATTATGCCAGGCTTGGCAGATCAGTGGTTTGATCAGGTATGCATTTGTCTAGAGCAGTGTTATCCAAACAGTGTGTTGTGGCACACAGGTGTGCCGTCAGCTCTGAGCAAATGTGCCACTTTTTTTTTTTTTTTTGAAAAACTACTCTAAGAGCTCTGGATTGGCTTATTGGCTCATGAATATTCATGAGTTCATTTAGAAACTGTATGGTGGTGTGCCTCCACTTAATTAAAGGTAGCAAGGTGTGCCACAGCAGAGAAAATGTTGGGAACCACGGGTCTAGAGGGTAGTGATATATTCCAGGTATCAATTATTTAAGAATTAAAAAATAAAGGAAGACTGGAAGCGAAAAAGGATTTGCACCCCCACTCTTGATTCTGGTCACTTTTGGTTTTGACCTCAATTCATCAATATCTTTGTACTACTGTTAACCTGTGTGGTGTTGACCCTGCTTCTAGACAGACAAGTGGTTTTAAACTCCTACTGCACTCAAGTTCATTTCATACACTGTCTTGTACGGTATATCTGGCCACTCCATTCATTAATCATCTCTGCCAGAAGCCCCCTTAATTACTTTATGTTCATAATCCATAAAAATATAATTAAAATATGTAAATCTATTATTATTTAATGAGTACACTGAGACCTCAAAGTTTAAATTAGATATAAAAGTGACATGGACCTACTGCTACTGATTACTTTATATTAATAAATCAGCTCTGAATTAGACAGATTTTTTTCTTTATCAGATGACAAATACCTTTTTATTATTTCATCCATCAATTGTAAAATTTATGTAATTTTTTAATCTGTTTCAAAGTGGTAATTAATAACCCTACAACTTTCCTGGAACCTTATATCCACTCTTTAGTGTGAAATCTTACATTCAATTTCTTTTTCTTCTTTGTTTCAGTTACTGCAGACTACTAACACATTCAGCTCATTTGAGGCATTCCACATCATTAGTCACCTTTGAAAATCCAGAGCATAGGATTAGCATCTTTTTCAGAAACAAGGGAAATCCATGGATTGTGGTGATGTTCACAACACTGTCTCCTGATGCTGTATGGATCCTGAAATGGTCTCAGGACTGAATGACTCCCTCAGGACAAAGTCAGGAATATCGGGTGGATAGCACAAAAAATAGAAGGTTGGATGTTTTTAATCCCCAGTCCTAAAATGTCTTTTGAACTGTTGCTATACGAATATTGTGGTCCTGTCTGGAGCTGCCCAGAAAATAGAATTTTTATTCTGAATATTGTTTGTCTTTTATTCCCTTCTTAGTAGCTTCAAAATTAAGTGGGTGTTCCTAATAGCTTCCTTTTCTATTCATTTCATAATAAGCGTTTCTCATAGAACTTTAAAATTCAAGTTAAATTCCCTCTGTTTATGCACTTTTACCCCCAGCTCTCAACCTAGAGCTGGGAATTTTGTTCCAGGATTCCATTCCAGAACCAGCAGAGGGAGCTCAGTTGTACGCACCTAACTATGAAAAGGTCCGCTGGTGGCTATTGTTTTTATTCGCTGTTTTGTCAGTGACGGACTGGAGGTCATTAAAGCGGTAGTGACATGAAAATTCAAAGAGCATTGCACATCTGATTATAACTCTTCAAAATTAGATGAGGTATCTGGGTGGAATGTCAGCTAATTCACAGACTTCTGTTCTCATATGTAAAAGCCATATTTAATCCATGCAAACAACCTGGAAAGAGGGAGAAAAGAGAAATTTGGACTTTTAGTTAATCCTCTGTCCTGGGACGCAGGAGTCCCTATCCTGGCTCTGCTTCGGACTTAACTCGTAAGACCTTCGACAAGTACTTGACCTCTCTGTGCCTTAGCTTCCAATCAGTTTGGGTAATATATTTTCTTTTTCTCTGTCTTGTTTTAGACTGAAAGCTCTTTGGAATTCTGTCTCTGACTATCTGCATACACTTTTCCTACAAAAATAGGGTCCTGACCTCAGAGAGATCCTCTCGCCATAAATCTAATGCAAATAAATTTCGAAATAAACATTTCAGGGAGCACATTGCATCTGACAGTAAGTTCATATACAGTGTCTCAAAATCCTGCCAGTTTTTAAACACCAAAGACAGTGAGCCCCTTACCAAGACAGGTAGAAAAGCCTTTAATCTTGTGCACCTATTCAGCTGCACTGAAGGATCCAGTGCAGAGGATACCCAGATGCATTTTGGAGCTTGAGGAAAGGTGACATTGGGCTCCCACCAAAGTGAAGGCCAAGTTCCTGAAAAGACTTACTTCTAGGCTTGATGCCAAGTTACAAAGGGGCAGCTGTGTTAGTCTGGTTCAGTAAAACAAACAAGGAGTCCTGTGGCACTTGAAGACTACCAAATTTATTTATTGCATGAGCTTTCGTGGGAGAAAAATCACACTTCATCAGATGCTTTGATGATGGGGGAACTTACAGAATGGGAGGAGATAAATGCAGGGAAGTATAAGTCATAAGAACAGGTCACACAACAGGAAATCAGATCAGCTGAGATCAAATTTATTTGCAAGTTCAGTTGTATTGCTTCAGGACTTAATAGGGACATTGGATTTTTCTCATTACAACAAGTGATTTGACCTCATCTTCCCATGAAAGCTCATGCAATAAGTAAATTTGTTAATTCTGAAGTGCCACAGGACTTCTTGTTTGTTTTCCAGGGTTGAGTCACTGCAAGTAGCCTTATTTGACTCCCATGGGACTACACACAGTGCATAAAGCTAAGCATGTGAGTGAGTCACTGCAGGATCAGGGCCGGAAGCAGTACTGCAGCAAAAGTAGCCCTCTGTGTCCCAACCATTGAGAGTCATACCTGCTTCCCAAAGGCCCTGCCACAAATCTTTCCACAATGTGACAGTGATACCAAAATAATCAGCCCTTTCACCCACATTAAATCCCGATGCCCACTAGATATTTGAGATCTGTACTTAGTAGTACATCTCCTTGTGATATTACACACAAAGAGCCATGTCATTAAATAAAGGCATACAAGTGGCTCATAAGAAATGTGTGTGGGGCTGCAAAGACATATTTGTGCATATGAAATATGCAGTTGCCCGTGCATAATGGGTCATTGTGGATGTAGGAATGTACCTGCACTGGTTTCCATTTGGTTTTACTTGCCTGTTTCCAAGAATGTATCTGATTCATGCAACTTTTTATACCTAGACCTGAAAATGTGGTGCAAAATACTGGTGTTGCTGTTTAGCACATATTTAAATATCTGACACTAAACCTCCTTTAATTAGTCACTTGCAGTAAGTGTACTCTACAAATTCATGGCCCATTGGGACATGACTATACATGATTGTTCTTTTTTCCTCTTTGTAGAACTTCTGTAAATCTTTTCTTTGATAGCAGCCAGGGTTTCAAAAGCATTCCATGTTTGAACCATAAGAGACTAGTAATGATCTAATTAATGAAAGATGTTTTCCCTACATTACTGTATTTTATTTCTTCCCCCCAAAGATTTGTTGGTGCATGCTATCTGCAGGCACCACAGTTTCTTCCTCTTCTGTTATTCCACGTTGTACTTGCTTGAGTGTGTAAATCCTGAAAAATCTTCCCCAGTGTTACATGGGTTTAGAAAGTAGCTTTGTTATTCCCAGCAGGTTTGTTTCAGCTAAGACTTGTTTCCCTAGCTCAAACCACTAAGTCACTTGAACTCTCCCTAGAAGACTCCACTCTGTGTAAACGGCAGGGTAGAATATGCAGCATATTATCCTCTAGTGAGCATTTGCTGTCCCTCTCCTCCCATTTTTTTAGTTTCCCTTTGATTTTATTAATTATCAAGCTCCTTTAATTATTTGTAGAAGCCTTAAAATGCATCTTTGTTGCACACTGCAATCTCTTCATTTTGTCATATTGCAATCATTTTGTTGTGGCATGGACAGCAATGCCTCATGAATGGCAGAGAAGTTAATCATCTTTAATTGGGTGTGCAGTCCCATCTAATTAGGCTATGGGGTACCGGTCTGACAGACTAGACTGTGGGAGTTTTTAGATAAGTGATTGTCAGTCCATGGTTCTCCAGGGCCCAAGTAGTGCTTGCCATGGGGTCTCTGTCTGACCACCATTTGGTTCCTCCTAACTTGATACAATAAATCCCCCAGAAAGTGTCACTCACAGAGCTGTCCTCTACCTACTTGCTATGTGCTATGTCTTAGGTACAGCAGGTAAATGGAACTGGCTGCATGAGAGTCACTGAATTTCTTCTCCTCCTGCACTTGAGCACTTAAAGTAAGTTCATCCACTCATCCTCTGCCATTCCCCCATGCTCAGTCCTGTCAAGAGAAACCCTCTCCCTCTCAGCTCAGGACTGGTAACATTTTATCTCTCTCCAACGAGTTCTCTTCCTCAGAAACCTTCTCTGAGCTCCATGCTCTGCCCTCACCCACAGACCATGGGGGACCCCTGCATATTTACTGAAAATCTCCCCAGCAGGTGCTCAGATCATCCCTTTTTCTCACCCTGCTATGCTGAGACCCCTGGCCTGACTCACACAGCATCACCCAACACTGGCTTAGCAACCCTTTCCAGGCTCAGATTAACCTTCTATCTGTCCAACCATTTGCCCCCCCAACTCAGTTCAGAATCCTTCTGCTGTATCTGTACAATGTTCTCCCCCTCCTATTTTACTCCTTACAGGCTCAGAACCTCCTTCCCTTTCAGCCCCGGGCTCAGAGTCCGTGAATTAGCCCTGCAAAGATCTGAAACCAGCAGAATGAGCTCAGTCCTTCAACTGCCTACTTCTTCAGGGACCCCTGGTAGGCTTAGAGGAGACAACCCCAGTGTTCCAGAGTCAGCGGAGATAAAAATCCACAGTACAGTGGCCCCATAAATACCCCACAATGTCTGTAATATGGTTGACAGTAGAGGACTAGACTTACCAGCTGTTAATAACCAAACAGTCTGGCAGTCGTGGAAAGCTGAAGTGATAAAAGACATGTCTACACTGCATTTGAAAATCCATGACTGAGCAGCAACCCCAGCCCGAAAGTCCACGTCATGATTAAACTTCTCCTTAACCCCAGTCTCTTGAGGCTAGGTCAGCTGCTGGGAGGGAGTCTTGAGTGTCTAAATGCAGTGTAGACATACTCAAAGAGACCAGGCAAAAAAGCACAAACACCTTATAGAAGAAGGGACCTAGACCAAGAGCTATAGGGTCTGGAGGAGAGGCAGCAAGAGTGAGTGAGAAAGGAAACAGGAGATGAGAGGAAAGGCATTGAGATGTCAAAGAATCCAGCTGGCAAGTGAGATGTGTGACTTCACAGTGCTTCCTGACCTTGAGCCACCAACTCCAGAAATCATGCCAAGTGATTAAAAACATAATTTAGAACCAAACTAGCACATCAGAGGATTGAATATACACTGGAGATGATTCTCTGTCTTTGCCACTCCCTTGAAGTTGAGCTCTAGGGGAGTGAAGCCACCTGCAGAGGGCAAAAATTCAAATACAGTTAGTGGCTGGCTGCCAGCCATTTAAAGACGGTGCAGCTGATCTAGCCCAGAGAGCTATCCGCAGGTGCTCTGGTGTCTCCTGCTGTACTTCGAATGGCCTCTTTTGACATTGTCAGCAAAACCACAAGTTCTCTTGCAGTATAAATATTTCCTTGCTGGTTCATATAGAAAACAGATGTGTCTCATTGCCTTGTGACCCCAAACACTGAGGCAAGCAGGAGCCAAGAATATGATGGTGAGATGAAGCACTTTGAAAGAACTTAAAAAAGAAGCTGAGAGGCCAGGAAGATTACTTGTCCTCTTTTATTTGTTAGGGTGGTTTTTAAAAGAGTGGCTGCTGCAAAACTAACAACCTTGGAGAATGGAGTTCATTCATTATATATCAAATACAATATGTGACATAAAAGTGCCATAGGACTTCGTTTGTTTTGCTGAACTAGACTAACACAGCTACCCCATTGGAACTTGTCATTATGGGACATATGTCTGTTCCATCGCCTCACTGATGAGCTGTAACCTTAATCACTGATATTCTTTTTATTTATGCTATGGGAGCACTTAAAGGCCCCAAATGGAGATCATGTTCGTTGCTGTACAAACAGAGGGGGAGTGGTAGTCCCTATCCTAAAGAGCTTCCAATCTCCATAGACAAGGCAGACAAAGTAGGAAGGATGGCATATTATTCCCATTTTTCAGATGGGGAACTGAGAGACACAGACTACAGAGTGACTGATCTGAAGTGACTCAGGGAGTCTGTGAGAGGGATATAAACTAAACCCATATCTCCAGGAGATCCAGTCCTGTGCCTTAACTACAAGCCCATCCTTTCAGCCAGTGCAATGTAATCAACTGAGTAATTAAATAACTCGGCCTTTTGATAACACAGCTGTGGTCTAGGTTTTAACTGACAGTTCAGCTGAGTGCTTATTTAATCAAAACCAACTTGGGATGGAGAGAAATGGAGCAGGGAAACCTTCACATGACAGTTACTAGTTACAATACTCTGTGCCTTACTGGGGGGCTGCTTGGGTATCACAGGCACTATATAACAGCCTAAATAGAGGTGAACAGAGCCCTGTTGATGGGACATGGTTGCAAATCCTTTGTTAGAATGGAAATAGTGGCATGAAGCAAAGTAACTTGTATTCATCAAGGGTGTGGAGTTTAACAGTGGAATTGTTCTTAGTTTGTCCTCTTTGTTCTCATAAATTACATGTGTTTGTAAGCATAAAAGTAGGGCATAGAATAGTGTCACTTGGATTTTCTGTGCTCAGTCTAAATACTTAAGCAAACTAAGGAAAGGCAATCTAGTTGAAATTACTATAAGATGGATACACAACAGATTGAAAAACTGTATGTATTCAAAGAGTGCACAAGGGTCTGCTGTGAAACCGGAAGGATGTATCTTTTGGGGTCCCAACAGAATCAATCATCGCTCTGCTACTATTCAATATTTTCATTAATGAGTCAGATAATGGCATGGAGAGTACGGTTATAAAATAATCAGATGATACCAAGCTGGGGGGGTTGCAAGCCCTTTGGAGGACAAGATTAGAATTCAAAATGACCTTGACAAACAGGAAAATTAGTTGGAAATCAACAAGATGAAATCACCAACTGAGGCAGGAAGAATCAGAACATAACTACAAAATGGGGAATGCCTGGCAAGGTGGTAGACTACCAAAAAGACTCTAGAGATTATAGTAGATTCCAAGTTGAACATTAGTAAAACTATGATGCAGTTTTGAAAAAGGCTAATATCATTCTGGGGTGCATTAATCTGAGTATTGCATCTGAGATAGGAAGTTAGTGGTCTGCTCTACTTGTCACTGGTGACGCCTCCACTGGAGTACAGTGTCCAGTTCTGGGTGTCACACATTAAGAAAGATGTGGGCAAATTGGAGAGAGTTCAGAGGAAAGCCATACAAATAATAAAAAGATTAGAAATCCTATAAGGAAAGGTTAATATAACTGGGCATGTGTAGTCCTGAGAAGAGAAAACTGAGGAGAGACATAAGTCTTCAAATATGTTAAGGTCGCTATAAAGAAGACTGATCAATTGTTCTCCCTGTTCATTGAAAATAAGGCAGAAGTAATGACTTAATCTGCAGCGAGGGAGATTTAGGTTAGA
Source organism: Podocnemis expansa (assembly GCA_007922195.1). Lineage (NCBI taxonomy): Eukaryota > Metazoa > Chordata > Testudines > Podocnemididae > Podocnemis > Podocnemis expansa. The sequence continues at coordinate 14,383,711 of ML681971.1, forward strand.
TATTAGGAAAAAACGTTCTAACTATAAAGGTTGTTAAGGTCTGGAATAGACTCCCAAGAGAGTTAGTGGAATTCCCACCATTAGAGATTTTTAAGAATATGCTGGACAGTTGTCAAGGATGCTCTTATTCCTGAGTCAGTGCAGGCTGCACTTGACTTCTCAAGGTCCCTTCCAGCCCTACATTTCTTTGCTGGCACTTTGCAAAAGTGAAATAAAATCTCTCTGAATTTTATTTCACGTATTGGTACAGGCATGAAGCTCAGTGAGCATGAATGAACCATGCTAGGCAGGAGAGTCTCACCTTCCTAGCTGTCAGTGACTCTTTTGCCACCAGCTGTTTCTTCACTGATATGCACACCTGCCCTTGAGAGATGCTGCAGCATAACTTGTTTCTGTTGGTCCCCACCCCTGCTGACAATTAATAACCTAAGCATAAAAGAAATCACACAAAAATCCCTCCAAACAGGCCATTAATTTTTAATTTGAGTCATTTAAAAATCTGTTGCATCTTCTTTCAAAATTAATTATAAAATTCCTTGGGTAAAAGATTCAGCATTTCCTGTTTTTCATAGCAAAGACCCAGCCCACTAATCAAAGTGGTACCAAGCTGGGTAAAACCTGTTATAGCCCATCTGGACTCAGATTACATTTGTCTTAATTGTTTTCTTTCGTTCATGGTTTTTTTTTTTTGTTTTTTTGTTTTTTTACACAAGCTATTTGTACCTTATTTACAAAACAGAAACTTGACTCTTCATTCTCAGTGTCCCCTTTCACAATATTAAATCATGTTAACAAGAACACTGTATACATTGTTTAATGTGCATATAAAGTAACTATTTGCATTCATTTTTGAAGCTACTGCTAGTTATTAAAAATTCGTAGCTGGACGTGACTAACATGCTGAGAACACATGTGCCACATTGTCCTCCAGTGGGCGCTCTAGTAGTAGGCTACTGTTGCTACCAAGTAATATAGTGGATTGTTTTGTTCTAGAGGTAATGATCTATGCTGCTGTGTTGAAGATTCCAGGGTCAAAACCATGCAGAAGATCATTATTTGGACAGTGAAATTAAGGCTACAATACAGTTCAAATTATAGCATCCTGTTTTTTCATGACCATACATTTTACAAACTACATTTTGCACTAAAATTTCTCACACTTGGTTGCTGACTAATGATTTACTCATTTGGAAAGTTTGAGCAAAATGCACTCAGCCATTTCTCAGTTTGGAAGAGTTTAAATAACCCAACAACAAAAACTGCTCCAATTGTACATAAAAATGCAAATCCATTTGACTGAAGCTATGACCAGAAGAGAGAAAAATTGGAACTTGTAAAGCCTTTGCTTGGTCTAAGGGAAAAACATGGTTTGATTTATCACCACTGTGGACATCTGAAAACTTCTGACTGAGCATGCATGTTAAAACATATCCTGAATGCCTATGGGGAAGAAAACAACAAATTAACTTTTGAAGTTCCTGTTCTTGGTGCTTCCCCTTGCAACCCTTTTCCTCATTGCCTCACTCTCCATGGAACCCAGTTATCTGCTGGATCTCAAGAAGAGGGGAGTGGTGGATGCCAGTGCTGCAAAGCTCCACCCTTCCATGTTGGGGACCAACTGTATTCTGTGCTACAGAATACAGCAAGGGGTCCATGAACACATCTAGCTCCAGCTGTTGCTGGCCAGTGATCCAGTTGGAGAGGGCTCTTTATCAGTGGTGTCAAACTTATGGCCCGCACAGCTCCTGCCTGGGCTGTACCTGGAAGCTATCTGCAGCCACGAACTGCAAAGACAGGCTTCCAGCGCAGCAGGGCTAGGTGAGCTTCTAATTTACTCATGTGATATGAGTCACAGCACAGGAGAACAAAGGAAGTGCTCCAGTCAATCCCGGCTCAGTTCTCCTGTAGTCAGCCAACCACTCAGAGTCTCAGTCACAGCAAGCTAGACTGGCTCTGGAGAGCCACCGCACTGCCCCCACATCCTGACTGTTCATTGTCAGTCAGTTAGCTTGCTAATTTGATTGACAGCACATTGCACAAATCACAAATAAAAAAGGAAAAAGTGGCTGGGCCCCTGTGGAACAAGCCAATCAAAGGCCAGCATTCTGAATGACTGACAGTGAGTGGTCTGGGAGTGGGAGAGGCAAGAGTCCAGCTTGCCTGTGGCTGAGACTGATGTTTTGCCTACCTCCATGAGTTAGGGGAAGTGTAAAGAGAAGGGGAAAAAGGAAGGGGGGGATCAGGGAGCCTGTGTGGCAAAGGTCAGGGAGAAGGGAAGGTGTCAGAGACCCTGAGGAGTTGGGGAAGGGAAAAGGGGAGCCTGTGCCGCTCTGAACATGGAAGGGGAAAGGGTTGGGGAGCCCCTGCAGCCACGTGGTCAACAACAAGGTGTCCGGCATTCCAATGTGTCCCCCTCACATTGAATGAGTTTGATACCTATGCTCTAAATGAATTGTATTTGCCTGCTCTGAGCAGCCATATACCGGATGTGTCCCCACCCCTTAGGAGCAGGCGGGTGCCAGGTCCTCCACTGCCCCTCTGCAGCAGCACTGCCTGCAGTCAGTCCCTGATAACTACTATCTTTTGGGGGCCCATGAAACTTTTTGATGTCAAAAAGGGGTTCTCATACTCGAAAAGGTTGGGAGCCACTGCCTTAAGCAATCTGGAAGAGGGCACCTCCAGCAGTTTGTATGTGAAACAAGACTCATTGGTTTGTCTGGTGAAGTGGGATTTTCCCCCACGAAAGCACATGCAATTAATAAATTTGTTGTCTTTAAAAGTGCTACAAGACTTTTTGTAAGACTCATAAGATAATTGAATGGAAATTTATTTTGGTAGGATGCAGATATGCAACATACATCTAGGGGGGAAGTCTAGTCTGAGACAAGGTATAGTTAGCATACCATAGTCTGAAACAAGGTCTGGGTGGGAGTCATGTTAGTCTAGTTCAAAAAGAGAAACTAACAAGGAGTCCTGTGGCACTTTTAAAGACTAACACATTTATCTATCACTAAATGTGTTAGTCTTTAAAAGTGCCACAGGACTCATTGGGTTTTTGTTTGTTTGTTTGTTTGTTCTGTTTAAATAAGTAGATGCACTGTAAGCTTCCCAAATGATCCCAACAAACCTCCTCGAAGTAGAGCTGGTAAGGAATTTTTCAGTGAAATATGCCAATTAATCATAAGCAAACCTTTCAGGGAAAGGCACAAATCTGTTGGTTTTGATGATACTATAATCAGAAAGGTAGCTCAGGTTGGGAATGGAATGTCTGTTTGCAAAAGAGAGACAGACTCTACTTTCTTGTTGCTAGAACACATCAGTGGAATGTGAGAAACACAGGTACACATACTAAGTCAGTGAATGCTCTCTAACTGCTCAACTATTGGCTATTCTGGTATGAATCTATTTTATGTAGCAAAAAAGTTTGAAAGGTCTTGTTATGAGGTAGAATAAAAACATTTCAAAACCTCAACATTTCTGAAGAAACCAAATTCTTGTTTTTTAGCAGCCCTATCTCAAATCCGGAACTGCCAGCATATATCCTACGGTGTGAAAGGGTAGGTCATCTGAACAAAAATACTCTCAAGAGATTGTGACTACATTTCAATATAAACATGTCTCATGCAGCTCTAGCCATCATCCTGATCCTGTTGTCAAAGTTGCTGTCAAGGCTTTTTCCCCACTCTGGCACTCTGAGTGCAGAAGGTGGGGGCCCGCAACAGGCCAGAAAAGCCACTGGCCTTAAAGCCTGCTCTTAAAAGTCTCCAAGACCTCCAATTCCTGGCCTTGGAGTGGTATCGCTGCCACCACCCAAATGCAAAAAAACCTCTTGAGACCCAGGAAGGCGCACTTGGGAATTCCTCCCTGTGAGGCATTTGCAATCCTCTTTATTCCTCTCTCAGGAAAGTGACTGGACCCCAGCTGCAATATGAGCTGGAACTGGAACAGGGTTCCCTCTAGTAGCTGCCTGTGCAGTCTAAGGCACGTGCACACAAACCTCTTGTCTTTCCAGGCACAGAACCAGAACTTACTTAAAAGGTAAGCTCTTTAATCAAAAAGAACAGATAATAAACACAGAGAGTTGCTTCTCTGGGAATTAACTTAGGTAGTTACAGGGTAGTGGGAGGGGGTACATGTGCTCAGCACAGAGAAATCCAAAAAACAAGCCAAAAACAAAGAAAATACCCTGACCGCGTCTAAATAAACATTCCCTGTTCTACTCACACCTGGTCAGTATCAAACTTAACTTATCTCTGGTAAGGATGTTGCTGGATTCTTCCTCAGGCCCCTCTGGCCTCCTCCTGATCCTTCCAGGAGCTCTGCTGCCTCCAAACAGGCCCAGGCCAGGCTCCTGTTACAGTTCAAAAGCCTGCACTTCGTTCCTATTGGCTGTCCTGGGACTCACTGACCAGAGTGTTAACCCCTTCCTCCCCAAGGGTTATTACAGTTGGGGGAAATAAAGTGTGCTTCACTCAGAGGCAAAGAAAAAAAATGAGAGGTTCAGATACAGCAAAGACAAATATTGGTAAATTTTCCCCAGTGTTGGTTATTATTAAAAAATCAAGTAAGCATGAACTACACTTTCCACACAGTGGAACACTTCTCTGTATTTCATCAGCCTTATTTTCCCGATGGGTTCAGTATTGCATCTCATTTACATACCACAGGGGCAACTGACTTCAGAAAACAGATAGATGAACAGTGTCAAAATATAAGTGGATAAAAAACAAAACAATCAATCAAACAAACAAACAAAATAACTTCTGGATCTCAAATATAATCCAAAACTTCAAAAACTCTATAAGGTGTTTTAGCTCTAGAGTATTTCTTCTGTCTATTTTTTAAAATAAAATCTTTTTTCTGTACCGATAGTTAACATTTCACACTGTACCATTTTTGTATTTTCAAGCATTCACCAATGATAATTGTTAACCATCTGTGAATTCTGACAAAGCACTCACTGATCCAAGGTGAAACCAGGGTCTCCTTTGCATCAAAGAACACATTCAATATGTTAATAACTTTTTAATTACTTTTTCATTAAAATATGTTTTACAAAGTAGAAGAATTAAAGCTGTGTCCTAGGAGAGTGAGACTGCAAATGATGATGAATAGTTTAGCTCAGCATAATAAATGTTACAGAATCAAACAGGAAGGCTGGGCTTTTGGCTAAGGCATTGGGCTGGGAACTAGGAGATGTGGATTCAGCTTCCTATTTGATGTATATGTCAATCTCCCCATGTCCCAGTTCCACTTTTGCAGAATGGGAAGAAGAATCCTTCCTTCCTCTCTCTCATGTTTTGTCTGCCTTGTGTATTCACATTGTAAGACCTTCAAGGGTAAACTCTGTCTGTAGCTGTGCATGTGCTATTCCTACAGCAATACAACTCTGCATTTAGTTGTAGCAAACACTGGAATACAAATTAATAAAATCATAATATTAGACAAGCCTGAAAAAAAAAAACCGAACAACAACAGGAAAGATGAGATCAGCTCATCCCCTTTCAATACAATCCCCGTAGGTGTGTGAAGAGTCGTTCAGTGAAGGTGAAGTGATATTCCAATGGCTAAATAACTGAGACCTTATTTGTTTCATAGTCAATGATCTAGATACAGGGATTCATTGAAGACATCACAGTAATACAGTGGAGCTAAGCCACATATGGTTCAGTAAGAGGTCACTGTACTAGATCGTCCAGAAGAGATTTATTTGCCCAAATAGCTATGAATTTTTCCTCTTATATCTGTATATTCCCTAGGAGAATATTGCACTGTCAGTCAATACTAGGTGCTGTTAGAGTGTTCTAGGAGCAGAGATTTAGATTGGCTGCTGCTAGCACCTTCTGATACAACAGCCCCCTCCTCTCCATTCTGCTTGCACATACAATCCAAAAGGGAGACTCTTCTTTCAAATTCCCACTGCACCCCTTCAGGCTCTGCTTTGTGCCCAATTTTACAGCTGTATTGACTGAGGAAAAAGACTAGGAGTAAGATTTGCCCAAAGGCATGAGGTGAAGTGGCTGAGCATGAATTTTCAAACCAGGATGGTCCTGAATTGACAGTGCTGCTTTAAACAGTTGGAGCTAGATTCACCAGTAAGATGAGCCCCTATTTAGGAAACTAAGGAATATTCCAAAGTGCTGAATGCCCAGCCACAGTGATTCACTACAATGTAGGAGCTAGGAGGGAAGTGAATGATCTCACTAGGAGCTGCGAGAGCTTGAATTTTTTTGGAAAGTCTGACACTTAGAGCTTGTCTACATGGCAAGTTACTGCAAGGCAAGCCAGGGTGTGACTCCACAGTGCAGTAACTTGCCAGTCAGCTATATTTCATGTGGACACTGCTGTAGCACACTGAAAGTCCTGCAGTAGCTTGTCATGCACTAGCCCTTAGTGCCTAAATTGGAACTGAGCTAGAAAATCTGACCCTCAGGGCCTAAATTTCACAAGTGTTCAGCTTCCAAATCTTTGAATCCAAGGAGAGCCTACAATCTGAAAATCAGCCCCTTAAGATTTTAAACAATCCTTTTAAAACACTCCCTATAGCGTTCCGATAAAGTGGGATTTTCTCCCACAAATGTTCATGTGATAAATAAATTTGTTAGTCTTTAAGTGTCACAGGACTTCTTGCTTGTTTTGCTGAACTAGACTAATATGACTACCCCTTTGAAACTTGTCCATAGCATTGTCTATGTCTGTGGAAAAAAATGTTTAATTTAGGGAGTAGCTGACGAAAAATTTGGTGGCTGACTAACTGTGTTGGTAGTTTTGCTGTTTTAGGATTGATGATCCATATTGGACATAGATTATTCCTATTAGAAAAAAAGAAACAAGGAGTCACGTGGCACTTTAAGACTAACAGATTCTTTTTCGCATGAGCTTTCATGGGAGAAAATCCCACTTCGTCAGATGCTTCGAAGATATTCGTATTAGAGCTTCATTATTTTGTTGGTGTAAAGACAAACATTTTATGCAAAGCACAATCTACCCATTACTTTGCCTCTGTCAGCCTAATGATAAAAGTAAATAGTATTTTAAGAACCCCTGTGGGCGCCTGTCTATCAGAGTGAAACTGCCTAGTGCAAAGATACCGCACGTGCTGTCATTGCAGCTTTGATTGCTTCTGAACTAAATGTGAGGGAGTCAGGAAAATGGCATCCTAAACTTTTTCTGCACCTGTGTTGCTGAAAATAATTGTCACAGCTCTGCTCACATGAGGAGCAGGCTCTATGTCAGAAACACAAGGGAAGGGGAGTTATTAGACATGCTAGGCACACATCGCCGCAGATGACAACTGTGCCTTCACTTTTTAGCACATGCTCCGTTGTGTGTGATAAAGGTGTGACACGCAGCAGTTCTGTCAAGAGGGTAAACTTCATTTCTGGACCACTTGCTGTGGGGTTAGAGGTACATAGGCTAAAATCCTTCTCACTGAATGCAGGTCCTCGTCCACTGACTCCAACTGTTTCTGTTACATGGTGTTACACAGGCATCTTTTTGATTACTGTAGCACTATTTACAAGGTTATTCTCTGCAGACATTGTTTCCTTCCTACTGCTTCAGGCAAAATTGTTCTCAAAGACCCCGAGGTCTAAGTCATTACATTGCCTTTTTTGTGGGATCTCTCTCTCTTACCTGGTGTTTGAAAGACATACACAGTATTTAATATCTGTGTAGTATGTTTATGCCTTCTGGCCTATAATTTTAAATCACTGAGGCACTGATTCTGCTCCTTTAATAGCACCATCTATGTAGTGCTTTTCATCCTTAGATTTCAGTGTTTTACAAAGGACATTAACTATCCTGGTTTTACAAATGGGGAAACTGAGGAATAGAGAGATGACATGACTGTCAACATTCATTCCACAAGCCAGTAGCAGACCTAGGAAGGGAACCTAGGTCTCCAGAGTCTCACTCTAGTATGCCAGCCAATAAGCCATGCTAGCTGCTACTGAGGCATAATATAGTACCTGACTTCACAAATCATCTCAGCTGAGCTTTTCGCATCCAAGTGTGTAGTGTTGTTTTGGAGGGGAAAATGGCTGAGGTATCTGATTGGCCCTGCCATTAGGCTGAGTCCCTAAGGCTCTGTATTAGCTGAGGAAACCTTTGTGCTATTATATAAATTAGATGTGTGTCCTTTCTAGCTCATAAAATGTTTAGGGAAAATATTAGATCTGTTACTGGAAGGCTTTTTTGGTGTTTCATTTCAGGTGTCTACGTAAACAGCATCCTCAATTTCCATTGCAGCTTTTGAGTTCTATTTGTTACTGTTTAAATATGCATCCTCCTTAAATTATATCCTCAAGTGCTTCATTTCTTTCCCATTGGCATTATCTTTGTGGCCATAGAATGTACTATGGAAACTTTATTGAGAACTAAAGGTCATGAACAAGAATTTGATTGGGTCATCTTCACTTAGCCAAGTATTTGACTTGAAAAGATACCTTCTTTAAAACAAATTCACTCCAGTGATTTATTTAAGAAATTCCTAAAGTAGAGAAGAAGCCACATAAAAGACTTGAGGTTGTGGACCAGTTTAAAGAGTATGTTGTCAGTACAAGCTTAAAAAAAATAATAAAAATTTTAAAAAAACGCAAAACAAGGGAAAATGCATTTCCATAAATGGGAAGTTAGTGAATGTTTATGTCCAGAGATTTTCGCTGTTTTTCTCTCTGCCAAACAGGTCAGTGATTCAGTAAATTGGCAAAGGAAATCTCACATTTACTATTGTGTTACTCAGACATAGGAGTACATTGAATTATTTACACTTGTGGCATCTTGTTCACAGACATGGAAACAAAGCTTGCAGGGTGGATCCTTGTGGGACAGAGAATCATAAAACTATTTCTTTAGACCTGGTTCCTGTGCTAAAGCTTAACACTGTCACCAGAAATAAAGTGCTATTGGATATACAGTTTTTTTATTATATATTATGATAATGCTTAATAACCCCTACCCAGGAACATGACCCCATTGTGCTAGGTGCTGTTTACAGGAGAAAACAGTTCATGCCCCCCCTAAACAGTTACAATATAAGCTGATTATGTTGCAGGGGGGCATATTCCTACCTAAGTTAGTGTAGTAGCTAGCACATCTGCTTTCTGTGTAGAAAATCCTGGGTTCAAACCCCAGGGGGTTGAATTAGATGACCTTGTGAGAGGTCCCATCCAATCCTCTGATTCTATTCTAACTGTTTCATTTTCTGTCATCTAAAAAGCCTTTCCTGTGACTGATGAACATCGCCTCAGTGACAGAATCCTTATCCAAAGCTGTCAGAATGTCAGGACATTTGACTGTGGGAAATAAATTACATGGGTGTGATCTTCAGATAGTGCACAACAGCAAGGGGCATCTGAGCTATGCTACATTAAACCAGCAGAGTGAACTTTTAATTTAGGAGGCCAGCTGATGAATGCCAGCTGGTGGTTTGTTTGTTTGTTTTTTAAGTTTTAACCAGGGAAAATTGGCAGGAAATCAGTAAACTCTCCGAGCACTGGTTGTGAATTGGCTTTGCCCTGTTAGAAATGACTGTCATGTGCCATATACAGTGGTATCCTTTTTGGCAATTTTACCGAACAGCACTGCAGTCTGTTCAAGAAGGCAGTATAGCCCAGGTGTGGCCAAACTGTGGCTCAGGAGCCGCATGTGGCTCTTGAATGAAAAAGTGTGGCTCACAGAAGAACATCAGCAAATCAATTTAGCAGGTAAAAGTATATGGCTATATGCCTCAGTGCAGCTCTTGAAGGTTTAAGAATCAACTTGTGTGGCTCTTGAGATCCATAAGTTTGGCCACCTCTGGTAGCCTATCAGACTGAGCATAACACCAGGAGCAAGGAACTCTGATTTCCAGTCCTTTCTACATTTTCATGCATTTTCTACGCAGGTAGCATCAAGTCACATAAACTCTCTTTACTCATCTGCAGGGCAGGGTTAATACCTAGCTCACGACAGAGATTGTGGAGGATTTGTTAATGTGGGCCTTTTGTTACCTTTGCAGAAGAGAGGCCATGATGCCAGGAACTGAAGTTGGATGCTTTATTGTTTTAGCTGTAATGCAAAGAGAAACAAGTAAAAACCAGCAGTGAGCATTATTATAATGGCATCTTTAGCACATTTCAAATCCCCAAATTCCAAAAGCCCTTTAGCAATTTCAAGAGCAATGGGATTCTTTTGCTCCCTGCTGAATGGCAGCCACTTCTGTGGTGGAACATGGCAACCACTCATTGTTCTTACCACTACACATTTTCCCATGTTAGGAGTAGAAATGAAGATTAATTCCCTTGTGGGGAGCAAAGAAAAATGCTGCTAACTCTCATTGACAAGGTTCAGTGCCACTTTACTATTCTTGTTCTTTGTGGTGATCTTGTTGACCTACTTGAGCCTTCAGTGGAAGCAATTTTGCATAGATACAGTAGAAAGCATACTTGTAAAACTTATCAGTAGGACAGACAGTGTTCCATTGGCTTAGATCTGTTGTAGTAAATAGTCACAAATTAATGTATTGAGAAAAAGGAGACCAAAGCCCACAGGTAAGTGACAATGTGGGAGATCTGGGGGAAGGGATGGAACTTGGGGGGTGCTGGGACCGTAACACCAGGAATAAAAGAGAAGGTAGTTGGAACATGGGGGGGGTCAAATAATTGTCTAAAGTGTTCTACTGAAGCCCCAATACGTGAGGAGAGTGGGGGAGGACAACTCCAAGAAAAAATGCAAGGAGGTATATGTAATAGAATTGAAAATCAAAATGACAAAGTAGGGAAATCGGCCTGGAATCTTAGGTGCCTATACACAAATGCGAGGAGCATGGGAAATAAGCAGGAAGAATTGGTAGTACTAGCACAGACAAGGAACTATGATATCATAGGAATAACAGAGACATGGTGGGATAGTCTGCATGACTGGAGCTCTACCATGGATGGGTATAAACTGTTCAGGAAGGACAGACAGGGAAGAAGAGGGGGAGGAGTAGCATTATATGTAAAGGAGCTCTATGACTGCTCAGAGCTCCATTGTGGAAGTGGAAGCGTGCCAGTAGAAAGTCTGTGGGTTACACTGAGAGGGGAAAGCAACAAGGGGGATGTTGTGGTGGGGGTCTGCTATAGACCACCAGACTAGAATCAGGAGGTGGATGAGGTGTTCTATGGACAACTAGCGGAAGCTTCTAGATCACAAGCCGTGGAGCTCATGGGGGACTTCAATTACCCTGACATCTGCTGGGAGGCCAATACAGCAGTGCATGGGCAATCCAGAAAGTTTTTAGAGAGTGTTGGGGACAACTTTCTAGTACAAATGCTAGAGGAACCAACTAGGGGCCTTGCACCGCTCGACCTGCTGCTCACAAACAGGGAAGAATTGATCAGGGAGGTAGAGGTAAATGGCAAACTAGGCAGTAGTGACCATGACATGGTTGAGTTCAGGATGCT
>ML681971.1:14395146-14449971 GCA_007922195.1 Podocnemis expansa
GGCAAACTAGGCAGTAGTGACCATGACATGGTTGAGTTCAGGATGCTGATTAAAGGAAGGAAGGAAAGAAGCAAAACACAAACCCTGGACTTCAAAAAAGCAGATTTTGGCTCCCTCAGGGAACTGATGGGCCAGATCCCTTGGGAAGCTAATCTGAAGGGGAAAGTAGTCCAAGAGAGTTGGTTATATTTTAAAGAAACCCTGCTAAGGGCACAGGAAGTTGCCATTCCAATTAGGAGAAAGAACAGCAAACATGAAAGGCAGCCAGAATGTCTTAGCAGAGAACTCAGCTCTGAGCTTAAACATAAAAAGGAAGCTTACAGGAAGTGGAAGCTTGGTCAGATGACTAAGGAGGCATATAAAGATATTGCTAGGGACTGCAGGGATAAAATCCAAAAGGCCAAAGGACAAATGGAGTTGCGGCTAGCGAGGGATGTAAAGGATAACAGGAAGGGGTTCTACAAGTATGTTAATAACAAGAAGAGGCTCAGGGATGGTGTAGGTCCCTTGCTGAATGGGGCAGGCATCCTCGTGACAGAGGATGAGGGAAAAGCTGAAGTGCTCAATGCTCTTTTTGCTTCAGTTTTCACGGGCAGGGTCAGCTCCCAGCTCACTACCATGGGTGTGGCAGATTGGAGAGAAGAAGAGAGGTCCTTGGTGACGGAAGGTCAGGTTAGGGACTGCCTAAGGAAGCTGGATGTGCAGAAGTCGATGGGGCCAGACAAACTGCATCCAAGGGTGCTAAGGGAATTGGCTGATGAGACAGCAGCACCGCTGGCCATTATCTTTCAAAACTCATGGAGAATGGAGGAGGTGCCAGAGGATTGGAAAAAAGCAAATATAGTACCTATTTTCAAGAAAGGGAAAAAGGAGGATCCGGGGAATTACAGACCAGTCAGCCTCACCTCAATCCCTGGAAAAATTATGGAGCAGATTCTCAAAGAATCCATCTTCAAACACTTAAAGGAATATAAAGTGATCAGGAACAATCAGCATGGATTTACCAAGGGTAAACTGTGCCTGACAAATCTCATTTCCTTCTATGATCAGATGACTGGTTTTCTGGATGCAGGAAGAACCATTGATGTGATATACCTTGATTTTAGCAAGGCTTTTCATATAGTTTCCCACAGCATTCTCATTGGCAAATTAAGGAAGTATGGGTTGGACAGGTAGACCGTAGGATGGATAGAAAACTGGCTAGATCAACGGTTTCAGCATGTAGGAATCAATGGTTCCATGTCTAGCTGGCAACCAGTAACAAGTGATGTGCCCCAGGGGTCAGTCCTGGGGCCGGTTCTGTTCAACATTTTCATCAATGATCTGGATGATGGAATAGACTGCATTCTCAGTAAGTTTGCGGATGACACCAAGCTGGGGGGACCAGTAGACATGTTGGAGGGCAAGGACAGGATTCAGGGAGACCTAGATAAATTGGAACAGTGGGCCAATAGAAATCTCATGAGGTTCAATGAGGACAAGTGTAAAATCCTGCACGTGGGACGAAAAAAACCCATGCACTGCTACAGGCTGCGGAACATTCAGCTAAGTAGCAGCAGTGTAGAAAAGGACCTGGGGGTCATGGTGGACGGGAAGCTAGATATGAGTCAGCAGTCTGCTCTTGCAGCCAAAAAGGCCAATGTCATACTAGGCTGCATCAAAAGAAGTATTACCAGCAGATCGAGGGATGTGATCATTCCCCTCTATACTGCACTGGTGAGGCCACATCTAGAATACTGTGTTCAGTTTTGGGCTCCCCACTACAAAAAGGACAGGGACATGCTAGAGAGAGTTCAGAGGAGGGCAACCAAAATGATTAAAGGGCTGGAGCACAAGCCCTATGAGGAAAGACTGAAAGCATTAGGCTTATTTAGTCTGCAGAAGAGAAGATTGAGGGGGGATTTGATAGCAACCTTCAACTACTTGAAGGGATGCTCCAAGGAGGATGGAGCTTGACTATTCTTTGATAGTAACGGAGGACAGAACGAGGAGCAATGGTCTCAAGTTACAGTTAGGGAGTTCGGGGCTGGATATTAGGAAAAACTTTTTTACTAGGCGAGTGGTGAAGCATTGGAATGAGCTGCCGAGGGAGGTGGTGGAATCTCCATCTTTGGAGGTGTTTAAGGCCCAGCTGGATAAAACCATGACTGGGATGGTTTAGTGGGAGTGGTCCTGCTTCTGGCAGGGGGTTGGACTAGATGACCTCATGAAGTTGCTTCCAACCCTATGATTCTATGATTCTATACTGAAAAAGGCAAGTGAATGTAAAGTACTTTGCTTTATTTTTTAACAAGGAACAAATCTGAGTGAGAAATTTAATAGTAACTTTGTGCAATTATCCTACTTCACAGGCTATAGCAATCACAATGTTAATATGCAGGGTTTGGCATTTGAACCATGAAATATCAATGCACAATTTTAGGAATAATTAATTTAAGGCTGAAAACCATCAATCCCAGGTGAATTTTTAAGGAAACACAGTGTGACGCAAAAAGTATAGAGGGTAGAGGGAAAAATAAACCTAATATGTTTTGAAATAAAATAAATGCTTGGAAGTTAGTATAGCTGTTGATACTCTGAGAAAATCTCTAACCAAATTAATGGATGATAAGTATATTTGTTGTAGGTTTAGTGTATTTTACTACATAAGCATGTCTAAGAATTTTAAACACAATTTATTAAATCTAATAGAGTATGAAACTTAACAGTATGGTGTTAGAATGACTAAAGAAGAACCTCACCCTGCCTGCTAACTATTTCATTATCTGAGCTTGTGCTTTTCCAAAAACATCCTCACCTCCAAATATGACTGAAGAGAGAAAATTGTCCTCTGGTAGATGGCTTGATAAAGTTTAAAAACAGGTCAATAATTTAGATTGTAAAGCCAATGATAACAAAAGATTTACTGATATGAATCATGTAATCACCAAAAAATCTGTTGATGGAGAGTTCCATTTGTCCTTTGCTAGGATCAGAGGCCAAACTTGCTGTACTTGGCTCTGGTAAGCTGTACGACTCTTAGCTCTAAATCAGCAAAGCACTTAAGCACATTTAATTTTAAGATCATGCTTGTGTCTATCCCTGTTCAGCAAAGACATGCTTTAGTTCCTGTGGGAATTAAGAAAAGTCCTTTGCCCTCTCCCCCTCAGGAGGTCAGATTAGATGATCACAATGGTCCCTTCAGGCTTTATAACCCGTGAATCTGTGTAAACATTTAAGGATGTGATTAATTCCCACTGATGTCACTAGTCAACTGACAAGGGATGCACATACTGTATTAAGTACATATTGAGTAAACAGATGAAACAGGGTCAAGACCCTAAGTGTGAAATTAATTTCCATCACCCCCATTACCCTGTCTTGACAGTTCTCCTGGTCCATTTCTCCCCAAATCTGTAAACCACTTTAAAACCTCCCTCCCCAACGGGTGGTTAATATTTATAGAGCACCAAGGTCTGTGCTAGGTATGTTTACGTGTATAAAGTGAGTGTTTTCTTCTGTTGAGTTTTGTGGTTGTTGTGGGTTACAATATGAACTTTTTGTCCTTGTTTAGGAGGTTTATGTCTGCCCTCCTGCCCACAGGGATGGAGACCTCAGTTTGTGGTAGGTTCTGAGAGTTGAACCTTGGACCATAGGCTCCAGAGTTTATGGGCAAATTCTCCCTCTGTGAAGGAGCATGTTCTAGCTGTGTGGAAGGCATCTGGGTTTAAAAATGAGGTGTACAACTCTTTCTTGAGCAAGGCTTTTGTGGTGGTGTTTGCCCTGCTTAGCCTCAGCAGGTGATTATGCACAATGTTTTTGTCCCTCTCAACATCTGCAGTTAAAGTCACTCTCTAATATACCTCCTGTTTCAGGAAAGGAGCAGTTGGCTAGAGACTTGGCAAATTATGAGGAGAATTCCTTTGGATTGTAAAGCCCTGGAGGTTTGTTATACCTAGTCATTTTGAAGGTTGATAAATAGGATGTCAAACAATGCTTCCAACAGTTCACAAGTTTCCTTGAAGTGTAGTATTGGGAAGTGTGACTATGACTGCATTTGTTGCCACTTGTGCTGTAGGGATTTGACTCATTTAGTCAGTCAGTGCTCGCAGAAGAGGCAGGCTGCCCCTGGTAATGGTAACCCCCCTGTGTCTGGGCATGGGCGGGTTTCTGAAAAAAAAACTCAGGGCAGGGTGGCTGTGGCAGAGACTGGCACCCACCAGGCTTCAGATGGGGGTGCTGGTTGTGAGGGGTTAGTACCCCCCTTTGCAACCTGGAAAACACAGCACTCCTGGTTCTGTGTGGTCCTGACTGGCCTCTCAGGCAGAGCCTGACTACAAAATGGAGGCTGAGCCTGTTGCTATGGGATGCATCACCTTGGAGACAGCTTGTGGGGAAGGCATCAGAGTAAAATGGAGGAGAAGGAAGCTCCCTTTTCTGAGGGTGCAGCAAAGTGGGGTAGGTTGGTCAGTGCAGTTGGGAAGCACAAGGCAAAAAGTGTGGTTGGGGGGCATGGCGAATTCTCACATTGTAGTTTTCCCTCCTCTGTCCCAGCAGCTCCATCCTTCCAGTGTCTCCAAGCTGTCCACTTGAGGACAGTCTGGAAGGGTGGGGGATGACGAACCCTCAAAATTTTTGTTTCGGTTCTGACCTCCCTGAGCAGGGGTATGTCATGGACCCTGTTGGTAAGCTGCTGGCTGAGACAAGGGAAAACAGAGTAGTGCGGGCAGATTGGTTTCCTGACACTAGTCTGGTTTTGTTGTTTGCTTGGCATACTCTGAGATGGGTCTCTGTGTCTGATTTTTGACAGACGGAAGTGGCATAGATTGAAAATGGATGACAACAGTGCATATCCCTTTGTCCAGGGGTAGGCAACCCCTGGCACATGTCCTGAGGGTGGCACACAAGCCAATTTGTAGCAGCACAGGGTGCCCTGTGTGTCACCACCCAGACTACTGCTCCTGCCACTGAAAGCCACTCCAGGCAGCTTCTTTCTGCGGTGTGCCTGGGTACCCCCACCCCAACCACTGCCAAAGTGAAATGCTCTGGACGGCTTCCTTCTGTGCCATTCCTGGGGATCTGTCCCCAGGCACACTGCAGAAAGACGTCACCTAGAGCGTTTTGCCTAAGAAACACCTCCCCAACTCCACAGGTGACTGCCACTTTTTTTTGGTGGAGGGGGCAGCTGAACCTGGCTGAGGGAGAGAGGGGGAGGTAAAGTGGCCTTTGACCAATGGCAATGCTGGGGATTGATAGATATGGGGGGGGGGAAGAGGTTTAACTTTTGTTTGAGGTTTAGGTGGTGGGTTTGTCTGTCCTTTTTTATTTTTTTTTTCCCAATGGTACTGGGCTGACGGATAATTTTACATAGGCTGTGTTCACACAGCCTCCTTATTTCGAAACAACGGAGGTTGTTTTGAAATAAGGTTTTGGCTGTTCACACAATGCATGGTTGTTTCGAAACAAGTTAAACCTAGTCTGTGGGCGAAACAACGTTGTTTCACAATGGTTCTTTCGAAACAACGCCGTGCAAACGTGTTGTTTCGAAACGACAGTGAGTCGTTTTGAAATAACTGTTGTCTAGAATCACTATTTCGATTCCGGCTTTTTTTCCTTATTTCGGATTAACATTTTGTTAATTCAAAATAAGTTGTTTCGAAATAAGCGTTATTTTGATATACGGTTGTTTCGAAACAACCGTATCGAAATAACCCACTGTGTGGGAACATAGCCATAGAGTCTAAGGTCAGAAGGGACCAATATGATCTTCTAGTCTGCCCTCCTACACAATGCAGGCCACAAAACCTCACCCACACACTCTTGTAATAAACCTTTAACTTATGACTGAGTTATTAAAGTCCTCAGGTCATGATTTAAAGACTTTAAAGAACAGAGAATTCACTACCAAGTGAGCCAGGCCCCATGCTACAGAGGAAGGTAACCCCCCCCACCCGAGCCCTTGCCAATGTGCCCTGGGGGAAAACTCCTTCCTGACCCCAAATATGGCAATGAGTTAAAATCCTGAGCATGTGAGGAAGTCTCACTAGCCAGACACCCAAGAAAGAATTGTCTGTAATAACTCAGAACCCACCCCAGCTACCCTCCCTTCTCAGGTCACTGGCATATCCACTGCCAGTAATCCAAAAATCAGTCAGTTTCCAAAGTAGGCCTTCCCATCATACTATCCCCTCCATAAATTTACCAAGCTCAGTTTTGAAGTCAGCTAGGTTTTTTGCCCCCCACACCTCCTCTTGGAAGGCTGTTCTAGAACTTTATTTTTTTGATATCTAGAAACCTGCATCTAATTTCAAGCCTGAATTTCCTGATGGACAGTTTGTATCTACTTGTTCTTGTGTCTGCATTGGCGCTGTACCCAAATAATTCCTCTGTCTCCCTGATATTTATCAATCTGATATATTTATAGAGACTAATTATGTCTCCCCTCAACTGTCTTTTGATTAGGCTAAACAAGTCAAGCTCTTTAAGTCACCTCTCATAAGTGCAGCCAAATTCTGTAATTCTTTAGGAATCTGGAATAGCCAATATAGACCAATTTGAAGGACAAGTGTTCTTACTCCAGATTGACTACAGGTTTGTTAATTAAATAGGACTTCCTCCCTGAAAACAAGCGGTCAAGGAGTACTCAGATTGAGATTTTATAACAGTTCTTTATTGCTAGCTGCATAAAGCTAGTCATGGATAAGAATACAAATGAATACAATGTGGAATAAATGGTAAAAAAATACATCAATACATTTCTATAATGACTATCAGCAGTATTGCTGCTAAGATTTCCTATCTTTAAGATACAATTGTAAAAGTTATACTCACACTCGAAGTGAAGATAAGTTGAAGTACTGAACTAACAATTCTAACACTAGCCCACTAAAATAAAACAAAGAAACCCAGCTGAATGAAGTCAGGTAAAGTGTTGCTGTAGGCCTGTGCAGTTTTCTCTTGTGTTGTTTGAATTCATCAGCTGGAAGTTGGAAGCTTCAACCCCTCTGCAAATTTTGGGGCTTTAAATACCCTTTTTGCACAGTATGGGGGGGGATTACCTTTTATACCATTCCAAAAATAAATTGAATTATCTCATTCTTCCTGGCCCAAATATGGGTGTTTTCCAGAAATTGCTGGGGGTACTCTCAGATTATTGGTTCAGGGGTCTATTGACGTCTATTTTCTAGCATATTCTCCCATTTTCTTGTTTACCAGCTTGTGGGTTTTGTGGTGGGTTTGCAGAGATATTGGGTTTATCTGCAAAGCATGATCAAAACCCAACTTGCCAAATTCTCCGTGGCTGATGCTGACCTCTCACCTAGTTAGCTTTCTCCTATTGCATAGACGGATGCAAACCTTGGTTTGCAAAGCTTGCAGGATCTTATCCTATTGCATAGCAAACATACTTATAATCTTTGCAAACTGAGTCACTCCTTGCAAAGATCTGCAGGATGCATGCATTTCAGCTTATGGAAAGAACTAATACCAAGCTTCTTACTATAGAACCAAAGTTTCTAGGTTTTATAATAAAAAGAAAATATACCTATATAAAATAGGGAGAGGATAATATATGCATGCAAGCCCAATATAGGGTATAGCCAAAGGCTACATATGGCAGATTTTCCATTGCATGGAACACCCTTGTAGCCCTTCTCTGCACCTTTTCCAGTTTGAATTCATCTTTCTTAAACCTGTGGCTCTTTGAATGTAAATTGATACAGGGACATCAAAAAAACTTATGGCTGTGTGGCTCTTTTTGAGTGCCTGTCCCAGAAGCTGATATAGTGATTTTTCCAAGACACACACACAAATGGTGACAACCGAATGACTGGCTTGCTAGCGGGAGTGGGTTTTTTTCTCACTCATGGTTCTGCTGCAAGCACAAGGGTTTGTGAACATGGTAAAGCTTAAACCAACAAGGAGCCTGGTGGCACTTTTAAAGACTAACAAATTTATCACCCAAGCCATCTTCAAGCATCTGATGAAGTGAGATTTTCTCTCACGAAAGCTCATGTGATAAATAAGTTCATTATTCTTTGAAAGTACCAGCAGATAACTTTGTTTGTTTGGCTGAACTAGACTAATACGGCTCCGCCTTTGGAATTTGTCATCATGCAGGGTAAAGCTGGATTCGTTGCTTGTGCAGCAAGTTGTGCCAGCCCACTTGTTGATTATTAGAGATACTTTCGAGGGTTAATAATAATAACCATAATAATTAATATTGTTTATGCTGTTACTGCAGAGAAAGATGAGGTGTGGTTATTTATTTATTTATTTATTTATTTATTTATTTTCAGAGCTTGGGTTCTCTTCCAACAAATCATTATGAAATGCGATATCTTAGTTGGGGAGTGATTTTAATTGTATTTTTAATGAGTGGTTGGATAACAATAATTTGGGATTGCATCCTTTCTCTGCTCAGTGACTTGCTACTCAGTGATGAGGCTTCTGATCTGAATGTTATGAGGCAACATTTTCACCCTTATATACAAAAGCACACTTAGCTGAATGCTAGTGCCCATTCTTTCTCTTTGTCCTGCTTGGACCATTTTTGTGTTTTTACTCATCATTTTGTCTTCTTTTTTCCCCCAGGTGTCTTGTCCCTTGTGATGGAGCATCCTCCCCACACTGCCAAATTAGGAATTAACAAAGTCCTAGGGAGATTGTGCAGCCTAGGGAGCAGTAAGTTGGAGCAAGGCTGAATGGAGCAGCCAATCAGGGTCCAGCAGGCTCACATCAAAGGGAGCTTCAGGGCTGCACAGAGTTAGCTGCTGCAAAGAGCCCAAGAACAAATGACTGCATTCCTAATGAACTACAAGGGGTAGTACTTTGTACAGAAGAGCTACTTAGCAAGAACCAAGAGAGAGAGAACTTGGCTAGCTACTGGGATTTGCAGACTTGAGGGCCTCAGAAGAGAGTGAAGGTTCACAGAGTCCCTGGGCTTGGACCTGGATAAGTGTATGGGCCTGGGTCCTGCCCCCAGCTCACCACTGGAGAACTGACTATGCTACAAAACTGGGAGCTACTTCCCCTTTTCTCCACCCTCTAGAAGGAGGAAAACGTGGATACTGATACAGCCAGAGGGCTGAATCATGAAGAGGATGCTGTAGTAATAGGCCTGAGGCAGGTCTGCAGGTGGTGATGAAGATGGGTGAGGCACCATCAGGAGAGGATGCATTAGGCAGCAGAGCTAATCCTAGCAATGGCCAGCAGGAGGTGTCAGTGTGGTGAGTGAGCCCCATCACATCACTGTTCATATTTCAGATCATGGTTTGGTCTTTTTTTGTGTTGTCTCTGCTTTCTATACATATTGTCATTTTAACATCCATCTTTTACAAGATGTTTGCTTGTGTGACACTTTCAGTTCCCTCAAAAAATGTTTTCCTCTCCTTTAGGCAGGGGTGGGAGATGTATATAACTAATAATAAATGGGATTTTTCCCTCAGCAAAACACACAGCAGAGAAACCTAGGGCTCTGCCAGAGGGTGGAGGAATTAGTTCGGGGTTCTGGAACATCAAAAAGCGTTTCATGGCAGTTGATGCTGCGTTGTGTGAGAGCCTGACATATAAAAAACAGAACTTGCAGGGCCTGTTGGATAACGAAGTTCAGGATGCTCTAGATAAGGTCCTATTTCAGTGCCTTTCTCAAATGTATGTGCCTATTCAGATTTTCTTCAGCCTGGAGAAGAAATATGTAGCCAAGCGCTTTCAGATCCTGTGAGGATTAGGAACTTTGTAGTGATTTTTGTAGTTTTGCATGCCTGTGTGTCTGAGACTCAGCAGGTTTGATCTTCAAACTGGATGTGAACAGAGTTGAACATGATCTGATACTGGCTTTAAGGCTCTGGGACTTATGCTATAACTGGATGATATTTTAG
This sequence comes from Podocnemis expansa, assembly GCA_007922195.1. NCBI lineage: Eukaryota > Metazoa > Chordata > Testudines > Podocnemididae > Podocnemis > Podocnemis expansa. The sequence goes on from ML681971.1 coordinate 14,405,004, forward strand.
GTCAGAATTGGGAGGGAGCTATGGAAAAGTGGGAGGAGAGGTTGCAAACGTGGAAGGGGTGTTCTCTTTGACACTCCATCCAAGGGTGGGTGTTAGTCAATAATAATTTAAGTGCCTCCATGTTGTAGCTTAAGTGTATTGTTTTGGGCCCCCTCCACTCATTTCTAAAAAAAAGTTCAGATTATTTTGAACTCTTTCTGGGATGGCCATAATTGTCTGAGGCAGAGTGGTCTGTATCTGCCTGTTGTGGAAGGGATCCAAGGTTGTCTTGGTCAGCTGAGGAGAGTCGCTACTTTTTGGTTAGTCTCTGCAGCAGCTATTTAGGATGAGCCTGTTGCCTGAAATCAGCTGGCTTTTGTGTTTTGATTTTGATCAGGAACTTTTTTTTTTGCAGAACGCTGGAAGCCTCAGTTTTGAGATACTGCCCAGTTTGTACTTTGAAGCCTTTTTACTTCTTGGAGAGTTTTTAAGCTATGGCTATAGGATTGGCAGCTGAAATTCCAAACCTGCTTGCTGAACCCATTGTTTATAATCCCGCTGTAAGCATTCCTAGTCCTGTTTCTAGGCGTCTTGTCTCTTTCATTATTGCAGCAGGTCTAACAAAACTGGTTCATTTAACTGATCTTTACTAATTTCACATGTGCCTCAGCTTAGCTGTCAAGCTTGGTTTTCATTCCATTTGCTGGGATCCTCAGTCTTTATTACAGGTGGAATTAGCATTTCCTTGAGACATTATAGCCCATCTGGACAGGTGCCTCCTTGGGTGAGCCATTTCTTATTACACTAACATTAGCTTTCTTGCCTCTTACTCCTGCTGTAGATTGGAAGGTTGGCAGGTCTGGTAGTTTGCTTGCCTTCAGTGGGTCTTTGAATTTACTTTTAATAGCTTGGGCCATAAGTCATATATGCTTATGGTAAAGATTCGGCATTTTCCAGTGCTTGTTGATTATCCCACTACAATATGGAGAGAATAGCTTCTGGTGGCTGACTCCATCCGTCCATTCTGGCAAACTGCACACAGTCCTCTGAGGGGTGATCTCCAATAGACAGTTTTTTCTGGGGTATTCCCACTAATGTGTTTGTGCATTGCTTGACACTTTGGGTGTCCTGATTATGTTCTTTCTGTGACATGGGGGAGACAGTTTTTCATATCTCTTGATTGTGCTTGGTTATAGATATTTTTTTTTTTTTTACATCTGGGTATTTTTCAGTTACAGTCCCTTGATTTTTTTCCCCTCCTGTTTTGTATTTACTTTTATTGTTTAAGTATAGGTTCAGAAACTTTACTTTGGATCAAGCAAAGATGGTCATTTTAAAAAGTTGACTATGTAAATGATTTGGAAGTGGGGTTGCCAATGCTCTCCAGTTTTGTAAATTTTTAATGGTTTCATGCCTACATTTGGAATTTAGATTTTATACTCATCCCAACTGGACCAATTTATTCACTGGTAGGCTATGAAATTGCACATTGAACTGTTCAGAATGGACAACTGGGTTCTTCTGGTTTTACCGTATTTCAATACTGATATCTTATAAGTGTTTTTAAAAGTCTATAGCTCACTGTTCATTCTGGCTCTGATCTCTGATTCCATACTGATTTTGTTTAACCTCTACATCTCTTTTCTATAATTTATTCTGACAAGTTCTAGTGGGGTAGGCATGTTAGTCTAGTTCAGTAAAACAAACAAGGAGTCTTGCGGCACTTTTAAAGACTTAACAAATTTATTTATTTCATGAGCTCTCATGGGAGGGAAAGCTCATGTGATAAATAAATTTGTTAGTCTTTAAAAGTGCCACAAGAATCCTTGTTTATAGGTTAATTAATACATACTAGCCTTCTTTCTCCTTCCCTCACTGTCTAGTCATTTAGTAACCCTTAGCTGTTCAACCCTTTCCTAGTTTGTTCTCTCTCTCTTTTGATAATCTTTGGTGTCTGCACTCAAACCCTATTCCTCTGCAAAAACAGAGCAGTTCACTAGAGGTTCACTGGTTAGGTCAGTAGGCTGAGAGGTTCCTGGGGTTATGAATGTTTGTTTCACAGGCAAGGTCCATGTCAGAAGAAGCACCGTCCCCTCAGTTAACCTCCTGGATGGATTAACATTAACCCTCTTTATATCCAGGTGTGATTTCTACAGACCAAATCTGTAGAACATTGTCTGGGTACTGTGAATGCTGCTGCCCACGCCTTTACCCGTTCTGTGAAATGATACAGCATTTCAGTCTCTCATCTTGGCAACTGTGACATTTTCTGAATATGGTTTATTTGAAAACTGTCTTAGAACTATAGGGTGTCTCTTGAAGTTATGAGGGGTTTCCTGGTCCTGCTTGAGTCTGATCACGTCCTTACCTGGCCTCAGCTTGCAGTCTGGAAAGAGGCAGCCTACAATAAGTTTGGGGTAAATTGAGCCTCTCTTCTATAGGGAGCAGCCTGCTTTGTCTCTTTCAGGTTTTGGTTCTATTAGCAGGGGTTAAAGTACAATTTGGTGGGCCCCAGAACCCTCCTGATCGTGTAGGCCCACTTCCCACATGGATCACCCCCACACCCCAGCCCCTTCCCCTCCAAACACCAGCCCCCCACCCCAGCTCCTGCCCCCCAAACACCTTCCCTCCACCCCAGCTCCTGCCCCCAATATTCATTCCCATTTCCCCAAAATCCACCCCAGACCCTAGTGCCAACCCCTGAAATCCACCCCCAATACCCAATCCCCTGTCCCCAGTACCCACCCCCAGCCCACAGTACCACCGCCAGTACCCATCCCCAGTACCCACTCCCAGCCCCCAATGCCCCTGCAGTGTGAGCCGGCCACCCCAGTACTTACCAGGGGTGGTGTGGCTGTGCAGGAGGCGGTAGGCCCCAGGTCAGGCTGCAGCATGGCCTGGGCCCAGCTGGGTCATGGGGAGTGGAGGCAGACCCCACGTTGGGGCGGGGCCTTGAAGGGGCAGGGTTTGGGGTTTGTTCCCTGTCCTGGAACACCCCCCCCCCCCGCCCTGCCAGAACACAGGGGAACGCTGTTCCGGTGCCCAGTATTTTTAGCGGCCCTGCGTTCAGGCCCCTAAAAATAGAAAATGGTGCTGGAAAGCTGCCTTCTGGGGCCTGCTGTTTTTCAGTGGTGGGACCCGGAATGCAGCGTTCTGGCACCATTTTTTATTTTTAGGGGGCCTGGAACACTCAGCCCCTAAAAATAGTGGGCCCTGGAATGGCATTCCAGGCCATTCTGACTAACTTTACCCCCTGTCTAATATATGAAAGCTGTGGCTTTTATTAACTAAAGTAAGGTAATGTTGTAACCTTCCAAAAGGAGTAAATCGTTTTTCATAAAACTATTGTTTGTAGACCATGAGCATAGCCACAAGATGTTAAATCATTGAAAAATATGGACCTGTCTCAGTTCTAGTAAAGGGGGAGTAAATAAGTATCAGGCCTTATGACTTTTTTAAATTTATTTTTCCTACTGAATTATCTGTGGCTATAGTTTCAAAAGGCGGGGGAAAGTACACAGATATGGTTTTAAGTTATACTCTGTGTTCTTGAGTTCAGAGAGTTTTAAGAGAAATAAAGAAAAATGAGATTAAGATGGAGGGAAGCAGAGCTTTGCTTAATATAAGTAACTATGGATTGAATAAAAGAAAATAAAAATTGCAGGTATGAGAAAATTGACCAATGAAGGAGGTCTCAGTTCCAATTCCAGAGTAAGAAAAACACTCCTGTTCCTTTCTGGTTTTAGGCTGCATTTCACAGGCACTGTGAATGGCTTAGCAGGGAACTCTGCTCTGAGCTTAAACATAAAAAGGAAGCTTACAGGAAGTGGAAGCTTGGTCAGATGACTAAGGAGGCATATAAAGATATTGCTAGGGGTTGCAGGGATAAAATCAGAAAGGCCAAAGGGCAAATGGAGTTGTGGCTAGCGAGGGATGTAAAGGATAACAAGAAGAGGTTCTACAAGTATGTTAGTAACAAGAAGAGGATCAGGGATGGTGTAAGTCGCTTGCTGAATGGGGCAGGCATCCTCATGACAGAGGATGAGGGAAAAGCTGAAGTGCTCAATGCATTTTTTGCTTCAGTTTTCACAGGCAGGGTCAGCTCCCAGCTCACTACCATGGGTGTGGCAGCTGGGAGAGAAGAAGAGAGGTCCTTGGTGACGGAAGGTCAGGTTAGGGACTGCTTAAGGAAGCTGGATGTGCACAAGTCCATGGGGCTGGACGAACTGCATCCAAGAGTGCTAAGGGAATTGGCTGATGAGATAGCAGCACCGCTGGCCATTATCTTTCAAAACTCATGGAGAAGGGGGGAGGTGCCAGAGGATTGGAAAAAAGCAAATGTAGTACCTATTTTCAAGAAAGGGAAAAAGGAGGATCCGGGGAATTACAGACCAGTCAGCGTCACCTCAATCCCTGGAAAAATTATGGAGCAGATTCTCAAAGAATCCATCTTCAAACACTTAGAGGAAAATAAAGTGATCAGGAACAGTCAGCATGGATTTACCAAGGGTAAATCATGCCTGACCAATCTCATCTCCTTCTATGATCAGATGACTGGTTTTCTGGATGCAGGAAGAACAATTGATGTGATATACCTTGATTTTAGCAAGGCTTTTGATACGGTTGCCCACAGCATTCTCATTGGCAAATTTAGGAAGTATGGGTTGGATAGGTGGACTATAAGGTGGATAGAAAACTGGCTAGATCAACGGTTTCAGCATGTAGGAATCAATGGTTCCATGTCTAGCTGGCAACCAGTAACGAGTGATGTGCCCCAGGGGTCAGTCCTGGGGCCGGTTCTGTTCAACATTTTCATCAATGATCTGGATGATGGAATAGACTGCATTCTCAGTAAGTTTGCGGATGACACCAAGCTGGGGGGACCAGTAGACATGTTGGAGGGCAAGGACAGGATTCAGGGAGACCTAGATAAATTGGAACAGAAATCTCATGAGGTTCAATGAGGACAAGTGTAAAATCCTGCACGTGGGACGAAAAAACCCCATGCACTGCTACAGGCTGCGGAACATTCAGCTAAGTAGCAGCAGTGTAGAAAAGGACCTGGGGGTCATGGTGGATGGGAAGCTAGATATGAGTCAGCAGTGTGCTCTTGCTGCCAAAAAGGCCAATGGCATACTGGGCTGCATCAAAAGAAGTGTTATCAAGGGATGTGATCATTCCCCTCTATTCTGCACTGGTGAGGCCACATCTAGAATACTGTGTTCAGTTTTGGGCTCCCCACTACAAAAAGGACAAGGACATGCTAGAGAGAGTCCAGCGGAGGGCAACCAAAATGATTAAAGGGCTGGAGCACAAGCCCTATGAGGAAAGACTGAAAGCATTAGGCTTATTTAGTCTGCAGAAGAGAAGATTGAGGGGGGATTTGATAGCAACCTTCAACTACTTGAAGGGATGCTCTAAGGAAGATGGTGCTCGACTGTTCTCAGTAATAACAGAGGACAGAACGAGGAGCAATGGTCTCAAGTTGCGGTTAGGGAGGTTGAGGCTGGATATTAGAAAAAACTTTTTTACTAGGCGAGTGGTGAAGCATTGGAATGAGCTGCCGAGGGAGGTGGTGGAACCTCCATCTTTGGAGGTGTTTAAGGCCGGGCTGGACAAACCATGACTGTACTTTCTGTAATTCTGTAGGATTGTTCCTTAAAAATTTCTCTTGATGCTTGTGAGTAACTCCTCCTCTCTTCCACTCACTTCCATCACATGCAGTACAACTATGAAAAGAATATTTAAACCCCATTAGATGTGGCCAATCATTTGAAAACTCTGCAAATGGTTACTGAGAATCTGAAAAGTCCCTTTTCCAGTAATATTATATACTGAACACTGTACCAGTGAATGCATTAAAGATATGATAATAGGGGCCGTATTTATATCTTTAGGTAGAGAGAAAAAGTGACTTCTTCTTGAGATTTTATTTTTTCTTTCCTGGCTTCTGACGTCATGTGATAGGTAGGAATCTCACTTTCATTTAAAAACAGAAACCTGGAAAGAATAACTGGAAAATTTGACCATTGTGCATTATTAAAGGCTCAAGTAAATAAAAGCCAGTGTGTGTTTAAAACAAACAAATGAGACTTACGATTTTTAAGTCAATTTCATTATTTTGGAGGGCCTGACTCCTGATTTTTGAGTGTATAGTGGGCAACTGTAGACACTGAACTAAGCAGCATCAAATGAGACCTTTGCTTTTCAGCAATTTTGGCATGTTCCTGTTCAGCTATGAAAGTTAATGTTGGTGGTTTAGGGATGTTTATTAATAACTTCAGTAGGCTTTGGATCAGGCCCTTAGTGAATTGATTTACATGGCTCAATTGCCTAAAGAGCATAGAATTCTCAATCAGACTGGATTGAAACTTCCGTTTGTTGTTTATTTTTCTCGTTTGACTTATTCTTTCATCACCAGGGGACTATGCCACAAAAGCTAATGTCTATACAGGCATGGAGGGGTTCTCCCTTCAGCACACGCCTAGAAGGGCTGTAAAAGCCCCTTAAACAGCAAGGGAAGAATTATGGTACTGTAGATAAATAATTAACAGTAATTATTAAACATCCCTAGGCTGTATCTGAGAGGGCTGTCTCGTGGAGATGCAGCACCCAATCTCAGACCCAAAGCTTTTCGGCTTGGAAAGTTATTTTACATGAGCATGGAGAAGTAGTCATCAAGATATGAAGAATGAACCTAAAAATCGATGTACCTAAAGAGTTAAAAATGTGTTTAGATCTATTGGTAGATAGAAGGTGTGCACTAAACAAAACTTCAAGGAGCAAAAGATTTGGAGCAAAAAGACAAGTGTCCATTAAAAAATAGAAAACTATGAAGCAGGAGCGTCGCTGCCCCGGGGAAAGGACCCAGGGCACCAGCCCAGGCCCCGTCCCCTACCCGGAGGCCATGTGGGTGGCTGGGCTCCGGATCCCCAGCCCGATCGGGCTGGAAACCGGGAGAGGCGGAGCCCAGCCAGACCCTGGGCACTGGCACCGGGATTCGGGGCATGGGCCCTGTCTGCCCGGCGCCAGCGACGCCCCTGCTATGAAGTGTGTTCTCTTCCTTACACTAGGCCAAAGTCGTCATTTTAATTTTGTGGACCTTAAGATTCACTGTAAGAGGCACCAGTTTAAAACACAGGGAATGCTTTCTAAACATTTTGGGTAGCATAGGACTCAAAATAATTGTGTGCACCAGAAAGGGACAGAGGACACCACAATGCTTTTTGAATCTGGGCTTTCCCCCAAAATACTGCACGAGAAGTAGGCAAGGAGAGAGTCTTTGTTAATGAAAGACTCAAGGTTTTTAAAACAGATTCTGTGTTTCCATTTCCCATGGAGGAAATCCCTAAACAAAAGTCTGACCATATAGAATCTTATTACATCCTTCCAGATTCAGATTAGGAAAGCATCAAGTGCTTAATTTTGCATCTTCTCTCTAAATTGCAAATTTAGTATATAAACAGCTGCAAAAATTATAAATTCCATGTCCTGTAATGAATACAGATCAATTAAGGTGAGGAGCGGAAATAATTTACAGGATATGTCATAAACAAAAATAGATTTACATGGAGTTGTATCAATTGAAACACAATCATCAGTCTGGAGGCTGTTTTGGATGGTTTTCAAGCAACTTGGAGATGAAAAAGACAGGGAGACAACATAATAAACTGAACATCTTTATTTGTAAGTCAACTAAGACATATCACTGAATCCCAGCTGGTATAATAATTCCCTCTCTACTTACACAACTCCACAATACTGACAAATCTAAATATGAAGAAGAAAAATATCTCCAGAAGGCTGTTATTTCATTGCCTGAATTGTGTCAGGGAAGTGTAAATATAATCACATTTTATCCTCCAATCTGATATGGATTTCAGTGGCAGAGATCACAGCACGCCATGCCTTGATTGATAATAACTCCCTTGTTACAATGAGTAATATATTCAAAGGGGAGAGAGCAGTTCAGTTCATGATAACTACTAGGCAATTCTACCAAAATCCAGCATCTCTCTCTGTGTATGGTGATAAGTTCCAGAAAGGGAGCTGTGTTCAGTCGAATTCAGCAAAACAAACAAGGAGTCCTATCATGTGATAAATAAATTTGTCACTCTTTAAAAGTGCCATAGGTCTCCTTCTTTGTTCTGTCTGTGTAGAGAAGAACGGGTAAACTTCAAGGAGAAAAAACAAGGAGTTGTGTGGCACTTGAAGACTAACAGATTTATTTTTCGCATGAGCTTTCGTGGGAGAAAATCCAATTTCATTGCCATAGGGAATGGACCATTTTAAAGAAATCCCTTCTAGAAACATTCTGAATGCAGCGCCTCGAGTCACATAATTTGAGAAATGTTGCCACTTTTTCCTGTCTCTACCTTGATAAGCAATTTACTTTTTTAAATGTGTCCTTTGCTAAGTAATTCTGATCAATAATTCTTGGTGTGCAGCTCCTTCAGGCCTAAAGATGGTCACATGGCTTGCATGGGTATTATTTTTGACCCTTAAATAAGAGTTAACACTAAAATTCAAGCATTATTTCAGAGACCATGGTCCCATCATCCAGTGTGACCCCCAGTGGCAGCTATGCTCTTCAAGGAAGATGTAGCTGAAAAGACTCAACTTTTAGGGTATGAGTTGCTAGGGAAAGAATTTCAAAAGGGATAGCCGTGTTAGTCTAGTCCAGTAAAAAAACAACAAGCAGTTGTGTGGCACTTTAAGACTTTGAAGCATCTGAGGAAGTGAGATCTTCTCCCACGAAAGCTCATGCAAAAAATAAATCTGTTAGTCTTAAAGTGCCACACAACTGCTTGTTGTTTTTTTAGGGAAAGAATATTTTCATCAGTGGGATTGTAGCAAAGAAATAGATGAAACTGCCAGCTGTTGGAGATGCACTTCCTGTAATATCTTTCTCAATGCCTGTTTATTTTAAAGACTGTTCATAAAAGCCTTAACTGTACCATATCCTGCATCCCTGGAGCCCAGAGGTATGAAGATTTGGCACCATTTGTATTGAATTCATTCTGCCTCTCTTTCTCTGGAAGTTGGAAAGAAAGGTGATTGGTGATTTAATAGTGTGATGGGTAAATGCTGATAGCTGATATATTTAACACTTTCAACTTTGACTGACCATTTTTCTTTCTTTGTGTTTACACTCGGGTACCTTTGGTGGTATGAGAACAAACTTTTCCATGAACCAAAGGATTTACTCTGTAAATTGTGAGGATCAAGGAAAGCACATTGGGGGGCCAGAAGTCTTACAAAAGAGTAAGTTAGCAAGACAAGAATAGCTCTTTACATGTCCTCCTAATTATTCTACATCATTTGGAAAGTGGTGCCCCAAAGTATGGCACTCCCATTCAAATGAAAGCAGATCACTTGGGAGAAGTAAGATTGATAAGCCCACTCCAAAAGATGCCCAGACTTCAGAATGGCCTAACAGCCATCTGTCTGACTCCTGAAAATTAGACCAATAGCAAATGGAGACAGCTCTCTGTCCTTCCCCCAGTAATATAGCACCACAAGTAAAGAAGAGCCAGCATTTATTGATGGAAAGGCCAAAGCTTTCAATAAGCTGCGGAAGCTTATATGAAATGAAGTTGGAGGTTCTCACATCTCTCATGAACAGGGACAGCTAAACGTAGCATGCACTGACTTGCAGACAGGATGAAATTGTAATAACTGGGTTACAAGCAAAGCCCCAACTGCAGTTTCCCTCTAGTTTCTCCCACCTAACTGCTTCAGCAAATCAAATCCCAGCCTGCTCCCGGGCTGGCCAAGTCAGCTTATTACTGTGGATAATTGAAGCTTGAACAACTTAAAGCTCAACTGCTCCATCCTTCTTTCCTTCTTTCCTAAGAATGAGGATGAAATGGGCTATTCTGGCTTGGTTGGTGGAGCTATTCAAGAGAGCTCAATGTGGCTGTTAATTGGTAGTCAGCCAAAAAAAGATTCATGTGGAGACCCCCCTCTACAGCTGTGTGCTTTTCAAAGTGATGTTTATAGTGGTGAGCTACAAAAGTGCTATTGTGTTGTCTTGAGTGGCTATGTGGGTTGCATTCTAAGCAGAGCGGGGATTACATTTTGCGATCACTGCCTGTGAGCGATTTGCCGTTGTGCAGCAAGCCATTCTCACAGCAGGCTGTTATTGCTGTCTGTGGTGTGGTATTCTTAGTCTATGAAACCTGAAACAGGACCCCCAGCCTCTTAAAAAAATAAATCCCTTTCTCTCCATTGTTTGAAATGCTCTCTTGGAAGCCAGAAAAATAGCTCCCCCCCTTTAATGATTATATGCTTTTCCATTCAGGAAATGGTTCTGTATTTCCTACACCCTCCTCCCCCGTGTTTTGAATAAAGCTGTGTCAAATACTTTTCCTTCCACTGAACATCTCCTGCTGACGTAAAGCCTCATCTTGCCCAAAAACCTCTGGGCAAATCTGTGATGTCAGCCATCTCTGAGGACAAGTTAATTGACTGCTTCAGAGACCCAACAGAGGAGATAATGACAAAACAGTATTTGTATTCATACATGTTATTGGTGCGTGATGATGCGATTTTTGGAGTTTAGATTTCAAAAGGAAAGTTGCACTGAGAATCAACTTGTATTTCTCTCATCAGGTTATAACAGTGTGAATAAACAAGGAGTCCTGCGGCAGTTAAAGACTAACAAATTTATTTGTTGCAGGAGCTTTCGTAGAAGGAAACCCCACTAAAGCTCATACAATAAATTTGTTAGTCTTTAAGTGCCACAGGACTTCTTGTTTGTTTTGCTGATCTAAATTAGCATGGCTCTCCCTTTGGAACTTGGCAACAGTGTGAATGTAGTCCAAAATGTGGGCAGGTCACTGTAGTTCAAGCTTAAAGCAACACCTTTTCCCTGTCTCCAAATTTTGAAAATTCTTTGTATACGAACCTAATGCAGAAATGGTGATAGATGTTCATGCAGCCAAGTTGGTTATTTTGGAGCTGGACATAAATTGTGGCACTATACGTGGGTCCACGCAGAAAATAAAATTGCACAAAAAGTTTATATCCCGATGCACAGGGACTACAATACCTTTTAACTTTATCCAGACATGTGTAACTGTAGATTCTATTCCAAACTCCTATCAACATCTAATGCTTTTTGCTATTGTACTCTGACCCAAACTCTTGTGTCACTGAGTCTCACAGGTTAACCTTAATGGACTGAGGGCTGTTCTTAAATTGAATAACTTTACTGCCAAGTTGCATCCTGGAGAATTTGTCATTGTTTGCTCAGCATAATTTCAGCTCACAGCAGAGGGCAGACTGAAATCTTGTGAAATGAATTCTGTATAATGCAGGATGTCATAGGGGAAAGGTCCCAAAGTCTAAGGTAGCTTTGCTGGTGATTTGGGATACACCTGGATGTGTCAAGGCTTAGTGTGCTGCAATCAAAATAGGTTACCCAGTACTGTGAGGTGGAGGACCAAAGGCCTAGATAAGTACTTGTGAAGGCCAGTTGTACAAATTAGTCACAGTTGAACTATGATGGCTTTTATTTTACTTGTTCTCAGAATCCATACCTGCTCTGTAAGTCTTTGTTCCAGATGAATGATACAATCCTAACATACTTTTCTGACTGATAAATACCTCCCAGCCAAAAAAGATCAAATACGAAGACCTCGCCTCCCACCCAGGAGAATTTTTACCCTAAAAGAAAATTGCCAGTGACTCGATGACATCTGTTTCAGACTTCACTGTCATTACAGATTTTATGTGGAAGGTGCTCATGTACTACAGTGATGGGTGGCAGCATTAAAACTTAAAGTAAGATTAGGTCCCTAGCAATCATGAGATGCACTTCATGTAATAACTATGAATAAGGAAGCGTCATGGCTTCTGTCTAAGATCTAGCTGAGGTTCCAGTGTGGCCCCCATTATCACAATATCTGAGCGCTACACAGTCTGAAATATATTTATCCGCACAACCAGGGGTTAAAGTATAATTTGGTGGGCCCTGGAACCCTCCTAAATTGGTGGGCCCCCCTGTGTGCTGGTGCAGGCTGTCCTCGCACTGGTGCAGGCGTCTTCATGAGCTCCAGTTCCTGATCCCCAAACGCCTGCCCCCACCCCAGCTCCTGTCCCCCACACACCTACCCCCCTTTCCTGGCCACCATGGAGAGGGGCGTTGGCCCAGGCTGAGGCTTCTGAGGCTCTGAGCATGCTCAGTGAGACCAGGCTGGGGGCGGAGTGTTTAGAACTCTCTGGCCTGCCCAGTGCGGCAGAATGCCATTCCGGGGCCTGCTAGTTTTAGGAGCGTAGTGTTCTGGCCCCTAAAAGTAGAAAACGGAGCTGGAATGCTGTTTTCCGGCCCGCTATTTTTAAATGGTGGGCTGTGGAACTCAGCATTCTGGCTCCATTTTCAGTTTTTAGGGGCCCCAGAACGCTAAGCCCCCTAAAAATAGTGGGCCCTGGAATGGGGTTCCCCCAAGTTCTGGCTTACTTTTGTAAGTCTGGAAAGGTCCCTCCAAGAAGGATCAGGCAATACAGACAACACTGAAGAGGTTTATTTACAGTACTAGTACTAGGAACACTGAACAAAACAGTATCAGCTTCAAAATGGAAGTAGCATGGCAATTGCTTATATACACAGGCAGCTTGTTTACTGGTTTAAACTAGCTTTCCTAACACTTTGGGAAAAACAACTCCATATATGGGAAGAGGGTCAGGGAGGTGGTGAGGGGTGGTCTTAACAGGTTAGGAAATACTAGCTTCCATATAAGGCAAAGGAGGGAGAGGGGTTTGATAGGTGTACGTGACCTAAGGCATGCATGAAATGGAGAGTGTATATGTCACATCAGACAGCCTGCATGCTGCTTACCCCGACACCCTCTGTGCTCATGAGGCCTGGCTTGCTTGCTTAGCCTAACACTTTAACCCCTGCTCACAACATCCTTGTGCGTGCCATTATCCTCATTTTACAGACGGGGAACTGAGGCGCTGAGACAATAAGAGCCAGAACCTCAAAGGTTTTTAGGTGTCCAAGTATCTGATAAAATCTGGGTCTAACTGACTTGTGTAAGATCAGACTGGAAGTCTGAGGAAGAACAAGGAATTTAACCCCAGGCTCCTAACCTCCAGGCTCGTGTTCCAACCACTAGACTTCTTAGATCTAGTTTGCATCAGCCCATGGAAGTCACTTTGCTGCTCTATGTCCCACTTTCCCAAGCCATAAAAAAATGATGAAGCATCATCCTGATTCACTGCCCAAGGATATTGTGAAACTTAATTAGTTTTTCAAAAGGTACTTTGAGAACCTGAGACTTAAAGAGGGTCTAAACCAGGGGTCTCAGACACATGCCCCGTGGGCCACATGTGGCCCCTAAAGCTATTTTCTGCAGCTGCAATGACACTATTGTTACCGGTATTTGCAATATTGTTGTATGGAAAGGTTTCAGTGGTACGGCCCTCGGGCTAACATACTAGTCCTCATGCGGCCCTTGCAGTGCTTTGAGTTTGAGACCCCTGGTCTAAAGGGTGGGTTACTTACCAGTAACTGTCCTCCTTCAAGATGGGCTGCTCGGATTCATTCAGTAATAAGTGTGTCCGTGCCGCAGTGCACGATTGGTTGGAAACCTTTTTGCCCTAGCCTGTCAGAGCAGGGCTGGTGGCCACCGCCCCCTTGCCACCCCATGGCTATATATGTGGCTGCCTCCCTGTCCTTCCTCAGTCCCTAAAAGTCACCAACTTTGAGTAATGGGGGTGGTGGGAGGGTTCTGAATGAATCCGAGCAGCCCATCTTGAGGAAGGACAGTTACTGGTAAGTAACCCACCATTCTTCTTCAAGCACTGCGTGGATACATTCAGTAATAGGTGACTGCTAGCTGTGCTGATGGATGGTGAGCGGAGTTGGGTTCTTTTCCAGCTTCAGCACTGTACCCCCGTAAGGGCGAGTGGCCCAGGCAAACGAAAGGCCAGAAGGTAGTATGGCCTGACCTAGGAGGGGGAAACTAAAGGCCAACACCTCTCGAGTTCTCCCTGTCTGTGATCAACAGGAGTAGTGGGCAGCCTAAAGTCGCCATATCATGGGAAAAAGTGAAAGTGCATCTACCAATTAAGGATTGGTGAGGCGCCTTCCCATAGGGAATGTCGGTGGACGGCGATGCGCATCTGTCAAGACATGTAGACCAGATATGTCCTTTGGCCTTAGGCCTACAATATGTACCTTAGTTAGAAATGGGTAACTAATGTGAACCCCGGAGGAAAAACTCAGCCTACTAGTGGCAAGCACATGGAGGCAGAGATGGAAGGGGGAGGGAAAAAGGAGAAAAACTCCTTGCTGGTCCAGCTAAGGAGGCAAATCACAGGGAGGCACAGAGACAATAAATAGCCACCTGGTAAACGTGGTTCCTCGGTGGTCAACCTCAGTCAGCAGTTGGTTGCCGAGAGCTCCCTTCAGAGTCCCGTAGGCAGATGTACCTATCAACAGGTGAAGGGGAGGGAACCAGGACCGCAAAAGATCAAACGTGCCACCAGGTAAGAGGTTGAATTTCCACCTTAGGGCGAAAGCAGGGAGAAGACCTTTAAGGTCTAGGTACAGAAGGAAAAAGGAGCCCAGCTCCATTAGATAAGGACTGGGGGGTAAGGGTAAGGCACTGTGGCAGGGTGCACCCTCCCCCCTTGCCAGAGACGCAGCAGCGAGGGGAGGGAGTAGAGAAGGTGACCATTGATGAAGGTAATAAATTCAATTGACACATCACAGCATGTGTCTCCCCACATAATATGTGATGGAGCATGAGCTGGGAGTTTGAGCGAAACTTGGCCCTGGGTGGAAGAACTCTTGAAGGGTAGTAGACTCTGGTGGGAGATCAGTTACTCCCTCCAGCAGGTACCCCAGAGTGAGAAGGGGAGCTTCCGAGGATGACCCCGGCACTGAGGGTACATTAGGGAAGGGAGGCGTTATCATCGAAGGAAGAGGGAAAAAAGGGACCAGGGCCTGTTGACCATCCCTACCAGGACTGGACAGAACCAGGGAAAAGAAAAAACCCTGAATGGAAAAAACAGGAGGTAGGGAAAAATGGGCTACCAACTGTAGTAACACACAGTCACGATAAAGAATCGTTGTCAATCAGCAGTTTACTAGTGACCCTCATGGAGATGGTGTGTGATTAGGGTGGCTCCAGGCATAAGACCAAGGAGCCCTCTGAACCACTAGATAGGTTCGGAGTGAGTTGGGGAAGGGTCAAATCTGTAGTTGGATAGGGACTCATTCCTACCTTAGAAGGAGAGGGCTGCCTAAGGAACTACCCAGGTCTAATTATAGGTGAGCCAGTGGACTCATGAGTGTCCTTGATTCTGCTCTCTCAGTGGTTGAAGCAGGGCTAACTCGCAGGTGCATTCCTGCACCCTTAGTGGGGCCCTTTTGAAGGTCCTTGTGCTACATCCTCTGCTACCTGAATGTTCTTCTGAGGGCTAGGAGAATGAACCCAATGGTCTTGGCAGCTCTGGACAATCCCAATCCGCTCTGGTACTATGAAACCCATCCTGTACCTAGTGGTTTGGGGTTGCGTAGTTGGCAAAGAAAAGGATGTTTTGCTCCAACAGAAGAGACTGAGATTCCCTCTTCTAGGTGGAGAGGAAGAAGGGGACAAGCAAGCATTTCTACAGTGGTGAGAAGTCCTCAGAGTGTGTTAGCACAGAGGACTGAGACAGCCAGACCAGGGAAGGAGAGGTATAGCTGTGTCAGAGGGTTCTCAACCTAGTAGGCCTTTACGCAGAAGAATAAAAGAGAGCATGTGCACCCAGGGGATTATCCACTAGAACAAACATAAGTTACTGGCTTGGCAATCCACCAATTTGAATCACAAGGGCAGGCATAACCAAGTTAACAGGGCCTTGCGAACCTGAGGTGGACAACTCAAACCGGCCTAGAAGAAAGGGAGAGGAAAAGAGGGCATGGAGCTCACCCCAGCAATAGGTCGATTAGTAGGGATTGATTTGTGCCCAGAATTCGTGAACCACATGGGGAGGGGGGTAATCTCCCTGGGGGGATTAATTGTCCCAGCAGGGGGATGAAGGCCAGTCTTTGAGGAAGTATAGCGTAAAGACTCCTTAGGGACCCCACATAACCTTAGGAGGGAGCACCCTCCAAGGAAAAAAGTGGGGGTAGAAGGCATCGGGAGATGAATCCCAGTTGGTCATTCAGGGAGCCTGGAAGTGCAGAGAATTTGGTCCTGCAGCATTCACGCATAGAACCCCTCATGTCATCTAGTGACGGCAGGTTCTCCTGTGGGGTGGGTAGGGTAGGTGAGAGGGGATTCCCCCAATCCTGACTCCAGTGGTCCCTGAATTCAAGAGTAGCTTCTTTCAAGATAAATAGGAAAGCTACCCAGGTGTTAACCCTTACAGGTTCTCAAAGGTAAACAGGACTGGCACTGGTTGGAGGAGAAGCAGGGGAGCATCCCCCGCAGAGAGGAATTTTTAGAGGATTCTGACAGAACCACCAGGTGATTTTTGTGGGAGGAAGGCAATACCCCGCATTGGGATCTTATCTCAGGGTCACCTCCTCCACACAGGGTGGGTGCATTTTTCCCCTTGTACTCACAGTGGACCAGGCAATATTCTCCTGAGACGGGGGGAAAGTGGTAACCCCACTTTGATGTTAGGCCCACTGGCCCATCGACTAAGGGAATGGAAGGTTTTTGAAGTTCAAATTTTATTGCACCAGTGGAATAAATCAGAAGGGCATAGAAAGGGCATTGAATGCCCCTTATGGGCTAGGGGTGTGGGTAGTGGGCCAGGAAGGCAGAAAGCCCAAGTATTTTACATCCCCATGGGGGTCCTGGGCATTACAGAGCATGGCATGTGTTTTGGCCATGAAAGGGCCCCGCCTTCAAAGGGGAGGTTGAGTATGACCAGCCAGGAGGAGGGGGGCACTGTCGCCTCCGTGAGCCAAGCTGCCTGCCGCAGGGCTACAACTGAGGCCATGCTGTGGGACACTCTGTCCACTGCATCCCAAGCCGATAACAGCAGGTCTTGGGATGCTATTTTGCCCTTCTCAAGGAAGGTGTCATAGTCCCCTCATTCTCTTGTGGGAGTAAATGTCTGAATTTGCTCATGGACTCCCATGCATCCATTATATATCTGGCTACCAAGGCCTGATTATTGGCTCCCCGTAGCTGGAAGGTAGAGGAAGAGTAAGCCTTCCACCCCAAGAGATCTAACTCCCTCCCATCCCTTGATGCCAGGAGAGGGTCGAGAGAATCCTGTCCTGGGCCTAGCACTGCTTTCACCATCCCCTGAGACAGTGCTGGGTGGTGGGTGAGGAAGGGATAATCTGTAGCGGGGATCTGGTATTTATGACCCGCCATGTCCGATATGGGAACGAAGGACCCAGAGGTTTGCCAATGTGACGTGGCAAGGTTCCTCACGCCAGGGCGCAGGGGAATTGTTATGGGCTCAGATGAGGTGAACACTGGGCCAAATAAGGTGTCAGTAGGCCCCATGGGAGACTGAGCCTCCAACCCAACATGAACACAAACGTGGCAAAGGAGGTCAAAGTGTGCCGTGAGGTCCCCAGTGTAGGAGGAGGGCATGGGGTTGAGGGCTCTATCGAGTGCCAGAGGAACTGGTGTCGAGCTGGGCAAAGCAGTACTGCGGGGACCCGTTGGGGTCTCTTGGGGAGAGCATTCATGGGGTCGGTAGCTATAGGGGGTCAGTACTGAGGGTCACAGACGGGGCTGTTTACTTCCCCACGAGACACCTCGGAAATCGAAAAGCCTCCTGGGAACATATCTGCCGTGCCGGAGAAGGCAGGGTAACATGGCATGAAGCGGATGACTCAGCGGTACCGGGGCCTTCCTGCATGGCTGTCTCTGTTGTCAGGGGACTTGACACCGAGATTGGTGATGGAGTCTGGTACTGCTTTCGGGGCAACCAGGCTTCCAAAGCGAAGGCCAGTTTACCCCTTTTTTGGGGGGATACCAGGGTGGAAGGCATTGGCAGGAGGAGGAGCACCTTTGCTGTGTCAAAGGCCTCTGGAGTGGTAGGGATCTGTACTGACTCCTGCCAGTCCCGAGGCGATCCCCGGGCGGGGGACCTAGATTGGCGCCAACGCTTCAGTACTGACACTGGTACCGAGCTCATCTTCTTTTGCTTTTGAGGAGAGTGGTGCCGGGAGGGCTGCGGTGCTGAAGGAGGCCTCAAAGCTTTCGGGGTAGGCTGCCGCACTTGCTCCAAGGCCAACACACAGCACCTTTGCTCTCTGTCTTGAATGGTCTGCAGTTTGAAGGCCTGGCAGATTGAGCAATCGGTGACCAGATGGGCTTTGCCCAGGCACCAAAGGCACTTCTCGTGGAGGTCGTCCCACAGGAAGGCCTTGCTGCAGACAGCACAAGGTTTAAACCCTGGCATGGCAGGTGACGAGTAGGAGCGATATTCCTGCTCCAAAGCTGTGCACTTGGTGAGAGTGGTGCTTTTCAGTGGAATGATGTCCATGAAGAGGTGCTCCCAGTCGAGTGAGTGGCTCATAAATGACATAAAGACAGGCTGCTTGCATGATCTCAAGGAGCAGGCTGTTCTGATACCGTCGCTGAGGGTGGAAAATGGAACTGAGGAGAGACGGGGCGGCAGCCACATATATAGCCATGGGTGGCCAGGGGGCAGTGGCCACCAGCCCTGTTCTGACAGGCTAGGGCAAAAAGGTTTCAGACCAATTGTGCGCTGCAGCACAAACGTACCTATTACTGAATGTATCCAACCAGCACTCAAAGAAGTATTGCTTTTCTCATGTTAATAAAACCTGCTGAAAAAGAAACCACCACGTGACTTTACTGTCCAGCCTTTTGTTAGAACAGAGAGAAAACTGGTGGAGGAAGGTATTCTGTTACTTCACTTCGCTTCATCTAAGCCTGTGGTCTTTTAGTCTAATGCTGTGCCACACCAGTTTCACAACAAGGAGGCAGTGCCAAGCCAACAATCAAGGGCACTCAGATCAGGAATGGTGTTTGCATAGTAAGTGCTAATGGATGGAGTCTGCTGTTGCAGTGTCACAGGAAAAAGGCCAAGGAGCACACCAGATTTCCCCCTCATTTTCTGATAAATGCTGAGACTTGGAAAATCTAATTATGCCATTGCACAGCTCCTGGCAGTTGTAAGGGTTTATAAATGCTGCTGTCTGCTTTGGAAGAGAGAATCTAAAATAATCTGCTTTGTGTAATATCCTCTGCTGTAGAGAAGAGACAGGAGTCAATTTGGTGGCATTTAAATTGAATGAACATATGCAGGTTGCTGAACAGAGATCTGGTACTTTTTCTGTGACCCCTAGATTGAGAAACAACCAAGAGTGCCCTAACCCTACAAAGTCTCCCTAAATCCTTGCCCAGAGCATCAAGAATGGAATGGATTGCGGACTTCACTGCACTGTAGAGTAGCTATAACAAGACATGGAAATGTTTGGGGTTTGTTTTTTTTTCTCTTCGTGCGCACAGATGAAACATGCACTTAATTTTCAGGAAAGTGACTGCTGTGATAGTAGCTGTGAGAAATCATATACACAGTGGGCCACCATAATTCACAGTCGTTTTGTGTAGCAGTTTTTGATAATGTGATATCAGGTAAAAATTATCCTTGCTACTTATCTTAGGTTTAGTGTAACAATCTGCCATGCAGATACATTGCCAACAGCTATGCAGTGCTCTGTTGTAACCACCCAATTTCCGTTGTTGGTGTTCACTGTGGATCCCTCTTGTAAGAAACATTCTTTTGACCTATTGTATTTACCTACAAATATTGAATTGACTTCTGATGATATCTCTATGTACCACAGGCTTTTATTTGAAAAGAAAGAGCTAACAGAGCACATTGTGTTGTATTCTAATTTGTTGAAGAACAGCATATATCCTCTTCTGATTCAAGCTGGTATGTGGTTGCCATGGTGTATGTAATGGGACATTGATTCTTTGGATGCCTGCACAGCCAGCATGTTTGTTTTGCCCCATCTCCAGACCCTTTAAAACGTTCAGGAAGGTGTGTACTAAAAAGACAAATGGGGGGCTGTAGTCATGAGGCACTTGTCCAACAGCAAACAGGCTACAAGAAATGGGACATAAAGCTTCCTAGCTTTTCAGGCAGGAGCCAATAGCCTGGGAGATATGGTGGGCCTAAGACCACTGTTTCCCAGTTCTGGTAAGGTATTCAAGGAGATACAGTGATTAGAGTCTGAAGGGCTCTGGAGGGCTGAAAAGCCCTAATATAAGAAGCCAAAAGGGCTTTGAGAGTCCTGACATTTAAATCGGCATGAAGGCTTGTTTATTTTCCACTAAAAATAAAGGGAAACCCCCAAAAGAGACATTGTATGTTGAATTTTAGGATCATGTTTGGCTATTTAATGAAGTGGGCCCTGAAAAAGAAGGGAAAATGAGGCATAGCCATATTAGATGCTGGGATGCAGGTAAATTAATCTTGTTCCAGTCTTGTACTTGATTTGCCATTAATGCATAGTGAGCAGGGCTGAAGGCAACATCAGATGAAAAGGCCTTTAAATACTGATGATGTGAATTGCTCAGTGCAGCATTGTCTGTACTGGGAAAAACCCTTGAATTTGCAGTATTTAAAAGTAGTCATTTAAAGGGTAAAGCACAACATGTACATAGCTATAAACTGTATATTTAATTATAACTCTTACAAGGTTAGTGGCTTTGATATGGCACCAGCAGCCTACAGGCCAGAAGTAATCACAATCAAAAACTTTTGTGTGAATTAATGGTAGAGAGGCTCCTGAGATTATTTTGGTTCCCCCTTGCCAAGCAATATCTCAGAATACAAACTGAAGCTGATCATATAATAGACTGATGTTTAAAAAAAAGTACTGAGTATGGTTCTAGATTTGTTGTCATTTCATTTATCATTTGGACAATGGCCAGTTGTTCACAAAAAATGTTTACAATCCGGTATAGTTTGTAAATTTTGTCTCAGTTGATTATAAAAAACAGTTTTCAGTAGGCTTTAATCATTACTTGCTGTTCTCCTCTTAAAAGCATTTCCTTTATCCTCTACCGGGTACTGGAAGTGATCCCATGGGATCGCCTACCATGAATGAAGAACAATAACTTATCAGAGTCAGGAGTTTGAGCACTAAATCTCTAGGCTGAAAATTGCTTCTCCAGTTTTTTCAGTGAAAGCTTATTTATACTAGATACCAACAGCAAAAGCCACTGCCTAGCTGCTAATGGTTCACTAGCCAAAAATGAGAGCTACATTTGTGCAAATAGGAGATGCTCAGACTCTGTGGCGATGGGGCATATAAGGTAGATTTGAATTGTGGGTAAGTGATTGATAAAGAGATAGTTAAGTGCATCGCTTTACCAACGCTAACAAAATTAGTGCACAGGATGTATTAGAAACTGAGGTTGCAAACTGCCACTATACAGATAGCAACATGAATCTGGTGTGCATTGTAGACTTTGGGCCTCTATCCCTTTGAACAGAATGTGGACCATGACACCATTCTCCATGCCTCAGTCCCCTTCCGATTCAGTTGTCATAAGGTATGGGCCAACATCAGGAGGCCATTCAGAAATGGAAGCTATGCAAATGTTACTTGACCACTTATTAAGTGGTGTTAAATATCTGAAGCGGACTACACAATTGGCGTGGGGCTCCTGATAATCTGCTAGAGGAATGTGAGGTATAAAACTTAAATGGTTGGCTACCAGGTTAGCTTAGAGCAGTGGTTTTCAAACTTTTTTTCTCAGGACCCAATTGAAAAAAAATTCATTTATGTCCATGGCCCAATAATTACATCTCTGAGCAATGCCTTCCAGTCTTTTGGCAGCAGCAGCAGGGGGCACCGCAACCCAGTACCTGGAGGTCAGTCAGCCAGTAGTGGGCCTCAACCCTAAGTCTGAAAACCACTGTCTTAGAGTCCACCTTTCTTCCTCATTTATATTATGGTTATATTACTTGTAGCAGAGGCACTTGCCTGTAAATTAAAGGGGGCTTTTTCCAAGGACAGGTCCTTGACTTCGGAAGTCACTTGCTTGGCCAGAATGAGCACTTGTTGACATCTCAGGCATATTAAAAGGTCATCTTCCCATCCTCTCCTGCCCCCTTCCTGACTTTTGGAGAAGGGTTGACCTGAAGATTTCAATATGGAGAGGCTCTTATTATTATGTTTAAAGATCCCCACTAAGCCTGTGGTTTCATGGTGCTAGGTGCTGTACAAACATGTAACAGAGCAGGTCTGCCAACAACAACTTACAGGTTAAATATACTAGACAGCCAAAAATGTAGGAGAGGAAATTGGAGGCACAGAGAGGCCATCCATACACACGAGGTCACCCAGCAGGTCAGGGCAGAGCTGAGAATAGAATCTTGGTTTGTTAATTTCCAGTCCCATGCTCTAGCCACTGTAAAAATGCCTTCTGTTATTGTGCACTTTAGTGTACCAGATAAGTGTCCAGAGCACATGATGAGTCCCTTTATGGCCTTTTTAGACATTTGAAGAAATAAAATGAAATGTTGATACAGTGCTTTCCTGGAAAAGAAGCTCAGTGAACATAACAAATGCTAGTCAAACAAAAAGCAGAAGAAGGCAGCTTATATTAGGTGACAAATAAAATTTAATGGCGAAGCAATATGGTGACCCCTTTCATGGCTTCTATGTTGTTCATTTGCATCCAAAAATGCACTCAAAGTCTGCCGAAACTGTAATGCTCCCACTAGAGTCAAGCTGATTACATATGCTTCCATTTGGCTCTGCAAAATGTTTCACCCTAAAAAATCCCACACACATCCAAAAAAACCTTGCAGCCTGATTACTTTGGAAACAAAGCTGTCAATGACAGACATTGTACCTATATTTAACTGCCATAGACTTAATTTCTGAGATAAAGGCCAGCACCGTAACACAAGGCTCAGCACTGACTCATCAGTTCAAATTCCTCACAACAGACCAAAGGCTTTATAAAACAAAGTGAAACTCCATTACTTGTATTTCAGAGAGGATGGTGTTTAAAACACAGAAGGTTATAGATTGCTCCCAAGTATGGAATGGTCTCCAAAATTGAGGCTTTGCTGGTAGATATATCCAGAACAAAATTTAAAGCAGAGATACTGCACCATTGCTGCAATCATTTGGTTTCCATCTGCAGAAAGAAACTAACTCCCAAGGACATGGGAAGTGTTATCCCAGAACAGACTTAATGGTCTGTCTTGTCAGGTAACCTGAATCCCAGGAACGTTGCTGGCCCCAGAAACCACCTGGGGCACGGTCCCAGGCCACGCCCCCTTGGCCACGTTCTGGCGCCGGGGCCTGATAATTCATCGGGTTCCTGCCACCTGCAGCCTGGCCCCAGATCCCTGATCGGTTTCGGGGCCAGGAGAGGCAGGCGCTGCTGTGGGTTTCCCAACCTCAATGCCCAGCCAGGGCCAGGGCTGGGGCTGTGAGAGGCGGGTGCTGCGGAGGGCACCCTGGTCTGGGACAGGGCAGCCCGGACACTTGGGGCACTGGTGCTGAGACTCGGGGCACTTGCCCCATGTGCCAGGTGCCAGCGACGCCCCTGCTGAATCCCATCTTCCAGTGTCAGGTGCTTCAATGGAAGCTGTAAAATGTCCATAATATCATCCGTTTGAATTAATGTGCAATGGGGAAATATTTCCTGATTGCACATGGCAATTAGTTTAATAGTCACTGGACCATAAGGACAGAGAACAATGATGCATCTTGCTAAGCTTTTCAATACTGTACTGCAGCAAGGAGTTCTGCAGTTCAGTTCTGTGTTCTGTTCCATTTAAAGTTTATTTCTTTGGTGACTAACAAAGTCTCAAATAGGAAGGGGAAGAACTAGACTGTCCTTTTGTATAATCCTCATTAGTAACACAACAGTACTTAACTGATGACCTATCTCTTTTTTTCCTTTATCTGTGTACCAACCACAAGCATGGGATTGCAACACTTGGAAAATACTGTGTCAGCACCACATTCTTACTGCGTTGGGTCCCTTTACCTTTCAGCACATTGATCTTTAAACTATGTCAAATGTTCGCTCAGAGTCTCACAGGCACCAATGTCTCTCTGAGATCAGTGGGAGTAAGGCACCTAAACAAATGGGTATAAATTGATGATGCATAAATTTAGACTGCAGATTGGTTTTTAATCACTAGAGGAGTGAGACTCTGGAGCAGTCTCCCAATGGGAGTAATGGGGCTAAACAACCCAAGTAGTTTCAAGATGGATCTTGATAATTTTGTGAAAGTAACTAAATGACAAGGTCCAAAGGCACAGCCATGATAGCCTAGTTCAGTAAAGGGAACAAGGATTCCTGTGGAACTTAAAAACTAATGAATTTATTTATTGCATGAGCTTTCGTAGGAGGAAATCTGACTTTGTCAGGTGCTTTGAAGACGGGGGAATTCAGGGAATGGGAGGAAATAAATGCAGGGAAGTGTAAGTCAACGGATCAGGTCATACTGTAACAGCAGATCAAAGCTGCCGTTAAGGCTCAAACACTGGGAAACAGCATATAGAGGAAGATGAGGTCAAATCACCTGTTGTAATGAGAAAAAAAGTTTGTCTATAAAAAAAAAGGCACTGGACCTGAATGACCCATAAGGTCCCTTCCACTCCTAGGAACTATGTTCATATCACAGTACTTCATTTTCTCCATCTGTAAAATGGGGATAATAATCCTTCTCTGTGTCACAATGAGGTGTTGGGTAGATACATTAAATTATTTTTTCTAAAGCCCTCTAATAGCTAATGCAAAGAATTATTTTATTTTATTATTGAAATTCATGAAGATGCATTTGAGTTTTAGACAAAGGGTTAGCTAAATATTTATTCCATTTCTACAAGGTACACAATTACAGTCAAATAACATGTTTACAATGGGTTTGGTCTGAAGGTGGCTCACATACACTAATTATCTCCCACGAAAGCTCATGTGAAAAATAAATCTGTTAGTCTTTAAGTGCCACACAACTCCTTGGGGGTTTTTTTGCTGGACTAGACTAGCACAGCTATTCCTTTGGAAATAAACAAAATTTGCTCATCGAGTACATCTTATAACTGAGGTTGAACAAACTGGTTCTTTGTGCTGTTACTGTAGAAGTCATAATTCACTGTCTTCTTCTGGAGAGATTCAGCCCTGCCCAATATTTATTGTGTCCCTGGTGACTGCAAAGTGTACTGTATAGTGGAAGCCCTATTACTGTTGTTAGTTAGTGCCAAGTCTCCTTCAGCTAAAGAAGGAGATTCCTGTGTCTTCTGTTGCAACGGCCCTCATTGCTCTTTCCCATGCTATGTGTGTGTAGTGCAACTGATTTTGGAACCTCTATGCATACGGCTGTAAATCTGGTAAAATGTGTTTATGTTATTCATGCATGCAAGACTGTATCAGTGACCATTATTTGAATACAAAAGGCAGGAAAACTCCAAATAGATGAAATAAATAATAACCAGAATAATAGGAATCAAGGAATTTTGTGTGTGTGTGTTTCAGAGTGCAGAAATTGTATGATGACACTTCAGATCCCATAAAATAGCCAATTCCTTTCTTGAAATCTGTTTTATTTTACTTTCCAATATGCATATAGCTAGACAAATGAAGATCATTTTTACACATCAATTAGAACACAAAAATGAGTTCTATGACAGGTGAATATGCTAAAGGTCATTTGCTTTGTCAAAGCTTTTGCCTTTCACCTCCCCTTCCTTGCAGATCCAACAAATACATGTTCTGAGTCATGGTGCAAAGGGATTGTGGAAAATGATATGAAAGGACTCATTTTAGGGGCAACACATTTGTCATCTAATTAAACATGTTAGCGTGCATGCACACAAACTATTGGTGCTGAATCAGCTCACCTTCAAGACCAAAGTGTCTCCTCCCCCACTCCCTCCGGTTGATTTGCTTAATGGAAGCTGACAGTAAAGCTCAACCCTGATTGTCACATTTCAGCAGAAACCTCAAGGGGAAGAGAGGAAGGTAGAGATTTGAGGAATAAAAATAGCAGACATAATGAGATCCTTTATTTAGCAGAGCTGCTTCTTTAACGACTACCCTTCCCTTCTCTCTCTCTCATGCCTATCCCTAACATCCTTCATCTCCATGCTAGGTACTATCATCTGGAGATGGTGCATGTTAGTGCACGTGTAAGATACTTCTCTGCATGGCCTCCATGCATCCACGTGATTGTTATTCAATGACTCAGTGGGCACCTTTGCTCAGAATTGCCATGCAGGGGGCAAAATCAGAAAGATTAGCTCCCTGTGCTACTTCTGTAGCACTGTGCAGAGGGATTTACCCATCAAGTTCCCCATTTAAAGAACTAGGATTTGTTCATTTCTGCTCTGGATGGCATTAAGCCTCAATCTGCTGAACCATAGGTGATGGCTAGAGCTGGAGCTAGCATTTTGTAGCCTTCCTGCTCCTCCACTGGTAGCTTGTGGAAATATTTCCTTCAGATGAACTTGAGAACCAGCCTCAAAGTAAGAAAGTGATGTAAAATGCAGACATATAGGACAGGGCTCTGCATGCTTTCCCAGCTGCTGCACGAGCACCTGATAAGCTTTTGCTTTCTGCCTAAAACAACTTGGATAAATGCATACTGACTGATTAAACTGAGCTGTTCATTTTTAGAAATCTTTGGAGTTTTTTTGTTCATTAATTCAGATGCTGAGCTGCCATTCAAGAAGGGAAGAGATTATTTATATTAACACACACAGTTTTCCATTATCAACTGAATAAGAACTTTGTGCATTTCATGATATAGCTATCCTGCTTGAATCTTTAGTAGAAAGGATGATAGAATGAGAACAACTAGCCAGTCACCAGAGAATATAACTTTAACTACCTATCAAACACAGTAGCAAGGAGGCTCCTTTACATTCCTTCCTGACAGCTATGGACTCATTTTTATGTTTACCAGCTTGTGGAGAGTTGATTTGATATGTTAGGGCACATCCTTATTGCACCTTGTTTTCAGAGAGATCTCAGAATGCCCTGTAAAGTATTTGCACCAAAAAAACGCAGCCTCTTCTGGTGAGAAATAGTGCAGCCACCTAAAAGGTCTTAGTGGCAGTGGTTTAGTTCAAAATGCGAATGATAACTTCTGTGACTGAAAATGCAATGGTTGAGGGAGATACAGAGCTTTTTAGAGAGACAACATTATTACCACAGTTGGCCAAAATTTTCTAATTTTGTTTTTCAATTATGGGGGGTTAGATTCTGATTTTTGACCAAAAAACCTAAAAGTTGATATTTTTGTGTAGTTTTTAACTGATTTTGGACCAGTTCTGTTAGTTATCCAAGGAATTTGAAATTAATCTGATCCCAGAAGTAGTTTGGCTTTTATTCCTCAGGTTTTTTTCTCCTCAATAAGACTGCAGAAATTTGGTTGTGTCCCCAGGGAGAAACTGACTACCATAAAAATGTTAGAGACTGCTACCAATAAATTAAAATAAGTTATCTGGATAAAGGGGACACAAAGGTGGCATATAGCATATTTAATGTTGCCCAAGAAATTCAAAACCACTTACAGTATATGTGCTATATCTACCTAAATTCTAGAGATATATTCTCTTTATCTTCACCAACTCTCGTTTGCATTCTTTAAACACAATCCAAAATGGATAATTTGTCTTAGTTAGCTGTCAGATTCCACAAAATCTGATATTTGACACTGCTTCTAGTTGTGCATATGTCCAGTATAGCACATATAATACAAAACAACACAGAGTGCAACAAAATATTTATTATTCTCTATCAGCTATATGCTTTTATTAGTGACTATTATCCATTCTACAAGAATATCATTATAGTAAGAAAGCAGGTTGCACAGTCTATGCAGAAGCTGTGGAACTTTTCTTCTCCATGGGCCTTCCTTGTTGTGTGATGACACATCCTTTCTTATCCACCCAAAATTCCTCTTCAGTCAGCAGCCATCCATCTGATATAGCTCTGGAAGGGACTTCCATAAAACTAGAGCTGGGCAAACTAATGGCCAGCAATTTATTTCGCTCTGTTTAATGTTGATGAATTGCTCTCAAAGAGACTCTCCATCACTGTCGATTGTTTCCTCCACCAGCTGCTCCCTCCCCACCCTGCCTGCCATCCCCCTGCATTAACCCCAAAGATGAAATCCTAAGGCAGCCACCATACTTTCTCTGCTTCACTGGAAATGAGTTTTGTTTTGGCTCTTGTTATATTCAGTTGAAGAGTGGACATGGTGAAAAAGACATGGGTGTCCACAAAACAAAATACCACTGTTAGCTGTTAAATCGAGTAAGGAATGGACACAAAGACCAACTGATAACCCATAAGTTTTCCTGGTTTGCACTGTAAAATATTCAGGGAGGCCTTGCAACTATAACCAGCAATCCAAGTGGTTAGTGCAATTTTGGTTGCCCTGCCTCCTTCCAATTGCTGGTCTGTGGTTAAACTATGTATCCGTGAAAGAACACTGAGAAACTCTGCTTAAGACAAGCAAGATAACAGATTGAAGTCAGCCCTCCTCAGTTTCCTGGCTTCAAGCCAAGTTGAATGCATCACACTGATTTGAGAACTCAATGGACAAGTCTTTCTCCACCTAAAATGTCTTGCATCTTTTTTTTTTTAAACATTTATTGACTTTCAAATACAGCACATGGGTGCGTTTATAAGGAAAAGACAGGCTGCTAAAGAAGGCAAAAAGCTATTGTCTTTGATTTATGGATTTGTTCCAGTCTGAGAGGCTTAGAGTTTTCTTCGATAAGGGCCATAAGTGATTAGAAAGTAATGAACTATGGAAAAAGATCGGAAGATGCTGAGATTAGATCTTCTCAGCTGAACAGGAGCCCGTGCTGGAACAATCTGCATGAAATGTCGCCTTAGTGTCATCCTTTCAAAACTGTTGATTCATTTCTGTTATCTTTACATTTTCCCTTTGAAGAACAAGATATGAGGAATTAAATAGCTAAAGATAGGGACATTCTCACTTTAATGTTCCTTTTGCTTCTGTATGTTTTTAGTTACTTCAAAACCAATGCAGATCGCTGTTGGTCTCATGTTCATTTTATCAGAGGCTTGCATTTAAAACTCTAAACATTTCCTCATGGGGAAAAGAAAACCTTGGCAAAGTTCAAAGACTCTTTTGAATTCCCTGAGATTTAATGAATTAAAAAAAAAAAACATGCACACACAAACTTTTGTTGTATGACACTGAAAACCTTTGTATCGACATCAGACTAAAGAAATAGTATAGTGGGTCTTAAAGTCTTTCATATTTTTATCCTCTCTCAAGTGTGTTTGGTCTAATAAGAAAACAACCTTGTTTATTTTTATGCCCATATCATACAAAAGCCTCTTTTTCTGCCTAATGTGTAATTCTATCAAGTGGCGCCTGTGAGGAAAGAATTTCCCTGTCTAAGCAGCCCAGAAAATTATATGATTCCCATTATTTATTATTTGAATTCCGATAATATCTGGAAGCCCCAAACAAGATCAATGCCACCCTGTGATAGATGCTGCATGTACACGTAGGAGAAAGAGTCCAGGCCTGGAAGAGCTTTTAGGAAGTCTTATTTTACTCTTATTTTATTAGCAACATCTAAACTACGGGCGAGGAGTATGAGTTCCTTGCGTGTGTCCACATACTCCCACTTGCTCTCCTTGACCTAGCGTGAATAATATGAGCAATGTACTGTAACCCTCTCCTTCTTCTCCCTGGGTTACTTGGGAGCAGGCAACACTCATGTGTGCACAGGTGCCTAAGTTTGATGACAAAGAGATCCTGAGTTTCCCAGTGGTGATGTTGGGAATGTGGGAATCCTCTAACCACTCTTCTGCTGCGGTCCCTTTACTTTACAGGAAATTAAGCTTGGCAGTGCCTCCACCTGGCTGGGTCCAGTACACGCTCAGTGGCATGCCTTGGGAGCCTCCAGGACTAAATCCATGCAGCTAAAACTAATCTGTGGGATGGGTCTAATCCAAATTTACTAATTATACATATAATACATTCATAGTGCTTAATTGCATGTAACAAACCTTTACTTAACAAAGAAACTTATCATAACAGTATAGCATTAAATAAAGTTCTGCAAATAGTGTAGTGGTTAGCCTGTCTGCTTAATATGCAGAAAGTCCTGGGTTCAAGTCCCAGGCAGTTAGGCTCAATGATCTCATGAGGTCCTTTCCAGTCCTATGATTCTATTCTGTTACTACTAATTTAAATACACAGAGGCAAGTAAATAAATCAGTGAGGAGACACAGAATACAGTTTATAGGAACTTATCTAACTAGCAGGTTCCCAGCCCTTTTTTCAACTCCGAGGGCACACTTCCCAGAGTTCAGAACCCCAACCACTTGCTTGTGTGGGCACGGTTGGAGGGTCAATGAAGGAGACAAGGCAGCACTCTGCTGGTCCAGTGTATCTGCTCAGAATCACGCTGCACATCCGTAGTGAGACCAACCAGTGGTCTGTAGTCCTGGCCATAGTTCAAGGGGACTGCCACGCTGCCTCCCTTCAGGCCCAGTCAGTCTCTCAGCAGACTCTCTTGCTTTACAAGCCCTGCTTCAAATTGGAGGAGGGAGACAGACACTCACACCCTTACCACAGATCTAGCTCAGCCAGCTCTAGGCTCAGACCTTGCTTTTGATTGAGTAAGCCACCAAACTCTGAAGATCCCTGCTTGAGTGAGCCTCCAGCAGTCTCAGGAACCCCAGGATCAGCCTCGCGCACCCCAGAAGCAGTCACCAGCAGCTTCCAGATTGAGCCATGTCCTCTCTCCCCCAGTGCAGACCCCCTTTTTTTTCTTGTGCTTCCTAGAGGGGCTGAGAGGGTCTCTCTCCCTTTTCTAAGGGATCATGGTAGTTGTAGTCTCTCAGTGGAAGAACTTACAGCGCATAGGAACTGCTTAAATGTTAACCTCCTACTTGAATTCAAAGGCCCCTAATGTACAGGGTGCCTACACTTGGATGAAAAATTTAGAAAATTCAGTACCAAACACCTTCCATGGCATCTTGATAGATACTTCTTAAATTGTTTATTTGTTTTTTTACAAAATAAATATGCAGATAATGGTATTGATTTGCGAATGCTTCTCCAAGCCAAAAAAACCCAACCAACCAACCAAACAAACAAACAAAAAAAAACCAAAAAAACCAACAACCCAAAATTCACCAGATTTTGTACTTGGCAAATACAGTTCGACCAGTTCTGCTTTATTATGACCTAACTGCAAACTGCAGGAAACAGTCTTTGCAGGGCAGATGCAATATCCATTCATCTCAAGGAGAATGTTCACATTTTCTAATGAAGAAACCCACTAGAGTAAGAATGTGTGACGTTCTGCCTCCCACCTTAATAGTGGTGCTGTTGAATTCTCTCAAAGGTTTGGTGGGATATATAAGTGATAGATTAATCTAACTCCACATACTTAGGGTATAGGTACACTATGGAGACTATATTGTCGTAGCTATATGACCCACATAACCCCTTACTGTAGACAGACTATGCTAATGGAAATGAGTTTTCTGACTGTGGGGAAACACCATTTCCCGATTCTTCTGTGGACATTACTGCATCTGCACAGGGAGCTGGGTGGGCATAGCTAGGTCAATCAGGGGTGTGAAAAGAGATTTTTTCATTCCCCTGACTGATACAGCTACGTAGTCCTAAATTTTAAGCACTGACCAGGCCTCAGCTGCTTGGATTTGATTTCATTTAGTTGCTCAGATGAGCTAAATCAACAGACAGTATTCTTGCTGTTTGCTCTTTCAGTCTGAGATGTCAGGGAGAGAATCACCTATATGGAATTTTTAATTCTGTTTCTCATCCAAGCATCACAGTAGCTAGTCATGTTTGTCCCTTTCTTAGTTAGCTCCATCTTCAGATTAAGCTTTACAGCTGGGGAACCTCAGCACAGGGAGGGCATTGTCATTATTGAAAGTTATTATTTGTATGGTACAAACAGTGCACTAGATGCTTTGACACAGAATAGGAAAATTGTTACTCCTGTTTGGGGTCATATAGGATATGTTCTTATCTTGCTGCTGTAAGAAGATTGTGCGCTTTGATGTGCTGATTTTGCCTATTAGACTCTCCTGATTCTTTCACAAAAGTAATAGTCCAGAAAACAAAACATCAGGTACTGGCCAATAAAAGAAATAGGATTCCAGATCTGATGAAAAAAACCACACCCTAAATCTAAGCAAAACCCCCACTATTTTTGTATGATTTTTGTTGAAATTGAATACAATCTTCAAGCTGTATTCCAGACTTCCTGAAGAATTGGCGAACATTTACCAAAAATGTTACAAACCTCAGTGAAATGATGCTTTGATTTGAGACCACAGTCCATAATCTGGTAAAACAGGCTACAGGTTTCAGATTCAAAGTGATCAGTAAAGGGAGGAGCTTAAGCTTCATAATTCACATCAAGAAGTTTAGACCCTTTCCTCCACAGCAATGTCTGTCTCACAACAGAATTCAAAGTTAAAGGGCCTTTGGAGCCAGGATTTCAGCCATCTCTGGATAGGGACTTTCTGAGAGTTTGAGTTGTATTTTGAACCATATGAAGTGGCAGTATTTGAATTTTGGGTTCCACTTTAACCTGTTATTGACTGAAGCCCTAAATACAGAAACCTGGGCCTGGTTCTGACCTGGATGTCATCACCACCAACATACACAAAGTGCTTGGGAATGGATGTGATTTCCATTTGGGGCCCCTCACTATCTGTAACCCATTTTAAGTCAATCACAGATGACATAAATATCTCCCCACTGCCACCTGTCTTATAAGTTATTCAGGGCTTTTTACATTCACAGGCTAATAATGTTTTGAGAATTTCAGAATTTGGAATGAAGTGGAAATGCTGCACTTCATCATTTGGTTATCTTATGTCTTTCCATTTGCCACACTCTGTTTCCAGACCTGTGTGTTACCCAGGAAACTGATGCAGGATGGAGTTGGATTGGATGAAATGTTGAATTGTCAGGATTGTAGTGGTCCTTTTGAATTGCAGCCTGCAAATCTGTGGCACAAAAGTGTCAATAGCTGACAATTTGTTTTATTTGCAGTTGGAAAGAAGCACCCTAGAATTTCAGGTTATTAAAAATAATAGGGAAATCTTCAGTGAAATAATGTA
Organism: Podocnemis expansa; assembly: GCA_007922195.1. Taxonomy (NCBI): domain Eukaryota; kingdom Metazoa; phylum Chordata; order Testudines; family Podocnemididae; genus Podocnemis; species Podocnemis expansa. The sequence goes on from ML681971.1 coordinate 14,438,069, forward strand.
TATTTTCATGTGTCATATTAATACTGCTACTCCACATTTATGCAGCACCTTCCATCTGAGGGTTTGAATGTGCTACTGAGTTTACAATGAGTCATGGTGATCTGATTTTTCCTTTGAATCCCTGCGCCAGCATGGAGTCCTAGGACAGTCAAAGAGGTTTCATTTGGGTACAAAGGTCTATCTGTGTGGGTCAGTTGCATGACCAAGGGTCATATTAGTGCTTTAGGCCTCAGATTTGGGAGGCTGAGGAGTTTTCCTTCCAGAGGCTAAAGTCCCAGGACAGGTTCAAAGCTCTCAGATCTTTACTGTTTTCAGGTGAAGAAATTTGGGTATTTTTATGCTGGTTTTTAGTTTAGCATCCATGTATGGTTCTGAGTGCTTTACACAAATGAAAATAAACATTGTTTTAAAAACTTACTGGACTGCCCATCAAATTGGCTAACACCTCTGCTTAACATGCAGACGGTCCTGGGTTCAATTCCCAGGGGGTTGGACTTGATGATCTCATGAGGTCCCTTCTAGCCCTATGATATGATATGATAAAAATTAACAATAAAGCCAATTGCTCAAGGACAGCAACTCATCAACCACTGTAACATTTCCTTGAACACACCTGTGAGACAAATGACCCTTGGTAAAGGGTCCCCTCTTCTTTGCAAACAATTCTTATTTCATGCCTGGCAAACTCTCTATGCTAAAGTCATGTCTGATAGGGTATAATCCACAATATGTAAGATATTTACAGAAATCTAATAACTGATCAAGGCTCGGTCATTTGAGATGTGTGTATGGGTAATATTTAGGGAATAATGTAACTGTGTTGAAAGTATGCTTTATGTCTTCAAGTAAGTTAGTCACAGGTAGATAATGTGTCTTGTAGATCAGTGGTTCCTAACCTTTTTCGGGCTGGGGACCCTTTTTTAACAAAAAAAAAATCTTTGCAGCCCCTTGTGGCTGATTATGTAATCTGACCCGTGCAGGCAGACTCTGGGCTGCAGCACTTTGGTGGCGCTGCTGGGACAGCCAACAAACAGCACCACTGCCACTGTGGCCTGCATCGCTGGGGAGCTAAGCCGCGGCAGCTATAGTTCCCTGCCTTTGCCCCTGCCATGGAGCTGCTGAGACCCCATCCCCCTGCCAGGATCTGGCCATAGGTGGAGAGAGGCAGCCATGGTGGGGAGCATCAGGGTTGCAGCTGGACTCTGGCCCTGGTAGGGAGAGGCTCTGCAGACCCCCTACAAAATGTCTGAGGACACCCAGGGGTCCTGAGACCCCAGGTTGGGAACCACTGTTGTAGATCACCTATTCAAGCAGGAGAGAATTGTCACTCTGCTCTGGTTATCAAATGATACAATGAAAAGCTCAATTGTCTAGCCTTGCTCCATATTAAAACTATAAATGGAAAACTATCCTAGACAGCTCTAAATAATCAAAACCATTTGTAGGCGAAGAGGAGCATTAAAACAGACAGGGGATTATTCTGTGTGTGAATAGAGACAGAAAGCTGTCTCAGTTAACAGGTGGCAAGAGGCACTTTGTATCTATTCATTGAGGAAAGATTTTGTACAGTAGGTGGTATTTTCATGAAAATTTGGGTCCTGGTTCTTGTGAAGCCAAGCGGCTCTGTATCAGGCTGAACTTTGTGGAGCAGGAGCTGATCAATAGAGTGCTGATCAATATTGTGTCATTGTTCCCCTGTACTTCCCTGTTTGTAGTTATCTATTGTCTCTAGTCTCATGCTTAGACTGTGAACTTTCTGGATCAGGGATCATCTTTTTGTTCTCTGTTTGTACAGCACAATAGGGGCCTGGTATAACTACCATAATATGAATAAGTATGGAGATAGTAATTATGGCAGGGGCTTGTAAAGGCTGACCAAAACAGTAAAAAAAACAACAAGGAGTTGTGGGGGACTTTATAGTGCCACACAACTCCTTGTTGTTTTTTTACTGGACTAGACTAACACGGCTATCCTTTTGAAATTAGCAAAACAGCACTTCACACTAGTTTTCAGTTAAACAAACCTGTGGTCCCTACACAGAGTAGTTTGCTACTTTTCTGAAGGGGCAAGCCTAATCTACCAAGATGATTGTGTGACAAGGTAGATGAAATATTAATTTATTGGATGAACTTCTGTTGGTGAGAGACAAACTTTTAAGCTACACGGAGCTCTTCTTCCACCTCACTGGATTGGGGCTGTTTTAATCAGTGTGTGCACAGCTGGGCAGGCACCATAGGAAGAGAAAACTTATTGCTATTTACTGGTGTTTGGTTTTACTGATGATGCACAGTCACAATATCACAGTCTCAAATCAGCCATGTTTAACCTCATAAAAACTGATGGCTGTCTCAAGTCCAAACAGCATGAGGAAAAAAGGCTTTGTGATTGTCTAGCAGCCTGTCTTTGACGGCAGCTCAGCCTCCCCAACCAAAAGTGCCAGACTGTCTCCTCCCCTGTTACCCAGCCAGGCTCCCTTTATAAGTCCCCTTAATTGGCTCATTAATGTAACCTGAGGCTACCTGGCCTGCTTGGCTGATTCACTAATGAGGATCAGCTGCCTTTTCTCAGACCCAGACAGGCTAAAGAGGGATCTGTAAAATCTACTGATGGTCATGGGGGTTTCATAGCCGTTCTCTCCAGTTCCCCAGGGGGTGAGCCTGGCTGGCTTTTCTGGCACTTGGTGGCCTTTACACATCCAAGCCTCTTGTGCACGAACAATGGGATATTACTTGCTCATGAATATAGCACTATAGTGGTTACTTTTACAGTTCCAACGTAGCAAGAGGGAGAACCTCTGATTTAATATAGCTGTTGGAAACAATGTTGCCTCATCCTGTCTCCCTTGGAAACTCCCCCTTAACTTGTCTGGGAACAGGAACAGATTTAAAGTAGTCAAGAATGGTATGCTGTATCTGGTAGCTAATTCTCCAGAGGTCCAATCCAGCTAGGACTTGAGATCAGAAACAAAGGTCCTCTCCTCCCACAATGTGAACTATGAGGTCCCTTCCAACCCTATGATTCTACATGGTCTTGAACACAGAACAGGTGCTGTCAATCATGTGTGAGAGCTAGTCTGTTAAATGGTGTGCAGAATGTGGCTGAAGGCAAATTCATTTCCCTTAAATTTTATTTTTGGCGTTTCTGAGTAGATCTTGCGCCTAGTAGGCCAAACCACCTTTGCCTTTGGAGAAGCCGTGATGAAACGCTGTATCTCACTTTCAAGAGGACTCAGCAATAGCATAGCACAATGCAACAAATTTTGGCTTTTTACCATTTTAGCAATCACCAAATCACATAGCACGTAATTTAAAACAGTGTACAAGTGCTTGTAAAATGACAATACAAAGCACACCTTAAATTTTCCTGGTGGAAATGGAGTCTTTCTCTTGGCAGAGCTCTAGCTCAAAGCTATGCACGATATAAAAATTTGTCACTGTAGGCAAGACTGGAATTTCAGTTCTGACTCTCAGTTACCCCCAGAAAACCAAGGGAAGAATTTGCCATAGGCTAGGCAATTAACTACATGGGAAAGTCTCCAGTTTAGGGAAGAACCACTTTCTTCACCTCTTCTAAAGTGTATTGGCATTTGTAGAAGACTACGTTACAGGGAAGAAGTTGTGTTAGTGATTGACTGTGGTAGGTGTTGTCTCTTCTTCTCAAGGAATATTGACAGCAGTACCCTAGTGTTGCTGAAAGGGAAGCTATTGGTGCCTGAAAATATTAGATATTTATTTTTGGAATTTTAACCCTGCTTTTAAATCAAAGCCCAATGAAAGTAATTAAATTTCATCCATGAAAAACACCACCTGAACTTTCATCTGGATAAATCCTCTTGCCCTAATTGATTGCATAGTATATTTCTGAGACATTAAATGGCTGATACTTTAAAAAGCCTTTCATTTATGGATGAATCACTTCATCCTTGTATACAATTCTGCATCACTGAGATGCAGCAAATACTTTGCTGTTGAGACTACGTATAGTAAAACTTCCATGGACTTCAGTGGGTGGGGAATTAGAAGACTGCTCCAAAGGGATAGCTGTGTTAGTCTATTTCACCAAAACAAGCAAGGAGTCCTGCGGCATTTCTAAAGACTAACAAATTTATTTATCACGTAAGATTTTGTGGGAAAATCCCACATCATCAGACACTTTGAAGACACTTCAAAGTATCTGATGAAGTGGGATTTCCTCCCATGAAAGCTCATGTGTCAAATAAATGTGTTAGTGTTTAAACATGCCACAGGGCTCCTTGCTTGTAGATCAGTGCTGTGTGCTTTTGAAACAACTGTCCTAGATGTTCTAATTTTATGTTCTCTAGCCTCAAACTTGTTTTCTCTTACTTCGCTTTCCCCTGACTCCCATCACTCTGATAAGGCAGATTCTCTAGATACTAATGCTCTCAATCCTGTTTTTCAAACACCACCTCATTTACAATGTGTTTGTGTGGGGGTTTTACTTGTAAGAAAGAATCCAGGGGGTTTGTTGAGCAGAGTTAAAACCTCTAACAAATGTCTGTTGTGCCTGGGATTGTCCAGTCTGGTGCATATGGTGCTGGTTCATAAACTGCCAGTGTGTCCACTTTGCATCATAAACAGCGTACACACACTGAATATGCTGAGGGAATTTGAATTTATTGTTGGACACTATGTGCATGGCTGAGGAAAGAACCCATAGATATTAATAAACAATAGTGAATCCCCCCCACCCCCGGCTGCCCTATGACCAGTAAATGTCAAATGTCCATTGGAATTCTTCCATCGAGCCTACTGGGACCAAGAACTGGCCCAAAAGTTTCAAGAAACCATTGAAAGAAAATTTTGCAAATCTTTGTGTCTGCACAAGTTGGTGGCATTATTTCAAATTGGCATTACTATTCATTGGTATTGAAGTAGTGCCTAGGAACCCCAGTCATGCCTCAGAACCACCTTGCATCCAACATGGGACATAGGACTGTGTGGGCCCTCCCGGGTCATTGAGTCCAGTTCTTTGTTAATGCAGGCAACCATGTAATATAATCCCCTTCATAAATCTATCAAATTCCATTTTAAAATTTGTTAGGTTGTTTTTTCCTACTACACCTGTTGGAAGGCTGTTCCAGTTATCACAGGTACTCTACAAAAACAGAGCAAAACGATGCTCCTGACTCCAAGGGGGTGACCCAGAAGTTCATCTTTTCATCACATGGCCAATGATAGGTATAAGGAAAGACTAAATATATCCATTACTGTGCCATTTATCTATTGTTCTGTGCAGCAGTTATGCCCACACTGATGTAAAATTAGTCACTTAATTTTATTGGCTTTTTTGTAAATAATGTTATTGTCCAGTATAGTTTATTTGTTTGAGGGGCTTATCCTAGACTAATCTTAGAAAAAGAACTAGCACAGTGCAGTCACTGATAAGCAATTATAATGTAAAATAACTGCAATGAACTCAAATTGCCCCTTACTGCCCATCACTGCTCTGCTCTTTATAGTAATAATATAGTCCATTAAAACCTACAATCACCATAATGTTTATGCATTATTGGGGAGATAAATTGCATAATTCTCATTTTGCAATTTAAATGTAATTATGAGCTTACTAATGACTAAAACCTGAATTTGTTAAACTATCAGTTTTTCTAACACTTGCCAAAATTATAGGTAATTACTTAGGGCTTACAATAATTATAAGTCCATCTCTTAAATAATTAATGTGCACTTTCATGGTAGAAAACAGCTAGTAATCAAATGACCTCCAGCGTATATTGCAAGCCCATGCAATTAGTCCTATTGTGTAGGTCTATAGAAATGCACCCATTAGAAGAGTCGTTTAAGTTGGCAGGCTTGAAATTCATGTTTGTTATATTTTATGGCACTAAACAATGATTAATGCACAACAGCCAAGAGGGATGTGTGTGTGTGGACAGCATCTAGAGCATTGTGGGAGCTACCAGAATGCAAATAAATAACTGTAATGAAAAAATGACAGGGGATTGCCACTGGGTTATTGATCCTGTTGCTTTGCCAAATGTTCTGCTTAAAGCGTCTCTAAAATCCATTCACCTATTACCCTTTGCCACAGAATATTAAGCCAAAAAGGGATGAGTAATCTCTTCTAGCTGTTAGAATGTTGTTACTGGTGGGGTTTTTTTTGTTTGTTATTTATTATTTGTAGTAGAAGTATAGGAGTACTGCAGTAGTGTGTAGGAGTCCCACAGAGCAGGCCATTATTACAGTTGGTGCTGTACAAACACAGAAGGAAACACTATCCTTACAACAAAAACTGAAGTTCAGACACTGACTTCAGTGGGACTAAGGTTCTTAACCTGTTTAAGTATTTTTTGTAAACCATACCAGGTGGCTAACTGCACCTTTTGGTACCTAAATATGTCTATAAATCTAGCTCTGTGTCTCAGCAGTGCCACTCTGTGTGCTTGGTTCCTTTATATTTTAAACTCCATAGAAAACGCCCTTCATATGAAAGTTAATATTATGAGTATAATAATATTTGGTGTCTGGCTTAAAGCCCCAGCTTCTATGGTCAAGGGAGCACAAGAGATTTTTCTGCTTTCATTAAAGAAAAACATTCTAATCCTCATAGGAGCAGAGAGAGGCTTGAACCGCAAAGACTCAAAAACCAGAAGGCAAATAATGCCCTTCCCAACTCTGTCTTAAACTAGTGGCATATATAATTTTTAAATCTCTTCATGATGAGGACCTGACTGGTGGAAAGTCTGAGGCTGGCAGTGCTGGGAAGTTCTACTGCATTATAATCAAGTTAAATAAGAGCTTGTCTACATAGTACAGTAGTGCACCTCAATGGTATCTGAATTATATTGTCCACCAACCAGTGGCTCATTAGTTGGCCTATGTATGCCCTTCCAGCATTTACTAGAAGATCCCTATGGCCTAGTACACATTAATGCAGAACTGTTTTGAAAGGGGACTGTTAGCTAGTGCTAGACCATTTTTTAGTGTGCACTGACATGATGCACCTTAGAACCCACACTGCACTCACACGTGCTGCTCTTCCTTGTGGCAAAACCCAATACTTAATACAACATAAATTATTTCGTTCTGGTCTCAAAAAGTGCTGTCCTCTGTCCAAGGTCCTGACCTTCTCTTTACCCATGTCTCCCAACCCTAACATACCTACTGATGGATGAGATACTGCAACCTTTGTGCAAAAACAGTGTTAACTAGTAGCTAATACAGACTGGGAGTCAGATTGCTTGGTTTCTGCTCCTTCATTTGCCACCAACTTGATTTGTGACTTTGAGCAAATGACTTAACTTCTCTGAACCTCAGTTTACCTACCTTCCAAATGAGGATGATAATGACACTTACTTAGCTCACCAGGGTGTTGTGAGGCTTAATTAATGTTTATAAAGACTTCGAGGTCCTCCGATGAAAATTGCTACAGTATATAAGTGCAAAGTAATTATGATCATCATTACTTTCATTTGCATGTATAGTCTGTAATTAGCTGTGGATTCGTATTGCGTTGACTGTGAATAATTTAAATGCTCTGCTCTTGAAGGTATCACTTTGAATGGTTTTTACATTTTGCAGTTAGTAATAGCAACCCCTTGTTTTGTTTTCTCTTTCTTCATATTCCACTGGTGACACATTTGACCATATTAGTTTTATTAGATCCAAACATGGAAAATAGTTTCATTTTCATGTAAAGCAATTCTTCTTATGTTAATTTGTCTCTGATCCTGCAGAAACTTAATTCGTAGCATTGAATTCATTGGGGCTACCTGCATGTTTAAAGCTAAACATGTTTAAAGTATTTAAAGAATTAAGCTCATTGGTAGAACTTTCTTTAGGACCAAGATGAAGAGTACAAGAAATCTACGGGGCAGATGTCATGTCAATAACCTAGGCCAAGATTTGGAAAATTATTTTGGATGCCTAATCTGAGATGATTTAAAGAGGCCTCACTTTCAAAAGGGGCTGAATACCCACCCTTTACAATCAGGCCCATTTAAGGTGTCTTAAGATGGGCGTCCAAAAACAGAGGTGTCAAGTGTTTGCACTCAGTGCTTTCATTCTCTTGTTCTATCCCCTCCTAACCATATTAAAAGATGTAAATCTAGCTTGCTTAAATGCTTTAAAAATGATTCTTAGGTTTAGTCTATGAACATAGCCCTGTCTCTCTGAAGATGGGAAGATGAGCCATAGTGCTATCTAACAGATTGTCCTGAGAGACTTGAAATTTGTCTGTAAGAACATTATGTGCAATAGGTTTTGATGATCTGTGAATCCCAGAGGGGCTCTATTAGCTTGTTTAGTCAGCCTCAACCAACACTCTGTTTTTGGAGCTTTGCATTTATTTCCAGTTTTATATCTGAGATTTGAAAGGAAAAGTAATTGTGTTTCAGAAGAGTACTCTAAAATCCATGCTTAGCTAATGGCTCTTACAGTTAATTAGCTATCAGAGAAGAAGTCAGTTGCACTGCCTGTAGACAGTTCATGTGCAGGACATGTCTGTTGATGCATTTTTAAGACTAACTCTTCAATAAAGCAGCTAAAAATGGATAGGGTAGGTCTAATGTGCATGTTGTAGCCTCACAAAAGCATTTTTTTCAATAACAATTTCATAACATGGGCCTCCAGTCCCAAGGCTGGCTGAATCACAAAGTGCATTGGGCTACATGCTTAAATGAAAAAAAACAACAACAAAAAAAAAAAACCAAGCAAAGAGCCTGTGGCACTTAAAGACGGACAGATTTATTTATTGCATGACCTTTCATGGGAGAAAATCCCACTTTGCCAAAGCGTATTACAAAGTGGGATTTTCTCCCATGAAAGCTCATGTGATAAATAAATCTGTTAGTCTTTAAGTGTCACAGGACTCCTTGCTTTTCTTGATGACCTAGACTAACATGGCTGCCCCTTTGGAACTTATATTTAAATGCGTAAGGCATAGGAGACTTTTCACTAAGTAGCATGTGATGCAAATTGGTTTGTACACATAAATGCTCTTGTTTCCAACTGCCTAACTACGTTTATAGTTGACAGCAATTTAAAGGGCTGTGTGTCTTTCTTAGGTACTGGCATGCCTGCCATTCCTAGAATACCTGAGCGGGTATAGAAAATGCAGACTGACAGGAAAGAAGTGATGGATGCTCTGTGTGCTATGGTAGTCCTTTCCCACCAGTCATGTGTGGTAGGAAGGAGGGCTGTTAAAGAAAGAAGGTGCAGTCAGTAAAGAGGAGTCATCTTTAGAAGGGAGTTACCCCTGAAACAACAGGAAGAACTGCCACACCAGAGCCTTCCTTGGTCTGCAAGGAGTCCTGCTCACCCCAGGGAAGCCTAATAAGGAGACCAGCTGGACTTGCACATGGTTAGACATCGAACTGCTCTTTGCTTAGAATCCTCAGACACATTTCTGAATGCGGAGATATTCTCATGGCTATCCTTGTTCTTGGTTCCTTCTCAATGCAGTTCTGAAGAATGTTCCCTGTAAACTGCGTGGCCACACCACCACACAGCCCCCCGCCACTGCCCAGTGCAGAGGACACCACCAGCCATGCACAGCCAGCAGCCAGGGTCCCCACCCGGCTGGAACGCTCTGTCTTCTGGCTGGCTGAGAGCTCCTCTGGAGCTTGGAGTCTTTAAAACTCACACCCAGAGAAGCTCTGATGGAGCATGCTCAGAAGCTCTGAGCATACCCCATCAGTGCTTCTCCAGCCAGAGGAGCCGCAGCTTGGCCATGCCGCTCTGGCAGACTGGTAAGGGTATAGAGGGTTGGGGATCCAGCCAGCTGGGGGAGTTAACAGGAGAGCAGGTTAGGGTGGGAGGAGGGGATCAGGCTGGCTTGGGGGGGCTGACCAGGGGGGCTGACCAGGGGAGCAGCAGGCAGGATCAGGACAGCTGGGGGTTGGGGGGGGTGACTGGGAGAGCAGGGGGGGCAGGATCGGGCCCGTGGGGAGGGTGGCAGCCCACACAGCAAGCAACGTTAAGTTGCTCAGCTGCCTCAGAGCTTTAGAGGGAGCATTGTTTTGAAGCATACGGATGTAGACACTACCATGGAGTAAACTAAGAATCACAAACTGACCAGTGGATTCACTGGTTTGAGTTGAAGCTCCCATATCTTTGCCTCAGGCTTGGCCAGTCTCTGTTATGTCTCCTTCATCTTCAGTGCAGGTGATAGCCAGGTTTGCTAACACCGGTGAGCCAGAAGTGGCTTTAGGGGTAGGCAAAACAGGTGGCCACCTAGGGCCCCAAGCAAGAAGGTGCCCCATCCTTAATTTGGTAGACAGAAGTGAAAATATAGAAAAATATAGAAATTGTTCCCACCTAGCAGAACCATTAGGGCTGGAATTCTCAGCACTTTTCAATCTTGGCTCATCAAGGCAAACTATCATTAGGCTCTGTGCTTCATCTGAATTGCAGATTTCACCATTATCTGCCCATCAACTTCATACTGACATGCTAAAAAAAGCAGGAGCAAGCTCTTTTGACACTGTAAAGCATGAAAGATTCTTTCCCCAAGAATCAGGTAGCATAGATAGTATGGAAGAGGCTTTTATTCAAGGTACTAAGAAGGAAGTCTGACTGGATTCAGCATCAAAGTGGTGATGTTACAGTGGTCAAATATATATGCTTCTTTATCAATTACATAATCCATTTGGAATTCTTTACCTGTCTACTTACACGTATAGACTTTGTTTCACCTGGAGAGAACAGAGGTGATAATGACCGATACAGAATGTTAATTACATTAAAGACCCTGTGACTACAATTAGGGTGGGGAATGGGGCAGAGAGGAGAGTCCTTACAGGCAAGCGGGGTGTGTGCTAGAAAGTCTGGAGAATGTATTGTTCCCATGTAAGTCAGGCTATGTTCACACATAAACTGTTATTTTGAACTTATTTAGAAATAAAATCCTTATTTTGAAATAACTTAAATCGAAATAAGTAAATATTAAATCGAAATAAGGGAAAACCTCAAAGCAAAATAGCATGTCCGAACACAGGACTTGCTATTTTGCTTCAGGAGAGGGGCAGTGTGGGAGGTGTGGCAACATGGCCCCCTCGTTGGGCCATGCCCCCACTCAATATATACAAAAAGGAAGGCACCCTGGGAAGGAGAAGGGCAAAAGTGTTATTTCAAAATAACCGTTATTTCGAAATAACATGTCTGAACGGTGTTGTTTTGAAACAACTGTTTCAAAACAATGGCTATTTCACTTTCAGGTGAGGTTTTTTTTCCCGAAATGGCGGACATTATTTCAAAATGATGGGTCCCATCATTTCAAAATAAAGAAACGTCGTTCGGACATGACAACTTTTATTTTGAAACAACGGTTGTTGTTTTGAAATAGAAGCCTTGTGTGGACACAGTCTCAGGGTTTCTCAGTAGGCAGCTGGCTACTGCTTTATTGATTGTTTTACAGCATCATTGTTCTGGGTGGGTCTGGTGTGAGTTTCATGCCTCAGCTTGCTGGCTGGAAAGGTACCTAAGACATATCAGAAGAGACTTGACAGAAAGAAATATTTAAAAAGACATTAAAAATATTAGAACCTACCAACACCAATAGACAGCACAATAGCAGGACTTTTTCCAATGGTCTCAGTTTTTGCTTCCTCAGTGTGGCCATTTATTCTGCCATTTTTTAATCACACTTGTGAAATGTTGCCTTTTTCTTTTTTATCTGTTCTTCTTTTGCCTTTTCCTTTGTCTTTGTGACAAATTTTCCTTTGGCTTTGGTTAGCTCACTTTACGGGTATGTCCACACACACTCCTTATTTCGAAACAACAGAGGTTGTTTCGAAATAAGGAATGGCATGGCCACACGACGCACGGCCATTTCGAAAGAAGCAAACCGCTTCTTTCGAAATAGCTGTGCGCTTTTCGAAATAAGCTAAACCTCGTTTTATTTCGAAAGGGCGTTGTTTCGAAAC
>ML681971.1:14450371-14517953 GCA_007922195.1 Podocnemis expansa
AGGTGAGGCGCGGTGCCTGCAGCCCCCAGAGGAAGCGAAATAGCAGGTCCACACTGTGGACCTGCTATTTCACTCCCTTATTTCGAGGACACAGTTTTGTTATTTCGAAACAAGTTATTTCGAAATAACAGGTTTTTTCGAAATAAGTTATTTCGAAATAGCTTCTTTCGAAATAACAAAACTGTGTGTAGACATAGCCTACCAGACAGGTCCATATAGGCTGCTACATATAAATACAGTGTGGCCTTCAAGCAGTCTCTACAGCTGTGTGTGATGTCTGTGCTGTATGTCTTTCTTTGGTAAGTGATTTTTTAGCTTCTTTTGTACTTACTATTTAATATTTTTGAGGGGGGCCAAAATCTTATAAACTTGAGTACTTCAGAGAATTTCATTGAAATTTGGTGTTTTTCATTTATAGCTACATACTAGAAACCTTCTTTTCACTTATTTTTATTTATTATAATTATTTGTATTAAACTTCTAGGTTATGTCTACACATAGCCTGTTAATTCGAATGAATTTCAATTCGAATTAACAGGAATTGAACTAACATGTCTTTGCCGCAAAAGGCAGGTCGAACTAGCATGTCCATGCACAGGACTTGTTAAATTTGACTTAGGAGGGGGGCACCATGGGACGTGTGGCAAGATGGCCACCAGGATGGGCCATTTCCATAGCCAATCCCATAAAAGGAGGAAATGACTTAGCCTCCTCTGCACACTGTGGCAGGCAAGGTGCAGAGCAAGGCCATGGACCGTGCCCAGCTACCCTGGCTTGACACCCTGGTGCCCAACGGCCGCTCAGCCGCACACACAGCGCTGTTAGGATGGAGCATACTCTACCTGGACAGCAGCAGCACAGAGGTGGATGGCTGCAGTGCCAGCACATTGGCTGTAGTAGCAGCCACTGCCACCCTGCCACACTCTGTGCCCTGTTGTGTGTGGGTGCTTGAAACTAGCGGTGACTGGTGGGAGAGGATCATCCTGAGGACACAGGACAATGAACAGTGGCAGCGCAACCTGCACATGATGAGGCAGACCTTTATGGGGTTGGCTAGAGAGCTTCCCCTGGTCCTCCAGCACAGGAACATACACATGCGACCAGCCCTCCCAGTGGATGGGCGAATTACTATTGTGGTATCAAAAATGGCCACCTCTGAGTCTTATCGCTCCATGGCATACCACTTTGGCATCAGGAGGGCCACTGTGACAGTTGTGCTAAAGCAGGTCTGCAGAGCCATAAACCTGGTCCTGCTGGCTTACCTCATCACCCCAGGCAACCTGGAGGACACCCTGAATGGGGTCTCTGCATTTCAATTCTCTAACTGTGCAGGCATCCTGGACACTACCAATATTCCAATCAGAGCCCTGGCACATCACGCATTGGAGTACTGCAATAGGAAGGGATACCACTCCATGCTGCTTCAGGCCCTGGTCAACCACCGGGGCATATTTACAAACATTTATGTTGGATGGCCAGGGAGGGCTCATGACTCACAGGTGCCCCGAAACTCAGCGCTCTACAGGGGCCTGCACGCAGGTACCTTTCTTCCCCCTCCCCCTCACCCATGAGATGATCATCAGGGATGTGCAGGTGCCCGTCTTGCTCGGTGGAGATGCCACCTGTCCGCTCCTGCCATTATGCATGAAGCCATTCACCGGACACCACCTGGACAACTGCCGGGAGCACTTCAATAGAAGGCCGAATAGCTGCCAGCAAGTTCTAGAGCGGGCCTTTGGCCTGCTGAAAGCAAGATGGAGGTGCCTGCTGGCACACGTCCACCTTGCTGAGGACACTGTCCCGAGGGTCATCAGTGCCTGTGTCACCCTTCACAACTTCTGTGAACTGCGGGGGAAGAGAACCCCTGCCATCTGGGAGACAGAGGCTGAGCACCTTTCCGGGCACTTTGGCCAGCCAGAGAGTGGCCATGAAACTGAGCAGGTTCTGACCAGGGCAGTGAGGATCCGGGATGCTCTAGTAGACCTGTTGCTTGAGGAGGCACACAGATGACTGTCAGCACTACCACATGCCCCCACATGCCCACCCCACACAGGCCCCCCACCTTACCTAAATAATAAAGCATGCAACACAGAACTGTATGCTTGAACAGGTTTATTTGGATACATATGGGGGGTGTTTGGAGCAGAACTGGAGAGTGGGAGTTGGGGATGACAGGCTGGGGGTATGGGAAGATGGCGGGGTCAGATTTGAGGGGGGGTCCTCACCGTGGAGGGGCCAGGATCAGCCTTCACTATGCCCACTCCAGGTCCAAGGGCACTGTTGGCAAGGTGCACTGGTGTCCCAGGGAACACGTTCTGCCATGACTGGGGTGGGGGCTGAAGTGCTTGGCCAGCTTGGCTATGCTGACCACCATGCCCTGGAGGGCAGTGCCAATGCTGGCCAAAGCAGCGCCCACCCATTCCAGGGCCCAGATCTGACACTCCTGTGTCACTGCCCACTGCTCTTCGACAGTGACGGACCACTCAATGGAGCTAGAGGACAGAGTCCTGGCGCACCGCCACCTGGTCCCACCAGGCCCACACGCCTTCTTCGGCCCCGGATGACCTCTTCCAGCAGGTCGGCATGGGTCCGGCATGCCTTTTTCCTTTTCCCAGGGCTGTGGAGTGGGCTCCCTGCACCTCGAAGCTGGCTATCACAAGGAGCTGCTGGAGTTATGTGGGGAACAGCATTAGTCTCATGATGTGCCTGCTTTGTGCTATGTGTGGTCTGACAGCAGTGGGCACCTGCATCCAGACTGCCCCCCTGCCTCCAGATCCTTGCCCTATGGGACGTCCCACCCTCAGGCAGGCACGGCCATGCTCCCCAGCCCAGGCTGGCCATGGCGGCCATTGTAGCATGCTGCTATGCCTCCTTGCCAGTGCTTGTCCTGTCCCCTGAAGCCTTGCGCTGGGGGTGCAGGCTGCATGCTGTGTGCCCTCCACCCGGCCAGCTGTGCTTTTCCCCCAACGCCCTTGACCCCCAACACATTTACTGTGTGGGGGTCCAGTTCCCCTTCTGCATACATTCTCTGGCCCCTGTACCTTATGGGATTGTTTGCCCCCCACCCAACCTTAACCCTTGGGCCCTATTTGCCTGGGGACCCTTATTGCCTGCCCAGCCACTGTGAGGTACCCACACAGGACAATCCACATTGGGGGGGTACTCACCAACAGGCGCCAGTGATGTTCGCTGTGATGTTCCCTCCTCCGGGTCCTCCTCTGCTGGGCTGCGGGGCTGCTCCTCCAATGCCTCTTGCTCACTGGCGGTGGGTGCTCTCTCATCAGAGGTGGCAGAGAGATCGGAGCTGGTGGCTGCTGTGGAGTGTTGTGGTGTCCCCTTCAGTTCCCAGGCCTCAGCATCAATGGGAGCATCTTCCTTGGTGGAGCCTCCTTCTGGGGCAGTGGGTTCAGAGGGGGGCTTCCTGGAGTTGACGGTCCTGCCAGGAAGCCCACTGGGCTCCTGGCCAAGGAAATGGTCAAGCTCCCTGTAGTAGGGGCACATGCCCCAACGTGCTCTCCCCTGGAGCCACCTCACCTCCAGGACTCTCCTGATGGAGGGTCTTGATTTTGACTTAGACCTGCTCTATCATCTAGGGGTGCCCTTTGGCGGTGAGGGCTGCGGCCATCTCTCCATAAATTGCCTGGTTGTGGTGGTTGCTCTGCAACTGGGCCAGGATGTCCTCTGTCCCCCAGATAGAGAGGAGACTGAGGACCTCCTGATGGCCCCACACTGGAGTCCTGCAATGTCCTTGGCTCCGATTGCTGACCTCTGCCATGGTGCTGGCTGCAGGCAGCTTGTGTCAAGGGCAAAGGGTGCAGCTGTGAGGGTGGGGGGATGCTGTGCAGAGGGCACTTCCTCTTCCTGGTGCCAGGCACCATGAGAAGGAGAAGGGCAAACTATGGTTAATCTGAACTAACGTTAGTTCAAATTAATGCGGCTACATACTGTCAGTTTGAATTAGCCCGTTCAAACTGACGCTCACTTCAAAGTTATAGCAGGTTTTATAACTTCGAAACCTCAAATCATCAGTTTGACCTAAGGAAGTCCTTAGGTCAAACTGAGAAGAGCTTGTGTGGATGTGTTTTTTTTTTTAATTCGACCTAATCATTATTAGGTCGAATTAAAATGTATGTGTAGACATATCCTTAGTGCACATAAATCCAAGTCTATATGAAAAGTTTGCAAGATTTGACTGTCAAAATTTTAAACATGGTATTTTAGTTATTTTTGAGCCATCATTAATTTTGCCACTTTTTATTTGTTAATTAATGCACATACTTCTAAAAAAAAGTTAACTGTTCATTTTAACATTGTAGTTCAGCATTAGCTCATTTATGTTAAGTGAGATGATCAACTTTCAAGCTTCATGATGGAAAGATCTTTAAAATTATCATATCCAAGAATAATTTTTGAGTTCCAGAGGGATAGTCATGTTAGTCTGGTTTAGCAAAACAAGCAAGGAGTCGGGGGGGGGGGCAGGGCTGCAGGGGGGCTAGAAGAGGGTAGCAGTGGGGGCCTATATGGGCGCTTTTAGGGGGCCCCACAAGGAGCCTTCGCCTAGGGCCCCCAGTTGCCTAAGGCTGCCTCTGATGTGAGCACATCTTTCCACAAGGCTGAATAGTGCTCAAAATAGCAGGTGAATAGTTACTTGGCGGAACTCAGTTCCATCACATTTGTGACTCGAGCCAGACAGATAATAAAAATAGTGAGTTATCAAATCTATGAATCACTTGAAAATTATTCCAGTGTATTTATAAATGATTTGTCCAGCTCTGTCCTATCAGCAGCTGAGCAAACAACAGCTGGTGCTGTAGCGTAGTCTGCAGTTCACGTGTCCTTCAGTCATGCTATGCAGGCTGCAGGATGACCTCAAAATGTGTTCATTTTCCCCCTTTGTAATGGACATTGATGCAATTTGCTCTAAATGCAAAGGCATGGGCCAAGCTATGTAGAGTAACATTTTAAAAAGCAGAATAGGCCCTTAGGCACTCAGTCTCCAAACCATAAGAGTAACATTTTCAAATGCACCTTTGTACCTGGGTCCAATGTTCCCCCAAGGCCCTGAGGCAGCTGAACAACTCATGTTGCTTGTGGCGCAGGCCACCCCCTTACGGGCCTGGTCCTGCCTCCCCCACGCGGGCCCAATTCTGTTGCCACCCCCCACTTTCCCCATAAGCCCCACTCCCCTCCTCCCACCCTAGCCCGCTCCCACTGTAACACTCCTAGCTGGCCCAACCCCCCCAGCAGTCTTATCCAGCTGCTGGAGCAGCACGGCTGAGCCACAGCTCCTCCGGCTGGAGAAGCACTAACGGAGCATGCTCAGACATTCTGGGCATGCTCTGTTAGAGCTTCTCTGGGCATGAATTTTAATAACTCCCAGCTTCAGAAGAGCTCTCAGCTGGGACTCTGGCTGCTGGCTGTGCATGGCTGGCAGCCTTCCCTGCGCTGGGCAGCTGTGGTGGGCTGTGCAGCTGCGCACCCGCACAGCTTACAGGGAACATTGCTTGGGTCCAGATTTTTAAAGGTATTCAGTCATTGCTGGGCTCAGTGTTGTAATGCCTAATTGATTTAGGATCTTAAATCTCATTTTAAAAAGGGTTGTAGAGATTTAGGAGTTGTTATCCCATTGATGGTAACTGGGTATTATGTTATTACTTTTGAAAATGAGATTTAAGTTCTTAAATTAGTTACGCACTGCATTGCTGACTCTGGCAAACCCAAAATACTTTTCAAAAACTGAGCTTTAGGGTCAGGTTTTAAAAAAATTATCAGGTACTTAAAGATGCAGCTAGGCACCTAATGGGATTTTCAGAGGTTCTTACCACCTAAATCATTTTTGAAAATAGGACTAATGGCTAGCTTTTTAATGGTGTTTAAGTGCTTAACTCCCATGAAACTCAATGAGAGTCAGGTGCCTACATAGTTTTAACAACCTGTCCCTTAACCATTTAGGTGTATTTGAAAATTTTACATGTTACCTTTAAAAAAACAAAAGTTTAGCTAATTACAGGCAGAGGCGCTATGTCATTTTCATTCATGGCCTTTGCATCATCAGGAGAGTTTTCTAAACTATAATAGATATATTATAAGGTAGCATGATCAGCTGCTACAGTGTTGGGCACCATTGTAGGAACCTAGTGACTTTGCTCTCTAGTACCTCATCTGGTCAATTAGGGAACAACATTGATGAGTTTTATATTTGAAGAGAAGCTCATCAAACAGCTGATAGGTCCACTGTGATGACTGCAACTCAAGGCCTTACACAGATAAGAAACCTGGGTGGAATTCTTATGACTTCCTAAGGAAAGACAACAGAATGGTTAGTGAGCACAGGACTAGGAGTCAGAAGACAAAGGGTTTACCCCTGCCCTTCCCACTGATGTGCTAGAAGGCCTTGGACAAGTAATGTCACTTTTTTGTCCCCTGTTTCCTCAGCTGTAAAAAAGGATAATCAAAAACTTAGCTACAGGGGAGATGTGCTATCCAAGAGACAAGCATATACCATAGAAACAAAAGAATTCCTCCTTTTCCCATTCCCAATGCTGATAGTATTGGAACTCTAATATTTTAGCATTTTAATTACTTCCAGCCTTCAGTTTCTTGTGTCACCATCTCTGAATTTTTAAGTTTAAAGATGAAATCTAAGATTTCCATTAAAATATTTGCAATTTATAAAGAACAAATATAGAGATATATGTGTCTTCTGCCCCACCCCCTCCTCAGCAAGCAGCAAGAATATTGGAACTGTCCCTTTAATTAGGAGCTCATTAATAAATTCATCTTGTTCTCAAATCCCCCCCTTGCCCCTACAGTACAGCAGTTCATTATTACAGGAGGAGATGATTTAGATTTCCTCAGATAATAGCATCTGTCACTAATCAAATTAATGGAGGATGTGCAAATGTATCTAAAGCTAGACAAACTGGTTTGGAGGAGAAAGGAAGGAAACAATAATTCCATCTGAAAGATGATCTCCCAAAAGAACTGAAAGAAGGAAACAGAACAGCTGACAGAACTATATACCATAGTCTAAGAAACTCTCCTGTCAAAGGAAAGGTCTTCAGTGCTGGTTTAGGTTAAGGTTCCACTTTCATCCAAATGTCAAGGGCCTGAGCTATGCAGCTGCTAGCTCTTGAAGTCATATTAATGCTTTGAAACATGCCACAGCAGGAGTAGTTAGTGAGGCTCATGCTGAGCACCTTCTATTCACACTGATTCATTTCATTTGAATGGTATGGTATGCAGACCTCTTTAGAAATCAAGGGTGTAGTTGTTGGGTGCCAAGGTGGGAATATTCTGAATTTGCCCATCAGAGAGACCTGGGTGCTTGTGGGGATGTTGAGAGTTGACAAACAGCACCTGCCGCTTTTGGGGAAAAAACATGGTAAGTGGCTATTGCTCAAACATAGAACTGAGGTTAATAGGAAGTATTTATCTTTTTGAGTGATGTGATATTTTCAGTTGGTGGTACAGTCTTTACTTATGAGTTGCAATGACTCATGCAGTCGCTGATGTTGGTTCTGATTAGGAATGTAGGAACATAGGAATTTCCAAAGCTGAGCAGGATAGTTGTTCATGTAGTCCAGTGTCTTGTCTCTGAGAATGGAATAGCACCAGATGTTTCAGAGAATGGCACAAGAACCACTCAGTCAGTGCTTTTTAAATCTTAAGTTCATGACTTCAGTAATTTGCTAAAGCAGTAAGCCCTGCTAATTACACATTGAGCGTAAAAGTATTTCCTTATATCGGCTTTGCATTTCTCACTTTTACAGAATGTCCCCTTGTTCATGTGGTATGAGATAAGGAGAATGAAGTGCCCAACCTTCCTTTCCTTGACTAATAATTATTATGTTATAGCAAACGGTTTGTTCCTCTACAGCTAAGGTATAGACCAGTGTTCTCTGTAAAAATCAATGCATCTTAGTTCTTTACAATTAGCACAGTTCCTCAGATTGGCTTGAAATCTGGTGTGCCTCATGAAGGCATTGGCTAAGGTTAGTATTCCAGATTTGGGGTCAATTGACGAATGGGCTACTGCAGTGCGTGCATATCATATCCCTGGTTATCTCTTTTCCAGGGTAACATTCCAAATTTTTTCAGTCAGTCTTTTTATGAGAGGTTTTTGGGAGATTTTGCATTACTTTACTGTGTTGCCATTGAATAATACATTTATTTTACAAAAGCTTGTTGTGTTTTTGCAAAGTTCCTGTAATGGTGATTGGTATGTTGGCAAAGCCATAAACAATTGCTAACATGGGAAGTATTAGGCAACTTTAGGATAGGTGTTGCTTCCAGCTCTTCCAGTAATAAGCACTGCTTAATTGAAGTCCATCATACCCTTCTTCCCGCCCACTGTTCCTATATCCACCAGAAACACAGTAACATTATGTGCCTGCCTGAAGTCTGACCTTGCTATTAGGTAGCAAAAATGTGAGCTCAAAGGAATTAAAGTGCTCCTTTCTCTAGTACTTCAATCAGTGATATGAGCAATTAAAATATGAATTAATCTAAGGAAGATGAAAATGCACATGTAGAACAAGAGCTGTTGGAATCACCTTGAACTTGTGCTTATTGCCATTTAGCTTGTGAGATTAAAGACAGTTAAATTCCATTAAAAATCTGGTTGCTCTAATGTTAGAAACGCCTTGTCAGTCAAGCATCCTGTACACCCCCATAAGGTGTAACCTTTCAACCAACTGGTTCTTGTATTAATTGAGAGTGATTCTCACTGTGATATTTGGTCTCCATACTTCTCCATTTAAAAAATGTGGATGATAGTACTTTGTAAAGCACTTTGAGATGTACAGATGAAAAATAATAATAGTTGTTATTATTTTGCATACAATGATTTGAGATACTTGTCTGCAAGCCACTGATCACCTTCTGAAAACCTGCAACTTGTTCATGGTGCCCAGCACCACACAGGCAGCACTCAGCTCTTGAAGGATTAATCTCTTTCTTGTTATCAGACCTAATAGTACAGTTTACATAGTAATCCAGAGGTATTTTGAGGTACACATTACAGTAAATCACAGATGATATTTATTAATAAATCAATGCTCTATTGCCATTTTGAACACAAAGATATTGCTGAATTCACATGGGAAATCACTTAAACTTTCCTTCCATGGGAAGGAGGTCCAGTTAAAAGGAGAAAGTGGAGAGGGAATAAAATATTTCCAGAGTTGTTCAAAGAAACAAAGAGATAGGGTAATTCACAAAATCCACCTTCCCTTTTTTCAAAAATTAAAATTGAGAACGATTTTCATAAAAATGTGTGATTCATAAAATTTCAAACAGTACTCATCAGCTATCTTCCATGTGGGGTAGAGACAGAATCCAGGACACTTTTTAAAAAAATACCAATCTCCAAAAAGCTCTGACCTCACTCTCTTGACTTAAAGTAGCATTTTTATTAGCTGTACCAACAATGGGACTTTATCCTTTGTGATCTTGCCCTTAGAGGGCAGTATGATCACACATGCTAAAGGAGGTCTGTGACAAATCAGAAACTTAATTTGCAGAGCAAGGTTTTTCAGATTTAACATTGAATCAGAGACTGGAGTAAGGTTTTGAAATGACCATAGAATTTTCCAGGTTTTTCTTCACCTCAAAAGCAATACCTTGTGAACTAGTGATGATGGCCTTGATTCTAAGTGGAACAAAGCTAACTTTTTAAAATAGAAATTCAAAATATCTTTCAGGAGAAAATGGATTTAATTTATGAAACATAGTAGAGTCTGAATTCCTGCCTATTTTAGATGTGAAAATGACCAACATAATATTTCTGTGTAACAAAATGAGCTGGAACAAAGTGCCAATTTATACCAATGTACTGAACAAAAATATTTTCTCCCCTTTCACTCAAATATGTTAGCCAGTGTATTATAATAATTAATAAGGGTCTGACGCAAAGCCCACTGAAGCTAATAGAAAATTCCCATTGACATCACTGGGTGCTGGATTGATCCCTAAATAGACACCTGGTTCATATCTTGAAAGGATTGCACAAGGCCAGTTCTAATGAAGTTCATAATAAGCACATCCCCCTTAATGGATTTATGTGAAATTAAACAGGGATTTTCTACATTAACCACCTACCTATGAGAGGTAAATGGATTTGAAACATGTTAGCTGGCATTTGTGCTAAAGAGAATCAAAGAGGCACTTTCTCTCATAACAAGTTCTTTAGGGTTATATTTAAATAATATACCTTCTGTTGGTTTATCCTGAAACTCTGTCCCTTTCCTCCAATTAAGCAGAACCCAATAGAAATTGAGCTCAAAGTTTCTCATGCAAACTGAATGGTCCAGAAAAAAGACTTAGATATGATACCAACATCACAAGGGGTTTAAAAAGTTCAAATCAATTATCTACAGAAAATCAATTATGAAGCAGAGCTATTTGCTTTAGTGTTGAAGGGAACTGATACATTTGTAGATTCCGACAGAATGTCTCAGATCTCCAACAGAGAATAGAGAAAGGCACTGAATGGCTTATTGCTTAATGGAAAGCAAAGTACTAACCAGAACTGTTTTCAATCCAAATATTTCCAGACCCCCTCAGTGGGTCTTAAATCCCTATATCACTAGTGCCATTTGCAGACCTTTCAGTGAGTTCATTGGCCCTTTTATTGCAAAAATGTAGTATGAGTATATGACTTCAAGTTACTGCACACTGTAGATAGGAAAATAGATACTGTGGATTTCACTAGAAAGTCCTTGTTTATAAGATCAAACTAAACCTGATGTGCTTTCTAGAGCTCCATCTTTTTATCATCAGTTTTTCCTTTGGGTCCTGAGTGAAAGAATGTCTAAGGACTCAGATTCCATCACTGAAGTTAATGAGTATTTTGTATGCTCAGCATTCTGTATCCTACACCCATTGAAGTCAATGGCACAACTCTCATTGAATATTTCAGTAACAACTGTGTTGGGCCTCAAATCCATAGGGTATGATACCAAAAAGGAGCTGAATAATATCTTGATATATCATCTGAAACTGGTACCAAACCTGTAAGGCCTGATCATATAAGAGACTGAGTACTGTCGTAATGTATCACTCTACACAGGGAAATTTTTATATAAGAAAACAACCAAAAACTACAGATACTGACAAACAGGCTTCCACATAGCTTGAATCCTAGCTTTGTCTTTTTTATTATCAGGATCTACACATTCTCTGGATGTGTCTGCTACTTTATAAATAATATATTGGAAATAAACATATCATTAAAAGCATTTCCTATAGGGTGGTTTATACCCTTGACTCGCAATACATAAGCCCTTCAGCATTAACCAGAACAGGAAAAAATCTATAGTGGAATATGTTTCCTTTAACATTAAGGAAAACTGGTCATTCATTCACTCACTCCTTCCTTTAGTCAGTCAGTCACACAGTCTTTCAATATATTTCTCAGTGGGTGTGGAGGGTGCTCAGCACCTCTTAAAATTAGGCCCTAGTTATGTTTCTTACAGAGAGCATTGTGGTATTAATGGTCTCACAGGTACATTACATGTAGGCATTAGAACAAAATAAAACCAAAAAGAACAAAACATAGGCTGTGGTATGCAAGATGTACCAATAAGAGTTTAGGTAAAATTACCCCCATTAGATGAGCTGGACCATAGACATGGATTATTATTAGTTCCCCAGTCTACTCTAGGGCTGTGTTCACACAGCACTTTTGTTTTGAAACAACCTCGTTGTTTCGAAACAAAAAAAACATGTTCACATGATGCACCATTGTTTCGAAACAAGTTAAACCCCATTTGGGGGCGAAACAACCTTGTTTCAAAATGCTTGTTTCGAAACAACTCATGTGAACATGTTGTTTCGGAACAAGACGTTCCGAAACAGCATTTAAAAGGCTGCCCCCTCAGCACCCTGGCCAGGGAACACTCAGCACCCTGGCCAGGGTGCTGAGGGGTGTCCCCTGGCCAGCGCCTGCAGAGCCAGGCTGCGGGCACCGGCGGGGCTCAGCGCTGCCCGGCATTGAACCCCGCTGGTGCCTGCAGAGCCGGGCTGCGGACACCGGCGGGGTTCAGAGGTGTGCAGCGCTGAACCCCGCCGGTGCCTGCAGCCCCCCTTTGCAGGCACTGGCGGGGAGCAGCGCTGGGCAGCGCTGCAGCCCACTGGTGCCTGCAGCCCCCTGAGGAAGCGAAATTGCAGGTTCACATTGTGAACCTGCTATTTCGTTTCCTGCTTTTTTTCTTATTTCAAAATAACATTTTGTTAATTCAAAATATGTTATTTCGAAATAAGGCGTTATTTCGAAACAAGTTGTTTCGACACAACTTGTTTTGAAATAACCATGTGTGTGTGAATACAGCCTAGGAGGGTATCCCATTAGATGAGTTTTCACTGGGGAACTAATGTTAATCCATGTCCAAGTCTACTCTGAGATGGTTTTTACGTTATTTTCATTAGCTAACTCTGGTTTTTTTCCCTGTTGGGCTATCTGAAAAGCACTTGAGAACTGGGAATCTTTTTTACCCATGTGTTGCATTTATCACAGAGTTTCGGAAGAGATTCCATCATAAAGGTTACAAAGAAGTTCTGTCTGCAGCCAGTTTTTCAAAAGTGCTAACATATACGTGTGTAGTAGGTTGATGAACTTGGAGACTGCTGTGCCATATGACGGGCAGAGAAAGTGTCTGCTCTCTGGTACACATTCTGGAGTCATTTGGCCAAATGATTTCCAAGATTCAGGTTCCCCATGCCCAAGTCTCACAAAATATGACTTGCTTTTAAAGTGAAGGATTCTTGTAATTCTTTTTGCACTTGGATTCAGAGCAAACACAGGGAAGAAAACACACAAACCATGTCTCTGTACTTTTTCTGCATTGATCTGGTATTCAGTACTGAAGATACGTCTACACTGTGAGCTCTGTGGTGATCAATCCTAGATGGCCTCTCTGGTCGATGCTGGTAATCTGCCTCCCCAAAGAGAATAAGGCTACATTGATGGGATGGTGTCTCCTGTTGACATAGTGCTGTGAAGATGCCATGGTGCATCAATGTTAAGTATGGCAATGGGAGAGCTTGTACATCTCCTGCTGCCCATGCGTGGCAGTGTAGACCAAGCCTTACTGCATAACTAAAGAGTGAATGGCAATAAAATGAAGAAGCAAATGGTAGGTTCACCAATCGTAACAGCAAACTGCCAACTCAATGGTGTCTGCTCACAGTAAGAAAGAGGGCAGTTTGGGTTAAAGACAGGAAGGGATACCTTCTTTTTGCAATGTCTATTTCCTTCTCTAAAGTTTTCTTTTTTCTGACTTTCCTTCTCTGAATTTTTCTTTCTTTTGGAGCTGCTTTCCATTATTGCATGGAAGTTATGTGGCATGAGAGAGCAATAAAAACAAAGAATGTTGTGAAGTCATTTTAGTTCGTTATGTAGAGATGTTAAAATTGCAGTTTATTTGCTGTCATTTAATTGACACGGGCAGGCGTTGGAGAGAAAATTGGCAGTAGATTTCTACTGCTGGGAATAGGGATGTGGAACTAACATGTTGTATGATAGGAAACAGGAAGCATTTTAACTGGTCTCTCGTGTACGAGACACAGCGTCTTGATTTAATAATATGCTGAGTCTGCAAGAATGCACTTGTAGCACCAGTATTCAACCTAGGCAAGAGAGCAGACTATTTGAGGGCCTGACTCACGTGCAGGCACTGCAGACTAAGTCTATGCTGATCAGATATTTGCACTGTCTATTCACGTCAGACAGGAATCTATTTTACGCAGTATCGGACCAGATGGGAATCTGATTTCTAAGAGTACTTCAGTCAAAGTGGCAATGTAGGAAGAGAGAGAGTAGAAAAGGGAGAGACTTGGCTAACTCCAATTGGTAAATTAGTACTGTTTGAAACAGAATTACATTGACACACATTCAGAAATCTTTAGTGCACACCAGCAGGGTCTACATTGGCCAGTCAGCATGGAGTTCATTACTGTGCATTAGCATTCACACACCTCTGGTGTGCATTGCCACATTATATAGAAGTGAAAGCTCTTTGTGTTATATAGGCTGTGTCCACACGAGAGTCTTCTTTCAAAACAACAGCCATTGTTTCTAAAGAAAACTTGCCAGGTCCACAAGATGTTTCATTATTTTGAAACGACAGGACTCTGCCATTTTGAAATAACGACAGTTGTTTCAAAAGCGATAAACCTCAACCACTATTGAAACAGCCGTTGTTTCGAAACAGCTGTTTTGAAACAACAGTGTTCGGACACGTTGTTTTGAAACAACGTGTCTGAACACTGTTGTTTTGAAACAACGGCTATTTTGATAGCGGCTCCAGTTTGCCCTTCTTCCTCCCAGGGTGCTCAGAGGCCAGGAAGTGCCCTGCAGCCTGGTCCCTCATGCTGCTGGCCTGAGCACAGCGAGGATGGCAGAAGCCAGAGTGCTCGTGCACAGGGGCGATGCCGGGGGTCCGTATGGACCACTGAGGAGACCCTCGCCCTCTTCAGAATATGTTCTAGGGAGGACATCAGGGCACAGTTCCAGGCACGCCACCAGAACGTAGATGTCTATGCAGACATCACCCAGGCTCTGGCACAGGACGGCTTCAAGCGCACCACCGAGCAAGTGCGCTGGAAAGTCAAGGGCCTGTGCCAGGACTATGCTCGGGCTAGGGATGCCAGGCTCCTCCACGGGGGAGCAGCTGCCACCAGCTGCCCTTTTTTTTGAGAAGCTGGACACGTTTCTGGCCCAGGAGCCCAGTGGCCCACCCCACCATGTCTGGGACTCTAATGAGCTATGCACCAGTCCCATATCACAGCACAAGGAACCCCTCAGTGTGGGCGAGACCGGCCGGCCTAGCACATCTCCACCTGCCAGCCCGGAGCTGATTGAGGAAGGGGAACCCCAGCCCACCAGCCCTGAGGAGAAAGCAGAGGATGAGGAGGCAGCTGCCGAGGAGAGGATATCGCGTTGGACATCAGGTGTCCCAGTCGGTGAGTGTGTTTCCCTCCCCGGGCAGGGAGACCCAGGATGGCAGGGACTGGGTCCAGAGAGGAACATGACCCTGGGACAGTGGGGCTTGGGCCCGGGAGGGTGGGCTGAACAGGCTCTCTCATGGATGTAGTTCACAGAGAGGCATGTGGAGACAGGGTACCATGCCCAAGCAGGATGGGGGTCCCTCAACACAGGGAGGGAAATAGGCAGACATGACAACATGCAGAGCAGAGAGCTTGCAGCCAGCACCACTGTCACATGGCTTCGGGAGACTGCCCCCGCCACATGCTGCCAAGGACAGCTCAGTACTGTGGGCCACGAGGCCACGTGCCCCAAATGCAGTGTACACAGCACACAGTTGGGAATCCTGTTGGCAGTCAGGGCAGGGGTTTGCAGCTCACAGGCTGCACACACCAAGGCCAGTAGGCTGACACTTAACTGTTCTACCTTCTGCCCTGCAGCTCATCCGCCCACGTGCCGGCCTTCTGCTCCGGGCCTGTCGACCACCACAAGGCCCAGGAGAAGAGCCCACCTGACCCAAGATGATATCCTTGCCAGCTTGTTGGAGCTCAGCCAGCAAGCCAAAGAGTTGTCCCGGGCATGGTGCGTTGAGCAGGCCAGGTGCCAGGATGCCACTGTCCAGCAGCTCCAGTGTGCCGCCGACACTGACGACCACGTCATGGCAGCCCTGGAGTGGCAAGCAGCAGCAATGGAGTGCCATGCAATGGTGCTGGAACGGCAGGCGACCACCCTTGACCACCAGGCAACTGCCCTTGACTGGCAGGCGGCTGCCCTTGACTGGAAGGTGACAGCCCTGGAGAGTCTGCAGACTGCGGTCCGGCGCATTGGGGCACACCTTACCCCCAGGCAGGAGACTGACCCTGCCCCTCCCAGGGACCCAGCTGCCCCTCGCCGCCAGTGCCCCCAGACCTGAGGTGGCCTTGGAGAAGGCCATGGGGCTGTAGGCCCTGCCCCAGGGGTGGCTCCCCTCTAATAAACCCCCCTCCAGTTGTCCCCAAATCACCACCCCACATGCCCTGTCCCAGTTCTGTGCCCCCACCCTACATGCCCTGACCCAGTTCTGTGCCCCCACTCCACATGCCCTGACCCAGTTCTGTGCCCCCATCCCACATGCCCTGTCCCACTACTGCGCCCCCATACTCCCTTGTTTGTTTAAATAAAAACAGTTCACACAGATTCACAATTTGTTGCGTGTTTTATTGGGTTGGGGTCAGGGTATGGGTGGGTGGGGTGGGGGCTGGCTGGGGCAGAATGGAGGAGTAGGCGGTGTGATGGGGTTCGCATGGTGATGTGGGTGCCATTGAGTATCCCCCCACACTTTGGAAAGCCCAGGGCAGCAAGACTGGCGATGATGTCCTGCAGCGCTCCCAGGATGACGAGGTGTGGCAACAGGACCGTGCTGATGGCGCGGGCAACCTGCAGTGTCACTTCCCCGACAGTGGACGTCCCAATGCTGAAGAGCTGGGCAGTGGACCTGTGGGACTTGGGAGTGGCCATTTTCCAGAGAGCGATGGCCACGCTCTTGTCCACAGGGATGCCTGCCCTCACCGCCATGTCCCTTTGGCGCAGGACTGGGGTGAGCTCGGCAATGAGTGAAGGTCTCCCTGCTAACCTAGAGGTTCCTCCTCCAGCACTTGTTGCTCCAGGTTTGCTGGAGAACCCGCTCCCACCAGTCTGTGCTGGGGCCCATTGCCCAGATGGGCTGTGGCACAGAAGGGGACGGGGAGCTATCGGTGCTGTGAGGGCCACGGAGATGATGGTCCAGGGCGCAGCTCCGGGCTCGTCCGCCTCAGGGAAAGTGTGTCCCACAGCGAGGCAGGACTCTGCAGGCTAGCAGCGGGTCTACCAAGTGCTCAAGGATGATATGGGAGCTGGGGAGCATCCCTAGCCATCTCTCTCGCAATGGACAGGGAGGGGCAGCCAGTTCGTGCTTTTAGGTGATTGGCTGGCAACCTGGCTGCCAACATGGCCACCAGCATGGCCCAGTGAGCTGGCCATGTTGCCACACCTCCCAGGCAGCCCCCCTCCTTAAATCGAAATAGTGTGTCCACACACAGGGCATGCTATTTCGATTTGAAGGGCTTCCCTTAATTCAAAGCAAGAAACTGTTATTTCAAATTCTTATTTCAAAATAAGGATTTTATTTTGAAAGGAGTTATTTCGAAATGAGTTATTTCGAAATAACAGTTACCGTGTGGGCATAGCCATAGAATCAAACTTTCCAGTGTAAGTGCTTAATGGAAATACTAGTTTCAGGTAGATAAGTGCTGAAATAGGTACTAAATATCAATTTATGTCCCTACTCAGAACCAAAAATTTGGCTGAAGGCTCAATTCTTCTTTGTTCAAAGCTAGTGCTCCATTGTCATAACCCAGATGAATAGATGAGTATTCAAGGTGAGAAGGATCCAGTTCCTCCAGGGGTTGTTCTGTGGCTGGTTGGAATAGCATCTGCAGAATCTGCTGCATTCCCTGAGAGGAAGAAACTTGAGTCTCTGGTGGAAGGAGGCAGTGTTTGCTGCAGTATGCCAGATTGTGTGGGACTGTGTGGACTTTTACACACAGTGCAATTGAAATAGGGAATTTCATGAGATTTGGGCATCAAACTCCTATAGCCTCCTTTGAGAAACCAGCTCTTATCTCGAGGCTCCCAAACTTCATTTTTCTTATCTTTGGGGGTGGGGAAAGATTATTTAAAGTCCTGAAGTTTAAATGAGTAAGCAGCCAGAAATGCCTGTAAAGAAGACAGAAAGCCTTTAATGTGAGGGGAGAATTCATCTGCTGGTGTCTAGCTAGTGACACTCAAAGAGCAGAGGAGACACATTGCAATTCAGTGGAGTCACTGAGCAACCTGCCTGTGAAGTGCTTCTTTCATTGTGCCCCCACGTCTCCTGTCATGAACACTGATGTGGTGCCTGCATGTAGGACCAATGTCTGGTACAGCGACCCCCTTCCTCTAATTAACTGCCTTTCTCTCTCCTCTCCCAGCGCCTGGGCAAAGGCTGACGAGCTTTCTCCTCTACTTCTCTGTGTCTTCCCCACAAGCTCTGAGCCAAAGGTGTCTGTTCTGTATCCATTTCCCAGTTGCTGAAAGATGTTCTCTCACAACCTACACACCTGGTTGGGGATCTACTTTCCTTACTACTTTGCTGGGAAGGTGAAGACTTGAGTTTCCTCTTCCTTTCGTAACTTCAGTGTAAGAATGGCGTATTTCTCCTTCTTCTCTTGCTTCCTGACTGCTTAACAGAGTTGCAAAGTGGAGAAGCTCAAACTTGCTCCTGACTTTTACCTAGGACTGGAGGGGTTACTCCAGATCAAGATCGTGGTGCAAATGTGAGAGAAACGTGATGCAGTTGACCCTGTAGCTGCCTTCTCTATACCCAGTCCAAGGCTATTGCTGTTCTACTGTAAATAGCCCTTGATTTGAGCCTCACAGTCACTTTCAGTAGGTGGGAGCTGTCAGGGTAGAGGTTATATTGTTTAAATATGATCAATCTTTTAATAAATCAATCTGTGTAGCCAGTGCCCAAGAAAATATCAAGATCAGTCAAATGAAGAACCCTCAGAATGAGGGATCCCTGTTTGCTAGGTTAGGCATGTTCACAGGAGAGGTAGCATGAATTCATCAGTTAAGCCAAAGTCCCCATTGCTCAGTTATCTCCTCTTATCCAATTAAATTGTCTCTGTGCTTAGCCGGCTGGCAATGCAAAATGCAGAAGCAATGTACAGTGCTCATATAACCTAAGTGTTTTCTGCTGCAATCATTATAGGAGTTAGCTAATGGCAGGGTATGAGGGCATCCTGCTGAGTTTCCATTACCTTGTAATTTTCAGCTTGCTCACTGTTGCAATAAAGCCCCTCTGTCTTGTAATTCCTCCAGCATTCATGTCTCCTCTTCTCCAGACTTGAAGTACATAAGATGCTTTCTGCTGGGGGATTTATTGAGATAAGTTATTGAAGTCAAGCAGTGAGGCAAGCATCCAATATTCCTCTATTCATCTCCGAATTTATGTTCACACTGTCTTTTGAAGGTCTAATGTAATCACAAACAATTTGTTTTGTATATGTTTAAAAATTCATAATTTTCTTGTACAATGGGAAAAAACAGCACTTGGGGCTCATTAGTGGTGGGATTCAGAAAACATCTGGCTTCTCCTTTTGATGTAATTTCTGTGAGACTAGCATTCTGCGTTCATTCTGAGCCATTCAATGAGGAGGTACAATTGCTCTGCCAGAAACTCATTAAATGTGCCCATGAGTCAAACTGTATAATCTTCCAAATGTATTTTTGGAGAATTAGAACAATTTTTTCCCTGGCATATTCTGGTCATGAGACAGTGCTTTCAGAGGATCCTTCATAACTGAACCCTATGTACATGATGCCTGCCTCTGCTCCAGCATTCCTATTCTCTGCATCTCTATTGCAGCTAACACGAGAGCTTTCTTACTGTTGACCTTAGAGTTAGGTTATTTCCTAAATGCCCAGACCAGACTGGAGGCCCTTTGTGCTAGATGCTGTACAATTTAAAACATATCATGAGAAGCAGGACCTGCCATGAAGACTTTGCAATCTGAATAAGCCAAATGGACAAATTATACTTCCTTTGTCCCTGTTTCAGTACCTGAGGAAAGGAAGAACAGACATTAAGGGCCTAAGTGGCAAAAGTTCTGAGCAGTGATATAGTAGAAGTGGGTAAACTAACCAAAATTAAACACCTTATTCACCAAATGAGATGTGGGTAAACTCCATGTACCTGCTGTTACCCTTGACTACACTGATGCTAAGCACCCAAATCATTAAGAGATGCGAGGGGGTTCTGAGAATCAGTCCCTAATTAAATTGGCCAAAGTCTCACAGGGAGTCTGTAGAAGAACTGGGAACTTGGATTAGGTCTCCTGCATCCCAGTCCAGAACCTTACCTGTAAAAGTACCTTTTCTCTCTGCCTAAGCAATTCCACAGTTTATTATTTTTAATATTTTTGTTTCAAACTGCACTATCATGCTCACTCTGGGCTCATGGACTTTTATGGATAAAAATATTATCACAGATAAATAGTGTCCACTCAGTCCCAAGTCCTGTTATGAACAAAAGTAAGACCACTTCAGTCTAGGTCCGGAGTAAACAGATTTATACTTCTGAAACCCAACTTCATTTGTTCAGTAGAGGTGATGCTGTTAGGAAAACTGCCACTGGCACACAGATTTTCAACTAGAACAGTGATCAAGAAGAATCAAATGATCTCAAATGTTGCAACAGATAGAAACTCTTGAGCGGCTTATGTGAGATACTACTGAGATTGTTGTGGCCTGTTCCAAAAGCCCATTGAAATCAGAGTTTCTCTCCTATATGTTGGGTCAGGAGCTTAGCACTTCTAGATGTTAAACTGTTGATAGTATATGCAGGGCCAGTTGTACCACAGAGGCGACCTAGGTGGTCACCTAGGACACCAAACATTAGGGGGCACCAGGGGCTGCTGGTCTGGGGCCAGTGAGGGTATTTTAAATTTTAAATTTTCTGCCCTGCTGCACAGAGGCACATAGCCCAGGGCAGAGCAAGGAGGGCAATCCTCCACTCCCCCCTCCAGCAAAGGTAAGTGCTGGTAGTGGGGGGAGGAAGGGCTCATAGGGAAAGGCTTGGGGAGCCTAGAAGGAATGGGAAGGAAGATGCACATGGGCAGCCCAGCAGGCCTGCTGCTTCGCTGGCCCGCTGCTTGTTCCAGCCTTGCTTGCCACATGGCCTGCACCCCTTGGCTAGCCCATTCTCAGTTGGCCCCCTGCTCGGACTGACCCTGAAAAGCCTACCACTCGTCCCCAACCCTGCCAACCATCTGGCCTGCTGTGTGGCCCGCACTCCTTGGCCAGGCTTGGGATGGGGAGGGGGCTTAAGAGGAGTGGCAGGGTGGATGGGATGGGCCCCTCGGTCGGTCCACAGTTTGGCTGGTCTGCTGCTCATCCCGGCCTGGCCCACCACCCAGCTTGCGCAGCTGCTGTATATACTGGCCTGGCCTGCCACGCGGCCTGTGTCCGTCACGGCTCGTCCAGGCCCATGCGCCTCAGCTAAGCTGCAGTGTGGGGTCTAGGAGGAGTTAGGGGGAGGGTGGGCATGGGACCCTCAGCCGGCCCACAGTTTAGCTGGCCCGTGACTTGTGCCAGCCCTGAGCAGCCTGGCATGGCCTGCCGCTTGGCCCATTCCAGCCCATGCCCCTCAACCAGGCTTGAAGTGGGGTCTAGGAGGAGTTGGTGGGACGATGGGCACATGCCCCTCAGCTGGCCCATGGCTCGGCCAGGCTTGGGGGAGCTAGAAGGAGTGGGAGGGAGGGCCCATCACCTGGCCCACACAACCTAAGCCACCACCGGGGTGGGGCACCAAAATCATAGTCACCTAGGGTGCCAAAAAACCTTGGGCCAGCCCTGAGTATATGATGTTAACACTGCCTGGGACTCCCTGCTAAAGCAGCAAGTCATGGTACCCGGGGTGGGAGGAAAACATTACCAGAGAGAAGGAATGCCAGATTATTCAGGACCTGCATTAAATTACATTGGGCTTTAACTAGAGTACCATTCTAACAAAAGTCCCCGGCTATCCTGTTGTTCCAGAGAATTATGTTTTAAGCTGACAAATGCTACACAAAAACTTCTCAGGGAGGATAGTCTGCTTAAGCAACTCAGCAGGAGCTGATAGTCTCCAACTCTGCTACCTGTCATGTCGTTCAGTATGTTTAGTTTTGAGGCATTTATCAAAGTGAATCTCTGTCCCACCAAGCAGAATCCTCAGGTGTCTGAAGAGGTGTGTAACCCTTCTGCCAGGGCAAGAAGGCAGAGCAAGGGCCAGGGATGGCCAAACTTATGGAATCAAGAGCCACACAAGTTGTCAAGAGCCACACTGAGGCCTATAGCCATATACTTCTAATTACTCCAAAATTACTAAGTTTAAAAGCATTGCACACTTTAATTTTATTGTAAAAAGAGGGCAAATATTGATCCTACTAATGTCAGATTCTAATAATTACTTAAGGTTACCATGAAAACTAGGCATATACAGTAGAAATTTAGCTGTCACGATGTAGAAGACTGCAGGCTAGTGGCAAGCTTTTTTTAAAATCACAGCGATGTCACTGCTTCTCCTCGCCATCCCCAACCACGACACCACTTCTCTTCACTCCCTGCCCCCGCCTACCCCCCCCGGCCCGGAGGCGGGGTTCCCCGGGCGGACACCCCCCCCCAAGCCCCCTTACCTGGCCGCTCCAGCAGCTAGGCACAGGCTGGGGTTACCCCGAGCATGCTCAAGGTGGGAGGTTTAAAACTCCTAGGCTGGGTCGCTTTCCTAAACTGATTTGCTGACATTCTTCCTGGAGCCACAATTTTTCATTCAAGAGCCGCATGCGGCTCCCAAGCCACAGTTTGGCCACACCTGATCTAGGGGTTTCCAAGTAATGTTACAACGCCAACTGGCTCAAGCCCCCACAAGTCTCCTGGGAAATTATGCACTATTCCCTGGGCACCTTAGAGGGGTAATGCTTCCCCACTTGGAAGCACGAGTCAGAGTGCAGTACACAGAACTTTTAATAGCAGCATAAAAGAATGTATAGAAGCAATATCAAGAATCCATGCAGGACAGGATTCCCACAAAATCCAGTACAGCACTCACTCCACCCCAGTGTATATATAGAATGTCCCTCATGCCCGCTGTCTGCCAGCACAGTCTGCTGATCACTCAGGCCCTCTGCTGGCTGCTCACACCATCTGCTGGCCCTGCCCACTGTCTGCTAGCACCACCTGCTAATTACTCACCCTCTGCTCTCACTCATGCTGTCTGCTGATCACTCATGACCTCCACTAGCTGCTTGCGTTGTCTGTGGGCTCTGCCTGCTGTCCCCTGGCATCAGCTGTTGGTCACTCATGCCCTCCACTGGCCACTTACACTGTCCACTGGCTCTGTCCACTAGCACTACCTGCTGATCTCTCCTCAGTGATTTCAGCTGTTAGGGGGAATCTCAGCCCTCAGTGATTTCAGCTCCTGACTTCAGGACACCACAGACAGCTCCTCTGATCAAAATAACAAAGGAGACTCCAGAAGGAATCATCAAGTCTATCTTTTAACAGTGGTGCAGGGACAAGGCATTGCCTCAGGCATTGCTCTTTAGGAGAGCTAATGCCACCCCCATCCCCTTTTCTCTCCTTTTACAAGACTGAAAAACAGAGTTGCTCACTCTTTCAAGTTCAGTGTTGCTGATGGTGACTTTTCCACCAAATAAACTAAAGAGTTTATACAATCAAAGGGTAGCATATTATGAAAAGACAATATTTCATTTCCCTCCTCAGTTAAAATACAGGTATTGACAGATTTGTAATCAAATCAGTCCATATACAGTTTACAGTTGCCTCCCTTTTGGCTGTTAAGCGCAAGAAGTGTCCAGCCTCTAGACCTGCCTTACAGGTGTTTACAGCTACCTAGCCTGGCTGGAAAGGTTACTATGCCTTGAATTAGACTTCTTTCGATAAGGCTGCTTACAAATAGGTATTAAATTATCTGGCAATTCTGCCCTCTCATTGAAAAATATTCAAATTCTCTTTAACATGAACAGGGACCCCTTCATTTTCTAGCTATTTTGCTCAGATTTGCACAGCTGATTTGCACTTAGAATCACTCTGTCATTCAGGATTTCCCCTTTACCAATACATTTCTCACTACCTTTATGTACTAGTTGGCATCTACTGGATGCATAATATTTGGATCAGGATTTCAAATCCTTCCCTTAAAGTTCAGTGGTGGTAGCATTCTTTGTGGTTCCAGTTTGGGCCCGTTTCTCTTAAAGCATAAGGGAAATTCAGGGTCTGACAGCTTCTGGCCAGCTAACTGAACTAATAAGGAGATTTTCAAAAGCCCCTATGCTTTTCCATGAGGCTTTGTGCTCCTAACTCCCTTACTGATTTTTGAAAATCCTACTCTGAAATGCTCCAGGTTGCAAAGCCTGCCCACCCTCAATGTCCCGTGACTGAGTTTGCTGCATGTGCCTCTTGCATGTTATTTTGAAATTATGATCCGAAAAACTTTTAGGAAGTAGCTTTCGCAAATGAGCCAAGCCATCTCTTTGCAGCTGCCCGCACCTTTGCCAACAGTAGGTGGCTTCAGAAGAAAGTTATATTTTGAACATTTCATG
Organism: Podocnemis expansa; assembly: GCA_007922195.1. Lineage (NCBI taxonomy): Eukaryota > Metazoa > Chordata > Testudines > Podocnemididae > Podocnemis > Podocnemis expansa. The sequence goes on from ML681971.1 coordinate 14,474,519, forward strand.
TTCAGAGTAAACTCCTATGGCCAGATCTGGAGCTGGTACAAGTCAGCATATCTCCAGTGACTTCAATGGATGCCTATTCACACCAGCTTCTAAGCTAAGAAAGACAGATTTGAACTGTGAATATTGGTCATCACCTGGGTCTGGGCCCACCTCTAATTTCATTAGCTAATCTCGAGGGGCTTAACTACTTAGGTTGTTTAAAAGATGTCCACAAAAAGTTACATCATCAAAAAAAAGCCCTTTTTTCCCCTTGTATCAATAATACCTTTCACTACATCTTTTTTGCTTTTATTTTCAATCAGGTCACCTCAGCAATTGCTGATGATGGCAAAAAATAACTTTATACAGAAATGTAAAAACTGTTAATGTAACATTAGTCAAATAGGGGTTCATGCAGTTTAAGCACTCAGATGCATTTGTGTGGCATGAGGTCAGAAACAAATATTTCCGACAGCTGAGGAGTATGCACATCCATGGGGGAAGCAAGCCACGCATCACACATGGCACATAAATATACATTTCAGTTACAATTGATCTTAACAGTTCATGAACAAGTCATAAGTTGAAAATTATCTGTACAAACCACTCAGCTAATACCACCATATAACAAATGCTTCAGAAAAAATAGCAATCAGTTGATCAAGAATTTGCAAAAAGATAAAGGGGCAAAGTTATGCTGTAACGAATACCTTTGCCTACTTCAATTCATAATGACTTTTTAAAAACTGACATTATTGCTCATGTTAAGCTTTTGTATTTTAAAAAAATTACATTATCCCCTTTCAAAAACAAACAAACAAACAAGCAAACAAACAAATAAAAAACAGTGATCCTGTATTTTGGCCTGAAATTTTGTTTCTGGTCACTTCTTACCAAGGAAGAATAACATTGTAGTTACTCAGAAAAACTCCTTGGCTAGTTTTGTTCCTGCTTGCCCCCTAGAACTCATAAACACAGGGAAACCTAATTGTGATCCACCAGGAATTCCCTGAAGTGTATGGTGTATTGAAGCTCACTTATCAAAACAGGACTGTGCAACTGTTTAAAAACATCTTGAGGGCCAAATTCCACCCCAAATTCAAGTGGCATCATGATGCCACTGAAGGCAGAGGAGCTGCTCTTATTTATATTTGCTCTGATTTTTTCTCTGATTCTGTTGATTTTTTTTGTTGATAAGTCGAAAGGATATTATTTCAAGGATTATAACTCTCATAATTGATCTTAGATATTTTCAGGCCTTTCTAGGCATGCTGCATATATTGGGATTCATTGTTGTTGTTAGCCAAAATATATTATAACTGAAACCAAATAGGACTCTAAAACTATTTTACTGTCACTGCGTAGCATGGCAGATCAGGATTTATGTGACTGTGTGTGCTGACATTAAGTACCGCAGGCAACATTGCAATGGGCGTTGGAGAAGGCATAGATCTGTGTCCAGCTGTCTAGGAAACAGCACCCATTCCTCTTGGATGATGACATAGGCACTGAGAGCACACTGTCATCACTTCTTTGTTAGACTATTGGGACTCAGTCAATCCTGGGCTTTGGCTCCTGTAATGTGCAGCTGCCCACCTCTCTGGCAGGCTTGAAAAGAAGAGCCTGTCACACCTGTACTCTGTACTCTTCCTTGGTTTCCCCACTTGATCCAGTGTCTGACTCAGGGTTCTCAAACTACTCTTTAAACACATTCAAGGCATGTCTATGCAGCTTGTGCCAATGAGACACCCAGCCTAGCTGGGTTTATGGGGCTCATGCTAGAGATCAAAAAATTGCTTATATAGTCAGTGTTTTGAAGCTGTACCTTGAGATGGAGCTCAGTGTCTGATGCCAAGGTGGGGAGATGGACTTCAGAGACTGAGCTGTAATCCAAGGCACAATTTTCACAGCTGTTTCTAAAGTGCTAGTGTAAACCCTGCTAACTCAAGGCCATTGATCTGGATTGGAAGACTCGTTGTGGCAGGTTGTGTTGCTGTACCCTATGAACCTAGAACCTGGCTAGCTACAAAACAGTCTCTCAGTCCTCTAGAATGTGACATATTAGTCCTCCAGAGCTTGCAGTGTCATTCATGGCTGATGAAGCTCCAGATCAACAGTATGAATCTTTTGGGAGCTGGCAACAAGTGATTCTAAACAGACCCCTTAAGTTACTGGAAGTGGTCAGGTAAAATAACTAGATGATCTGGGCTCTGTTCCCAGCTTTGTTAAAGGCTTCCAACATGACTTTGGTCTGCTAACTTTTCTGCTACAACTTCCCTATTTATAAAGGCCACCTTATTAGAGGTTTCTGTGCCGACTTCATTAATATTGAAAAAATGATCCCCAGAGTTATAACAGAAAGAATTTAACAAGGCCCAGTCAATGCATTGGACGAAACATTTGCAGCCCATGAAAGCTTATGCCCAAAGAAATTTGTTGGTCTGTAAGGTGCCACAGGACTTTGGCTGTTTTTACAAAGCCAAGTGTTTGAGGGAGGGTAAAAATCTCATGCTAAAAGTGATTGGGGAGAAATGTTCCATATGGTCATGTTATCGCAGAACTGCCTGGTGTAGTAATTTTTGCACTTTCCTCTGAAACATTACTGTCAGATACTGGACTAGATGAACCACTGCTCTAGCCTGGCAATTCCTGTGTTCCCACAATCCTTTGGGATCCTCAGACAGAAGGAGATAGAATTGCAAAGTGACATCTTTATCCTCTTATTGTATATAATAAAAGTTAGGCCATCAGCACAGTGACTAAAGAAGGCTGTGGAAATAACTTGGTACTTTTGAGATTTTTCTCTTGTGTTGTTATCCTATTGCTAAGGGGAATGATAGCACAGAAAACTAGGCCAACATCAAACCTGGAATGGAGGGGAAATGTGAATCAAAATGGCGTGAATGACCTGCTTGAAGGAGGACAATTGAAAGATGTGTCAAAACCTCCACTGGAACAAGCCACTGTCTCTCTCTTACTCTGGCTGAGCTTTGAAGAGCTTGTCAGTGAAGCAGTTGTGTAGGCATGTGTCCTTAAAGAAAAGAAAAGCAGAAGAGAGTGAAATCCAGTATTGATTTAAAGTCAAATGTTTCTGTTGCTATAACTGTGACAATAAATTCAAAAATAATTCAGGAGCTTCTGGCTCTCAACATGACAGACCGAGGGGATCTGCTTCCTGGAGTGGAACCTCCCCTAGAGGTAGCAGAGGATTAACGACTGCACTGCTGAACGTGCACAATGCACAACATTAGGAGGGCTTTGCTATAATGAAACCTTCAGCCTTCAGCTGTGTTGCACAGTCACTGAATAGCAGCTGCCAGCACAGTGGAGAAGCTGCACACAATGGGGGGGAAAGGGTCAGACTGAAAAAGCAGAGCCAGAATTAAAAATCATGAGAAAAAGAGGGGAAACGAACAGCTGAGGGAGCAAGGGTTTCCATTTGGCAGCAGCTAGTTAGCAATTTTCCTAGTCAGGGATGTAGTCATTGTGAGATTTTGCATGCAGAGTTCTCATTAATTTCTAATGGAAACTGGGCAGCCAGTTGCTCAGGCAGCTGTGAAAATCCCACCCATCCTGTGTAGCTAAGCACCATCACTAACCCCTCTTACTATTTATTCTTAATTATTATTTGTCTTGTGGCAGGACTCAAGAGTCCCAGTCAGTGTGCTAGGTGCTGTATATACACTGAGAAAAGATGGTCACTGCCCCCAAGAGCTTACAAGCTAAGACAGAAGACAAGTGGATACAGGTGGACAGTTTGGAGAGAAGAGGGTGACAATTCACACTTCTTGATACAGTATAAAGCTAAGAGAAGGCATTGCAGTACATGGAACTCCACCAGCACCCTGAAATCCAGTGATAAACACTGTAGAAGGTGCAGGGTATGTGATGAGTAGAAAGGCGAAAAAAAATGAGAACGAAACTACAGGAAAAAATGTCAATTGCTCGTTCCTCTCAATGTTAAACAGTTGAAATTCCAAAGGAATTCTGAGAAGTATAAATCTGCTCTAGATGGGGAGAACAAATACATGCTGTGTAGCCCATGGGGGTGAAATATGCCTTACACAGCACTCTGAAAGAAGTATTTTGGTTTTTGTTTCTTCTCTCTCTGCTGTTTCTAACAAAAGCAGCTCTACTGGATTACATCATTTTGTAAATTGTAATTTGAAATTCTGCACATGGATTTGCATAAACTGGTGATTGTTTATGCTGTAACAATACAAAAATCAATCAGCAGAATGTCAGAGACCAATGTGGAATGAGAATGATGAACCTAGAAAGCTAAATAATAATCTGCAGAGGTGAGGGTGAGGGCAGGGGAAGCCCACATCATGTTGTAATACCCCAAACAGCACAAACAGCAGTGTTAACATGCTGGCACATGGGGAGAAAAGGGGCTCAAGAGGAAATGAAGAAATAGCTCCACACAATGTATAAAAAGGACCCCAAAATAGATCCTAGGAAGGAACTGACTCCAAAGCAAACAGACTTCATTGAGCAACCAGAAGAAAGGGCATGGGACATAAGGAGACATGATAGTTTTATGTTTAGTCTGAATAATAAGTCAAAAGGCTTCAGCTCTTTATTTCTCTGCTTTTGAATTTTAATGAACAGTTCGAGTGATAATTACTAAATTTCTATATTTATATAAAACCAGCACATAAAATAGCACAATTTGATATTTATGAAGTGTCAGTTTGCCATAAATACAGAGATTTGTTAATGAGCGCTGGGAACTATTCATTAAAATTCAGAAGTAGATAAATAATGAATAGGAATTGCTGTTTATTCATTAAAATTCTCAGGAAAAAAATGAAAAATATCTCTTGCTTACTGCTGATGAATCCAGCCCGTTTTATGAGAGATTTGTTTTAATTAGTGCCATTTGACGCTATTAGTATCAGAATCACACAGAGCTTTTTGCACATCACAAGATGAGAACTGAACTGCATTTAGATAATCCTAGGCCGATGATCTTCTATGTAGATAACCAGGGACCACACATACAATGTCTGCTGTCCATGCTGCATCCCAAACCAAGCTGCTGTTTCTGCAAGTTTGTTAGTAAAAGAGGGGGGACTTATGCCCTGCCCAGTTTAGCAAAGGATTTTGTCAAGTGGGGGTCCTTTGATGGAGCAAGGACTGTGCTGGGCAGGTGGCTTAGAAAACAGTTGATTTCGGAGTTAACATCCTGCTCAGATGAAGAGCATAGTTCAAATCTGTCAAAGGTATTGCTTCAGGCTATCTGAAAACTCAGATGACACTATTGCATTGGCTACACTCAGGTCTGGGTTTCCAGTTCATCTTTGCAAACAAGACTGGTAGAAACTTAAATCTTTTCTTATCTGTGTTGTTGTTGAAAGCTGGTGGTCCTAGGAGTGACCACCTGACTCCATGGACTTCATTAAGGTGCACTTTTCACCCTAAGAGTTGGGTTCTAAGCAAAAATCTCTACTGCCTCTTACAGGTTGGGTTAAGGCTTTTCATTATAGGTCAGGTGTAAACACCACCTTACATTCAGGATAAATGTAAAGAAGCCATTATAATCCATCGTTGTGGTCAGGTGACTGAAATAATTAATGATCTCTTATCCCAAACCCAGACACACACCTCTGATCAAAACCAAGGTACATTCATGGCCACTCAGGAATTTGAACTAAACGAGTAGGGACATGGCTGGATGTTGTTTCAGTAAGGGTATGTTCATGTGTGAGTGAAAGAGAAGTAGGGCACAGGGGGAGAGAAAAGCAGTAGAAAGCCAAGGACAGAGTAACAGAAAAAAAAGCTGAGAGAGTGAGCTTTTTAGGCATAGAGTGCTAGCTGGAAAAACAGCTCTGTAAACTGCTCTGATTTGCTGTTCCTATATGACCTGATCCTATGTTTTACACCCCCTTGCATTTAGTTTCATTCCTTTCTGTAAGTTCACCCATCTTCGACGCATCTGAGGAAGTGGGATCTTCTCCCACGAAAGCTCATGCAAAAAATAAATCTGTTAGTCTTAAAGTGCCATACAACTCCTTGTTGTTTTTTCACTGGAAAAACAGGTTTGGAACATCAGGAATCAAATAAGAAAGGAACTGTCTCCTGTTGTTTATTCCTGCAGTGTTCACTGAAACAGGATTTTATATATAATTTTTGTAAATGTAAGGCAGGCTTAGAAGCTGTGCCTAACAGCTTCTGAACTGACAGAGGGAGCAACTAATCTGTATGGGTCCTGTATCAGCATGGATACAAAAAGCACAATTAGCTGATTAGCATACTGAATGCACTGGGGCAAAGTATACTGGATAACAGTATTTGGGGTTTCTTTTCTCACAAATCTATCAATATGTGTAATTCTACTAAAGGGAAACATGAAATATTGTCTTTGGGTAAACTGTCTTTTGGGTAAATACTGTCTTTGGGACAAACGCTGCAGAAAGTGCAGTCACTCCAATGAGACCCTGTCCCATGTCCTCTGCAGCTGCAAACCCCATTCCAGAGCCTGGCAGCTTAGACACAATGCGATCCAGGACCGTCTGGTCAAAGCAATCCTGCCTCATCTTGGGGAGGTCTCAGTCAACCATACCATCCCTGGCACAGACAGCTTGCTGACACCTGATGTCATCATCACCAACGAGGACCTGAAGAAGATCATCATGGTCGACATCACGGTCCCCTTTGAGAACCGGTCCCTAGCCTTCTTTGATGTCCAGGCTCGAAAGGTGGATAAGTACACCCCGCTGGCGGACTCCTTGAGATCCAAGGGCTACCAGGTCCAGATCCATGGCTTGATTGTTGGCACCCTGGGTTCCTGCCAATGAGGACGTGTTGCGGGCCTGCGGTGTCGGACGGCGCTGCTCCCAGCTGATGTGTCGCCTCATGGTGTCTGATGCCATCAGATGGTCCTGGGACATTTACATAGAACACATCACTGGCCATAGACAGTATCAAGAAGCATAAGCAAATGGTCCTCCACTTCTACAAACAGAAGGTTCCACGGACTCCTCTCTTACTGCATTGAATAATCTTCAAAGCACCTTTAACCCATACTACCTAATACATTTCGGGATTACCTACTCTTAAACATCATACGTGCCTTGCTTATTCACTATTACTTGTATTCCCACTATGTTAAGATGTTCTCCTGAAATTACCAGACTCTTATACCCAATTCTACAAGCTATTTTGTTCTTCCAGGGTAGTGTAGATCATGTTCTTGTTGTGATCTTTGTTCACTCAAATACCTCTTCTTTAACAAATGATCTGTACTCTAAACCTGGATACCTGACTGCTCTTGTTTTATACATCACTGTGGTCGATCGTACCTGTTTCAAACATTTTGCTTAATAAAAACTTTAAATCTGTTCTTATCAATTTCTCGCTTTTCCTATTACTTCTTTTGTTCTTGCTTATGGAAATAAGTATCATCAGTTGTTAAAGCCTAAAAGAGCTGATAGAATTCTCCCCAGCTCAGGGACTTTCTCCTTGAGCTGGGAAAAGCAATAGGGTGAAGCTGGTGAATAGTGGAAGTAGCCAGCAGTGAGCTGGGTAACATGAGGGTGCTGGCAGATGGTGAGACTAGCCAGCAGCGAGCTGGGTGACAAGAGGGACTGGAGGGCAGTGCTGGTGAACAGTGGGCGGAGCTGAGGAACCAGTTCTAGAGGATGGAGTGAGTGACCGGTAGATGGCGTCAGTGGACAGCTGGCATAAAAGACACTCCCTACGTACCTTAGGGTTGGTTGGAAGCCTAGTTAGCACTGATTCTCCAGATCAGTGACAGTTTTGCCATTAAGTTTGTATGTTCTGTTATGTGGTGTGGGTTATTGGGAACTTTTCTCTATACTAAGTTTCCTAGATAAGTGCTGATCTCTGTTATTTGGCCTTTTGCATTTTTGTTTTGCTGCTATTAAAAGCTCCATTTACTACACTCAGACTCGTGCTTGCGAGTGGGGAAGCCTTACCCTTTGGGGTGCTCAGGGAACAGTGCAGGATTCCTAGAGATCTGGGTGCGAGTTCAAGCCAGTTGGTGGTGCTGCATCATTGGGAAACCCCTAGATATAGAACCCAGCCCTTGTTCTGCCAGCCTGCCCTGGCAGAATGATAACATAAATAAACATTACTGCAGAAAAGAAAATAATTAGCTCTCTCATTTTTCTCTGCCTCATGTAAATGATTCACAGGATCCAGAATTTCAACTATACACTCAAGTCAAATGTCTCTTTTCACTCCGGTCAAAAGGGGTAATGCACCCAGGTCTCTGTCCTCCCCTGGTTGTGAAACAATGGAAACAACAACAGTCCTTCCCAGGGATTCCATGGATTTGCCTCTGGACATGGGGTGAATTGGGGCCAGATTTTTCAGCCCTAGATTCTTCCTACTCATTGCAGGCCTGGCCCATCTCTTCTTGAAGTCCATGGAAAGACTCCCAGTGAAGCTAGTGAGGAAGGCTCTGTTCTATAAACTGTGGTGCAGCCTCAGCTCCTAGCAGTTCTCAGTATTGATTTCTAAATCACTGACAAACTTTTTTGCTTCTGAGATTCTAGGAGATCCACTTCTCCTACTTTTAAAGCCCAAGAGACTGTTCTTCAGGAAGTGGAATAAACCCTGATAAACATATCAGTGTGGCCTGGGTACCTCAGAGATATTAGGATGTTGTTTTATTTTGTTTTGTTGTCATCTCAGTTTTGGAAAGTTTTACATAATATTTTTAGCCATGAAACAGAGATGTTCATGAAAATTTATTTAAATAACTCATCTCCGTTATCACAAACAATGAAAAGGATTTGGAGAAGCATGACATTAGCATCAGCTGCATTGCATCACTGGAGGAGGAGTCTTGTGACCAAAGCACTCTAGGTTAGGGTGACCAGATGTCCCAATTTTATAGGGACAGTGTTGTTATTCAGGGTTTTTTCTTATATAGGTGCCTGTTACTTTACTCCCCCACTCCCTGTCCCAGTTTTTCACACATGCTGTCTGGTTACCCTAGTCTTGGCTGTATCATTGCTCTCCTCTAGATTCTCCCCAATTTAGAAGTAACTTTGTTGTTTCTATTCATTGCTTTTTTATTTTTTTTATTTTTTCTTTTACATACTTTGGCTTCTGTGTTTCTTTGATCATACTGGGGAAGTAAATGCACTGAATGCTGATTAGACTCAATTCTGAGTCCAGCACTGTTTCATAGGTTCCACACTGTCCAGAAAAGCTTACCCGATTTAGTCAAAAGTGGCTCAGTCATACTGATGCAGGGAATCTTAAGAGCCTGCTCCAAAGCCCACTGAAGTCTTGGGATTCTGGCCCAGGGAACTTTAGATCAGACCCTACGTGAGCTGGCTATTGTGAAGGTAATGCTGTCAGTTGTACATCTGTCAAGAATACAATGCAAAGGATTGTCAGGAATAAAATGGAAATGAAAATAAAGATTTAATCAAAACTCTGTTCTTTTCTCAAATAAACACTGAGCTCCATTTTCTCTATTAAGTAGTGGTTTAACAGGTTTGGGCTTAAAATGTACCATCTTCTCTAGCTTTCATTCCTCTGTCTCCTCCAGATCTCTTGCCTTTCCCAGAAAGCTGGATTTAAAACAATAAAATGTGGGATTTTATGTAGAATACCAGATTGGGCCTTTGGGGAACAGAATTAATTCTACTCAGGAGTAGAAAACAAAACCCTGAAGTGTCAAAGCATAGACAGAAATTCAATATCCCACTGAGCCCATTGCTAAGGGTACTTCACTCTTCTTACATGTCTATCATTCAATCAAATGTAAAAATAGGAAGAAGGCTTCTATTAGTTCATCCCAGTGTTACAAGAAAGGGGAAAAATATTATAGCAGCAGTTGCTGTCTGTTGACTGTTTGAAGTTTGAGATCTATAATTTTGTAACTGCCAGATGCATTAATCCACCTTGTCATTTTGTAACTCTGTAGATCAAGTGGAATTAAAATATTTAGTCAAAGCTCTCCTAATACATTTAACTAATATGACATGAAATATAATATTTGAGAGAATGGACATTTTAAAAGTGCAATTTGCCATCAAGAACACCAGTGTATTAAAAAGAAGTAGACAAACTATTGACCTGATCCTACTAAGTCCTTAAGCACATGCTTAACTTTGAGCACATGAACGCTGGCATGACTTCTGTTGAAGTTAATGGTACTATGTGTGTTATGTATGTAACCCCTCTGGGGTCTTCAAGAGTGTGCTTCCTTTAAATCTTTGCCCTGTGGGGGAGGGATTGATTGTCCTGAAAGGAGGGTGTGGAGCTGAGGGGAAGGAGGCTGCAGCCAGAGGTCCTGGGAGAAAAGCAGCCAGAAAGAAGCAGCAGAGAGAGACCCTGCTGACCTGGGACACTAGGCCAGCACCTACAGGAGGACACTGTGGTGGGGAGCGTTGCCCAAGGACAGAGCTGGACCCAGTACAGGGCCTGGGACAAAGGCGGAGGCTGTAGTTAGGTAAGTGGGGAGAGTGTCGCTCTGTGGTTGCAGAGAGCAGCAGAAGAGGCAGAAGAGGGTTTTTGCTGGGAAGTTGCTGGCACCGAAGATGACCAGGAGCTGCTGGACTGAACACTGGACTGGAGTTGTGCTGGGACTCCTGAACTCAGGGTGCAGACATAGCGCTCACTGTCTGCCTTCAGCCTGCTGCACAGTTGGGCCTGCAGGGCCCTGTATTAGCTTTCCCTCTGAGTTACTGCTGCCCCATCTCTCCTGTTGACTTCTCCTTCGCCCCTCTGTAAATAAACCTTCCCCATTCCCATAATCCCTGTGCTATCCCAGTGTGCGTGTGGTCATTCTGGGGGTTTGGAACAGGTGCTCGTGGGGCAAAGGGGCTCTCCTTGCTGCATCCCTGCGCATGCCCTTCCCTGGCTAGATCTGCCTGCAGGGCAGACTCTGTCTGGCCACAAGGGTGTTACACATGCATAAACTTAAGCATGTGCTTCAATGAATTACTCACATGCTTGAAGTTAAGCAGATGGTTTAGTGATTGGTTGAGTCAGGGCCTTTAAATGCTGCTACGATATCTGGGGGGTTCTTACTCCTTCCCAAAAAGACAAACTCTTTGTTTAGGCTATGTCTACCCTATGAGCTCTGAGAGTGATTCCCCTGCTCACGTAGATGCACTCATGCTAGGGTTAGGAGAGCTAGAGCATGTGTAAATAACAGTGTAGCTACAGTAGCATGGGCATCTACAGAGGCAGCATGGTTGAGCCTTGCCAAGTAGGAACACATGTGGAATGGCTCAGCCAGGCTACCACAGCTGCCACAGCAATATTTATACTCATGTTAGCACACTGAGAGATAGCATGAGTATGTCAACTCAAGCAAAGCATCACCTCCTGAGCTCAGAGTGTAGAAGTAGCCACAGGCCAGGTATATACTCAAAAATTGGGTTGACCCAGCTATCTCTGAGCAGCATAGTTAAGCTAACCTAATCCCCAGGTTGATGGAAGAATTCTATAGCTCTTCCTACTGCCTCTTTGAGAGGCTGCATACCTACACCAACTGGAGAACTACAGCTTATTCTAAAAGATGATCCCTCTCTCAAGCATTAGGAGACAGACCACTCCTTGCTTATAGGCAGCCCCCTAATCTTAAACAGATACTCACCAGCAACTACAGATCTAACAACAGGAACATTGAAGCAGGCACACACCCCTGCAAAAAACCACGCTGCCAAGTCTGCCCACATATCTACACAACAGACACCATCATAGGTCCTAATCAAGCCTGCTACTCCATCAAAGGCTCATTTACCTGCGCATCTACTAATGTGGTCTATGCCATCATGTGCAAGAAATGTCCCAACACCTTATATATTGGACAAACAGAACGATCGCTCCATAAGAGACTGAATGAGCACAGAGCTGATATCAGAAATCACAAAACAAAGAAACCAGTTGCTGAGCACTTCCATCTTCCTAATCATTCGATGGTGGATTTGTTAACAACTGTTGTTAGAGATGTACCTGGGACATCAAGACTTCAAAGACAGCTGAACTCAAATTAATATGCAAGCTAAATTCTGTGAAAGCAGGACTGAATCGAGACTATGGATTCTTTTCCCATTACAAAGGGTAATTTGACTTCAGGCTTCCCATGGTTTAAGCCTGTAAACTGCTCTGATTTGCTATTACTTTATGACCTGATCCTGTGTTTTACACCCCCTTGCATTTAGTTTCATTCCTTTCTGTAAGTTCACCCATCTTCGAAGCATCTGAGGAAGTGGGATCTTCTCCCACGAAAGCTCATGCAAAAAATAAATCTGTTGGTCTTAAAGTGCCACACAACTCCTTGTTGTTTTTTCACTGGACTAGACTAACACGGCTATCCCTTTTAAAATAATTATTGTCTACACTAAAGTGCTACAGTGGCCCAGCTGCTGCATGTTTGAGACCCCTGCCTTAGACAATAGGGAAAACTGTTCTTATCTGCTATTCCTTCTTAGCCTGACCTGACTATTTAGAAAGATGACCTAAGAGTCTCTAACAAATCTACTAATGACGTACTCAGACAAACAGAAATGGGAAGTGATTTCCCAGGGCCTTAAAGTCTTCTGGGAGGAAACCTAGAATAAGGAGTTACAGCTGGGAACTGGAAATAGGAGATTTGGTTCAACTGCCTACAGATTTCCCAAGTGACTTTGGCCAACACATTTATCTTTTGTGGCAAGGTTACCCCTCCTGGGGGCCTGGCCCAACAGTCCCAACTTCTCCCCTGGCAGTATGGGCCTGAGGACAATCTGCCCCAGCCCAGGTAGGTCTTCTGGAAGTCTTCCCTGGGCATCCCAGCTAACTCCTTCTGATGTCTTCAAGGCAGTATAGGAATAACCTGCTAATCCTACCTATATTTGGAGCTCTGTCAGATCCCCTAGTAGGCTAGGGTCTGGTCTTCGTCGTGGTCGTGGTCGTGGTCGTGGTCTCCCTCTCTCCCTTCTTAGCTTTGGGAAGTTCCAGGCCTAGAGGCAGCCTCAGTCTCCCCCCTCTCCCTTCCTTCTGGTAGAAGCAGTTTTTGTAGGCCTGGGGCAGCCCTTGATTGGGTCCAGGTGTCTCTTATTGGCCTGCAGAAACCTCTTCTCTGCAGCCAGGGAGAAGGGCCTTTAACAGCCTAGGGCTCATATCTGCCCTGGCACACCCTTCTGCAGCCCTCTGGCCTGACCTTATCACATTCTCAATGGACCTTATTCTCAGTGATTCTGTTCCAATTCCAGGGCCAGGCAGGGAAAGGCAAAGGGCAAAGATGGTTTAAGCTATCTATGCAATCGTCATATTCTTATGATGAATGGGGGACTGCCCATAGTCTGATAAATTAGAGAAACCCTAGGACTGTTCTAAAGTAAGCTATGCTTTCTGTGACCCAGGTGGCTACCTGCAAAGAAAGCATATTAGTGGATTTGAAAATAATATGGTTACTCCTCAAGTGAACGAACAAGCAATCCATTGAGCTGGGGCCTAATCCAGTACAAATTGGATTCAATGAACCCTTGCCATTGACATCAAATCAGCACTGAGTGAAGGCCTGCCTTGGGACCAAGATCTGGGCGAAGATGACCAAAGCAGTGAATAGTGTCTAGTTTGCTAGTACCTATTTATTCAAACATGTCTAAAATCAACCTTCATTAACCAACTCCGGTCAACTGAAAACCTGGGACAAATGACAGCTAGTTATGTCTCTTGGCACTACCTGTGTAATTCGTGCCCCTTAGGGGCTCGTAAGTGGGACTTGGAGGCAGGGTACAGGTTAGAGAAGCTTTTGGGAAGAGTGGCACAAGGCAGACACAAGGGAACAAGAAGAGGCCAAATTCTCTAGGAATACAGCTGAAGCAGAAGCAATAATCTTCATGTGTGGTGCTGAAAAATTAACGGCTAGCATTTATGTATTTAGGATCATATTTCATTCTCTAGCTTTGACAGAAACTTTCTATAACATCAGCATGCATCCTAATCAGGGACTGAGTGCACCACCTTCTAAGGTTAATAGTACTGTTTTAGAAAGGAATTGCATTTCTTGGCTCTTCCCCCTCCTACCCTGCTAAATCGAGACACTCTGGTAAAGAATGAGAGGGGACAAAATCCTAGCTAGCCACCTGTAATTGAAGGAAGGGAATCTGAAGCCTTGGACATCAAATCATTGTCCTTTTAACACCTCATTTTGTTTCTTTCAAAATCCAGCGTAGCGGTGAATAAAAACACTGTATGCTTCTGCTTTAAATCAACAAATGGCTTATCATGAGCCACACTTCATAACAGTGGATGTTCTGAGGTTTTGGGCACTTTTTTTTTAAGTGCATTTTCCAAGCTGTTTCATCTACTCTTCTGAAGCACAGACATTTATTATGTCACCTCAAAGTCTCATTGTACTGTGCCTGCCACTGAGTTCAGCATTTCATCTGACACTATTAAAAATATCAAGCACATATGATGGAAATTCCACCCTCCTTTTGTTCATATCAAAACCAAATATTAACAAGGGGAGAATGTATAGACACAGTCTCCTATGTTGCATGGAATATTTTCATATTGTCCATTTCACTGCTTTTAAAATTCTCTTACTTACTGAAACTGTGGGATCTACATGCTGTGAAAAATCAGTGCGTCTGTGCTGTGTACTTCTCACATGCTCCCACATCTTCCACAGAACTGTCCTTTAGTTACAGCTAAAAGTGAGAGCATGTTCCATTAATTCATGTAATCTCACAATGATTTCAAATACAAACACTTCAGGGAGTAGGCAGATAAAAGTTGAGACATTAGGATTCTGTTATGCCCAATGACAATCTGCTTTTCCATTGTGCTCTACTTTAAAAAACGAGAGACACTGGTGTATTTGTGATTGTATTCAGCAAATGAATTATGATTCTAGATTTGAATTGTTTAAAAGCAACAATGTTGTCACAAGAATCTTTCCAAATAATGGAACTGTGGCACATTTTGGGGCCCTTAGGAGTCATCTTTTAATCCTGTTCCCCCCTGTCACCTCTAGAATGAGGGAGAGATTTTTCTGGTGGTATCAGGGTGTCAGTTCCCTGACAACACCAGCCTGTTAGCCACCCAGACTACCTCTTCAGGGCAATGACAACTCTCACTTTGTTCTGAAGGTTAATAATAGGTGCTTGCCAAGCCTGAGCCCTGTTAAAGAGTTCCCCTTTGAATCCAGTCCCTGTCACTTGCTACTCACAGGAGTATCCTCCCAGATCTCTGCCAAACAGCTATCTATATATCTAATCCTTTGTTCCATTGGTACCTAAGCCCTTTGAGCCAGATTTTCAAAAAGATTCCTGTGCCTAAAGATGCAATAGATGCAGGAACATAGCCATGGGTGGGCCTGGGCCCACACACTTGGTGATGAGGTATACCCACTGACAGCAGCACAAATTTTGCTGTAGCTGTGAGCAAAGCTGAGGTGCCAGCTGCTGGGCGCTGTGATGGATGGGTCTCATCTTTCCTCCTCTCCCCCTCCCTCATCCTCACTCAGCTCCACTTGCTAAGTACATAGCAACTGGAGCATCTCTGGCAGCTTCCAATAACAGGAAAATGGGGCCAGAGAACAGGGCTGGCTACACCCCTGAATAGGTGCCTAGAGATTTGCAAAAGAGCTTAGGCCCAGATCTTTCAGATTTTTTAGGTGAAATAAATGGGATTTGGGCACCTAAATAACCTAGGGTATCTTGGCCTGCTAGACATCTATCTACATCTTTAGGCTTCTAAAAATCTTTAAAAATCTAGCTCCTGGTGGTTCTGAAAAAATGTTTAAAGGTCAAATAGACTGTTTTGACTTTACTCCTTTGGGACTAATCAAGCCCCAATCCTATGACTATTCAATCACATGACTAGTCCTGCTGAGTTCAATGGGGCTACTCACATATAGAAGGTTTTTAATGTGCTATGTAAATAGTTTTCAAATTTTCCAGACTACTATACTGATTTCAAGAGTCTCATTTGTCTTGTGTACCCCAAGTTTCATCTTACTTAAAAATGATTTGCTTACAAAATCAGACATAAAAACACAAAAGTATAACAGCCCACTGGTCCTGAAAATTGCTTGCTTTTTCATTTTTACCATATAATTATAAAATAAATTGATTGTGATATAAATATTGTACTTAAATTTCAGTAAACCAAACAAGAAGTCTGGTGTGTGATACTGCCTATGTAATAGGGTGTCCTAAGTAGTATAAATAAGTCATTGTTTGTATGAAATATTAGTTTGTACTGACATTGCTAGTGCTTTTTTGTAGCCTTTTGTAAAACTAGGCAAATATCTAGATGGGTAGACATATACCCAGAAGATTTCTGTATCATCCCAACATTATGTGTAGACCTGGGCGAAACCCATTGTACTACATTTTTTGCAGGATTGAGGCCCACAACAAATCTGAAATGCATGCAATATTAAGGCATAATTTTTTTAAAAATTTCCAATTAATGACAGCTAGGATCATATGCTGTACAAGCCACAACAAACAGACTGACTCATGTACAAGACGATTGCATTTGGCATGTAAGATTAAATTAAAGTTTTCTAATTGCATTTAGGAACATACAAAATACTACAGTCTAAAGTGTAGCAAATTAATTCTTCAGGCGTAGCCTAATTGAATGAAAATTGATTTATCTTGTTTGGACCAAATGAGCCAAGAAAGCATGACCGTTAATGGTGATGAAGGGAAAATAAGCTTGTGACACTAACACTGAGTGAAGGGAATATATATAAAGGAACCAGAGTGGACTACATTTCATTCTCTCTCTAAAAGGTGAAATGATCATGTACGTGGAGTCCATAGTTCTTCTATGTGTGATAAATTAAAAGTCTTTTATTATTTCGGTCAGAAACTTATGCTTCCATATGCAAAATACAGAGAAAATTCATTTTTGCCCTACGTAAAATGTCTCTATCTTAAAATTTGAAGTCCCACCAATCACACACTCATGGAAAATTCCTATAGAATTTGATAGAAAATTGGCAGTACTTCTGCAGAGTTCTGTAGAATTTGACAGAGAATTATGTGTTTCTGCTGTACAATTCCACAGGAGGATTCAAGAGGCCTATAGAAAGGATCTCACTCTTTAATAAGGGACCATGATTTCTACTAGAACTCTTTTTTTTAATAAACCTACTGGTTTCATCCTGAGTATACTGTATATAATTTCTCCCTAAGATTAGCCCAGAAAATATTTACTTTATCTGGTCCCCTGTAAAGCAGCACTGGAACTTACCATGCAAATCATAGTCCCTATCGCATAGGGAGAGCACTCATCTTCTCCCTACCCCGTATCTGCACCAGAGATGTAGGTAATTTTGTGGCCTGAATACAGAGAGCACCTGTTAGTAATGTAGATGTATGATAGTATTCCAGAGAGGGCTTGTCTGGATGGGGTAGCAGTTGTCCTCAGGCTGGCTTGTCTGGGTAGAGTGAGAGTGGGGTATGGCCACTTGAAACACAGCTTTCCACCATCCCTTTTTTATTACTATGCTTAAGGGCATTATTAAGCCCCGCATAAGCAGAGCCGTATCTAAGGCAGGGCGAATGGGGCAAAGCCCTGGATGGCCCAGAGTGGCTCAATGGAACCGCTCTATTAAGGGGGGGAGCTTTGTGGCGCTGGCTCTCAGGGCTGGCACTGGAGATTGCAGTGCCCCCCCTCAGCAGAGTGACGCTGGTGCAGACTGGTGACGTCATCAGGGGAGCACCATGGCACTGTCCCTTTTTGGTGCCCCTCAAATGCCGGTGCCCCCCTGCAACGCAGGGGCTGCTTACCGTCTAGTGCCGGCCCTGCCGGTTCTAAGCTCCACTAATGGGAAGGGCCGTATTCCGATCAGAACACACCCTGGGCAGCAAAACACCAATTTACGGCTCTGTGCATAAGCACCGGCTATGGACAGGATTAGCCATATGCTATAAGATCTGCTACCTAGTAATATCATGAACCCTAATATAGAGAAACTCCATTTCTAGAAATGGGCCCAAACCAAAACTGTGGGTCCATATATGGATTTTGTGTCACATGCTCTTTAGCTTATAGTCAGGCAAAAAGAATGCCTTTTAATATCTCTGTGAACTCAGTGCAAGAGCTGTGATTTCATATGGGGGGGGGGATAAAAATCTATCTGTCCTTACGTGCCAAAAGGCCTCATGTTAACCTTCCCAAAGCAGTGAATTACACTCATTATTCCCATCCCCACTGTATCTTAGTGACAGTTTATGAGAAACCCAATGTTTCATAATTAATCCCCTTCATCACATCACCCTGCCATGAACAAGCTCCACCAGATGGAAGCCACCTCTCAATTAGACTTCTGAGGCCACCTTGTACACATGTTCAAGGGACTCACTCCTATCATTGCTACTGATAAGAGTAAAATTAAATCCAGGCACCACGATGAAGATGGTGATAATAAACTACTATTAAATTTCTCCTCCAAAAATGCTGACTCACCAGGAACAACAGGTCTTCATTAAGAAGAAGCTAATTTGCCATAAAGAATTGCATCACTTATTTAAAGAGACCAATTGCTGCAACCATGGACAGCATACTAAATGCCTCCTGGAGATCAGAAGAGTTGCATGTTCTTGAATTTTAACTAAATATTTTTCTCATACTGCTACTCTTCTGAATTGAAATTAAAGCTGTCATTATGTTAAACATCAGAAGATAGCATTTGGCATGGAAAAGAAAACATGGAAGAGGAAGGTTACTCTTATTTTACCCAAAAACTGTTCTTCATGTTGAGAGATATATTCTTCTGGTGGCTTGTATGATAAATCTGTTATAAACCAACAACAGATCAGCATCTCAAAAGGTTAATACTGAAGTCAATAGATTATGAGACAAGAAAATTCTCAATCTATAAATGACCTATTCACCTTTGAGAAGAGCCTAGTGGTTAGTCACAGCTGGGCAACCTGTCAAAAATGCTGTAAATAGTATGCTGACTTCTCAGTCATTCCCTTTCTTCCAAATAGTACACAACAGATGTGATGCAAGGAATTCATTTGCTAGACAAGCTATGTTATTCTCAGTTTGGATATTAAACAGCTGTACAGAACTCACCCAGTTTCAGGCATCATTACAAACTTGCAGTTCAGATCAGGTTTTCCCTTGTGTTTGTTGGGGGAGGGGTTGGTTTTCCGGGGTGGTTTTGTTTTGTTTTTGGTTTTCTTCATCAGTTGGCTTTATAGTGTTTGGATTCAAACCCAGGACCTTCTTTTTAGCTTCACTGGAGTACAAAAATACAGGGGCATAAACCCTTGCAAAGCGCAAGGGTAATAGGGTCAAATGGCAGCATGAAATGTTTTTTTGTGGCAGTCACAAAAGGAAACCTTAACACCTGAATCCTGTGTCATTTAAAGTCTAGTTTTCAAAAAGTTGTCCATTCAATCATGTGCAAATGAACAGCTAGTTAATTACCCATATGTTGTACAGAGTTAGCTATGTGCATGTAGCCAGTTGAACATAACTGGCTGTTTTCCACATTGTTATGGTAACTGGAGTTCACATTTTGCACCTAATTTTTTGAAAAGCTGGCCGTCGTTATTCTGTACTTGAGCTTCTTCCTCCTTAAAATGGGAATAACAGCAGTTGTGAGCACTACAGAGTTTAAATGTTTGTAACATACACTTAAAATCCTTGGGCAGAGCTATCAAGTGCAAACAATTAATCAATATCATTATTTATATTTAAGTGATAGTTGGCGAGAGCCCAAAACAGGGCAATGCTATACAGGTCTATGGTCTGGAAAAATGGGTAGGGATCTTTGGATCAAACTTCAAGGCTTGTCCACATTTTCCAAAATAGGTGCTAGGCTTTAAAAGCACAGAGGAGTTTAAAACTCAAAATGCTCAGCTGATGTGAATATGCCCAGCTTGACTAGATTCAGTAGTGATGCTCAGATCTATATCAGCTGTGGATATTGCCCGTTCTTTAAAAAGTTTTTACCAAATGGCATGCAGAAGAGTCTCTCTTCAGATGGATGCAGTCCAGAATGCATTTTGAAAGTAGAAGGCCAGAAACAGACACTCATCAGCAGGCCAAAGTTGTAAAAGAAAACCCCTATCATGGCTGTTGCAATTGCTTATGAGAGGTGGCAGATGACTCCAAATTAAAAAAAAGCACCACATGCTCCAGAACCACCAGCTGTTTTCCCTCATCTGGATTAACCGTACTTGTGTGCTGTCTCAAACAATGCAAGCAGGGCAAAATTCTTCCTTTGTGGAACTCACTGTCTACCTGACTTCTGGACAACATGGGCTTCTTTAAAGGGTATGTCTACACTGCAATAAAAAGACCATGGAGCCAACTTTCAGAATGAGGCTATTAATTTGAGCTCACAGGGCTCCGGATATAGGGCTAAAAACAATGATGTGGATAGTCAGGCTTAGATTGGAGTGTGGGCTCTGAATCCCAGTGGAGAGAGTCTTATTTAGGGGTTAAAGTAAGCCGTAATGCACCGGAATGGCATTCTGGGGCCTGCTACTTTTAGGGGCTCAGCATTCTGGGACCCCTACAAATAGAAAATGGAGGTGGAACGCTACATTCCGGGGAAACCATTTAAAAATGGTGGGTCCCGGAACGCAACGTTCTGGTTCCATTTTCTATTTTTAGGACACCCCCGAACACTGAGCCCCGAAAAATAGCAGGCCCTGGAACACCATTCCAGCATGTTCCAGGAGGGCAGGGGAGCTGCTCCGGCTGGGAGATTTTAAATTTCCCACCCTGAGCTAGTCTGAGTTTCTCAGCATGCTGAGTCAGAATTGGCCCAGGGCCAGAGCCTCAGCCCGGTCCTGGATTGGGGCAGAGCTGCTTGGCACTGTGGCCAAGTAAGGAGGCCCTGGGGGTGGTATTTGGGGGCAGGTGAGCTGGCCCGATGGGAAAAAGGTGCGGGGAAGGGGGTCAGCCCAGGGCAGCAGGAGAAGATGGCGTGGCATGATGATGGGTTGGGGAAGAGTTTGGGGGACCAGTGGCAAGATGGGGGCTGGGAGAAGTAGCTGGAGTAGGGGGCAGGAGCTTGGGTGGGGGGCAGCAGCTGGGGTTGGGGTAGGTGAGGGGCAGTAGCTGGGGTGGGGGTAGGTGTTTGGAGAGCAGTATCTGGGGTGCATGAGGGGGGCCTGTACCAGTGTGAGGGGGGCCTGGATCAGCATGAGGGGGGCAGCCAATTTAGGATGGTTTTGGGCCCACCAAATTATACTTTAACCCCTGCTCTCAGGGACATCTGACCCAGCTTTTGAGAGTTGGTATCCTGGGTATTTTATTACAGAGCAAACATACCCAAGGAATCCCAATCTCCTGGATTAGCTGAGTCTGCAAGGAGGCTCTGCAGTCATACTTTATTTTAAGTATACATGAATGAATAGGTGACAAAGAGTTAATAATCAGTGTTATAAGCATGTTACATAGAGGAGAAGACATGCATCACCGTAACACTTGAGTATAGATATGACCTAGGCCAATGGAAGGGTTTCTCCCATCATTATAGGTAATTCATTTTCCTCAGAGGTGGGAGCTAGATCAACAGAAATATTTTTCCATCTTTCTAGCACTATCTACACCAGTGGTTAGTTGGTATAGCTACATCTCTCAAGGTGTGGGTTTATCCCTGAGAAATGTAGCCATGTCATATAAATTCTCGGTGTTGACCAGCCCTTAGTGCAGATAAATGTGTTTAGGCGTAGAGTTAATGCAGAGTAACTAGTGAGTTTTAAATTCACACTTTAGCTTATTCCAAGTTAACTACACCTGTGTAGACATGCCCTGAGCTCTGGTCTACACTGACAGAGAAGTGGGACATAACGTTGCTTCAGTCTCCACTGTCAGAGCAGTAAGTTCGAATTAAACAATACTGTAATTCAACTTGCTAACACTACCCCTGCAAGTGGCATAGCATTGAAGTTGAAATCTACAACTCTAATTTAGATCTGCGTAGCCAGAGAGTTGCGCTAATCTTGCTTTTCCTGTCTTTCCAGTCTGCTGCACCATAGAAACATAGCTCCTCCCCTGCCTGCACCCTCAGAAAGTTTTCAACTATTTCCTCTCTCTGCATGCAGGACTGTTTGTCTCTGCAGTGCCTCCGGCAGAGAAACAGCAAGGAAAGCTTTTCCTGCCTTTTCCTTAAAAAAGGGGGGCGATGAGGAAAGGACGACAGCCTCCCCACAAGCCCCTGCTCCGAGTACCCACAGTGCAATATGTTTCAGGAAGTAATTGAGCAGTGGAGACAGGAGAACACATCATGGAATTTACTTTGTGATCACTTGCCTTTGCCTTTTGTAATTTGCTTTTCTTGGTGGCTATTTTTCTTTTCTTGCAAGAATAGCTCACACTTTGATGAACCACCTATGACCAGGGATGATTTATTATTTTTCTGATTCCTGGGACTTCATCTATTAATGATATAAAATACCAATTTGAAAAAACAAACCTGGGAGTTGTTTAATAGGATTCTGCTTCATGCACAATATTGATATGTCCATCTGTTTTCCATTTTCATATTTATTGGTAAGTGAAAAAACAGGCATGTCAAGTAGCTTGATTTCTAAAGTGAAGTACTTCTCTCCATGAGATGCATATGAATAATTCTCATTAACCTTCAAGGGATTAATATTGTTTCTTGCAAATGACTGCAATATACAATATTAATATTTATGCTTTCCATATGGCCAGTACTCTCATACATACTTGTCAAACATGCTGAACCATTAATGATCTTTTAATTAAAGAGCTGTATGTGAACACCAAGGACTTTGAATCCAACTCCTGATGAAAACTGGGTGAGTGGGGGCCTCTTTTCATTTTGTAACAATGGTAGTGAACAGTTCTAAACAGCGGTTGGAAAACCCGGAAAGATGTTAAACCAATCACTTCATTGAAACGTAACTCTGAGATGTAGATTCCTGTAAATTAAAGAGTCAAAGGTAAGGATGCCAGCTAAGTAAGCTATAATGCATAGCAGTTTGTAGCAGACCTCCAGTCACTGTACAGGTGTGGTGAAAGAATCCTTAACATCATTTTACAGATGGGGAAACGGAGGCACATCTCAAAAACATGATTTAGCCAAGATTCCAGAGGAAGTCAGTGGTAGAGATAAGGAAGTCTGACAGTGTTCCGGTTGCCAGTATTCTAGACCCCACGCTATGTTGCGTGTAGGTGTGCAACTGTTTGATTTACACACATACAATCACAAACAGTATGCTGACAATCGCGTCTTCTAGGAATCTCAGCCTCATCACCAATGCCTAGTTCCTATGGAGCAGATCTGCTGCAAGAATTGGCTCTAGTTAGAGAGATGAAGAAAAAGAGCCAGCTCCCTTGCTGTTTAACGCAGAATCCCCAAAGAACTGCTCTAAAACCACCAGCATTACTCCCAAATCATAACTTTGTTGCACATCAAGAAAAAGAACTTCTTAACACCATGTGTGACAGTGCTCACTGGCGCCATAATATTACTGTGTATGGAGTGTTGCAGACAGGCACAGGAAGTTACCATATAGATCAAGAACATTCTTTGTCCCAAGATAGATACAATCTAAAAATGATGGCCATATTAACTGTTTTAAAGTTGAACTACATCATTTTTGCATCAGATGAGAATCTGGCTGTTCCTGTGATGACTAACACACACCATCTGGCTTTAAGGTCAAAAGCAAAAGGAGAACAAAAAAAACTTCAGAAGTATTAGGCAAGAGGAGAAGAGAGATGTCTGGAGAAGAGACTTGAAAAAAGGCTGAAGATTCAATGATGTGGAAAGATACGGAGCTGTCTTGCTGACATGGATTAGATGCTGATCATTTCTGGCCCAAATGGCAGCATATGGAGTTTTATATTTTCTTTTTTATAATTCTAGACAAGCTTATATTTTAGGCTGCACAGTGCTGGTCTGGGTCATCACAGCTCATTAACACAAAAATTAGCTTTAGCATATTTGCCCTGTTTGCACCAAACAAAAAAGTGTGCAATAGTACAGTATGTGGTCTGTGAGTATGCCCATAATTAAAAGGTTGAGCTACTCGTGTAAACAAATTACCATGAACAAAGGGGTTTACAAATGCTGGCTAATTAGTTTAGATTCCCTAAAGCTTTAGCTGCTTTTTTTAATTCAATAACACAGTGTAAATTCTCTAGCCTGGAAAGTCTAATAGGAATTGGCAGAAAACTAAATAATTGATATTGTCAGCAATTGCAGCAGCAAGCCCTCAAATGTTATTGTCTGCCAGTAAGTAGGACTGCCGTGATTTCCTGAGAGGATAAAGAACGGGGTTTAATGAATTAACAATATAAACGGTAGACAGCTGGCTCTCAATGGCAGCTCAGGAGGCAAAGCTTAGCTGACTCTGTGTACAAGCACAAACCTCAACAGGTTCTTTGTGAAGGTCACGGTAGCTTATGACCATGGGCCAAATTCCATTTGCTTTACTTGTGCAAGTAGCCCCATTATACTCAATGGAACCATACCCCCAGGCAATAACACATACAAATAAAAAAGCAGATTGATGTATTTTTATTTTTCTGTGGAATGTTTAGCTTCCTGCAGCAATATTTGTGGTCTACCTGATGACAGCCCTTAGAATGCAATGAAGTTATTTTTAAAATAAATGGATGAATGGCTTCCACCTCTCCAAGAGGCATAACATTTAGGTAAATGTGGTTAGGTCCTTGCAGTGACAATGTAGATGCTGTATTGCTTGTATGGAGTGTCGCTGCCTGTCAGCACAATGCCCCCATTGAAATTTAAATCAGTGCAAGTGCCCCTGAGGAGGATGCACCCAGCTGATGTAAGGAGCATAGTGTGGACATGCAAAACCAATTGAATTACTGCAGTATCTGTATGTCAACATAATTCAGGTGGACTTGATTTTGCTATGTAGATTTACCCCCAGAAAATGGGAATGAGGTAAAAAAGCCCTAACAAAAAGGAATTTTATCCCTGTGCTGCTTGGACTCTTGAGGGCAAGGTTTTCTAGGCATAAGCAAGAAATTTCCAAAAGCAAGAAATCCCCACTGTTGAGCTTTGAGTAGTATCTCATTCATGCTCAGTACTACCTTACGCTATTAGTAATCCTGCTGATTTCAATGGGATTATTTGTATGGTAAATTACTACTTAGCTAGGTGTGGCAGAATAGAGCTCATAAAAACAATCAGACACAGTACTTTCATGAAAAACAAGGAGTCCTGCTATCCTTCTGAATTTAGTGCTTCCATGGCGTAGTCTTGAGAGCTACTTTTTTAAAAAATATAAACCAATACAAAGCTCTGCCACAGCTTCATTTCCTTGTACACTTGAGGTCAGATTTTTGACTGGTGTAAATTGGTTTAACTCAATTGACTTCAGTGAAGCTAAGCAGTGTGTCTCAGTGTTAGAGCACAAGGCTCTGGTAGTCCCCGAGTCGGTGCAAGTGGTCCCAAGACACATAAAGACAGAGGAGGTCACAAATGCATATATGCTTTATTACCTTACAGAGATCTCATGGAGCTAGCTCCCCGACAGGTACAGTACAGCAGGTTTTATAGTACAGTTTACAGAAAAAGGGGTAAGGCGGGCGCAAAGCCAATCATAATTCACAGTCGGGGGCTATATATCTTATATGTCTGGTCACCTCACCTGGTCAAGGAAGGGTTGTTTCCTTATATGGTGCATCACCTCATCTGATGCTTCTGGGCCCATGTGACTGACCAGGAGATGGTGAGGACAGGTGAGATGTGACTACCCTGGGTCCCTGAAATGGTGTCTCAGGACCCAAAATGGAGTCTGGTGACTCATGCTAACCCCTTCAGTAGCTGTTGATCTGGCCTTTGATACTCCATGAATGTATTTTTACCTGAATGTATTTCTTTTTACATGAATGTATTTTTCTGTAGGGTGCCCATAGATGCATTGTCTTATTTGTGGCTGCTGTAATCAATTCAGATAGAAAAAATAAACATCATACTGAAGATAGGTTGTCACCAATGAGAATACTTCATCAAGTAGTATTTCAAAATGGTATCTCTTTTCAATTATTTCTAAGCACCTTCACACCAGAAAAATTGCTAAATATATATACAAAGATGGTCATTAATTAAGCTTTGCATGTCTCTGGCATTGAATAGCTGATTCTTGCAACATCCCTGTGTGATTCTTAGACTTCTCTGTTGTGGATGGATACCTATGTTGTTTCCCTTGTGATCTATCTTGCTTTTCTTCTTTGTGCTTATCACGGTCAGAGTTTAGCTTTTGTGTGCACATCTATTTTAACCACGAGTGAGCTGGTTCAGTTTGGAATCAAGGGACTCAGCTCATGCATGAGTTAGCAGATACTCCTGGCTAGGAATGCCCATGAGAAGCAAGAAGAAGATCCAATGGAGGATGGGTTGTATGGCTAAGCCATCATCGTTAATACCTCAGCTGGTACAGTAGGGAGCAGAGAGGACCATATGGCACAGGAGACCTAGATGTCAGAGGGAAAGTGGAAGCTGGCTGAAGCAAGCCAGCTCTGTTTCTGTTTATTTTAGACTACAGCTAAGAGAAGCTGTGTGGGATTTATTTTGTTGTCTTAGGGAGAAATGTTCTTCTCAACTATATGTTGGCAATAAAATGCATGACATAAGTGTTGAATCTCCAGCCAAACCTGCAGAATGCTTTGTTAGGCTAGTCAGTGCCCATCTTGCCTCTATACCGAATGCCCCATTATGATCCATTGTTTGTACTACATTGATGTTCAGAGGCCTTTGACCAAGATTGAGGACACACTGTGTAAGAGGCTTTGCAGACACAGTGTACAAGACTATCCCTGTCCCACTGAGGTGACAAACTAGACAAGAAAAACCGTGGTAGAGTCAAGAACTGAACCTAACTCAGCTGTGTCTTAAGGCAATGCCTTAACCACAAGCCCATCCTTTCTTACTGGGGCTGCCTATAAATACATATTTAAAAACTGCGATGGGTGTTAAAAATGGAAGGTCAAATACCATTAAGACAGGATGCTATGAGCCTGATCCTGTGAGGTGCCGAGGTCCAGATCCTCACTGGTATTTAAATTCCTAAAGTCCATTGATTTCAGTGCATGTTAGGAGCGTAAGTACTTCCAATGATTTGAGCCAGAGAGTTGCGAAGTATTTCCACACTTGCTGAAGCTGAGAACACTCTATCACAGGACACTTGCATGTCTTGGCTTCATCAGGTCCAAAGTAGTAGTTTTTTACCTTAATTCTGCAGCCCCTTGCTTTGTCATCATGGGGAATTTATTTCCTTGGTAAGTACTGGGTAGGGTTACCAGATGTCAGGCAAAAGGAAGACATGTCCTCCTGTTTACCTTCACGTCCTCCACCTGGCAGGCATTTTAAAATACATGATTTTGTCTGGCTTTTTCCTTATAGGGGTTAAAGCATGCTGGAATGTGTGGGGGACAAATTAATCAGGGCTCTCAACCTGGAAAGAGAGACCACCGATCCTCCCCAGTGATGAAGGCCCGTTCCCAGCTGAGACTCAAATTAGCAGAGAACGAGGTGTGGTTCAGGATTTATTATTCAGCTGAATAACAAAAGGAACTGCATCAGAGGGCAGCAAAGAAGTGCTAGCCCCTCTGAGCAGGCCCCCCCAACAACTTGAGTGCAAGAGAGAGCCCCAAGGGGCAGCATCACAACACTTTTATCCAGTACAGTATGATAATGCTATGATAATGCTTACATGATTGACAATGTTTTAGAGACCCTTATATGGTTACATCAACATTATTAAATACATATTAATGATTAAAGAATGCATATAATTATCCCCGCCTCTTTTTACTGTTGACATCATTTGCATTATCCTGGGCAGCCGCAGTACCTGCAAACTCATTAATTTCTGCCTAGAGATGCTGACCTTACATTCTTGTGAGGCTATGGTGCCAAGAAGGGTGAGCAGGAGATAGGAGGTAATACTCCCTTTTCAGTTAGAACAAAGACGGACAGTCTAGCTTACATTCCTTGTCCAGATGGTCAGGAGAAAAAGCATGAGAAAGGGGAGATAACACACTTTAACTATCAACTCTAGGCCGCTTGTTAAAGAAACTTAAATACATGACTTGCCAGAGAAACGACCCCACTACCATAGCAACCCACGGCTCCAACGAGGCCTACACTTCAGCACCTTTCTCACCGTCCTACAGAAAAGATTACATACAATTTCCCTTACAAATGCCACAGAATACCTTATTTTTAGGGGAAAGCATTCCATGGCCCCCTAAAAACAGTAGACTATTACATTAATACTACATTTTCTCCATGTGTCCTCCTTTTCGTACTTCCCTGTCCTCATTTCCAGGCTTTGGTATCTGGTAACCCTAGTACTGGGGGACTTGGTCCAAACACATCCAGTTCATACAGCCAAAATCCTTCTGCTTTCATAGTGAATTGCTATTGTGAGTTCCCTGTTGTGTGTCTGTATGAAAAAGCCATAGAACTCCTCCCATGTGAATAGTTCCTTTACATGCCCCATTGACATTTCCATGTGTCTAATCCTATGTACTGTAGCAACAGTGAACCTGAAACACAACAGCAAGAAGTAACTCAATAGAGGGAACAGTCTACTGGTGAGACACCACCTTTAAGCAGCATTTACTACAACAGTACTTTTCATAGCCTGAAGGTAGCAAATAACAGTCTCTCCATGCACTCTGATCTCACCTAGCACAGCCCAACTGTCCCATTTCTCAACAGCAGATTTGCTGAAGGCATAGGAAATTGTTTTGCTTGAGAGAGAATATGTGAGCAAGCTGATGAGTTCACCTAGTGATAAAGAAGCTCTGCAGTGAACTCTTCCTTTTGTGCTGAATGGATGAAGAGCAGTCTCCTTTGGGAATGGAAAGAACAGGGCTCTTAAGAACTGCAGCTGATAAGAGTTTCTCTGGAATCCTTCTTGGATTCTTATCTTTATAATATAGAGTGCTCAAAATGGGAGGAAAAATTAAAGTGCACATCGGAGTTTCAGGATAACTGTAGCAGTCTGCCCTGCTTCTTGGTCTACTCTAGGAGCACACAGTCAGGGCTCCAGCCATCACCTCTCTCTGGGCAGGGAACCTTGCCCTACACCAGTCTGTCTGGGGATAAGGGCCAGCTCAAGCTATAAGCCAATAAGGCCCCAGCTCGGGGCGCCCCAGCTTAGAGGTGCTGTGCTGTGGCCGGGTGGGCTAGCCAATGGGGTTGACTCCCCTCTCTCACCCTGCCTTTGGCCCAGCCTAAGGGAGGGGCGGGATTGTGGAGTCCACCCTATGGGCTGGCTCACTCTGCTCTTGGGCTGGCTGTTCCACCCTAGGGGGAGGGAGGGCCAACCCAGAGTGAAGGCCAGGTTTCACGCCCCAAAGGGGGTGGGGCAAAAGCAATAGCCAGCTCGGGGCACCAGGGCCCCTTGAGCTGGCCCTGCTGGGGGTGTTAAAGCAGCACAGCTCTTTGCCTTTTGATATCCCCAACAAGCCATTTTGCCTAATGGCTAACGCTTGTGCATTACAGTTACACGTTATCATATAGGTATTTTTAAGCAAGCATATTTATTCTTAAAATAAAAGTATTCTGAGAAAACCTACAAAGACATTAAAAAGATTTAAACTCACACTGAATATACCAGATGTCACCTATCCATTTGATGAGGCACTAGTAAGCAAAACCTTTCAAAGGGGCTCCCTGGGACAGATGGTCCTATCTGTGTGAAGAATCAAAAAGAAAGTCCTGTGTCAGGTCAAGCCCCTTCTTTTATAGCAAAACCATTTCTTTGTCTACTAGTCTCTGCAAAACCCAGTTTAAAGCAGTAAATGCAAACCGCCTCTAGCTGTGTTACTTGTCTAGAGTTGTTCAGTCTCAGTGTTTAGCCTTAATCAGCTATCACTGCTTTTATGTTCTGGGGAAGTTGTGGTGGCCTTCCTCCATGGAGAAGAATGCAATTATACATATACCATTCATATGGCCCTCAAACAAACTGCACAGGGTTGCAGTATTTGTCATAGGGACATTTAGAGAAGCTGTGTTGTAAATTTGGACCTGGGGATTAAAAGGGGACATATGACCCAGAGGGGGACAGGATAATGCATGGGACATGGAGAAGATGAATCTACAGAGTGATTGGATAGTGTGCAGGACACAGTTTAAGATGTGGACCATAAAGGCATGTAGCAAAATATAGGCAACCAAGGAGCAGAGATTAAATAAGCACAGGATAAAATGCCATAGAAATGAGCCCTGTGGAACAAGCCCATTCTAGCCTTTTCTCTTCTCTTTTGCTTTTCTAGATTTCATTTCTTGTGACCCTTCCTTCCTTCCCTGAACTCATTTTTCTCATCTCATTTTCAAATGAAGCAGGTGCAAGCAGCAAGAACCCCTTATTCTAATTCAGGAGACTCTTAATTCCTGCTCAGTCAGAGCACTTGGTTATACACATAATGAAATTATAATTTAATGCTAGAAATATAATACATCCATTCTTGGATATAAAACAACTAGAGCTATGAGCATATGGATTATTTGGTGAATTGAGCAATTTTTTTTTCTTTTAAGAAGCTATTTTGACATCTTTGATGCACAGCATAATGTGCTTTGAAGAATTCTCATTAGATTTCTCTCTCTCAGGATGTTATGGATTATGATAATTCTTTCTCTGGCAAAGTAGTATGCAAACCCCAGGCTCCTCCACCCTAAGTGGTGAAGAGTCCAAGAAGGAGGGAGAATGTTTTGTGATAGGGACACTGGTTTCAGGAGAGCTCCATGCATGACTTAACAACCTTAAGACCTGAAAAACACACTCACCATTGGGTTCATAGAATCATACGGCTGGAAGGAACCTCATAAGGTCATCTAGTCCAAACCCCTACTAAAAGCAAGACCACTCCCATTAAATCATCCCAGCCAGGATTTTGTCTAACTGGGTCTTAAATGTTTCCCAAAGATACAAAGTTCATTACCTCTCTATGTAACCCATTCTAATGCTTCACAACCCTCCTAATGAGGAAGTTTTTCCTAATATCCAACCTCGACTGCCTAAACTGCAGCTTGAAACCATTGCTCCTTGTTCTGTCCTCTGTTACTACTGAGAACAGCCTAGCTCCTTCCTCTTTGGAGCACCCCTTTAAGTAGTAGAAGGTTGCTATCAAATCCCTCCTCCATCTCCTCCTCTGTAGACTAAATAAGCCTAGTTCCCTCAATCTCTCCTTTTAAGTTATGTGCCCCAACCTCCTAATCATTTTTGTTGCCCTCCGCTGGACTCTTTCTAATTTGTCAACATGTATACAGCACCTTGTTAGCACAGTTCAACCTCATTCTCAAATGCGATGCTTCAGAACTATCTTAATACACATAAGAAGTAATCAGAGCTGAATTTTGCAAATATAACCAAATCCAAGATTCAAATACACTAAACTTTGTTCTTTTTGAGATTTGTATCTTTGTAGAAGATCATCTCTCTTTAGCCGATCTCTGTCAGGGGACAGACTCTGGGAATAAGCTAAGAGAAAAGGAAAAAGTCACAACTTGGAATGAATGGGTCTAAATATAGACCAGTGATGTCTGTTGTTAATCATGTACTTTATTAGATGTGATGTGAAATACTTCTTTAGGGTAGAAGAAAGTGAAAATTTCCTGCAAGGAAAAATTTCTTGGGGGTGGGGGGAGGGGTAAGTACTGGATTAAGATGCAAAGTCTAAAATGCAACATTTTTTTGTTGGAAAGAATTTCTAGAAAAATTCCAGTTTGGGACAACCAAAGCAGATTTTTTTGGCTTGCCACCTGCCTCCCTGAGAGGTTTCTGTCAATATTGTGCCAACTATAAGGAAGTATGAAGGTGCTGAATTTTTCTACAGCAGCTAAACTGGGGGGGACCTGGGAAGGCAGAGAAACAACAGGCGCAGCCTTCAGCATCATTTGTGCCTATATACAGAAAATGAAACTGACAACAGCAGTCTTCTAGGGGGACCTCCCAGGGTAGTCATTTCAATTTTCCAGATGGAAAACTCAGAAATTTACAGTAAAGTTGAAATTTTCACAATTTTGTGGAAACGGTGTTTTCCTTCAGTAAATTAGTCCAGTGGAAAATTCCCAGCCAGTTGTAATTTGGATCAAGTTGCTTTACTGATGCACAACTATTTTTGCAGGACCCCATTTGACTTGATTCCCCTCATATCCCCCAAGAAATCTGTCAGTTCTACAGGGGATTTGCCTGTCTCAGTTTTGGAGAAATCTCACAGCCTTTGCTGAACTTTTTGCAAGAGACACAAGAAACATTAATAATGATAATTAATGATGATGATTCATAAGCAGCACTCAGCTCTTGTCTAACACAATGGAAGCTGTAACAAGTCCATCCATCAAGTGTGAGACCAGCATCAATATCTGAGTTCTGCAGATGGGGGAACCTAAGTTATCAAAAGGATCAGAGCTGTTTGCTAAAGGAAATGTAGCTTGTCAGTGGCAGAGCTAGAAAGAGAATTTAGTTGTTACAGGATCCTAGAGTTGAGCCCAGCTCTCTAAATCAAATGTAATCCATTGGCTGGAGGATGTTGCAGGTCCCCTACTGGGCCAGTCTTCAGAAGATATGAGTGGTTATCATCCTGTCTGTTGTTGGGCTCTGGTTCCTTAGTCGATCCCTGGTGTGTCAGCTGAGAGGACAGCTGTCACATAAACTCCCTCTTGTCTTTGTTAATCAGATATGAACACAGGTCATAACATTCCTAGCTGGTTTTGGAATGCTTCAGTATTTGGGAAGGATGTTTGAATTAGGGATTTTACAAAGGAAGGGTTGCCCAATCAGTGGTGAGGGTGCAAGCCTGGAACTTAAGACACCCTGGGTCACTTCCCCAGTCTGTCCATTCTTTCCATGTTGAGCAACTTACTTCCTTTCTCTGTTCCCCAACTGAGCTTCCTGTCTCCCTCTGTGTTGTGAGGATCCATACCTTTAAGACTGTGAGGGACCTGTTAATACCTAATTTTTCCCTTTATAATGATATCAATTCAATTGCTCCGAGCTTGCATTTCAGATGCTCCCAGGGGTCCAGGGCTGTGTTCACACAGCCCTCTTATTTCGAAACAACAGAGGTTGTTTCAAAATAAGATTTAGGCTGTTCACATGATGCACAGTTGTTTCGAAACAATGGGTCCCGTTGTTTCGAAACAACGGTGTTGTTTTGAAACAAGTTAAACCCCATGCGGAGACGAAACAACGTTGTTTCGAAACAATTGTTTCAAAACAACTCCGTGCGAACATATTTCGAAACAGTGGTGACTTGTTTCGAAATAACTTTTGCCTGAATGTGCTATTTTGCTTTGAGCTTTTTTCCTTAATTCGAATTAACAAACTGTTAATTCAAATCAAGTTATTTCAAAATAAGGCGTTATTTCGATACAAGTTGTTTCAAAACAACCGTATCGAAGTAACCCCGTGTGTGAACACAGCCCAGGAGTTTATGTTCTGTCTCAGTTCCAATGTTTAGCAATAACTGGTCTATTTCACGTCTTGCTTTTGTATTTGGTGGGAAACGCATGCTGGACTTGCCATCTTACATTCACGTGTTCTTATGTTTTTTGTGTCAACGCGGTGGTGTTCACCTGACATTTGTATCCTCTTAAACTAGTTCCAAAGATGTGGTATCACTACACATTTCTGTTGTACCATCAAAGCAAATATTGCGTGAGCTAATTCTTTGAGGTGTTATATTTTCTTCTTTGTGCTCAGTAAAGAGCATCAACAGTCACCAGGATAAATCTGTTTTACAGCAATGGCTGGCCAAACATATAGCAAATAGTTCTGAAGGTGGACAGGCAGTATAACTGGAAAGTATAACAACATTTTAAAATAGTATAATGGTGAGCTAGGGAGCAAGATATATCAAGGAGAGGGGAAGGACTACAGTAAATATTGTCACAGGTGGAACCATGTAGGTTTACTTTACAAAAGAATAAACTTAGAAATTATTATTAAATTTCTATAGTGGCTTGATACCCCAGTAAGAGCCAGCATGTGTGTTGATGAGTTTACTTTACACAGTATATACAGAGCCGGCACTGAACCTTGAAGAGGAAAACGTCATTGTGTTACAGTATAGGCCAGGGGCCCCAACCTTTTTGGCTCAAGGGCCACAAAGATCATTTTTACAGCCCTGAAGGGATACCATTCTATCAGCTCATTAAAGAATATTGATGTCTTTGTATATAGTACACCATTAAAGTTTATAGATCTTTACGTGTTTACAGTAAACATTTATTTAGTGCAAAGCAGATTCAAAAATATTAAATTATTAAAAACGGTTCCATTTGGAGGAGGCTGAGAGTCAGCATCATGGAGGAGGCAGGTGTCTGCAGGAGCCTCAGTCAGAGAGAGCTTTGCAGGAACATAAACTGTGCCAGTTCCCTGCTTTACCAGAATGGGTGGCATGTGACTTCTACATTTGGGTAGTGTCAAAAGCTCCCAAAAGGTACCCAGGCACCAGTTCCCGGATCATGTCCCAACCATGCCAAATTCACATTCCTTTTTCTAGGACAAACCCGTTAATTTATTCTACTCAGATTGCTTGATCTGAACATAGTTTAGGACCTTTTTCAAACACACATACCTAACTCACACATACATCACACAATAACTTTAATCACCAGTTTTCATTAGATACCTTACAAGACATTTCTTGAATAAATAATATAACAGCATTGCATTGGGTGTTGTGAATTTGTCAGGCCTAGTAACAGTTATATTTAGAAAACAGCAAGTCCTTTGCCATTTGACACTGTGAGTTTCTTGGGTCCACACCCTTACAAGATGTTCATCATCTGGACAGGTGCTCTAACTGATAGCCGTGGGATCAGGATACAAAGGCTTGATCTGAATTTGAACATCCTGAAAGCCCTGGACTATTAGAATATGAGCTCATCTTTGAAGCAGATGTGAGGCAGCACTGGATTCATCCATCAATGGCAAAAGATGAAAATGGATAGTTTCAGGGACAATGAGGCTGTGACTTTCAAACTCTATCAAAAAATAATGCTTCTTTTTCCATTTGGGAGAAAGCACTAGGGAATCTTTTGTTTTTTTCCACTGGTACACAGACAAAACCACCATTACCATTCAAGGATGATAAATGCATTCAGATGCTCTATTCGGCAGTTGTTAGCACCAACAGCTAGACTTCTGTTTGCCTGGATTGCAGAAGTTTTCTTCCACATTTTACCAGTTGCTCATCAGATATTTAGAACATGACTTGGGGAGCTGCAAACAGCTATGGGAGTCTGGCGACGGGGATTTTTAGGGAGTGTCCTCGTAATGAAAGTGGACATCACTGACTTAAAATAACAATGAAAGTGAGTTCATTGCTTGCATGCTCCCAGATGATTTCTGAGTTCTTTCCTAACGAAACGTAGCAGTGATGCTGTGTATCAAGTTATTTTGGATTTCATGAAAATGCCACGATGCATATAACATGCAGCCAGGAGAGAGAGCAAATGGTTGGCTTGAGAATTTAGATTTTAATTAAGTAGATAACATATGCTCTCATTCAGTCCTATCAATGAAAATGTGTTCCATCTACAATAGCTGGATTCTGTTACATCCTACTGTACGTGAAGAGTATGGGTGATTACTACTGATTACTGCACTAATAGAAGGTTGCACCTTCATCTCCTTGATTGTAGTTGTGTTTGCTTCTGTTGCTGAAAGGACTCTTAGGCTCTATCCATACGTGTGAAATAGGCAGCACTTATACTCAGTTTGAATGCTACTTTTAGAGTAACACCCTTGGTACATACTACAAAAAACAGTGCTGAGCACTTCTTCCTGGTCATAAGGGTAGGTTTCCATACCCTTGTACTGTTCAACTGAAGGCAAATGTTTCTGAGGGACAAAAATCACATCCACCTGCCAATTGAGCAGAAAAATACATACAGACTCTTTATTCATTGAAGAGGGCAAGCCATGGTAGCTGAAGAAGGGATAGCCAAAGGATATGAGTTTCTTTCCTGCAAACCTAAACGATGGTACAAACAGACTTTGTACCCAGATGTACTCCTATGTGTTCTGAAATGTATCCTTCAAGTGGGAGTATGGGTACAAGTTAGATAATACTTTAAAAAGCAACTTCCAACCCCGGGGCTCCAAGTGTTTTGCAAACATTAGCTCATTAAACTCAGAACATGCCTAAGAGGTAGACACATATTATAGCCTAACAAGGGGAGAAACGGAGGAAAGGGTCATTAAATAATTTGCCCTTGGTCACCCTGGAAATGTGTGGGGATCACAGAACAGAGGACAGATCTGTTTCCAGTCAGAAGCCATGCTTCTTGTGTGGACCACCAGCTTACATTACCTCTCAGAGATGATTTCCTCCCCATTCTTTCTGTAGCCAGTGATGGAGCACAAGCTAAAATGCAGGATTTCAGAGACCTCTATGATACATGTCCTGAACCAAATCTGGGGTGTGCTTTAGCTGCTTTGGCAGTGTGGATCTTCTGTTCCCCATGTTAAGGTTATCTCTGTATTGAAGGGATTCAGATAGAGGGGGAGTATGACTGTAAATAAAAGACACCAGGAAAGAATTTGGCCCCTCTTGTTTATTCTTCCTGAGCACACTAGTGGAAATAACTCCCTCCTACCTCACCTTGCTTCAGCTTGTTCACCTGATAAGTCTTCACTTTCATTTCTGTAAAAAAGGGGGCAAAAAGGCAAGGTTGGGGGATTTTTTTTTAAATTTAGAATCATACAAAAGTGACTAATGTTAAATGACTCGTCATTGAGTGAGGGGCTATTTTCTGATGAGGGAAAGGAAAGTGTTTCATAGGACCAAAGGAAATGCTCAATATCTAATCTTTTAGCTGGGAGCACAATAAACCTGCTATGTCTGCCATTGCCTCTCTGAGCCAGCCGTGGTCCCTTAATAAAGTCATATAATGTATAAAATCGACAAAAACACAGCAGAGACCCAACTATTCTTCATGAAATCAGAGGTCTTGTGCCTGCACTGTTTGCTTGCAATAGACTATTAAGAGTTCAAGGTTTAGGCACTTTGCAACAGGATGCTTTGGTGATAACACTTGGGTCTATTCTGAGCTAACCTGAGAGCTGATAATGGTGCATATTATCATAGCTCCATGCCTTTTTATAACAATGAAACTGCTGTTTCCTTTTGGGATCCAAGTGCCTATGTCCAATCTATTTAAGGGAACCAGAAAAATACACATTAATGTTTAAGTTCCATAATTAGATGTTAACTGACTCACTATACACTTTCAAAACTGTGTACTAAAATTCTTTAAAAATATCCAGATTGAGATTAGCCTTTTTAAATAAATTGATTAGTAACATTTCATTTTACATGAATACTGCCAATGTATAGTACATATTTACTTAAACCTATTACAACATATTTGCACAATACTTAATATATATTAATTACTGTATAATAAATCTCATGACTATAATCTCACTGTTCTCACATTGCTGTAAAAGTTTTATCATCTTTCAAGGCGGGGAGTGGGATTAAAATAAATTGCGTACGTAGTAAATGCTTGGCTTTTCAATAGGAAATATCCAATTTATTAAAAAATGTAAAACATTAGCTTCCAGTAAGTCAAAAGCAGCTAACAAATGCTGTGAGACATGCTATAATGTTTTTATGAGATGTTTTACAACCCATTCATTATACTGTCTGTCCTTCTGAAAGCTCATTATTAGACTGACTGTGCAAAGTATCATGGGAATGTCTGTGCAACTAGCCATGAAATCCCAACAAAGTTGCCTCTCCTGGGTTTTTTTGTTTGTTTGTTTTTTGTTGGGTAGGGGGTTCAAGGAGTTGTAGATTAAGTCCTCCTCAAACATTTTTCTGTGGAAAATTTGTCTTAATACTGTACTTCCACTGATTATATAGCAGGCGTGGCCAAACTGCTGCTTGGGAGCCGCATGTGGCTCTTGAATGAAAAAATGTGGCTCGTGGAAGAATGTCAGCAAATCAATTTAGTAAGTAAAAGTATATGGCTATATGCCTCAGTGTGGCTCCTGAAGGTTTAATAATAAATTTGTGTGGCTCTTGAGTTCCATGAGTTTGGCCACCCCTGCTTAGGGATGACTCAGCTGTTCAGTGATTGCACGTCAGTGTAGTCCATATTTGGGATTAAAGTGGAGGTCACGTGTCCCAGCAGAAGCTCCTGGAAACAATATGTTTAAGATAGTCATTAGGTAGGTTCAGTGGTTAAAGCATAATTTGAAGGGACCTGGAACCTTCCTAATCTCTGGGCCGCCTTCCTGCACTGTCTGGGCTCCTTTCATGCATGTGTGGGCCCGATTTTTCTGGATTCTGAAATCTGGGCCCTGGAACTCTGGCCTGTTAGATTTTTGGGCCCTGAGACTACATTCTGGGGTATACCAGTTTACTTTAACCCCCCCTGGGTAGGTTAACCAATGCATTCTGGAGCCACTGGGAAGTGTACCTAACACCACCATCCAAGAGCCTCCCATCTCTCTCCTCTTCACCACTTGTTGGAGGATTAGCAATATTGAATGGTGCAGAAAGGTCATGACTTTGCCCCTGCCTCATTCATTTCAGAGAAGACGGGGCTACCACTATGCTTTAGCTGGTTATCTTTGATGATTTCCAGTAGTTGGAAGAGGATGGAGTCTCCAGTTAGGTCATCAGCTGAGAAGGGACAGGACTTTGTATGTTCATTAGCTGAGAGGTGAGTCAGTGTTTATTCCAGGAGAGTATCAGAAGAAAATTCACCAGGTGGAAACTAAGTTAATGTTGCCACTTTGGAGCATGCAGTTTCACAGAATTTGTCAGCTGGGATGCAAATAAGCTTGCTGTTCACAGTGGGTGTGCCCATCTGGGAGATGGGTGCAGACAGGATTGTCTGGCAACAAAAGGTTAAAGGGCTGGGTAGCAGTTGGATGCTAATAGCAGTAGAATTTCCTATGACTTTTTTCTTTGTGCGTGCCTGGTGTGAAAAATAATGGAACTCAATAACGCAAGTGCTTCTCCCATCAGCCCTTCAGATTTTGCAAGAAAAGCACCCAACGTGCCATAATAAGCACACAAGAAAAAGTGTGAACATTTGACAACTATGTAGCATTGGTATTCTGTAATTTCCCTTCCACTGCAACATTACAAATAGTTTCATATTCAAATGGCTGCTTGTCTATGATTGTCCAATTATTCACCGTATTCTTTCTTTGATGGCACAGATGTTCTCAATTTCTTGTGGTAGAATTCTTTCATCTAAAAAGTCGTTCCGCCTCAGAAATGCAAAATTCTCTACAGTTCACCAGGTTCTCTGATGGGTTTGCATAATTGGCCTTCAGTTTGCCTATTGTTTTGTAATAGAAAGCCTCCATTTAATCTCATTTTTGTAAACCTGTAGACAAGATCAGAACATTCTACATTTAAGTCATTTTCCTAATTATAAACTGAGCAGGTTGTGAATATTTAAGTTTGATTATAAAGACACAGATTGTGCTGAAAAGAACACATGCTTTCCTTTTCAATTGTTTCAAACTCATTATGGGACTGATCCAGCAAGATATTGAACATCTTTAACTCTCATTGAAGTCCCCTTGCATGAGATGTTCAGCTATTTGCAAGACTGGGCCTTTAGGGCAAGATTTGTAAGGTATTTAGGTGTCCGATTCTCATTCAGTTCAATGGGAACTACATGCCTAAAAACTCTGAGGATCAGGGCCTGCTCAAAGTCATACCTGGAGGTAGGGGAACCTACCAATACATTTCCCAGCTCTAGTGCCCTAACCCCCAAATCCTCCTTGCTCCCATGCAAGTTATAAAACAATGACCAACAATTAATGGACTAAAACAAAATGAAGGGTGAAATCTGGCCGTTAGTCACTAGTTACACTGACAAATCCAAATATATAGTGCCCAGTAAGCATGAGGAACCCTTGTACTAGGCCCAGTCAATGATGACAGTGTATAATTTCATTCACATACCAAGGACATGTTGACCATTTCTATGGGTGCAAGTGACAACAAACTACTCTTTCCAGTGACTCCAACTTAGATGGCGTGTCACTGGGAAATGTGGGAGATCAGGTGAAAAAAATGAAATTAATTTATGATTAAATATGATTTAATGGACTGACACCCAGCCCTGCTCCTGCCTTCCCTGGCTCCCAGTAATCCAGCTCTGACCTTTTGTTCTGATTACCTGCTCCCACTCTGTCTCAGCCCTTTGTTCTGACACGAAGACTTTGAGGTTAGTTTTTGGGTCCCATCCCTGGCTCTGACTCTGATTTGATCTTGGGCTCTGGCATTTGGGCTCCAACCACTCCGCCTGATTCTGCTCTGACTACTAGGAATGACTGCTATATTGACAACAGGAACTGAATCATTTAGTGGCAGGAATATAATGTATAAGTAGTTGAATAAAATGTACTTCTTTGTAGTGGTTAAGCCTCTTAGGGTGACATCTCCATCCCTGCCAAGTTCCAAAGGGGTAGCCGTGTTAGTCTAGTTCAGCAAAACAAACAAGGAATCCTGTGGCAGTTCTAAAGACTAACAAAATTTATTTTTCACCTGAGCTTCTGTGGTTGAAGTCCCACTTTGTCAGATGCCAGAGTGGAGAAAACTTACATTGCATCTGTTGTTTCCAACCATATTGGATTTATAGTAGCAAGGGAGCTTATTAGTATAACAACATTATCAAAACAAACTAGCAAAGAGTATCCAAAGCCCCAGACAGTAGTGACATACAATACCATCACCTTGGTGGCTTGTGCATTTGTCACAAGCCTTGTTCGCTTTATCAGATAAATTAATGCCTCCAAAGCAACCCTTGTACTATCCATCTTGGCAGACAGTCTGGAAATAGATTTACCAAGTTACATGCATGTTCTCTGAGACGATAACAAATGCCTTACTCAACAATACATCAAATATATTTGTGGCAAGATGAGAGTGTACCAAAATCTCTAAATCAAAGTGCAAAGAGAATGCATGCTCAGCATCAGGACTTCCAATTGATGTCACAAAGAACCAACAATTGCATTCTTTTAGATTTCAAGTACCTTTCCAAGACACAGTCATAAAGCAGGCAAGCTGTCGTGTGCATCAAAAGAACCAGTTCAACAGCAGCAATAGATTCCTTTTATAATGTTATCAGTAACAGAGCTGCTTATTTCTTCTGGATTAGCTTACAAATGAATGAGAAGGATACCACTTTCTTCACTTTCTTGTGCTTTTAAAGAAGAACCTCAGTTCCAAGATGTATTTGCCCTATGAGGAAGGAGCCAGACAGTTAAGCCTCTGGACCACTGGAAGGTTGTTGACAAGTTCCACAAATTAGCTCAGTAAAAATCCCAGCTTTTCATTTTAAAAATGGTTTGAGTCAAGGTATGGGTGTGTCACTGTTTTCACTAGTGAAATGCTGTTCTAATCCTTGCATTCAATAATTAGAAACAGGGACACAAGGCCAGAACACAATCCCGCACCCTTTATTTCAAATTTAGAGAATGGTAGAATCTACCTCGCAAGCAACATCTGAGTTTCGTGACTCAGACTTTTTTTCAGAGTCAAACTGCCTCATATCATAGCTGACGTATATCTGTGCACTTTTAGGTTCCCTGTCACTCTAGCATCTGGATGCCTCAGAGACATTAATGAATCCATTCTCAAACAACACTGGGAGGGAGGTACATATTGATAACCTTACTTCATTGATGGGGAGCTGAAGCACAGACTAAGGCTGATGTCAGCAAAAGTAGCTACTGGTTTTGGCTGCCAAGCCCAAGATACATAGGCCTGGATTTTCAGAGGTGCTAAGTAGCCTCTGCTCCCAGTGCCTTCAGTGCTTTGGAAAACGGCCACACGCAGGTCAAAGTTAGGTGCCCAAAAACTGAAACAGTGATAATTAGTAGATTCTTCTAAAAGTTTACAGCTAATGGATGTGCTCAAGGTCACATCACAAAGTTATGGGAGAGCCAGGAATTGATCCTACATCCTATTCCAGTGCCTTCACTAGGATATCCTCTTTCTCATCAGCTGCATCCTATAATCGACTAATATCACCCATCTTGTAGCTCATGGTTCGACACCTCCACCACTCGTTAACTGAGATTAAAGTGTGAAAAAATGGCCACTAGCAGTGGCCTTCTTAATTAAAGTTAGTAAAAATTGTCAGTAACTAAGTGAGTCAACAACTTTTCAGTCTGTTTACGAAAAAATGCAGTCTACTGGCCACCCAAACTATTCACATACTCAGGTCAAAGGGGCAAATTGTTTTGGCTGATTTTTTTTTTTTTTTTTAATTTGGAAAAAGTACAAACATTTTATTTTGACATTTTTCAAATTAAATATTTCAGCATTTTTGTTTTGAAATGACATTTGTTTCAAAAGATAGTTAGATTTATTTTTTTAAATCCATCTGAAGGATAAAAATATTCATCTGAAAACAAAAAAAAATACAAAGAAAAAAGTGTTTTGGGTCAACTTGAAGTGGACTTTGCAAAACAGCATCTCTCAAATACTCCATTTCAGACTGAACCAAAGTCAGCTTTGGATGAATTTTTCAGTTGAGTCACAGATCAACAAATAAATTAGTTGTTCAGCTCCATATTAAAGCTTAAACTTTCTCTCCAGCCTGTTAAGCCCATATTAAAGCAGTTTGGAACCTAGTTTACAAGCACTTCTGTGGAATCTTCATATCCACAGGTTTAGAAAAATGACAGCAATTTTCCATAAGATGGCAGTCCCCAGCACAAGTATCAGAAAGACCAACTGTAATTAATATATTATATATAATATATTAAATCTATATCTTTCCTTGTATTCATTCTGACAGTTGCTGCTCTGCTTAAGTAAATGCAAGCAACATTTTTTTCAAAGACAATCAAGCTCTCTCTGGTAGCTTATTTGTGCCCACTTTACTCCATGAATCACATTGTTTTTAATTGAACAGTCTATTTTATTATATAGTGTTTTTCTAGACATCTCTAGTAACCAATCCCAGATAAAAATTCTGAGCTCAGAAAAAGTCCACTCTCTCTATTCTTCTCCTAAAAGACAAAACGCAAAAGCTCTTTTCTGTTACTGTGTCAGTAACAGTTTAATCCACATAAAGCAAGCTTCCTTCCAAACTCATTTAACTGAGAAAACAGTGGTCTGTGTTCTCTGGTCACTAAAGACAATACATCCTCTTAGGCACAAGTGCCACCACTGATTCACAGATCCGTAGTCACAATGCAAACAGAATTTACCAGTGACTGCCATCTGCAATACTCTACGACTGAACTATCATTACACATATGTAAGATGAGCTTTAAGAACAGTTGGACAACTGGCAGCATATAAGAAAAATAATGTTTTACTAAATAATCCAGCAGGAGTAAGAAGGGAAATGACTGCAGTAAATCCATTGGGTGTCTTTGCAGAAACTGATCAATTATCTCACTCCTCTAAGGGTATGTCCACACACACTCCTTATTTCGAAACAACAGAGGTTGTTTCGAAATAAGGAGTGCCATGGCCACACGACGCACGGCCATTTCGAAAGAAGCGGTTTGCTTCTTTC
>ML681971.1:14518353-14567562 GCA_007922195.1 Podocnemis expansa
GCCGCGCCTCCAGGTTGGGGGGCAGCAGGGGCTTTAAAGCC
This sequence comes from Podocnemis expansa, assembly GCA_007922195.1. Lineage (NCBI taxonomy): Eukaryota > Metazoa > Chordata > Testudines > Podocnemididae > Podocnemis > Podocnemis expansa. The sequence continues at coordinate 14,518,395 of ML681971.1, forward strand.
CCTGGGGTGAAGTGCCCCGCTGCCCTCTCCTGGTGGGTGCTTGCAGGGGGCTGCAGGCACCCGCCAGGTGAGGCGCGGTGCCTGCAGTCCCTTGCAGGTACTGGCGGAGTGAGGCGCAGCCCTGCGCCTGACTCCACCGGTGCCTGCAGCCCTCTGCAGGCACCCATGGGATGCAGTGCCCCTCTGCACTGCACCCTGTGGGTGCCTGCAGTCCCCTCTGCAAATGAAATAGGTCCACACTGTGGACCTGCTATTTCACTCCGTTATTTCGCGGACATGGTTTTTGTCCAGCGAAATAAGTTGTTTCGAAATAACATATTATTTCAAAACAGCTTGTTTCGAAATGTGTTATTTCAAAACAAGCCTGCCCTGTGTGAACATAGCCTAAGATTCAGGGACTGAGATTCCAGAGATCTGCATCCTTCTCCTGGTTCAGCAACAGATGTCCTATATGATCTTGGACAAGTCATTCAGGCCAAGGCCTGCAAAGATGATAACTTGCATTAGTTTCAACTGTTGCATTGATTTCTATGGAAGCTAATCGTAGCTAGATGCATAAGTATCTATTTGGAATTTGGACTTAATTACTCTTGTGATTCCAATTCCAATTTGTAAAAATGAGGGTAATAATACTTGGTTTGCTGTCTGCTTTGTCTTTTTCTATCTAGATTGTGAGCTCCACCTCTAGGGTTTGTCTCTTACTGTGTCTATATAAAGCACCTAGTACAATGTGGCCCTGGTCTCAGGCAAGACATCCTGGAAGTATTGTGTACTTAGCCCTGTCTTGAATGTAGGGGCTGGATTAGAAGACCTCTCAAGGTCTGTTCCAAGACTATGACTCTAGTACAAATAACAAATAATAATAATTGCAAGAAAATGTAACTTCAGAGATTGTGTGCTAGCTTTTATGACTCACATGGAGCTGTTCATCATTTCCCACTAGTTCAGTAAAATATTTTCTTTTAGTAGGTGGATGTTTCCAAACCTTTCCTTGTACCCTCAGTCCAGGTATACGCTGGGTGTCTTTATATAGAATCATAGAATCATAGGTTTAGAAGGGACTTCATGAGGTCAGCTAGTCCAACCCCCTGTGAAAAAGCAGGACCATTCTCACTAAATCATCCCAGCCAGAGTTTTGTCTAACCAAGCCTTAAATATCTCCAAAGATGGAGATTCCACCACCTCCATAGGTAACCCGTTCCAGTACTTCACCACCCTCCTAGTGAGAAAGTTTTTCCTAATATCCAACCTCGACCTCTCCAGCTGTAACCTGAAACCATTGCTCCTTCTGTTTTCTGTTACTACTGAGAACAGCTGAGCTCCCACCTCCTTGGAGCACTCCTGCAAGTAGCTGAAGGTTGCTATCAAATCCCTCTTCAGTCTTCTCTTCTGCAGGCTAAATAAGCCTAGTTCCTTCAGACTCTCTGCATAAATCTTGCGCTCTAGCCCCTTGATAATTTTTGTTCTCCTCTGCTGGACTCCTTCTAATTTGTCCACATCCTTTTTGTAGTGGGGTGCCCAAAACTGGACACAGTATTCCAGATGTGGCCTCACCAGTGCTGAATAGAGGTGAATGATCACATCCCTCAATCTGCTGGCAACACTTCTACTGATGCAGCCCAGTATGCCATTGGCCTTTTTGGCACCAAGAGCACACTGTTGACTCATATCCAGCTTCTCATCCACCATGACCCCCAGGTCCTTTTCTGCACTGTTGCTACTTAGCTGATAGCTCCCCAGCCTGTAGCAGTGCCTGGGGTTTTTCTATCTCAAGTGCAGGACTTTGTTCTTGTCCTTGTTGAACCTCATGAGATTTCTTTTGGCCCACTGCTCCAATTTGTCTAAGCCTCCCTGAATCCTGTCCCTGCCCTCCAGCATGTCTACCGTTCCCCCCCAGCTTGGTGTCATCCGCAAACTTAATGAGTGTGCAATCTATTCCATCATCCAGATCATTAATGAAAAATGTTGAACAGAACTGGCCCCAGGATCGACTCCTGGGGCACACCATTCATTACTGATTGCCAACTAGACATTGAGCCATTGGTTCCTACTCTCTGAAACCATTGACCTAGCCTATTTTCTATCCACCTTACAGTCCACACATCCAACCCATACTTCCTTAACTTGCCGATGAGAATGCTGTGGGAAACCGTATCAAAAGCCTTGCTAAAGTTGAGGTATATTGCATCAACGGCTCTTCCTGCATCCACAAATGCAATCATCTCATCATAGAAGGCAATGAGGTTGGTCAGGCACAATTTACCCTTGGTGAACCCATGCTGACTGTTCCTGATCACTCTATTTTCCTCCAAGTGTTTCAGGATGGATTCTTTGATAACCTGCTCTGTGATTTTTCCAGGGATTGAGGTGAGGCTCACAGGTCTGTAATTCTCAGGATCCTCCTTTTTCCCTTTACTGAAGATAGGTACTATATTTGCTTTTTTCCAGTACTCTGGCACCTCCCCTGTTTGCCACAAGTTTTCAAAGATAATGGCCAGTGGTCCTGCTATCTCATCAGCCAACTCTCTCAGTACCGTCAGATGCAGTTCATCCAGGCCCATAGACTTGTGCACATCCAACTTCTTTAAGTAGTCCCTAACCTGACCTTCCATCACCAAGGGCCTCTCTTCTTCTTTCCAATCTGCTGTATCCAGTGTAGCCACCTGGGAGCTGGCCTTCCCTGTGAAGACTGAAGTAAAAAAAGCATTGAGCACTTCAGCCTTTTCCACATCCTCCACCACAAGGATACCTGCCCCAGTAAGGGACCTATGCCATCCCTGATCCTCTTCTTGTTATTGACATACATGTAGAACCCCTTCCTATTATCCTTCACATCCCTTGCTAGCTGCAACTCCAATTGTCCTTTGGCCTTTCTGATTTTATCCCTGCAGTCCCGAGTAATATCTTTGTATGCCTCACCAGTCATCTGTCCAAGCTTCCACTTCTTGTAAGCTTCCTTTTTATGTTTCAGCTCACCACCGAGCTCTCTGTTAAGCCATGCTGGGCACCTTCCACATTTGCTGTTCTTTCTGCTCATTGGAATGGTATCTTCCTGTGGCCTTAGCAGGGTTTCTTTAAAATATAGCCAGCTTTCTTGGACATCTTTCCTCTTCAGATCAGCCTCCCAAGGGATCCTGACCATCAGCTCCCTAAAGGAGTCAAAATCTGCTTTTCTGAAGTCCAGGGGCTGTGTTTTGCTTTTTTCCCTTTTTCCATTGATCAGAGTCTTGAACTCTACCATCTCATGGTCATTGCTGCCCAGGTTGCCATTCACTTTTACTTCCCTGATCAATTTGTCTCTGTGAGCAGCACGTTGAGAGGTAGCCATATATCTGAAGGAGTAGCCATATTAGCCTAGTTCAGCAAAACAAACAAGGAGTCTGGTGACACTTAGAAGACTAACAAATTTATTTATCACATGAGCTTTCATGAGAAAAAATCCCACATCTCCCATGAAAGCTTATGTGATAAATAAATCTGGTCATCTTTAAAGTGCCATGAGACTACTTGTTTGTTTGGGCACAAGCAAGATGCAACCCAACCCAGGATTAGCTGATCAGCACTGATACCACCTGATCAAGCATCACCATGCTTCCAATCCAAAAGTAAACAGGGGTCTGTATTTTTCTTTATAAGTGTACTGTGAGCTTTATTGTTCAATATTAAAGCAGGGTTGTGACAAGTGGCCTATAAATGGCTAATAAAAACAGAGTCTACAGCTTATAAAGTGCATCAGTACTTCACACTGCTTTGCCTAAGGAGATTTATATTTGTGATCACCATCTGGGGTTTAAGGAATGCTTGTGTTTTTTTCTTTTTGGACCCATTAACAATAATGGTGTTGACAAACATCCCTTCTGATTAACTCTGCCTGATCCTTCCAAAGTATTGTTAGCACAAATGAAAAGGGGCTGCTCATTCCAGCTGCTCATTAGTGGCAGGGAAAGGCAGCGAATAGAGTTCAGTGACAGGTAAGTGCTCCCAGGGCTTCTGCTTTGTGCCTCTTGAAACAGAGCATTGTGCAGCATTGCTGTTCTAATGCTGCAATAGAGCACAGATAAATTGACACTAACTTCCTGATCAACTTAACACCCGTAAAGCCCTTCATGTAAAATGGACTGTTAGTCCTTGTCCTGAGGGTGTGAACAGCTTTGTGAATAGGGCAGAAACACCAGCAAGCCAAAGATTTAAACTGCCTTCCTCATGCCTCCACCACACTTGAAGGCTCTCCTTAATGACTTCAGGGACATTATACAGGTTCTTTCCCTCTGCCTCACTCAATGTCTTCCCTTTTAATACGCTGATGAAATATGGCAGAGGCTGCAAATCAATTCTTACCTTGTTTCACCTTTTAATAACATTCTCAGTATTTTATCCAAGTTTATAATTTCATCTTCTTGTCTCGTGCCACTGCTTTCACCCACCAATTGGTGGTCAGTGATCTGTATCTTAAAGAAGAGGGAGGACAATCTTGGAGTTAGGGTGTGGGATTGGGGGCCAGGAGATCTGGCTGCGCCACAGACTCCCTGTATAACCTGGGACAAGTCTGATAGTATCTATCTGCTTCAGTCCTCCACCTTTAATATGGGGATGATATTTGTCTAGGGTTATTGTAGAAGGCCAACTGCTCCAATAACATAATGTGAGTGCTGTAGATAAAAAATAAAGCAGTCTAGCTATAGAAGGTAGAGGCACTTAGTAAGAGATGACTAGTTAAATTTCCATTGACTATAATCACCAGGGAGTTTACCCCTTAGCAATCTCATGCTTTATAATAGCATGGGAGATATTTGTTGTGCCCAATTCTGAGTTTACATTGGTTTAACTCTAATGATCTCAGTTGAGTTATTTCTGATTTATGCTGATGTAACTGTGGGTTGAATTAGGCCCAGCATAATCACTGGTAGAGAATCAGGAAGACTTTTAATTTGAATACTCCATCTAGAAACTGGTGATTTCCACTGTAAATGAGGCTTTTGAAATACCTCTGTAGTCTTCATTCTTATCTCAATCAAATGCAGAGAGTTCAGCTAAAGAGATGGCCAGAATTAGCTTTTGCACTTAGCAATTCAGACTTCCATGGTAAATCCACATTCAATTGGGGTTCAAGATTACAGGAACAGAAATCTTAAAAATATGAGAAGAAACCCTCTAATCCTTCTAGAGATGTCATCATGGTTCCTCCCTAGATTCCTCTCTATCCTTTGAGTAGAAAATTAGTCTCCTCACAGGGTGCCTGAAGACAACATTTTAAGACTTTCACAGCCTCTTCTCACAACATCAGCATGACCTAACATGCCTGGTGTCCTCTCTTTTGGGACCTGCAAATCTAGTTCTGTACTAGGAAGGGAGCACAGCCTGCCCCAGAACACCCAAGAGTTGAGCTGACCTGAGCTAATTCATATCAGAGAGAGACTGCAGCGGGTGCTGGCCACTGAATGAGATCTCTTAAAAATGGAAGAAAGCAAAGGCTGGGAGTCTGAAAGTCACAGGAGTAAGAGGAGGTGTAAGAACATGACTATCCTACTTGGGAGCTGCATCCTTATAATGAGTATTTTTTAGAGCTGAAGTAAAACAATCAATCTTTGGCTTTTTGACAAAGTGGAATTCTTAGTAAGGAAGTAATTTCCAATTGCTTCTTAAAAAGAAAGTCCACACTCTCCTACCCCTGCCCTTATCCCCCCCCAAAACAATTACAAAATAATTCTTCTCAATGGAAAACAGTTTTTTAAATTTTAATTTTTGACCAAATAATACCCTAGAAAATCTCACAGAAAAAATTCAAGAAATGAATAAAAGTTTGTTTTCATCTAAAATTTTTCATAGGTCTTCATGAAATGAAACTTGAGGTCTGAGTGAAAGTGTGCTTGAGGGTGAACATTCAAGGCCAGATTCTCAGTTTCCTGGACACCTAATTCCTGCTGAAATCAATAGGAGTTAGGAAGTAGGCTTTATTATTTATATTTTAATGACATCACTTTGCCCATCCCTGACTATGAACTTTTGGAATGCTCATTTTATCTGAAGCAACAGATTTGATATTGCATTTGCAGATAATACACAATCAGAGACTCTTCAGGATAAATGTTGATGCATGCTAGTGTATCCCAGGTCTCTATCAGGGCTGTTATAGTAGATGGAATCTAAAATGGACACTGACTGTATAATGAGCTTGGAACTGGCAGCTAATTTTTAACTAAAAATGTCATATTAAAGAATTTCCCATGCACACACAGTCCAGGCACATGGGCCACTAGTTAAAAAGAACTGTCTTTGCTTTCACAACAGTTTATTACATTGTCCAGGACTTTTGAGGTCATGTTAGTAAGATTTATAGGTTGCCTGGAAAAAATCATTTCAACAGAAAAGATCAATGATATGCAAGTCAGTAGACAAAGCCATGAGTTCAGATAACTGCCTCCTAGCTAGAAGGTATCAAACATCTTCCCTCCATGAACTGTTTAAATCCAGAAATTATCATTAACCTTAGCTATCACCATTTACAGACAGAATGGTCAATGCTGTTTAACATGCATCATGGTGACTCCCACTTAGTTAAGGGACTTAAGGATGTATTTTAATTAATGATTTGAATACAGCTTCTCACTTTGGGCCTGCCATCAGCTAAAAGGCTTATTATCTCAGACACTTCAAAATCCACCTCATGAAACATTTTCCTTACAAAACACCCCAGCATTAGCCAGTGCTACCAGGTTTTCCAGTTGCCACTGATGCATCCTGTAAGAGTGACCATTGAGAAATGTAAAATGACAAAACACAGTAGTGACAGGTGAGAAAGAGAAAAGTGTTCTGGCTTAGTCAGGGCTGGGAAGGGCTGGGTCTGTACTTTGGGTGAATACTAACAGAATACCAATAAACAAGAGAAATAGGTTCTGGGCTAAGGCTGCGGGTGAGAGTGGGGGCCCATCAGAGATGGACCAAGACTTTCTGGTGCTCGGGGCAAGCAGCCCCAAAGGTACCCTCCCCCGACCGGGGGCCTGATCCAGTGCTGTGCCACTGCGAGCCTGCAGCATGGAGCCAGATCTGGCCCCTGCTGCCAGTGACTGATCAAGGGCCTCTGGGCCTCCCCACTGGTGCCGGCCTACTGCAGAGCCTCCTGCCACGCCAGCACTGGTGTTAAAGAAAAACAGCTGAACCCAACTTCTGTGCAAAAACCAAACAGCTAATTGTTTATTCACACTGCAGCAGGGAGAGCAAATAAGATGCTGGTCTCCGCCCCTGAGATGCATTACAGAAACTTTTATAGCTTAACAGCAATATTAACATACATGCATATACATAGGCAACAGTAATAAAATCTAACATTCTCTAATTGGTGCAAACTAATATTTCGTTAAAAGAAACCAAGGTCAAAGGGAAAAGAATCTCACATAACAACTTAACAGTATCAGAGTTAATGCCATCTAAGCAGGTTTGATAAGAGAATGTTTAGTATAAGTCAAGGATGTCAGCAAAACTATTGAAGAATAACAATGTCTGGAGCAGGCAGGCACAGAGAGACAGTAACTGAAGTCCTGAAGGCCGGCAGTTTTTTCAGATTATCTCTAATGGCATTTTGGGCACATTCTTTTACAATTTCCCCCCTCAGGCCTACTGAGCTATCTGTGTCTTAACACTGTCAGGCCTCAGCTACGGAATTCTTCCACACTGGGAGGGACCCCTAGGGCCAGAGGCCAGCCATGGCCTGGCTGGTTAGCCCTGGGGGGGAGGCAGGGCTGACTGCCACAGATGATGCAGCTTCCACTCACGTGGCAGTCAGCCCTGCCAGCCCCACCTGCCCAGTGGGCCTGCCCCTCCCTGCCCCTGGGGGCAGAGTGGTCAGCCCAGGGGCAGGGTGAGGCTGGGAGAGCTGGCCTGTGGGCTCGCTCACCCTGCCCCTGCGGGTGGATCAGGGTGGGAGCTCAGACCCTGGCCCCAGGTTGGCCAGTCACGTTCCACTTCCCTTCCCAGTGCCAGGGGCAGGGCAGAGGGCTCCACCTCCCTCTGTATTTACAGCCCGTGGGCCCATGGACACTGGCCAGAAGGGCACTAGGCATATGATCCAAGTTAACTGCATGCTTATGTGCTGTGCTTGGTCAGGGCCAGGGTTCCATGTGTCAGTTCATCACTGGTCCAAGGTTAATAGAAACCTTACAAGTAGAAGGCAATGTTTATGAATCGTAGCTTACAGCAGGAGGATGGTATGCTCACTGCAATTGTCTCAATAAAGGGCCAGTTTAATTTTAGAAACATGGAGTCCTCTCACATTATTAACCAGCAACAAGTAGTACGTGAAACAATGACTATTTTTTAAATGTTGCATGAAATAATCATGACCCTGATTCTGCTGAAGGGATTTGGAGTTCAGCTTCTGATTCAAACTCCCATAATTTCTTTCATTCCATTTTGAGGAACTGATGCCGTAAGTGCCTATTATTATTCAAAACATTTGCAACTCTGTGATATGTCCCTCTGTTGTTTTCCCTTTAAACCAGGGCTCTCAAACACACGGCCTCTGGGCCACATGCGGCCCCTAACGCTCTTGCCTGCGGCCTGCAGTGCTATGATCGTTACCAATATTTGCAATATCATTGTATGGAAAGGTTTCAATGGTGCGGCCCTTGAGCTACTGTGCTAATCCTCATGCGGCCCTCTACTAGTCTTCTTGTGGCCCTCATGGTGATTTAAGTTTGAGACCCCTGCTTTAAACATTTGTAGCATTTACTGTTACATTTAGAACATGAGCTGTTATTGACAATTTCACTACCCCCTTCTTTCTTCCCAGCCTTTTTCTGTCACTGAATCAATTATATCTTTCTTGAGTTGCCTACATTTGGTGTTTTACTGCCGACGGCATGTGGCCCCTTCATTTTAATTACTTCTGCTGTGCCTAGCAATCTATACACTGTTAATGTTTCGGAGACTGCTTGCAATTAAAATAAAAAATAAATAATACATTATGGGCTACAACCCAGTCAATCTCTGTGCATCGTAATTCATGGCAGCTCTTTAATTTTTAGCTCTACTAGTGGCTTCTAGCCCACATGGTAATAAGAAACTCTGGGCCACATTCAGCAGGGAAATAATAATGCAGAGAGATTTTCTCTCTGTAGAATTTTGGCAAACATTTTCTGCTTGCTCTTTTTATCTATCTATCTATCTATCTATCTATCTATCTATCTATCTATCTATCTATCTATCTATTTATTTATTTATTTATTTGGCTTCTTTGCTTTTGAAGGGATACATCAAAACCCTTAATTCTGCATTTCCTGCTTTTCAGAGGACTTAGTTTAGCCATTGTCCCCAAAGGGCATGAAGTACCACTGGCCAAGTTTAACACTATGTTAATGAAATTTGGAAGCACTTCATAATATTTAAGGAATGGAAGACACTCACTCCAAGTGTATGTGTATGCTTCCTTTGATCATTTTTAAAGAAAAGAACTAGAAAAGATGAAATCAAATTGCAGCTGCAGAGTATAATAGGCAACGGAGGGACATTCCATATTTGAAAATTTCAGAGAGTGGAATTTCATCATTAGGAATGCTGGCCAAACTCACTTTTAAAAATAGGGAATGTTCATTGATGGTGACAGATTCAGAGCTCTGGAGACTAAAATTGCCAGTTAGTTCACTGAACAGAATACATCAGAACAAGGTACATTGTCCTACAAATATTTCAACCCTGGACTGCAGAAACCACAGCTAGAAATGTGACAATAACCCGTTCGCCATACTCAGATCTTTGCTGGCTCAGCTGAGAAGGTGCAAGTTGTGACAGCCATTTCAGTGGCATGTCTGGAACTTGCACAAAGATTACAAAACTTCCTGGTATTCTTTCTCAAGCTGAGAAATACATAATGCCATCTGCACCTACACCTCCAGCCATCAAATCTCCACCACAGACATGAATGTGTAGTTTGTGGCTTGATTGCCTTTTAATTGTGAACACCCGATATCTTGTAACTTTGAGTTTGGTTTTATCATGTCTTGGAAATCACCAGTTCAGAAAGCCTGGAATTATCCTAGTCTATACAGATCTGAAGCACCAAATTAGGATCTGGTTCTAAAATTCTCCCCAGTCCATTGGCTGTCAGAGAAAGAGTTTTGGTTCATGGTCACTTCTACTCATGTACACCTTGTTATTGGAATGTAAGCTAAAAGTCATGTTTCTTCATAGCAGGAAAAAATGGCAAGATATGGGGAACACTCATGGCTCTTAGTGCATCTTCTACCCCAAGTCATCTTCTATGTTTCCTTGTTTTACAGTTTGACATGGAAAGGCACATGATGCTCCATTAATCAGTGCTTCAGTAGCTAGTTTTCGAGTACAGCAAATTCAGGGCAAAGATTGCTGTGATTGTTCATTTGCTGCAATGGCAAACAGCATCAGCCCAGGTAACACTTGCATCTGGTACGTACTTTCCTCTGTAGAAAATCACAAGGCAATTGCTTAATCTATTCTGACAGGCTTTCGGTATTTAAATGAAAAGTACCTGCTTATTCCCACCCCAGATTTTGTAAGCCAGAGTCCTGGAGAATTAACCTGTTGATGAACTCTTCAGTTTTCATTGATTGCTGTGAAACATAACAGAGACTAGTTTTAACCAGCCTAAATGAACTATACATTTGCTGAGTGGGAGGGAGTGATACTGGTGTCTTCTTTAAAGAAAGAGACACTTCCAGTAATTGCTTGCTCTCTTCCAAGGCAAGCCGGAATGAATTGTTCATGATGGAGAGAAGTAGTAAATGCTCTCTTTGTTGCACTTCAATTTGCATTCTGCAAACTGAGTGTGGAAGTTCTCATGCTGTGTCCATAACATTCAGTAGGAAACCTACTGTTGTCGTCAGCAGTAGAGGACTGGGTAATTACAATCCAATCCCGAGTATCTTCGTCCCACACTGATGTTAACAGGAACCAAACCATCTTAGTGTCCTGCAGAAGTAGGGCCATTTTGTGGTAGATCAGCTCCAGAACACAAGGGAGTAAAAATTCTGACCTTCCCACACACTCCAAAAATTTAGATGTATTTGTGGAATTAAATGGGTGCTGAAGCCTCATATTGCTCAGTCTGTCCTGTCCTCCACAGCGTATGGAAAAGAATAGGTTTTTCCTTATTTCCTAAGAGCTCCCAAATTCAGACTCTGCAAGAGCGAGGTGGGAAGCATGATGCACAGCCATGAACTCATTGGGTATGTCTACACTGAAAAGATTTTTTTGAAATGAGGCTTATCTTTTTACCTGTCCATGCAGGCATTTTGGTATTTCAAAATAAGCACTTCATTATTCTGAAATAATGAAGTGCTATTTCAAAATAACTAAACCTGAATTTATTTTGAAAGAACAATTCTTTTGAAATAATTATTTTGAAAAAAGTCATTCCAAGCAGTGGAATTGTCTTTTTTTGAAATAATGTCCCTATACTTTTCACTGCCTTCCCCTATCTTGAAAAAGAGAGTCTAGCGAGGAATCTGTTTCGAAAGCAGAACTCCTACCTTATTTCAAAATAGAGAGTCTTCACTAGACTCCTATTTCAAAATAATAAATTAGAAATAATGTTATTTTGAAATAATTATTTTGAAATAAATTCGAAACAATTATTTCAAAATAACTATTTCAAAATAACGTGGACAGTGTAGACGTAGCCATTGAGGAGAACTCCCTGCCTGTTACTTCCTTCCCTGAGGGAATTCTGCACAATTGCCTCTGCTCATCCCCACTGGTAGAGGTTTGAGAGATCCTGGGGCAGCAGTGGAATTTGGAAACCCCTCAGCTGGTGCTTGAATTTGGGTCCATGCAGCTTTCCCTTACAGCACAGCGCAGACTTCACAACAAAAGGAAGACGAGCAGAAATGGTGCCAGTTGTCTGATGATTTTAATGTTGAAATGTACTCATAAGACACAGAACTGTGTTAAATGAATCAGATGTGCCTCCCAAAGGCCACATGTTTTGCTACTTTCCATCTGCATCCCTCCTGAAAAGCAAACGGATTTTTTTGTTTAAATTCTTGTAGAACTGCTGATGCCAGATGCCAGGTTTAAGCACAGGAAGTTGTGTCACGGGTTCCCAGAAGCTGACATTTTAGGAAATTAATCAAGGGTGTAGAAAATTTCTTCCACAGCAGTATTTACTAAACATGGAAAAGCAAAAATCTTTCGCACAGTATCCAGTGTGGCTGGGATTTGCCGAAGCATTTATGGTAAAATTCTCATTCCCATTCCAGTCACTTTATGCCAAGTAAAAGAGCCAGAGTGGTATGAAAGGGCTCTTAAAGCCTTGCTTCCATCTAGCAGTGAATTCCTCTGGTGCAAGAACAGAGGAAGACAGCATAGGCTGTCCTCTTGGGACACTTGCAGGCCTTGGTGTAGGACAGGTCAAGGGTCTCAAACTCAGATCACCTCGAGGGCTGCATGAGGACTAGGATATTGGCCCAAGGGCCACACCACTGAAACCTTTCATACAATAATGTGGAAGTACAGTAACAAATGAAGAGTAATATAGTATGCTAATAAAAGTCAATTTATTAACTTTCTTGCAATTGTAACATGAAGTCTGTGCTAATTTTGACAGTCTTTCCAAACACAAAACACACGTTTTCTTTTAGAATTACTTCCATTCAAGATGTCAAAATCATCAAAAAGACAAAAAGTAAACAAACACACTTAAAATTTTACATTATAAATCAGAGGTTCCCAATCTTTTTTGGTCTGAGGGCAAAAACTATACTTTTTCAAACCCTGAAGGACCATTGGTTAATTTAATTAAAATTAAATTAAAACTTAATTAATTGAATTCAAATTGATGTTAACTGAAATAAATTAATTGCAGTTTGATTTATTAAAATTGAATTAAATTTAATTAAAATTAAATTTGTATAAGAGTTTTAGTTTTTTAAATAAAATTCAATTGTTTTAGAAGATCTTTGGGTTTTTTTGTTTTAAAAAGAGGGGGCTGCATGTATCCCCAAGCCAGGAGGGGAGGAGAGCAGCCACATCCCAGGACGGGGTTGCAAACAGGTTGGTCAGAGCCCTCCACAGGACCGTAAATAAGCAGTCCCCCGCCTGGCCCTGGGGGCAGCACTGGGACCAGTGGTGGGGGAAACACCCTCCCCATAACCTGCTCGAATTTGGCCATGCTGGGGTTGGCAGAGGGGGAAACTCCCCCCCTTCCACCTAAATTTAGCTTGTGCTGGGGTCGGCAGAGGGGGAAATACCCCCCACCCACCTGCTTACTTGAATTTGGCTGCGGTGGGACTGGGATAAGGGAAAACACTCCCCGCCCACCCAAATTTAGCCACTCGGGAGTTGGCAGAAGGGGAAACAACCCTCACCCACCTGTCCACTTGAATTTGGCTGAGTGGGGCCGGCAGAGAAGAAAACATCCCCTGCCTGCCAGAATTTAGCAGCACTGGGGCGGGCAGAAGAAAAAACACTACCCCACCCTCCTGGGGCAAACACCCCCTGCCTGTGCCGGGACTGGCAGCAGGGAAAGCCCTGGGGGCCATGCTGTGACTACTGATGGGGCTTTCTGTCACTCCTCCAGAATGGAGCCCCCTGTGAACTCTCCCCACAGGCTCAGGTCACCCTCCGTTAAGCCCCCCCCCCCCACCTGAGCCTTCTCTGGACTGCTCAGCCTGCTTCAGCTGCACAATCAGCTGCTGCATGTGAATAGGGCAGCTCCCAGGCAGCAGTTCAGCTCCTCCCTGTCAGTAGCTGATAATGCAGAGGGAAGTTGAGGCTGCTTGGTCTCCATCAGCAGAGAGGCTTGGCATTTGAAAACCGAAGGGATGGAAAGGTGGGAGCCCCAGGTTTCTGGGAGTTATCAGGTGCCACAGGAGGCAGCTCTATGGGCTGCATGCAGCCCACGGGCCGCGTGTTTGAGGCCCCTAGTTTAGGTGGTGTACTAACTATGGAAGGGCAGGTAGGGTGTGTCAGGGGTTCTGCTCCACCACATAGTACCACATAGCACTGGGGGGGGCTACTAAATTAGACCCCCAAAGGCTCGATACATCAAAATGAGGACTGCTTAGTGTGGCTCACAATTGGGAGGGCCCAAAGAGGGCTTATCTCTGCCTTAGTCCTCCTGTTACCTGGGCTAAATGTTCAAGAGACTCAGCACAGAATCTTGCCCTCATCTTTGACCTAACCTTTCCTAGGGAAGTCTGTCGCAAAACTCATATCGACTAACATGAGAGAAAAGATAGGTAAGTGGTGAACGCCTTTGAAGAATTCACTCCATGCATCTTAAACATTTCTCTAATGGTTCTTGCAGCATACCCCTTCTAAAAATCTCTTCTTTGTTCCACATCTGTGCTTTGCTTCCCCACAGAACAGTCATTACTGGCCAGATTTGTGAAAGAACTCAGCACTCATCATATTGAGCTTTTCTGGAAGGTCTGACCCTACATGTTGCACTGGGCACTGACAGGTGCCAGCACTTTTAATAAGATGCCTCTTTTTGGGTACCAGCATGGGAACTAAGCTCTTTGGAGAATCTGGCCAGCACATGCATCCAGTCAACTCCAACTTCTGTCCTGATGCCTAATGCTGGGATTTGAGAAAAAGAAGCAGCATGATCATACTTGAATTTGAAAAAAGGCAACATTTATAGTTTGTTTCTGCCTTAAAATTCTCTGTGAAGCTTTTCTGTTCCTTGCAAGAGGCCATATTTTCTAATATTTAGAAGGGATTGATAGGCTGGTGACTGGGGAGGTATCTGGGAAACTTACATCTGCTCAGTTTTATGCACATGAGCAGCCCCACTGAAGTGAAAAGTATCTCAAATCACTTAGACAAGTCATGTGCCTGCACTTAAGATTGTGCTTCAGTTTTACAAGCTCCGGGCCTTGAATTCATTCCTGTCTCCCCAAAAAAACTTATGTGATCTCAGGCAATGCACTTTTCTGGACCTCAGTTTCTCCATCTTTAACACAGAAATAAGAATACTTTCTCAGCTTTTAAAAGCACTCTAAGAACATAGGATTAAAAGATTATCTTGCCAAGCATGTGTGGATGTATATATAGTTTCATAGGCAATTTGCCAATGACATAATTTCATACTGTAGTTCCTGAAACTCAAATCTTATTTAAATTTTTCTTAATATTGTAAAATGATACTGTCTTAAAACTACTGACTACAGAATAAGGAAAAGTTGTATTCTGCCTTGAAGACCAGTTAATCCTTGTGTAAACAGGGAATTTTTCTTTAGTATGATCTACGGTGTGAATTTAAACCAGTTTTGATATCATAGTTATAATGTACTGTGTGGACAATCTTTTTCCGGTGAAAGTAGCCTATTTTGGGTTTAGCTTATGTTGCTGGGGAAGAGATTTAAAGTATCCCCAAAGGATCAACTCTTATAGTGGAGTAAGAGTGTCCAGTGGGAATTATAATAGTGTAACTATATCAATATAACTGATAAAACTTTTCTGGGTAGAAAAGCCTGTAGAGAAAGTATTACAGATAAGATAAATCCCTCTTTTTCCATGCAACTGCAAAGCCATAAACAAGATAGAGAAACAATTCACCATATGTACCAGTATATCAATGCAAAGGACAATTTACAATTCCAAGAATGCTGTAAAGTACAAGGACTTTGCAAGTTAAACTAACCCCTGCAAAAACTGTGTATGTTTCTTATCTGGTCAAACAGAACAGGCATTTCTGTTTGTCAAACGAAGAGGTGAAACGTACAAAACAACAACTAAATCCTTGAGCAAAAGCTGCCATGGAATTAAAACCAACCAGCAGGATTTTAGATGTTGACTGATTTAGCTGACTGTTGAAATGTTCTTCTTTCAGACTGAATGCAAGATTCATAGACCTACTGGCTGTGATCCAGAAAACCACCATGCACAGTGATTAATGTTTTCATGGCCCAATCAATGCAGATTCATCAAAAGTTTCAGAAAGAAGGATGTTGGGATGACAATATTCATTTGTAAAACAGCCCTGGCAGTCAAGTTACAAATCTTTCCCTTACACTATTTGGTAAAGTTGGAGAGAAATAACCAGAAAGGCCAACTTGCCAGGCTATTGCTGGGCCATGTGGATCCAGACAGTCTTATGTAAATGAAAGGAAGCAAAATATGGCAGCAAAGGAATAGAATAGAATAGAATAGAATAGAATAGAATCATAAGGTTGGAAGGGACCGCAAGCTCTTCCACTAGTCTCTGCTGCTAGTGGATCATAGCTTCTGGGAATTTGTAGAAGAATCAAGGTTGGGGCTAACTTTGTAAGATTCTGCATGTGTTTAGGGATGACCCTCTTTCCCATCACTGGATTATGAGGCTGGACTTCAGCACTGTGGCACCCCATGGCTTTCTAAGCTCTGATTTATATGCATATTCAAGAGTGACTTAGTGCTCATGGGGCTCAATAGTGGGCTCATAAGCTAGGGACTGAGCAGTAGTTTGAGTCACGTATGCATTGTACAAACATCTCCTGTTTCCTAAAGCACTGCCCTGCCTCTTACTGTATATTGTTGAGTAGTCCTCTGAACCCGCAGCATTCCATCCTTCCTTTGAACATATAGCAGCTTCTGGCAGACACCTCATAAGTAAAGCCCTGCAAATCCGCAGATATCTGCAGATATCTGCCTAATATCCACAACTGTGAATACAACACAGATATCTGCGGACCATTTATTGAGGATGCAGATCGGATACAGATCCACATATTTTTATCTACACAGAGCTAGAGCCCTGAAAATATGTGGATATCCATGGATATCTGCAGTATATCCACATTTGCGGATGCAACACAGATATCCGTGGACCATTTCTTGTGGCTGCAGATCAGATACAAATCCACTTATTTGTATCTGTGCAGGGTACTCATAAGTGTTCCTGGTGAGCTGTTGGTATCAGATTCATGTTCATACTCAATCTGATATTCAGTTGAATCCATATGCAGCTGGAACGTGGGAAGCAGGAGTTCAGTTTCTGTCAAAGCATCTGATGAAGTGGGATTTTCTCCCACAACAGCTCACACAATAAATAAATTTGTTAGTCTCTAAAAGTGCCACCAGACTCCTTGTTTGTTTTGCTGGATTAGACTAACACAGCTACCATTTTGGAACTTGTCTCTACCACAAACTCCCCATTTGCTCCTGAGCAAATCACTCAATCCCTTTGTACCTCCGTTCTCCATCTTTAAAGAGGGAGAGTTTCAAGAGTGCAATAGAGAGTTACATATCTGACTCTCACTGATTTCCATGGGGGTTGGGTGCCTACAAAAATCTCCCCAAAGCTTTTTGGTGCAGAGACTGTCCTATACTAAGTTCACATATTACATCTACCATAATGGGGCATTAATTTTGGTTGGGGGCCTTTAGATGGTCCCATAATATATGCAGCAACAATAATTGCCTGGAATTGTAGAGATGAAGCTAGAAGTAGGTGATATTTTTGCATCAACATTCAAAGGACTTTAAAGTTCAGCCTTTCTTTACATTCTGTCTAAATTCACTTTTGCTATGTGGTAGCTCTAAGATGGATCGTGTTCTGATGGTAGATTTTTCAGTGAAATTGTTTTCTCTGCAAACTTTTGGATATTTTTGCCCATAAGCATGGGCTCTGTGCCCGGGGTGAATTTCATCCTCAGCTTTCACTTGATCTTTCTGTAGATAAAACTCCCTATGACTTCTAAGGCCCTTATCTTGAAGTTTGCTTCTTGGCTTGCCTCAGGTATAACTCTGATTGAACTCAGTGGGAGCTTTGCCTGAAAACAACGTAAGCAATACCAGGAGAGTTTGGCCCACTGATTTTGATGGATTCTTTGTGCGAGCTAAGACTACTCCTGTGAGGGAAGGGTTTGCAGGACAATCCCACAAGTTTGGAATGGAAAAGAATGTCTGGCAAAGGCATTGAAATTCTGGGGCTACAAGAACTGAACAGGGAAGGAACCTGCTGATGTTTGTATCCAGGTATGGGGAAATGAATTGTGGGAAGAAGCATTCTTGTCTGACACCAGCTATCAAGCTCAGGTCTTAGGATGAGATCCCAGCAGAGATGTAGCATATAGCTAAGGCATGTCCCTGGTCTGCCATTAACAATCCCCTTCTGCTGTGCCCAGCATTGGCCACTGATGTAGATGAGAATAAAGAGGGATGTGGAAGAGGGTTTAAAGGAAACCCCACTGATACCACCCACTCCCCAGAGTCCTAGCATTCATATTGTCCTAATTGTCCCATTGTTTTATTTCTGTTAGAAAATTCACTAAGAAAAAATACTTCATTTTGATTTGCCCAGAAACTACTTCCAGCCCAGAGGGAAATGGCATTTGCAAAAGCTGGAAAATGCCTGATGGCACTTGGTTATTAAACCTCAAATGTGGCTTACTCAGCGAGCTGCCAAGTTTATGTACATAAGCTTTGTCAACTGGTCTGTTCAGTCACAAACAGCCTGAATAATGAAGATGGACATGCTTGGCTGCATGGATCAAATGGCAGCAGTAGTGACTGCCAATGAATAAAAGGTAGAAAAGTAAGAACATAAAAGGCTTCTGCTCTTAGAGTATTGGCTGTCAGATTCTGCTTCATGGGCACAGAGTGACTCAAGGAGGACAGCATTAGGACCAAGTTAAATCCTTAATAGATGTTTCCGTTCCCATCATGAAGGATTTACACAAGGACTTAGATCTGAAAGGAAGTATGATGGAACCATAGATGGAGCACTACAACCAAATACAAATAAAATGTGTATTTCTATAATTGACTAGAGGGACTGACTTAGTCCTGGGTAAGGCCAACCACAAAAATTTGGGGATGGCATTAAGATTATCTAAAATATTGAATAGGTTTCCCTGAGTGGAATAAAGGTGTTGGTTACAAGCCTAGTCTCTGATGGACACATCTCCACACCAGCAAACCCAGCCCAGCTGGCACCAATTGACTCCTTTGCTGACTGCCCTGGAAGAGAGATCAAGGCCTGATTGGGTCAAAAAGAACAAGCTATCCCCAAGTTCCTGGAAGAAAGGAATCTGTAAGTGAAGGATGGACATGTTAGTGAAGGCATATGGGGGACTCCCTCTTTCAGTGTCCATACACTGTTTTTCTTAATAGATAAAGTAGAATTCATTTTCCAAGGCCTTTGATTAGTTCCTGGCGCATTTTGCTTTTATTAATGACAGATGTGAGCTGAATTTTTTATTTCAATGGAAATGGAAAAGGAAAAAAGAGAAAGGAAGCACATGTGTAAGAGTAAGTGAGCATCAACAGAGATTGCCACAGAAATCTGGAGGATTAAAATGAGTGCAACTTCAGCCAAGCCAGTTACCCTCCGGAAGAGCTCAGGTGCTTTGGACCATCTACATGTAATAGCGCTATGCTGGCAAGAGAAGGTGAGGAAAATCAATGAGTGTAGGCTAGAGAGAGAATTTCAAGCAGTCAAAGGAACTCTGCTCAGATACCAGAGGAAAAACTGCTTGCAATTGTTTTTTTGGAGACTGAATATAGAGAAATTTCTTTAAACAATGAAAATCACCTTTTTACATAAGAGGCCTAATATCTCACATCCTTATTCACCTGTGGAAGGTAAACAGGAACAGAATCAAACCCCAGTACTAGAGTGAAGATGGTGTGTGCAATGTTAAATTTTGTCCCCTTGTGTGTAGCCAGTAAGACTTACATATGACTTTTTTCCAATAGGACTCCTGCATCATTTAGAGCACATCACTGCTGGTGATCACTGAACACTCAGTTATTTAAGCTTTTCTTTCATCCTCTTTGTTCAGTGTTAGGTTTCATGACTTACATATTAACTGAACGCTATTGAAACCTGGGCTCTTTGCCCTGCCAGTCTCTGTCTCTTTCCACTCTGATTCTCCCCTTCCCCGTGGCATGTTCATTGTCGCAGTTCTCCCAGTCAGGACCCCACCCCTTCCAACTCCCAAGACCCATCTACTCTCAGTCCCAGTCTCTCTCCTTCATCACCTCCTAGTTCTGGATATCTTTCCCACCCAGTCTCAGTTTCTGTTTCAAAGGACAGGCCCTAGTCCCAGGGATCTTGTTCCTGTTTAATCCCTCTCTTACCCTTCCCACAAAGTGTGGCTCTTGACCCCTCTACATTAGAGGCAACCTGCATCCTCCTGGGAGCCAGCAGCAGGAACTTTAAAAAAACAGCACTTGAAGAACAATCTCACTATTTTCTGCTCTAGTGCCTAGCACCACACCAGCCCATGGTGTTTGGGAGCAGCAATGAAGTTCAGCTCAGCCCTCCGTTCCTGGGCTGGAGCATGCTCAGTGTAGCGCATGCTCCAGCCCTGGAGCATGCTCTGGAGAATTTAGCTGTCAAACTTGCAACTTTCTCCTGAGGATGTGTGAACTGATATTTTTTCCCCAGAGACTTATAATTTAGCCAAATGTTTTTGTTTTTCATGGAAATAACAAAAGGTAAATCCTTAGCATGAAAGGTACCCCTGCCAAATTACAAATCCCTGCTCCAAAATTGAGAGATGTTAAAGCATCTCAACAAAAGAGTCCATCAGAATATTTTTAACAGATTTTTCTCTAGCTTCATTCTTGGAAATGGCTGGAAAATGTTTTCTGAACTTGAAAAAAAATTCAGGTCAAAGTAGATACCTGTATATGGCATAGAGAATTTAAATGCAAGTGGTTAAAGTTCGGCAAAATTATAAGCAACTGTAAAGAGGTGCTTCTAATGGGATGTGACAAGTAACTTGAGCCTTCACCAGCTCTAGCTATAATGTATATATGCGTATAACCCTTTTATGTGTCCAGCCTCTAAAGAAGGTAGGAGAAAAGATGAATTTGGCAAGACTGTTGCCTCATGTAACATGGTTGAGCAGGATACTGACTTAAAGTTAAATAGGACTGTTGTTTTAGCTGAAGCAGTAATGACTCACATTTTTAGAGCCAATGTGCTTCACATATATGTGTATTTATACAGACATGTACTGTCCAGGGCAAGGGCTATGCCTTCAAATCTGAAAAGTGCCTAGCATATTGTAGGCAGTACAGAAACACATGATAAATAATAGTAATATGGATACTGAAAGCAGGAAGTTATTTGGTATCCTTTAAGATGAAATGTACCATATAAATGTATGCTTGTGCTGTGTTTAGTAAGCTGGTTAGCTACTTAATCAAGCCACATCTCCTTCGCTTGGGCATGATACCCAGGGAAGGTAAAATGAGTGCATGAAATCAGTGCGGATGGGGAAATGGGTTTCTGTTAGGAGTCAGTGAAGATCACAGAGACCTGAAGGTATGTTTCCAATTCAACGGAAGATATTCCCATGGCTCACACAATCCATTTTGAATTATACACTTGTTCCCTTGAATGTAAACCACATGCAATAGCACCTATTGCAGCCACACCGTATGTGCAGTCTGAAGTTTAGGCAGTTTCACACAGGACTGTAATCTGAACAACAGAGAGCTGAGACAGTGGATGTAAGTCTAGATATGGCATTCGGGAAAGCAGGTGGTGGAGCAGCAGGGAGAAAGACTTGCCAACCACACATCACAGGGAGTCTGAAAGGAAATAATTTATTTAGCAAGTTTGCCAAATATCTATAATATCTAAAATTATTATTATGAATGCATCAAACTCCTCTGATTTCTTCTGATTGGTGGGTTCTTTTCTCTAGTGTGAGTGTGTCATTTTTATTTGATAACTGGAGACAGAATGTTGAGAGTAAACCACGTAAACCACAGAGCAAACAGAGCTTCAGCCGCAAATGTAAGAAATCAGTAGGATGATGCACAGCCACAAAGCATCACAATGTTATTGAAGACTGAGTTCTTTTTGCGCAAATATTCATGGACATAGCCAGCCTCTACACTTATCTAATCTGAGTTGCCAGTGTGAAATAAATCTGCAAATGGGCAAATTTCAGGTTCCATGGTGAACAGTTTGATACAGGGCCATAGAGGTGACCTTGGCGGTGCCTAGGGTGCCAAACATTAGGGGGTGCCAGGGGCTGCTGGTCTGGGGCCAGTGAGGCTATTTTAAATTTCCTGGCCTGCTGTGCACAGCCACATAGCTCAGGGTAGAGCAAGGCAGGCAATCCTCCACTCCCCACCTCCAGCAAAGGTAAGTGCTGGGGTGTGGCAGGAGGAAAGGCTCATGGGGAAAGGCTGGAGGGGGCTATGATGAGTGGAAGGGAGGGTGAGCAAAGGCTACTCAGCCGGCCTGCTGCTTGGCTGGCCTGCCACTCATTCCAGCCCAGCCTGCCACATGGCCCATGTCTCTTGGCTGGCCCATTCCCAGCTGGCCCCCCACTCAGACTGGCCCTGAGTGGACCACTGCTTGTCCCAGCCCAGTCAACCACCTGATCTGGTGCACGGCCCGTGCCCCTCAGCCAGGCTTAGTGGAGGGGGGCTCAGAGGAGGGGGAATGAGGACAGGTATGGGTCCCTCAGTCAACCCGCAGTTCAGCCAGCCCTCTGCTTGTCCCAGGTTGGCGCAGCCTAGCCTGTACAGCCACCACTCATCCCAGCCTCACCTGCCACATGGCCCATGCCCCTCGTGGCTCATCCCAGCCCATGTGTCTCAGCCATGCTTGGGGGGAGGGCTCTAGAAGGAGTTGGAGGGAGGGTGAGCATGGGCACCTCAGCTGGCCTGCAGTTCTGCCAGCCCATTCCTTGTGCCAGCCCTGAGCGGCCCAGATCACCACCTGGCCTGCACCCCTTGACTAGGCTTGGGGTGGCATGTAGGAGGAGTTGGAGGGAGGGAGGGAGGGCATGGGCCCCTCTGCTGGCCCATGTCTCGGCCAGGCTTGGGGAGGGCTAGAAGGAGTGGGAGGGAGGGCCCGCCACCCAGCCTGCACAACCTAGGTCACCACTGGGGGGGTGGGTGGGATGCCAAAATCATAATTGCATGGGGTGCCAGAAAACATTGAGCCAGCTCTGGTTCAATCAGCTCTAGTTACTAGGTATTTTTCTAAAAATAGCCATTGAAGAATCATGTGGGGGTCAAGATTTTTCTTAAAAAAAATCAGAGGCAAACTTGCAAGTACTCAGCAGCAGCAGTGGAGGCCATTTTTCAAAATGACTCAGCTCTCATTTATGCTCCTAATTAAAAATTATTGGAAAAGCAGGCATTTTTCACATAGAAAATTTGGATTTTTCATTTAAAAAAAAAGAAAGAGAAAGGGAAAAATATTCTTAGATTGTAGACTTTTTTTTTCAATGAAAACAAAATATTTTTCCTGGAAAACAAACTCTTTTTTTTTTTTTTTTTGTCATTTCATTTGGTCAGAAACTATATTATCCGCTGAAAACAATTTTCATAGAATTTTTTTTGACCAAGCCTAATCTAAATAAGGGCCAGACTTCCAGAAGATCACTGCAGCTAACAAAGAAAGATGTTTTGAAAATCCGACTGCTTTGCTGACAACACAGCACTTCTGTGATTTAGTCTTAGACCAGGGGTAGGCAACCAGGCAGGGGAGAAGAGCCACCCCCCCACACTTCCACACAACTGCATGAGCGGGAGCCAGCCCAGCAGCCGCAGCCCCTAGTGCTGGGGGGGGGGGTGTTGCATGGGCAGCATGCACTTGCTCCCTCCCTCCCTCCCTGCACTGGCAGGGTGGAGCAGAGCTGCTCCACCTACAAGCCAGTCCTCCTTCCCAGGAGCAGCTGGCAATGGAGCTGCAGCTTGTGGAGGTGAGGCCCTGGAGCAGCCCCTCCATGAAGTTCAGGCTACTTTGAACTGGCCACTCCAGGCCTCAACGGAGGCCGTTTTGCCCCCAGGGCCTGACTCAGGCCCATTCCGGCCTGGAGTGGCAGGGTCAAAGCAGCCCGAACTCCATGGAGAGTCTGTTCCAGGGCCCTGCCTCTGCAATCTACAGCTCTCCCGGCCAGTCCTGGGAAGGAGGGCTGGCTTGCAGGCAGGGCCTCTCTGCTCCTTCCCACCAGTGGAGGGAGGGAGCATGCGCCGTCCGCACCCCACTTCCCCCTTCAGCAGCTCTGGCTGATGCCGTTGGGGGGGGGGTGAGCCAGGAGTCCCTGGCAACAGAGGTTGTTTTGAAATAAGATTTAGGCTGTTCACACAACGCATGGTTGTTTCGAAACAACGGAACCCGTTGTTTCAAAACAACGTCATTGTTTCAAAACAAGTTAAACCTCATATGGGGACGAAACAACATTGTTTTGAAACGATTGTTTCGAAACAATGCCGTCCGAACATGTTGTTTTGAAACAACAGTGACTTGTTTCGAAATAACTGTTGCCTGAAACTGCGATTTCGCTTTGAGCTTTTTTCCTTAATTCGAATTAACAAACTGTTAATTCGAATTAAGTTATTTCGAAATAAGGCGTTATTTCAATACAAGTTTTTTCGAAACAACCATTTCGAAATAACCCCCTGTGTGTGAACACAGCCAAAGATTCCTGAGGGCTATGTCTACACGCATAGTTTTATTTCGAAATCAGACCTTTCGAAATGGCTTATTTCGAAATAAAACCCTTATTTCGAAATGGCTCATTTTGAAAGAAGGAAAACCGTGCAAGCGAAACGGCAGTTATTTCGAAAGGGATATTTTGAAATAACACCAATTGGACCACTGTTTCGAACAGTTGTTTCGAAACAACGGTGTTGTTTCGAAACAACAGGTCTACTGGCATTATTTTGAAATATCCCTTTCGAAATAATGGCTGTTTCGAGGGGGGGGGCAGGTTTTACTTTTGAGAAACAACGATTCTTATTTCGAAAGGACGGGGTCCGTCCTTTCGAAATAAGAGAACGTCGTGTAGACCTAATTTCTTTTATTTCAAAATAACGAGTGATATTTCGAAATAAAAGTGCCATGTAGACATAGCCAAGAGGTTTGAACACTGATGGAAACTGGGCGTCCAGATCTTTTCTGTGTCTTTGAAAATCTCAGTTATTTTTAAACCTTAATTTTTTGAATGAGCTAAGCATACCTAGAAAACATTATAGAATCAGAGGTTTTGATGATGAAGAGCTTCAGTTGCATAGCTGCTCCTAAGTTATCCAGGAGCATAGGAACTTCACTTTTCAAGAGTAAAACCTGAAGGTATTTAAGTGTTCCAGTGAAAATCCTATACTATGCAGAGCTATTGTTTTAGAGGAACTTAGCTTAAGCCATGGGAGTGTAGGTACTGGAACCTGAAGCTTCGTAAGTGTAAATTTTCAGTCATTGCAGGCTTCATCCAGAGTTCTGTTTTAACTGGCATCTGGAAAATTGGTGTTGCACTGTAGTATTTGATAGCAATATGTACACTATTCAGGACAGGCTACTCAGCAGCATAGGGTGCTTGTTCCCCTTCTTCTTTCCTGGCTTAAGGAAGCAGTGCTCCCCATAGCTCTCCTGCACTGTCTGGTGTGGGATTTCCTAATCATCTTTCAGTTTCCCTGCACCCACTGGTTACAGAAGCGTTCCATGGTTTATAACACTGAAAATCCGAACGACCCATTAATAACGGACAGAACGTTCCTGAAATAACAAGCAGAACTGTGAGCTAAGCCCCCTTGACAAGGTAGACACACTGGCGGCAGTTCTCAGGGTCTTTGAAGCTAAAACCCTCACTGCATAAATGTAATGCTTTTGTAAGTCAAACTAAAAGTCTCATTAACGGAAAATTCCTGTGATGAGAACTTGAACTTGTTCACTGGGGAATTCCCCAAGGAGAATGCTATTTAGCACACTTCATAATTAAAATAAGAGAACCAGAGTACCACAGTTAAAATAAATTTCATTCGTGTCAGAAAAACATTGTGTAGATTGCCTGTATATATAAATATCTACTGATTTTTATATATATATATATATATATATATATATACACACACACACACACACGTATGTATGAATAAAGAAAATCGTGAATAGGCCTTCACAAGTACCCTATAGCGCAGTGGTTCTCAACCTTTTGCAGGTTGCAACATGCTTGGCAGCATGTTGTGACCCTACAGCACACGCCAGCCTCCCTTCCCGTGGCTCTCCATGACACACTTACCATTGTGTAGTGACATAGTAATGTGTCCTGACAGTTGTTGAGAACTGCAGTTGTAGTGTCTTGTAACCATAGCACCCCAGACAGTGTTGTCAGCTCCTATGAGTTATGCAGCATCATGTCTCCAGGGCTGTAACTATGGGGGGGGTAAGTGGGGCTTTGCCCAGGGCAGGCTGGAGTGGCTCCATTGAGCTACTCCATTAAAGGGCGCGTTCCTTGCTGCTCACCCCAGGCACTGGCCATTGTAAGGGTCATATTCCAATTGAAACATTTTCTGGGCGCCAAATTCCTTTGTTACAGCTCTGCAGTTCTCATCTATCTTTGGAGGCTGCAGGAGGGGAGTGAGGCATTTGAGTTAGCATGTGTGCCTACCCCACTGAATTAGAATTAAACCAGTCTCCTTCAGAAGTGTTAATATCCATTATGCTCTTGAAAGAGCTGGTCAGGTGTTTGGGAAAACTGAGGTCCTGTCCATTTATGACTGTGGCCCAGCCCTCAAGATTACAGAGGTCTTATCTAAATTTCAGCCTGGGAGCCTCATCCTGTTCTGAGTGAAGTCATGGGTAAACTTGCACAGAGTTTAGTGGGAGCAGTATTGTGTCCTGTTACTCCCTGGCTACTTAACTGTTTCAGTGCTATATGGTTTCTCTGACACTTCCCCCTGCCGCACACACACGCTGTTCAGCGCTGTCGCCATGCTTCTGTGTTCTGCCTCAGAGATGGGTGCTTTACAGTGGTGGGTGAAGTGATTATGGATGTATTGAAGATACTGACATGAAGGGCCAGATTTCCAAGAGCTCAGCCTTTCTTTTGAAAATTTGGACCTCATTAACATATCTAAATGGAAGCTTTGATCTCTTGAAAACCTGGCCACCTTTCGGGTGTTGAGCTTTTCTGAAAATTGAGTAGATGTGGTCAAGAGCTTTGAGATAGAAGGGTTTTGTAAATGTGAAGAATTGTTACTAAACCAATCCTGAACCTTCAGTGGGAGTGCTGAGTGAGGATCACAGATTAATATTGAACAGAAACCAAAGAAAACTGTATTTAAATTTCCTATATATATAGACATGAATTTACAGACTGTATACTGGAACTATCAATATTCATTTTTGCTTCATTTGCCTTTGATTAATGCTATAATGATTTTTGGAGAGAGGAGGTTAAATATTTTATTAATCCAAAAAAATGCTGAATACCAAACTAATCTGAAATCGGGTGCCTTTCAGGGAAGTTTATCTAAGGCTCACAGTATTACAAAAAAAGTGGGGGGTGGGGAAAAAAGAGAATTTCAATAATCAGAAAATAAATAAGCTCAGCTGGTTTTAGCTCCAGATCTAATTTTCACAAAAGTGGACCAGAAAAGTATATGAAGCTGGCAAAATCCAAGAGTCCCAGCTGTGGAATACCCTCTATATGAAGACAGATAATGAAAATTTCTCACTGGCATCATCCGGAGAGTCAATCTCATCAGGCTAGGTTTGGAACTGCATCAACAAAGCAACGAATGAAGAGTCTCACGTCATTACCAAATTGAACACACCTGACCTTGGCTGGCCAGTGCTGGGATTCCTGGAGGAGCAGACATGCAATCCCAGAGGATGGTTCTGACAAAAAGCAAACAGGTTCTGGCCTTCAGTAAACATGGCTGAGAGAATTTCACTATCCACATACTCAGCATTCCCAGGATGTCAACAAAGCTGATGTAGAAACCTTCCAAAATT
Source organism: Podocnemis expansa (assembly GCA_007922195.1). NCBI lineage: Eukaryota > Metazoa > Chordata > Testudines > Podocnemididae > Podocnemis > Podocnemis expansa. Next base: position 14,546,065 of record ML681971.1, read on the forward strand.
AAAAGCAGAGTATGATGCTTGCTTGTTTTCCCAGGCAGTGACCAAGTGATTGCTGGGCACTGCAGCCATTTCTGTCTCACCTGCCTCCTCTGATGAGGCCTCAGGAGGACAAATTCACCACTGGGTTAAGTAGGAGCAATTGCAACCAAGTCCATAAAGTTGTGCACCTCTCTATGGCAGTGATTAATTTGACGCATGGTCTAACAGAGGGCCTGGCGTGCTGTGGAACCTTCCCTCCATCCTCTTGTGCGCCTATGGGTATGCTAGTTCTGCGGTCTGTGGCATGACTGCAGAATGGGACACATGCGTGTCAGCTAGCTTTCCCCATGCTGGTATTGCTAGCACAAATAGAAGTATGGGCTTTAGTGCAGGCTGTACAAGAATGCAGAGAACCCGGGGTGCACATGTACATTACTAGACTGGGTTAAAAACCACGGCACCATAACTCTGTGGCTAGTTTTAAGCAGGCTAACAAGAGTAAAATTAGCATAGGTAGGGCCATCTGAACTGCAATCATGTCTCAGATTACAACATAGGTGTCCCTTAAAGGTCACTGATACCTTCCCCACAGCAGTAATGTGAACCCACAGCTGCAAGGCAATGAGTGAAGACTTCCTGCCACTCTGTTGGCCCGGGATCAGCCAAGCACTGTGTGCTCTGTTCTGTAGATGATCATGGCTATTACATGTGCAATTTGCTACTCCTGCTGGGAGTTGTTCATCCCAGGAGGAAGGACAGCACAAGTCCTAGTCCTTCTTACAGCCTATTTTGAAGACTTAATTGGCTTTTAATATTTGCACCAGGAGTCAGTTTCACCCTGTGGCTATTGTGAATTTGACTACTTCTGGGTGAGGTCCTGTGCCCACTGACAGCGGAGCTCCCATTGATTTCCCTTGTCCTGGATCAAGGCCTATAAATTAAATCTGTAGCACTATGATTCATCATTGTGAAGGACCTTATCAAAAATAAGGTTAAAGTCATTACTACCATCCATATTTTGTCACTGGAATAGTTACAGAACTGGCCCAAGATCAATAACAAATGAGATGTGTGAGCTACTTCTCAGTTACCCAGGTTTAATTCCATTGACTTCAATAGCTTTATTCCTGATTTACACTGGTGTGGGTGAAAGGAGGATTGGGATCTAGCTCTTCTTTCTGATCTACATTAAACTGGTGCACACAAACCTCTTTGGGCAACCTAGATGGTAGGAAAGTTGTTTTTAAGGTGTTTTCTCCTTACATCTGCCAAACAATATCTTTGTGCACTGTTGGCTTTGACTCACCCTTTTATTGAACAGCTGTTGCTTGTTGGCAGTCACTGACAACTTGTGGATTATTTCTGAAACAGCAAGTGACGGCAGAAATCATTTCTGATGCCCAGGTTTAATGGCTGACTGTCAAAATGTTACTTCGCAGTAGCATGCAGAAGGTGTTAGGAAGCCCACATTGGGCTACATTTTCACAAGAGCCCAGCTTACAGATGAGCATTACCTAACATGGAAAGATTTTGAAGGGTTCAGCATGTTAAGTGGCTGGGAGCTGCTGGGTGCTGAGCACTGCTGAAAATTTGGCCTACAAGAACAGGGACCAGAATTAAGTATAAACCAACTAAATGTCCCCATGCACATGATGCAAAAAAGGAAGAAAAAATATAAATCCAATTCCACATCTTCCACTAATAACTCAAGACTCTACATTGTGTAATATCATTCCTGATGGAATACACCTACAATGATGATGAGAATACCTTCCTGTTAAAAAATCCTTTTTATCAGGAGATCTCAGGGCACTTTCAGTGCCAATATCCCCATCTTATAAGCAGGGAAACTGAAGCACAGCACAGGGAAGTGACTTGCTGTAGGACACCTGGCATGCCAATCGCAGAACTGGCAGTAGAACTCAGCTCTACTGAGCCCCTGGCCTGTGCTCTGTCGACTAGGCAACACTGCTTCTGCATTGTCAGAGGCAGAATGGAAATAAACTCTGACATAAAGACAAATTTATAATGACTGGAAGAAACAACTTGGCAAAAGATTCTTTTTACAGATAATTTTGCCTGTATGACCAGTGTTTGTGGTGAGGTGGATTGTCTCTCCCCCTTGTGCATTACTAGGGAGATTCATATAAATATGAGAGTTTTAGCATGCATGCTTGGAAGCAGAAACTTAGGTAGTTGGAGAACTTTTACCCTGAAAACATAGGTATTTGAATGCCTACTGGTTTAGACAGCAGTTGAGCAGGGATTTTGTGAATTGCAATGGTGCTTAAAACAGGGATTTAGGGCACCTAAATCCATATGTGGATCAAGGCTTTTGTCTCTCTGTGGTTTATCTGATCCTGCTTAATCCTCACCTGAAGTTATAATCCTGAACTGTGATCTCACTGCGATGAGTCAAAGTGAATATCAGAGACCAGCTTCTCTCTAGGGTGGTGCCAGTTTCTGCAGGAGCAAAATCCAGTAGAAGGGTATGTTGGTGAAAATACAGAGTAGTGTGAATGCAAAATCTCTCCTCAACTTCAAGTATACTGAGCAATTTAAACAAACAAGGAGTTCTGTGGCACTTTTAAAGACCAAGAAATTTATTTATCGCATGAACTTTCATGGGAGAGAATCCCACTTCGTCAGACGCTTGAAGTCTTTAAAAGTGCCACCGAACTCCTTGTTTGTTTTGATGGACTTGACTAACATAGCTTCCCCTTTGAGGAATTTAAAGTATCCAAGACAAAATTTAAAAAAAAAGTTAGCTTGACAAAAGACCTGGTTGGAGAACACGTTGATTCAGGTCCATTTGGCCTAGTTCCTGTAGAGACATGGGAGTCTATAGTTGAGCTTAGTAGGAAGTGGTGTCGCACATTGGAAGAATTTTTGAGATTCTAAAATGGTTTCCCATTTTCAGGTGGGGTAAATAGTTAATCATTCAAAAAGATCTCAGATTTTTTATTTTGATTTTAATCTCATTTAGGTTGGTTTTAATATAAATCAAATACATTTTCAAAATGAAAGGTCTTTCTGAACTAAACATTAAATTCTTTATTTAAGAGTTACAAGATGTTCAGAAAATTTTGATACTGTATTTTTTTATTATTATTTTGAAATCTGGAGATTCATTGAAAGTGACTGTTTCCCACAAACAGTTTCTGTTTCTACATGTCAACATTTTCTAATGGAAAAAAAAAATTGTCAGGAAATTCCTGGTGAGCTCTGGTGTAAAGTTTTGCTAGTAGAAATGAATAGGTAAAACACCACAGCGAATGGTTCCAGAGGACTCTTATCACAGGAATCGGTGAATTCTGAGCCTCTGTCATGTGAGTGCATTATTAAGTTTGGTAACCTTGCCCCAGAACAGGTGATTGGTGTCAGACAATGAAGTTCAGTTTCTTGCCTGCAATTTTGTGTGTCACATGTTTATTACTAGATAGAAGGGGCATGGCAAGCAGAGGTATGTGTAAGCTATACCTTCTCATGACAGTTTTTCTGAATCTTTGTTTAATTTCAACTGAGAAATAGAGCAAAAGGCTCAGTAGCAGATGAACTTTGTAAACCAAAGATTCTGTTTTACTGCAGATTTATGTGGTAGTCAGGAGTGAAAGGAAGGAATGAAAACACAAGCCAGCCTACAAATAGAGCGTTCCCAGTGCTCCCACTTGGAGAAACTAAAGTAAGATCTGCTGTAAATGGTGCATTATCAACATCTCTAACAAAGCACTGATGCTTTGGAAAACTGTGCAGAAACTGTGCTACCAGAGCAATGACCAGGTGTGCTACTCCAGATGAAGATCCATCAAGCATCAGTTTTGAGTTAGGGAAGTTCACAGCATGCAGATTTCTATCAGGGTTTACAGTCCCATTATTAAACACACAGATTACATTTCCAACTCAGTAATGCTTCGAGCAAAACCAAATCCTCTTAGTATATCATACTAAACTCTCTCTTTCACTCTTCCCTATTATGCTGTACTTACTTCTTGTAGCTAATACAGTTTTCTTTCTGTGGGCAATTTCACAATAAATATGAAAACCTCAGTTTAATTAGATGAACCCTCTACAGAGCAATTATATTTTATGTGAAATACTACTGGCAGAAATCTTGGAAAACTTATATATAATTAGTACTCCTGTCTGGCTCCACTACAGTTTTAAATACAATACATTTAGGGCTCATAATACCAGCAAGTTTGGGAATGCAATTGACAGGTAATAGCAAATTTGTCAGTAATGTGCAGATTAACAAAGTGTAACTGTAACAAACCAATCCATCTCATTATTTTAGAAACTATTTAGGGTGTACAGTCCCCAAGTTTATACTCAGTTTGCTGGTCTGCGGTCCTTGCTATCCAATATGCTTCATATTTTAAAGACTTTTCTCTGCCATCCAAATGGTTGGAGTCTGGGGGTTACAGCACTGGACTGCAATTCAGGAGAATTGACTCTGTTACCTAGCTGCACTGCCTGGGTCAGTGCTTAGGGCCAGATTCGTCAAGGCATTTAGGGACTTAGATAGCTGCATAAAGTTGATTTTTAAAAGCACCTCAGTGTCTAACTTCCACTGATTTCAATTGCATTAGGAAACTGGGCATTTTTGAAAATCACACTAAGGGCCTCTCTGTATCTTTAGGTGCCTAGATTCCTTTGAAAATTTGGCCCTTAATCTTTCAGTGCCTCAGGCCCAATCTATAAAATGAGGATGATAAAACATCCTTTGTCCGACTTATCTATTGAGCTTTTAAAAATCTTAGGTCAGGGACGGGTCTGCTTCAATGTAATTATACAGCACCTAGAGCAGTGGTTCCCAAACGGCAAGTTGAGACCCCAAGAAGAGTTCCTCATCGGTAGATGCGGTCTCAGCAATGCAGATGGGCGGAAGATCATAGAATCATAGGGTTGGAAGGGACCTCATAGGTCATCTAGTCCAACCCCCTGCCAGACGCACCGGCACTCCCTCATATGCACTGTGTGGGAGGTCATGCCACATAAAGAATGCTGTTTTCCTCCTAACATGCTGCTTTTCATGCAGGATGATCTTGCACACCCCACTCATGTGCCACATCACTCTGTGGTGGATGTGACATTTTGTAAAGGAAAAAGCAATCTTCCATGAGGCGTGACCTTGCATGTATGGTGAGTATGAGGGCACACTGTGTGGAGAAGGCTATTTTTAAATGACAGCCTCCAGGTGGTCTGGGGTCATGGGATGCAATACATCTGAAAATGGAATGATGCAGAGAAAATGTTTGAGAACTGCTATCCTAGAGCAATTGGTCCCCAATTTCAGTTGGGTTTTCTAGGTGGATGTGAATGGAATATAAAATAATCAGTAATGATATTAAGTTCCAAAGGGATAACCGTGTTAGTCTAGTTCAGCAAAATAAACAGGAGTCTGGTGGCACTTTTAAAGACTAATATTTATTTATCACATGAGCTTTTGTGGAAGAAAATCCCACTTCATCACGTGCTTGAAGATGGAGAATTTACCATGAAAGCTCATGCGATAAACAAATTAGTTAGTCTTTAAAAGTGCCACCAGACTCTTGGTTTGTTGTAGTTATGATGAGAACAATCTACACTGCATTCATGTTTCAGTATTTAAAAAAAAAAATTTCTTTGCCAGTTGAGCATGAGACATATTGATCATAGGAGTAGCCTACCCATATATAAGCATTTATTATATCAATTTATTATTATCAGTTTATAAAGTCCATCTTTCTTATTTTTCCATGCATATACCCAATAATTTGTTGTTGTTTAATTTAGGGGGGGGGGGAACAATCACTGTCATAAATAATCTAAAATGGTAGTCAGAGAACTTTCAAAGGCCTTGACATCTGCCTTCTTACACCTCACCCCATGGGGGGGTTATGGGGGAAACTAAGTAAATAGACAAGCCTCACAGTGTGTCCAGGTTAACAAACATGGATTCCGTTGCACCAAGGGAGGGAAAGTGACAAGGAGTCCAAAATGGAGGGTCATTCATTGAGACCGCCTCAGCCCCAGCCTCTGATATCCATGAAAATAACCCTAGTTCTCCTCAACAGTGAACATTCCTCTTATTTTAAAATTCATTAATGAGACAAAGTCTAACCTAATAACATTGTAGCCTAATCCAAAACGCATCAAATTAAATGGAAAGACTTCATTAACTTTGGTGAATTTTGATTTAGGGCCTTGTTGAATATTGCAAACAAACCGAAGTGCAGACTCAGAAGCCCTGCTTTGCAGGCAGGCAAACCATAATGGGAGAGAATACTGGCTGGGTTGCTCTTCTGCTTCTCTTAGCGACTGTTTGCCAAGCATGATCATAGTCGTGGAAGTTGTTAGCTAATGACAACTTAAGCTGTTTCTGGAAGTACTGTTATAATGATGCAGCTATAACACATGTAAGTAGACGGAGAAGAAATGTGGCCTATAATGTAAATTCTATAGCACTGGCTCATGCCAGCTACCTAGCCATGGTAAAGCTGCAAGTGTTCCCCACCACAAACTGGGTGGCCCTTTAAATAGAGTTGGGCTCAGCCTTGCCTGGCACAGGTCTGCTATACCTTACTTCCCCAGCTGATCCCGACCAACTAGGCATCAGGTGGCTGCAGTCAATTATCAGGCCTAGCTGGGGAAGAATTTCCATAAAAGGTTTAGGAGAAGCCACTTGTGGAAGATTGATGCCCAAGGGAAATTGTCTCCTATGACTGGTTCTGAAGGGAAGGGATAGTATGGAAGGCCTGGGAAAAAGGCTGAACCCCAGGCAGATGCAAGTACTCAGTCTGGGGAAAACCAAACTCAAGGAAGGACTCCATGGAAGCAGCAGCAAGGTTCAGAAAGTCTGCAGGGTCAGCACCCTGTTAGAGAGCAGGGTGGTCCTCCTCACAGGACTGTTGTTGGGTCTGAGAGAAAAACAGAGGCAAATCCTCTGGTAAGCAAGACAATGTAATGGGAAGGGAGAGTACTTACTTGACTGTACCAGGCTGTTCATTAAGAAAGGCAAGTGACATGCATGATGGGTGTTAGTCACTCTGATTAATGCACCACTGGAAGGCACTCAAATGAGGATGCTATAAGAACCTCTATGGACAAAAGGGAATTAGATCTCTTGTAGCCTAACTGGAGGAAAGATTATACATGGAATCAGATGGGAAAGAGGCACAAGGGAGGGAGGATTAAAAATGTTTGGAAGCAAAAGTTGGATTTCAATTTTGATTATCAAAAAGTTAAGGGGAAGTCAAGTAATCTGAAATTAAACTGGCACATTAAATAATCTGCATAGCTCTCCCCTGAACAGGTTTGATCCTGGAAATGAATTAAGAGGTGCAAGGAATTCTCTTAAATTCTTGCAAAAAGGGGCAGCATCCATCTTAGAGAGGAACCAAAGATTCTCTCTGAGATGACATTGCCAATGTCAAAAGTAAAACAGAGAGCTCAGCATGTCTAAGGAGGGGTGCCAACACAGACCTGCAGGACCAAGTTGTCCATCTTTACTAACAGTCCAGTTGAAGCCAATAGGAGGTTTGCATCATCAGGGAAAACAGAAGTGGGCCTTCTGATGCAGACATTTTTCACTTCTAAATAAGGATTTTCACCTTTCACTTACTGGTTGTTAGTCCTTTATCCTCTGTACTAGGGAGTCTTCTTAGAGTATAAAGGCTAGAATGTGAGCAGATTTAATGACAGCTCTGCATTCCAGAAAGAAAGGCATTTCCACATGTCTCTGTTGAAAAGAAGTTAAGGCCAGACCTGAACCTCTCTTGGCCCTTGGCTTCACTGAGATGTTCAGGAGCCACAGAAATCACGTGGTTTGTGATACAGGTAAAAAGTAACAGGCTCTTCTCATGCAGTACAGACACCTAAACTGTTGGGGGGGGGGGTGAGCGAGAGAGAGAGAGAGAGATGCTCTCCCTGCCAAGTCGACAGGCTGGAGCTAGAGAATTAATGATGTTGACAAGGGCATGGAGACTTGAAAAGAATTTATATCTACAGATTTTAAAGATCTTAAAATATAGAATTTGAGTAGCCTTAAGTTTCTCAGGCACTTGCTGAATCAAACTGAATAATAAAATAAAGCTGAATAATAAAGTGATGACACAGTGTAAGATCAAGACAGGGCAATGTGAGAAACACCTCCAGTAATTACTGGATTGGGAGCCTGCCCCCGAGAAGCATGTGGACTCAGCTTGAGAAAAGTAAATGAAAACCTTCCCACCTTCTGCCCACACATGGAAGGTGAGATCTTCTTTCACCACTAGATGCCCTGTTTTCTCTTTTTCTTCTTTATTATTTGGGGATGTGAGGCACAGGAAAGTAAGTCGCTTTTCAGAGGTCACACAAGGAATCTACCCCGGGGTCAGGAAATGATTCAGATCTCCTGAGTCTCAGGTTGGTATCCCCATCACAAAAGCTTCTTTCCCATCAGTACTCCTTCCTTTTCTCCATGACTGAAGACCTGCCCATCGTTAGAGCATATGAATACTGAACTCCACAGGGCTGGCCGCAAGGTAAGCGCGGTAAGCACCGTAGGTGGGGTGCTGCCGTTTGAGGGGTGCCCAAATGTCCTGCGGTGCAGGAGAAGCATCCCTGGCCCGGCCGTCCCATGCCAGTGGGCACTGGGACCAGCCAAAAGGGTGCCCCATTCAGCACTGCCGGTCTGCCACCCCCCTGCCACCAGCACTGCTCTTGGCTGTGTGCCTGAGCAGTGTGGAGGGGGCAGGAAGCAGCTTGGAGCCAGCATTGCTCCTCCCTGCCTAGCTGCGCTGCCTCCGGCCCCCTCCCTGCTGCTCCTGCACAGAGCCAAGAGCAGTGCCTGTGGCAGGGGGGCAAGGCAGACCAGCAGCGCTGAACCAGGCACCCTTTTGGCTGGCTCTCCCAGTCCCTGCCAGCATGGGCCAGCTAGCGCAAGGGCCAGCCCCTCCCCTGGGCTGGTCAGCCCTGCACCCCAGTGCTGGAGGGCAGGCTGACCCTAAGGCAGGGTGACCCAGGCGGCTGCCCAGGGCCCCTCGCCTTGTGGGGCCCCGAGTGGCCACGCTGTTGCCCCTCCACCCCCATGCCAGGGACCAGGGAGCGGCTAAAAGGGCAGCCAGTGCAACGCTGCTGATCCCCCCCCCCCCCCCGCCATGTGCGGTGCTCTGGGCTCTAGTGCCGGAGCAGCGGGGAGGGGGCGGGAGGCAGTATGTAGCTGGTATCACTCCTTCCCTGCCACCCCGGCCATGCTGTCTGCCACCCCCTCTCCACTGCTCTGGCACTGGAGCCCAGAGCAGCGCACATGGTGGGGGGGTGGATCAGCAGTGCTGCACCGGCTGCCCTTTTGGCCGCTCCCCAGTACCCGCATGGGAGGTGGGACATTGCAGGGATCTGCCCCTTTCATGGGCTGGCCGGCCCTGCCCCCAATGTGGGGGGGGCGCGGAGGGCTCATTTGCCTGGGGCCCCTTGCCCTCCCCCCAGGGACGGCCCTGCCCAGGGAGGGGGAGGGAAGAGGGCGCCCATTTATAGGTTGCAGGAAAGCGCTGGAAACCCTAGCACCGGCCCTGGAACTCCACTTTCTTCAGTGACTGTCAGTGCCACTCATCATCAGATCACAAGAAATCACTGCAGTGCAGGCTCATGCCAGGCACTCACTTCTTTCTTAATTCCTTGATGGTACCATTCACAAATCAGCTCCCATTTTCCCCAGGGATGTTTTGCTTTAAAAAAAAAAAAGCCCATGGGTAAAAAGTTGAGAGAAAAAGCTGTTGCAGTGCAAACATATCAGCGCTTTGCACAGAAAGTTTATCATATCATCATAGTAGAATCTAGGAGACCCAGTCCTGGGCTCAGACCTCAGTGTGCTAGGTGATGAACAAAATGATTGTTCCTATCCCAAACAACTAACAGTCTAGTTAAAAGATGAAGAAATTCTCAGTGTTCTCCTTGGTGAAATTTTCCTATCTGGGCTTCAGAGAGAATCAATAATGCTTACAATCTATGGATTTACATCTAATTTGTCCCTGCTTTGCACAAATACAGATGATACCCAGAGTGTGGGGAACAGGAGAATTGGGCTTAGGATAGATTCTCTGTCTGTTTCTCGTGTTTTACTCCTTTTTCAGACCTCTCAATTTCTTAAACATCTGTTCCTAATAGTTACTCGAGCTGGTGTTGAAAAGCTTTTAAAAAATGGGATGTAACCAATTGTTTGTTTTTTGACAAAAATACTCAGATTTTTTCAGAGGTGATGGTGGGGAGGGTACACATGGGGTCACATGCAGTGTTCCCTCTAAGGTGATGATGCAGCTGAGCAAATTGTGGATGCAGCTGAGCAAGTTCTCTGACCCCTACTGGGCCCCCTCCCTGCTGCCTGCTGGCTCTCCAAGCACATCCATAACTTGCTCAGCTGCATCATCAGCTTAGAGGGAACATTGGCTTACACTTTCCTGCATTTATTTTCATCCCATTTTGTAGGTTCCCCCATCTTCAAAACATCTGACAAGGTAGGATTTTCTCCCACAAAAGCTCATGCAATAAATAAATTTGTTAGTCTTTAAAAGTGCCACAGGCATCTTTGTTTTGCTGCACTAGACTAACACAGCTACCCCTTCGGAACTTGACAATATTTGATGTACCCATGATCTATCATCATCGTCCAGAGGAAATCACAGGATTTGAACTTGTAAAAAAAAATATATACACACACACATATATACATACACACATTTTGTGATAAGCCAAAGAAATGACTATAATACCTTTTCAAGCAAAGAAAACAGTTTGCAGCTCTACCATCTTTCAAAGTAAGTAGTGCACATTTATACACAAGATAGTTTTTATTGTATAATCTCTCTTCTTGAACTAGGTCTTATCTCAAAAGAGATGGTTTGAGCTTGAGTGCTTCAGGACCACACCAGAATCTGGTCCAATGGCCTTACAAACATATAGACAGAGAAAAAAGATGTGGTCTGTTATTCATAGTTCTCGTTAAATAGATCTGTTTGGCTTTTCAACTGTCTACTATTCTGCCAACACCATGCTTAGGTGATTCATATCTTTTATTGAGAGGAAAGACTGACATATGCTAAGAACATTGCCCCATCCCTAACGAAATGATAAAGCTGGTTCTGCAGAGACGGTTCACAAAGAAGAAAATTCTTTCCTACCTTGAGCCCCACAATGGAAACCAGCTGATCCTCCTATTGTAAATAAAGCAGCCTCTTTAGGGACATGCAATGTACAGCTGAAGGAAACCACAGAAGAATGGCTGAGGCTTAGATAAGTTTAATTAAAGTATTTCCCCTACTAAGTTTGGGAACCAAGTGTTGTAAACATACCAGAGATTTTATTTCTGCCTCTGATTTTAGTTTCTTTCTTTTTAGTGACAAGAAAATGTTGCTTTAAGAAGATTTTTTTTTAAAGCTTGTTGTTAGAGCTGCATCTATAAAACTGTTCTGTTTGCTTGGAAAGGTATTAAAGTCATTTCTTTGGCTTATCATGAAATGCATATATTTTGTACAAATTCAAATCCTGCTGTTTTCCCTTGATGATGATGATGGATCATGAGTGCGTGCACTACTGTGAAATTCCAAAGAGGCAGCCATGTTAGTCTAGTTTAGCAAAACAAACAAGGAGTCCAGTGGCACTTTTAATTTTTTATTTCACTTCTTAGTCCCTTCTTTAAGCCACTCTCAGCTTCAGAGCTACCAAACAATGTCGAGCAAGTCCTTCCAATGACTGTACTTGAAGGTCCAAGAACCATTCAGAACGCAATGCTGATGGCGGAGGGACTGTTCCTCTAGATGGGGGAGAACAAATGAACATGGAGTCTTGTGACACTTAAATCCCTGAGTGGGCTGTAATCCAGGAGTCTTAGGGTTTATTTTTGAGTCTCACTGTCTTGCTGGGTGACCTCTGGCAATGCTTCACCCTTCTCTTATGGCCTGGGGCTGCTCCAGCTCCCATTGTAGCATGGGGGTTGGGGGGCAGGGAGACAGGATCAGGCCCTGGGTGTCCCTGTTTCTAGAATACTTTCAGAGCACTTAAGGCAAACAAACAAGGAGCCCTGTGGCATTTAAAGACTAAAAAATATATTTATTGCATGAGCTTTTGTGGGAGAAAATCCCACTTCATCGGATAGTTTGAAGAAGTGGGATTTCTGATGAAGTGGGATTTTCTCCCACAGAAATTAATGAAATAAATATATCATTAGTCTTTAACTGCCACAGGCTCCTTGTTTGTTTGTCTTAACTGCTCTGAAAGTATTCTAGAAACGGGGACACCCAGGGCCTGATCCTGTCTCCCTGCCCCCCCCCACCTCCATGCTACAATGGGAGCTGGAGCAGCCCCCGGCCATAAGAGAGGGGTGAAGCATTGCCAGAGGTCACCCAGCAAGACAGTGAGACTCAAAAATAAACCCTATGGCTCCTGGGCTATGTTCACATGTAAACTGCTATTTCAAAATAAGTTATTTCGAAATGAGTTATTTCAAAATAAAGTCCCTATTCAAAATAAGTTAATTCGAATTAAGAAAATGTTATTCAAATTAATGGAAAGCCTGCTATCGAAACGGCTGTTATTTCAAAATAAGGCTGTTCGGACATGTTGTTTCGAAACAGTTGTTTCGAAACAATGGTGTTGTTTCGAAACAACGTGTCCGAACGCTGTTGTTTCAAAACAGCCATTTTGAAACAACGGCTATTTCAATTTCAAGCGAGGTTTTACTGTTTTGAAATAACGGCTGTTATTTTGAAACAATGGGTCCCATTGTTTCGAAATAATGGAACGTTGGGTGGACATAAGAAATTTTATTTCGAAACAATGGCTGTTGTTTCAAAATAAAACTCTCGTCTGAACACAGCCCTGAATTGCAGCCCACTCAGGGATATCCCTAACATCACCCCTATACCCCACCCCGAATTTCCCGACCCTCCTCCCTGCAATCGTCCACTGATAACAACATTATATCAGTTTTATGAGCATCCCCCTACACCACCTCCTCCTACCCCTGCCCCCCTCAATTTCGAGTCTTAGGGAAGCTGCTCGCTCCCCCTGAGCACTTTCCCCAGCATGCAAGGGCGCTTCCTCACATCCCACAGCTGGGGGCCTTTCCTGCAAGCCCACTGGCTGGCCAGCTTTCCTAAGTACACCGGACACCCCTTCCCCTGACTCCCTGTTCCCGACTCCCTCAGACCACTCATCTGGCCGCCAGAGCTGTTCCCACGCAGAGCATGCCCCTCACTGCTGCCATTCTTCCAGCCAGCAGAAAGCTGCACTGGGAAGTTTAAAATCTCCTGCCCTGAGCATGTTCAGGGGAGATTTTGAACTCCCCGGAACAGCTCCCTGCCGGCCAGAAGAATGTGTGCTTGGGGCCAGCAAGAAGCCGAAGCTGCGGGTCCTGTGTAGCCTGCCCTGAGGCATGCGCTGGGGAGTCAGGGCTGCATGTACATGCCGCTTAGACGGAACATTGGTCACATGCCCCTCCCTAATTTTTGGTTGAACCCCCCAATCCAGACAGATGGGAAGTACAGTGGGTTAAGTCGTGGGGGGGGGCAGAAATTGTGCCTCCTCCCAAGCTTCCCATGAAGACTTGGCTTGACAGCCTAGAGTTGCTTCTTGCCTCCCAAAAAAAGTGTTCTTTTGCACCCCCATAGGAGACCATGGCCTACAGTTCAAATCCTCTGCCTCTTGAACCACTAAATTGTAGTCCCCCATTGATAGTCATGTGTTACCTCTGGGTTTTCACCAAAAATCCCCAAAATGGAAGGTTGTTGGTTTAAAGTCAAATTTTATTCATGAAAACCTGATGTTCACTGAAACTGTCATTTGAAACGTAAAATTCTCTTTTATCTTCAGCAACATTTTGCGCAGGATTAAAAAATGTATTTCCTATCTGTCTCTTACTGTGATGTTTCTAAGATCCAAAGGGGCAGCTGTGTTAGTCTAGTTCAGGAAAACAAACAAAGAGTCCTGTGGCTCATAAAGACTAACAAATATATTTATTGCATGAGCTTTTGTGGGAGAAAATCCCACTTTGTCAGATGCTTTGAAGATAGGGGAATTTACAGAATGGGAGGAAATTAAATGCAGGGAAGTGTTTTGCACAGAATTAAAAAAGGCATTTGCTATCTATCTCCTACTGTGATGTGTCTTTGTGCAATGTTTCTTCCTGCCTTTGGAAAGAGTGTGGGTACCAGGGCCAGCTCGAGCCATAAACCAAGAAGGCCATGGCTCGGTGTGGCGCTGGGGGGTGTGGGCAGGACAGGCAAAACAGGCCAATTGGGCAGACCCCACTCCCTCACCCCACCAGTGGGCTGTCCCTCCTCACACCCAGGGTGGAACAGCCCACCCAGAGGAGGGGCAGGAGAGTGGAGTCCACCCCCATGCACTGGCTCGCTTTGCCTCTGGGCTGGCTGTTTCACCCTAGGGGTGGGGAGGGCCAGCCCAGAGGCAGGCCGAGGGGGCAGGGTCCACCCATGGGCCAGCCCAGTCCATTCCCAGGCCAGCTGCTCCCCACCCTGGGGCAGGGCAAGCTGATCCAGAGTGAAGACCAGGTTCCACCCCCCGGGGGGTGCAAAAGAAAAGCCAGATCAGGGTGCCAGAGCCCATTGAGCCAGCCCTGCTGGGTACATTTAAGCTCAGGCTCTGAAAGACATATGCATGCTACCTGTAATTAAGTATGGGCATGATGGTGTTGGAACAGGCTAGCTGCTCTGAATGCCATTCAGGCGGCTGGATTCTTATGTGGATGGCTATCTCGTGCAACCATGGCTACAAGTCAGTTTTCAGTCAAAGCTTACATACGTATGATTACCTCATCTAAAAGTTAGATCTCCAGCAAGACATATCCTAGGCATATTTCTGGTATCAACTTTTTGAATAGTTCAATATTCAGATCCTAACATCTCCTCTCTGAACCCTTTAAGTATAGCATATATATTCCCAAGTTCTCACTATTTACCTGCATGTCCAGGGCAGTCTTCTCATCACCTTTTGCTTCTCTTAGCACTTTGACCACCTGTTCTACTTAATTGAAATCTCACCTGTAAGTAGTGTTTTATAGCTTGCACATCCAGCTTTTGTCTGCCTTTTCTTTAGCCCAGGCATGTTAATTGCTCACTTGACAATGTGAACATTAGGTAACCATTAATTTCTCTTAGCACACATACTTTATTTACCGTGGGCCAGTCCCTAGAGTTGTTACTTTTTCCTAGCTCTGATAAAACTGAAATCAATTAGAAGTGTAACATTTGTGAATGGAACAAATGCTGTGTGTGACCCCGGCTGTGTGCCAGGGAGATATCCCTTTGCAACCTCTTTCTACATGTAATACAATCGTCATGTCTCTTGCCAGCTCTGCTTTGTGACAGAGCTTTGTTTCTGGAGACCAGTGCTGTGTAGAGAGTATGCTGCTTGCCCAGGGTCACGCACAGGTAGTGGGAAATGTCACCTGATCTCTCAATGATTGTCAGTCCTGTGTTTCAACAATGAAAAAGGGATGAAAAACTGCAATAATTTAGGACTTAGAGGGAAACATTATGCACCTGCAAAAGGGAGCAAGTGGAAGAAAGAAGCCCTTGTTTACTGTTTACCTGGTCCTTAGTGGATCTCTCCCTTCCTCGAGCAATGTGTTGGGAGGGCTGTGGATGCCTGGATTCTTGGCTCTATCCTCTCTACTTGAGGGTCTGCACAGTTGAACAGGCACCGACATTAAGTGGGAAACCACTGAAAGTCCCAGTCTTACCATTGCAGCCAGAGTGTGGAAGAAACTGACTGTAAACTACCTCTCCAGTGCCTCCTTAGGGCTGTTCCTGGATTCATAAAATTCATACAGGATGGCAGAGATGACACATAACTCTTGAGGGGTGCGGCACAATTTAAAGGTTCTGGAGGGGGACATGCCTGCCCCAAAGAGGTTCTCAAACTTTGAGGCTGAGTAGTGAAGTGGGAGAAAGCACCACCTCTACCCTTAGATTTACCTCAGCCTGTCTGCGTTGGGGGGGAGGGGGGCAGAACTAAAAAATCGGGGTGATGATACTGGCAGAGAAAAATGGGTTGGTTGCTGTGGCATACGTGCTTTCTGGTTTCAAATGAATAAGGTGGGTTTATTTTTTTCTCTCTCAAGTAGATTCATTCTTTTTTTGGTAAGAGGAAGATACCAGTTTAGCTCTGCTGTTGGCCTGGAGGGTTTAGATATCAAGAAGATGTTATTACAGAGATCAAACTGAGTGCTGATTCAAGGGAGTAGTGTCTCATGCCTTTTGGAGCACTCCAGAAGGGAAAGGAACATTGTCAGTTCAATCTACTGTGGAATTTATAGTATTAATGATCTGAAGAACACTTCAGGGATTTCTAGCAGATGTCTGTTTTAATTTAAACTCTTGGGTGTTTAACTATCCAAAATATTGAATTCTAGTCATTACAAAAACTAATAACTGCCTTCTTTTGCTGCTAATTTGGATAGTAAGGTTAATTATCTATAGTGAATTGCAATGGCAGTAATCTAAAGTCTACCTGCATCAGGCACCGTGGTTAATTGATTCCCCATGAAATGATAAGAGAAGCCTTCTGAATGAAGAGCTTTTTAAAGTTTGGCTTTGTCAAAGGCAGTAACTCTCATTTTTCATGAAAGGTTCTTTACTAGGCATTATCAACAGCTCCCTTCCTTTTTTTCTTTTTTAATGGAAAATGGCTTTTGGAAATCCTAGTCTTTGGCCCATCAGACTAAATCTGAAATACTCATAGAATAAGTTATGTGCAAAGGCAAATGCCTACTCTCTTGTCATAGTCATTGGGACTGCTTGGTTGCCCAGCACTTCTAAAACTCAATCTGCATATTTAGGATCCTAACTACTGGCTTAGATGAGGGCTTCAGGCACCCAGGTTTGACAGTGTTGACCCAAATACTATATTTACTCATGCTCATTTAACCCCATTGGCATTAGCAGATTGCACAGATGTAAGTTAAAGTGGGGGTAGAGTTTGGCCTGGTCGGACTTGTGTAAGCCACACAGCGAGTCCGTCTCAGAGCTGGGATTACAACCCCAAATTTTCCAATGTCCAGTCATGAGCTTTCTCCCCTGTGCCATTTCTGAGCCTTTGGGTTTCCCCACTTAATTTGTTTATTAAAACTGCACTGTATGCCAACTGTAAGCTGCTAAAAAATTAATTGAAATTTCCACCAAAGCGTATTTGTCAATGCCCACTCCCATCATTCATTATATTGTATTCTAGCGTACTCCAGAACATGGCAGTGTCAGAACTCTGATCATGTAGGGCAGGTGCCAAATACAATATATCATGAGAACAGTTTCAAGTTGGATGATATATGAAGCCAGCCTGGGGAGACTTTGAAAATAGAACTAAATATATATATAAAGCTTAAATGGTTGAAGGCTTTGCCCTAAGAGTTTGTTGAACATCTAAATAATTTTCCCCTTGCCAAGACTAAGGTTAGCAGCATCCATTAACCTATGGGCTTGGCAGCTGACCGATTTGCAGAGGGTAAGAAAATGCTGCTGCTTCACCTCCATAGTTATAACTCACATTGCAATACGACCTCTATTTTTTTGTGGTTTTTAACATAAAAGGTATTAAAAGTAATTGCAGTCTGGTAGAAAAATGTGCAGTTTAGCT
The DNA here is from genome assembly GCA_007922195.1 of Podocnemis expansa. NCBI lineage: Eukaryota > Metazoa > Chordata > Testudines > Podocnemididae > Podocnemis > Podocnemis expansa. The sequence goes on from ML681971.1 coordinate 14,563,648, forward strand.
TGGCTCATGAATAATAGGGCAATGTGTGTATGTAGGTCTCTGTGTTATTGTCTCCAACTGGATGGAATCAGAATGTCCCACCTGTGTGTCATAGGCCCTATACTTTATGTCTGTAATGGAGACTCCTTAGGTCTGGCTGATCATCTCAGAAGGAACAGCAAACATGGGGTGTGAATGGTGGGACAACCTTCAGCTATGAAAATTAGCTCCAGTATAAGCAGGGAGTCCTGATAAATAAGCAGACACAAAGAATCTGACAGCAATTTTAACAGGGATTGTTGGATCAGCAGGTGGCACTGCTGTCCATACAGCATAACACAGAAGCCTATAGACAGTGCAGGCTGTGGTGAACATAGACTGCCCTTAAATGAGCCTGCAGTCAGTTCTAAGCCCACGGGCATCATTGCCCAGGCAGAAGGGATTCTGGAATGGCAGACAAACCCCAACGGGTCAAAAGCTCTCCTTCGCAGAATAGAGTTGGGGGCTTCCCTGTGAAATTGTATCCTCTAGTAAATCATCACTGTATCATTGTATAATGAAATCTTTAAAGGGGCTTCACAGACTGACTCGTAATCTACACTGAGTTGTACCCAGGCAGCACAGTCTGAAATAGACTATTGGGTGCAGTGATGTGGGCGACAGGACATCCTCTAGAAAACCGATTTCTGAAAAACTGAAACAGGTGTGATGAAAGTTGTAACATGGATTTTAGAACACTGTGTCAAGCAGGCAAATGTCAAAATGTGTCAGAGGAAGCTAAGCATTTGAAACATGAAGTCCTCAGAATTAGTGAAGTAAAATGATTTGGTTGTGGACATAGGTGGCAGATATGATGGAATTTATTCAGGTGGTGAGAGTCATGAAGGATGACTTGCAACAAAGTTAAAGAAAAAATGACCAATTGTATATCAGGAATTTAACTGGTATCTGATAGAAAGCTGTTAGCAAAACTCAACTTCTCAGTGATCAGAATTTGCATGCTAAAAGTTTACACTGTAGATGACAGTAAATAAGATGTGTTGGATGTATTTTACGATGATTTGGAAATAGTAATAAAACAAAGGAAAAGCAGTTGTATTAATAGAGATGAGTGATTTCTTTGGTAAGACAGGAAAAGGTCAGGTGGCTGACAGTTGAAGTCTACGGATTGGGAATGAAAGATGAGACAAACTAATTAAATTTGCAAACAGGAATTTTCAAGCTAGTTGTCTGCAATATGTGGTTCCAGCATTAATCAAGATTATATATGAAGTGAGGCCCTGGGGATGAATCAAGACTCAGTACAAGGAATCAAATAGTTTACATGTTAATATTAAAAAGATTTCATAATGCAATTTTAGATACTGCAACTGTCACATTGGAAGAGTACAATAGTGGTCATAATGTGCTTGCCACGAAGCTGAAGCTAAAGCTTTCAAACTACTTATACTACCTAAGAGGCATTTAAAAAACCTATGATTCGATGTGGATGGACTTAAACAGCAACAAAAATGGATGGAATACATTACAAAAATAATTTTTTGATGTCTCTTATGAATACCACAATGAAGACACCATGGCGGAAAACTGGAAAAAATTGAAGAAAGTCGTTCATAGAGCTACATCAATGTTGGGAGAGAAAGAACGCAGTGTTAAAGGAATGACCTAAATTGTAAACAATAACTTCAAGAAGAGAGTGCAAAGATGAATCAAATGAGGAGTAGCAAAAGTTACACAAATTCAAAAAGCATGCAAAGAGACACAGGCAAAAAGGCTACAACAAAGATGCAGGGCAATCAAAGAATTTGAAATCAGACACACATTACAAAGGGATTCATTACCTTATAAAAAGAACCATGAGACAAATAAAGAATTCAAATAAAGGAATTAACTGTATTAAAACTAAGGACTGCATAGTATTTTATGAAATCAACAATATACTGGAAAGATGGGTTAAATACCTGAAAGAACTTCTTGATTATCCACAAAAATGGGAGAATATATACATCAAAAGAGGAGAAGAAAAAAGCATTGTATATTGCATTGGGGAACAAGAAAGCGTGCTAAACAGTATGGCTATGTCCACACATACATCATTATTTCCAAATAAGTTATTTTGAAATGAGTTATTTCCAAATAAAGTCCTTATTTTGAAATAAGTTAATTCGAATTAAGAAAATGTTAATTCAAATTAAGGGAAAGCCTGCTTTTGAAACAGCTGTTATTTCAAAATGGTTATTTTGAAATAAGGCCATTTGGACATGTTTCAAAACAGTTGTTTTGAAACAATGGTGTTGTTTCAAAACAACATGTCCAAACGGCATTATTTCAAAATAACCATTTTGAAATAACAGCCGTTTTGAAATGAATGGGGTTTAAGCTGTTTCGAAATGACGGTTCTTATTTTGAAATGACAGAGCCTGTCATTTCCAAATAAGAAAACGTCGTGTGGACATTCAGTTTTTGATTTCGAAACAACCAGTGTTGTTTCAAAATAAAAGACTCGTGTGGACATACCCTATGGAGCTAGAAAAAGCAACTGAAGAGATTAGTTGAAATGCTACTATTCCTAAATGAAGATTAACTTTCCTGCTAAAACTTTTCAATCAGCTTATGTACCCAAGAGAAACTTCCAGGGGACTTCAAAAGCTCAATCTTCATTCCTTTTCCAAAGATAAATAATGCTAGAGGAAGTGAACAGTGTTAAACTATAAGCCTGATAAGCCACATACTAAAACTTTTTTTGTTGAAAATCATCAGCACATTGATACATCAACATCTCAAGACAAGAATTAGTAGACATCATTATGATTCTGCCCAGAAGCACCCAGGAGGCAACTTTTGCCTTGGAGAGCCTATGTAAGCATGCAATAGAAGTACAGAAGAAAATGTAAATGTGCTTTGCGGATTTTGAGAAGGCATTTAATTAAACACAATATGACACAATGATACAAATTCTTGAAGATATTTCAAGATATACGATTAATAAAAAGTGTGTACTACAGAAAGCAGCAATCTGAGCAAACTATCTAAGGTTTGCAGCCTTAAGAGTGGTAAGGCTACATCCGAACTTTAAACTATTCAACGTATGCAGAAGGAATAATGAGAGAAAGGTTAGAAGCAACCAGTGGCATATATGTCCACAAAATAAGATATGCTGATGACTTAGTTTGCATCACTTTGACAAGGGCAAAACTTCAGAACGTGCTTATTACTGTGAATAATAGCAGCAAAAAATATGCAATGACTCCTAATGTTAGAAAAACAAAAAAGTATGATAAGTAAACACTATAATGCACTAGGTAGGAAAATTCTTTATCTTGGTGGCCAAGCGGTGAAACAATTAAATAGTTTCCCTTATTTAGAGAGTTGAACAACATGAGAGGGAAGATGCAACAAAGATTCAGGCAAAGGATTCAGCTTGCAAAAAATGCATTCAAAAGCATCTCAAAAGCCTTCTGGGTTGTTGAAAGTTTAAATTATACATCCACAATTTTAAAGCACACTCAACTTGAGTTCCCTGGCTGGGATGATTTACTGGGAGTAGTCCTGCTTTTAGCAGTGGGTTGGACTAGATGACCTCATGAGGTCCCTTCCAAACCTATGCTTCTGTGATTCCCTGGTTTTATTGCCAATTACCAGCAGAAAAGGCAGGCAAGGTAGGTTTATGTATCTCTGCTCAGCAGAGTGTTTGATGATGACTAGGGCTTTGATACACCATGAATAAACCCTTTCTGTTCCATTGTCCTAATTAGAAAGTGGTGATGCTTTGGCTGGCTTTGGGTAACCAGATGTTCATGCCAGAGGGGTGCAATGTACCTCCTCAGTCATGGGTTTGTAGTGATGGCTTTATAGAAATATAGAATCATAGGCTATGTCTACACACAGTTTTGTTATTTCGAAAGAAGCTATTTCGAAATAACTTATTTCGAAAAA
>ML681971.1:14567962-14608533 GCA_007922195.1 Podocnemis expansa
AGGCAACGAGGTTTAGCTTCTTTCGAAAGGACCACGGCCATTTCGAAAGAAGCGGTTTGCTTCTTTCGAAATGGCCGTGCGTCGTGTGGCCATGCCATTCCTTATTTCGAAACAACCTCTGTTGTTTCGAAATAAGGACTGTGTGTGGACATACCCATAGGGTTGGAAGGGACCTCATGAGGCCATCTAGTCCAACCCGCTGCTAAAAGCAGGACCACTCTCACTAAATCATCCCAGCCAGGGTTTTGTCTAACTGGGCCTAAAATGTTTCCAAAGATGGAGATTCCACCACCTCCCTGGGCAACCCATTCCAATGCATTACCACCTTCCTAGTTAGAAAGTTTTTCCTAATATCCAACCTCGACTGTTCCAGCTGCGGCTTGAAACCATTGCTCCTTATTCTGTCCTCTGTTACTACGGAGAACAGCCTAGCTCCTTCCTCTTTGGAGCACCCTTCAAGTAGTTGAAGGTTGCTATCAAATCCCCCCTCAGTCGTCTCTTCTGCAGGCTAAATAAGCCTAGTTCCTTCAGTCTTTCCTTGTAAGTCATGTGCCCCAATCCCCTAACCGTTTCTGTTGCCCTCCGCTGGACTCTTTCTAATTTGTTCACATCCTCCCTGTAGTGCAGAGCACAAAACTGGACACACTTTTCCAGATGTGACTTCACCAGAACTGAATAGAGGGGAATAATTATGTCCCTTGATCTGTTGGCAACACTCGTACTGATGCAGCCCGATATGCCATTGGCCTTTTTGGCAACAAGAGCATATTGTTGACTCATACCTAGCTTCCCATCCACCATAACTCCCAGGTCCATTTTTACAGTACTGCTGCTTAGCTGATCAGTCCCCAGCCTGTAGCAGTACCTGGGATTTTTCTGTCGTAAGTGCAGGACTTTGCACTTTTCCTTGTTGAACTTCATGAGATTTCATTTGGCCCAACGTCCCAATTTGTCTAGGTCTCCCTGAACCCTATCCCTGCCCTCTGGCAATGTTTACCTTTCCTCCCAGCTTGCTGTTATCTGTGAATTTACTGAGAGTGCAATCTATCCCATCATCTAGATCATTAATGAAGATGTTAAACAGAGGAAGAGCACTGCATAAATGCTCCGTGTTAGTTAAGTGTCCAATGTACGTTATCTGTACAACAAAGTAATAGTTCGCTGTTCTACTCAACATTTCTAAATTGGTCTCTCTGTGATCTGAAATGTCACTGTAACAGTGCCAAAAGGAAACTTGTTCTTTGAAATCCACAGAGGAAAGAACATTCCTCTAAGGGTAAGAAGCTCATAATCTTTTGCTTCACTAAAATGTAAGGAGGAACACCTGCTTTATTTATACGACAGTAGCCTTTAGATGTTCCCAAGAAGATCAGACTCCTATTCCATTGAAAGGGCAGCCTTTTGCTTAGGGGGCTTAGATTTCTGCTGTGCCTCAGATTCCAAGCTCTCAAAACTCGACTGGACTTCCTTCCAGCCTGGGACCAATGTCCTTAGTTCGAAGACTTGGTCTTCGAGACAGTCTTCCTCCTGTTGAACTAGGTAGCGAGAGAGGGCATATGACGATGTTGCTACCCCACTTGTATATTTTATTCCAACCGCTAGAAAAATCCATGCTGTGACATGGGGGTCAGGCAGTCCCATTGACCCAGCAGTCCCTAATGCTCATGAGTCTTCTCCTAGGAGTTACTTCTTGGAGAGTGCATTCTTCTTAATGTTCTATCAATGCCTGTCTGGGCAGTGGCAGGTTCTCCTTTGTCCCTACTGAAAGGTTGGCTGTTGGCGTTGCCCAACCTCACACCATATTTCAGTAAAATATTTAGCAATATTTCATAACTTCACTTATAAGGATAGTACATTACAGTCTAATAGGATGTTAGTGTTCAACAGCAAGACTTTTAAAATGATACCACACGATGCATATTTTGTAGAAAACATCTCATAATTGTATGACTGTGATGAATATAGGGGTTCCAGTATCCTACTCTGAGGTAGGATCACACACCAGAATGTCATAGTGCAATATTAGAATAAAAACAGAGGAATTACCAGACTAGATCAGGCCATTGGTCTGTCTGATCCAGTCCTCTATCTCAGGTAATCAACAAAACCAAATCCTCAGAGGAAGGTGCAAAAAAACCACACAGTAAGCAGATATGGGATACACTATCTCTAGGAGACTCTCCTTCTTAACCCAAATCATTAGAGATCCATGTGATCCTTGAAGCATGTGGTTTACTGTCCTTTCTAAAGGAAACTGGGAGAAATTTTCAGCCAGATCCTTTTTTCATCAAAATGCAGTCACAGATTTACCAAAATATTTCTCAAGTTCATGCTGATTTTGCCATATTTTCTCACGTTGGCAGGGGGGATTCTGAAAAAAATCATGGCTTAGCATTTTCAAAACAAAATGTTTAAGCACTGACTTAATACATATTCTATGAACAGAGGTAAAAGTAGTGGGAAAGGATACAAAGCGTGTATGGTCTTTTGGATGAAAATGGAAGGTCTTCACTCAGTACAGAAAGGTACATCCCTCAAAATTCTCCACCCTGTATGAAGATGGTTCCTGAAGAAGGTTCAGTTTATTTTCATGAATGGAAATTTCTGCATATCTTTATGCAATTTTATATGTTACGAGGCACCTGACATTTCCAATGGCATAGGAGTGGATTTCAAAAGTTTTAACAGTTTGTTACTATTAATTTCAAAAGGGATAGCCGTGTTAGTCTAGTCCAGTAAAAAAACAACAAGGAGTTGTGTGGCACTTTAAGACTAACAGATTTATTTTTTGCATGAGCTTTCATGGGAGAAGATCCCATTTCCTCAGATGCTTCGAAGATGGGTGAGGAAGTGGGATCTTCTCCCACGAAAGCTCATGCAAAAAATAAATCTGTTAGTCTTAAAGTGCCACACAACTCCTTGTTGTTTTTTTACTGTTATACACTGAAACATGACTTTTCTTTTTAAATGTAAACTTTTGCTAGATAAAATGGTATCAACTTTCCATGGAAATTCAGTTTTCTTAATTGAATTCACATCAGATGTATTCATGCTCTTCTCTGTTTAGTCTCCACCAATATTCAGATTTGAGGATAATTTATATCTCCAAGTCAGCTGCACTGCTATGGGTACCCGCATGGCCCCACAATATGCCAACATTTTTATGGGCAACTTAGAACAGCGTTTCCTCAAGTCTCATCCCAAAACACCTCTTTTTTACCTACGCTACATTGATGATGTCTTCATCATCTGGACCCATGGCAGCGATGCACTTGAAGATTTCCACAGAGATTGCAACAATTTCCACTCCACAATCAAACTGAGTCTGGAACACCTCACGCAGGAGATCCATTTTCTGGACACTACAGTACAAATTAGGGATGGACGCATCAACACCACTCTATACTGAAAACCTACTGATTGTATAGTTATCTACATCCCTCGAGCTTCCATCCTAAACACACCACACGATCCATTGTCTACAGCTGAGCCGTAAGATATAACCGCATTTGCTCTGATCCCTTACACAGAGACAGACATATTCAGGATCTCTATCAAGCTTTCTTAAAACTACAGTACCCACCCTGGGAAGTAAAGAAACAGATTGACAGAGCCAGATGGGTACCCTGCAGTCAACTGCTACAGGAAAGACCCCCCAAAAAGAAAACAATAGAACACCACTGGTCACCACATAAAACCCTCAAGTCAGACCTCTACAACAGATCATTAAGGACCTCCAGGCTATTTTAAAAGATGATCCCTCACTCTCTCAAGCCTTGGGAGACAGACCTCTCCTCACCTACAGACAACCCCTGAACCTTCAACAGATACTCACCAACAACTCCAGACCTAACAACAGAAACATTAAAGCAGGCACATATCCCTGCAACAAACCACACTGCCAACTTTGTCCACATATCTGCACAAAAGACACCATCATAGGACCTAATCAATCCAGCTACTCCATCAAAGATTCATTCACCTGCTCATCCACTAATGTGATTTATGCTGTCATGTGCCGGAAGGGCCCTCACAGCTTTATTGGACAAACAGGACAGTCCCTATACAGAAGAATAAATGGGCACAAAACTGATATCACAACACACACACACAAAACCAGTTGCTGAGCACTTCCATCTTCCTAATGACTCCATTAATGAGTTATTAATGATGATTGTCAAGAAAATCAATGGGACATCAAGACTTCAAAGAGAAACAGCCAAAGTCAAACTAACATGCAAATTAAATTATGTGAAAGCAGGACTGAATCGTGACTATGGATTCTTTTCACATTATAACAAGTAATTTGACTTCAACCTCCCTCTGTGTGCTGTTTCCTAGAGTTTGAATCCTTACAAATGCTCTGATTTGCTGTTGCAGTATGACCTGATCCAATGTCTTATGCTCCCCTGCATTTATCTTCATCCAATTCTGTAAATTCTCCCTTTTCAAAGTGTCTGACGAAGTGGGATTTTCTCCCACGAAAGCTCATGTGATAAATAAATCTGTTAGCCTTTAAGTGCCACAAAACTCTTTGCCTTTTTTGCTTTACTTGACTAACATGGCTACCCCTTTGGAACTTACTAATATTCCTATGCAGCAATTTCCAGATGTTGAGAATAAAAGTACAAAAGTTTCAAAGTTTGAATTTTCAAGTTATAATTTCTAATTTAAAAATAGGTAAAATATTTCAAAAATATTTGTAGTCTCTCTGCACTCTTTGTTGTATGTAAAATATTTGGTTTAGAGAGAGAGAGAGAGTGTCAGTCCAACACAGATCACGAGTCAAGACACAATGAATTCTAAATCTAATATAGTTTGTTGAAGTTAATATATGCATTTACTCATAAACTTGGCCACTAAGAGTGTGTCTTCATAGCAGTTAGAGCAGGGGTCTCAAACTCATGGCCCGTGGGCTGCAAATGTAAAGGGTGTTTACTTACTCTGTCTTCCTGATGATACCTCCATCTTGAACAGAAACAATTCTTACGTACTTACTCTTGATATATATATAGATATAGATATAGATATAGATATAGATTTTTTTTTTCATTTTGACTATACTTTGTATCTTTGTATGAAAAGGTTTCAGAGTTTGGCCCTCAGGCTCTCATACTAGTCCTTGTCTGGCCCTTGTGGTGATTTGACTTTGACACCCCTGGATTAGGCATACCTCACATTGTTTTAGAGCCCAGGTTCTAGCCAGAGCACAAACCTCTACACGCTGTAATTAAGCAGCTTCTTTGTGTGGGCCTTGAAACTTTGAGTCAGATGGCATAAATGAGCCGCAGGTGTCTAATTGCAGTGTAGACGTATCATAAGTTCACTCTGTATCTCCTCTCCTGCTTTAGCTTATCCCATTCATGTTCCTCATTTGCTTTCTACCTCCCAAATCACTTACTGGCACATGGACTGATAATTATAGGGCATCACTTAGGCCCATCAGTCATTCAGTTGTATCCTCCAGGGGAAATGGCCCTAAATGAGGAAGGAGAGAATGTTAAAACATTTTATGGCATCCAAAAGGAATGAAAAGAAAAGCCAGCGTTCATCATTCAAAAGATAAACATTTGACAGCACAGCTTGACAGTGTCAGGAACACTTCTGTTTTAATAGTACGCCTGCAAGCTTTCAAAACAAGTGTTTACCTGTCACAATAAACAGTTATGAGTGAAGTACACAAAACACACTAAACTAGGAGCTGGCAAGCTTCCAGAAGTGCCATGTGTAGTTAAACTCTTGAGCTTGTCATTTCATCCAATATAAATCTCTTCCACTGTCTTTGGCAGTGGTAGCTTGTATTGTGTAACTTTTCAGATTGCCCTGGAGACATCTGTCTTGCACACAAACACAAAAGTCCCATGAAGTGGAACAAATGTCTGAAGTGAGCACACACGTAATGACAGTGGCTCCCTGCCAAATCCTTGAACAACTGTAATTGTCTCACCATTGTCTAAATGCATCCTGGCTATTGGAGGTATGCAAACTGCTACTTGTATTTTATTTTTGAGCTGATCAATTCAGGAAAAGAATCAGAACAGAGTATTATGTCCTGCTTGTAATTACGCAATCAGTTTTGGGAAATGACTAATCTTAGTACATGATACGTAATAGACAGGAAATAAAAACTAACGACTTCAGCTGGTTTCAGTTTGATCAGGCCGTAAGAGATCAAATCTCCTAGTAGCTCTATGGGAGTGAAGAATCTCTTCTTGTGGCTTGCCTGACAAACAGTAATAAATCTGCATGGCTTGAGCTTCCTTCAATGAAGTCAACCAATGCTAATTCCCTCTTTTTCAGTTTTGTCACTTCACTTTGTAGGACTTCCAGCAAAGTGTGGAGCTGTGCATCATGTTGGAGAAATGGCCAAGGTCAATAAATAGAGCCCATAATAAGTAGAGTCTGGTACAGTTGTTTCACAGGAAATAATTACCTCATACAATTTAAACTTTTCAGTGGATTAAGGAAAGATTGGGGGTAGCAATAGGAATTTCTTAAGGATACAAGAACGGCCATACTTGGTCAGACCAATCACCCATCTAGCCCAGTATCTTGTCTTCTGACAGTGGTCGATGTCAGGTGCTTCTAAGGGAATGAATAGAATAGTAGTTGTCAAGTGATCCACCAGCCATTCCCAGCCTCTGCCAAACAGCAATCTCTGCCTGTCCTGTCTAAAAGCCATAGATCAGGCGTGGCCAAACTGCGGCTCAGGAGCCACTTGTGGCTCTTGAATGAAAAAGTATGGCTCACAGAACAGCATCAGCAAATCAATTTAGTAAGCAAAAGTATATGCCTACATGCATCAGTGTGTCTCTTGAAGGTTTAATAATCAACTTGTATGGCTCTTGAGTTCCATAAGTTTGGCCACCCCTGCCATAGATAAACATATCTACCATGAATTTATCTAATTCATTTTTGAGCCCCAGTGTAATCATGACATCTTTTGGCAAGTAGTTTCACAGGCTGACTGTGTTGTGTGAAGAAATATTTCTTTGTGTTGGTTTTAAAACTGTTACCCATTAATTTCATTTGGTGATCCCCCACTTTTGTGTTTTGAGGAGGAATAAATAACACTTCCTTTTCTACTGTCCCTACGTCAGTCATGATTTTACAGACTTCTCTCATGTCCCCCCCTCCCGCCCCCTTTAGTTATCTCTTTTCCAAGCTCAAAAATCCCAATCTTATGAATCTCTCCTTGTGTAGAAGCTTTTCCATACCCCTAATGATTTTAGTTGCCCTTTTCTGTACCATTGCCAATTCCAATATATCTATTTTGAGGTGAGACAACCAGCTTTACAGCATTTAGGGTGTGGGCATACCATGGATTTATAAAGAGGAAATATACTATTTTCGGTCTTATTGTCTATCCCATTCCTAATGATTCCCAACTTTGTTAGCTTTTTTGACTGCCACTGCATATGGAGTGGATGTTTTCAAAGAACTATCCATAATGATTCCAAAATTTCTTTCTTGGGAGGTAAGAGGTAAGTTAGACTCCATCATTTTACATGTGTAGTTGGGATTATCTTTTCCCAGGTGTGTTACTTTGCATTGCTCAATACTGAATTTCATCTGCCATTTTGTTGCCCAATCACCCAGTTTTCTGAGATCTCTTTTAATTCTTTTGTTTAGCCATGGTGGCATTTTTTGGTCCTCTTGCTATGTTTTTTTAATTTGAGGTATACATTTAGATTGAGCTTCCATCTGGTGTCTTTAAAAAGTTTCCATGCAGTTTTTAGGGATTTCCTTTTTGGCACTGTCTCTCTCAATTTCTGTTTAACTAATATCCTCATTTTTGTGTAGTTCCCCTTTCTGAAATTCAATACTACATTTTGGGTGCTTTGGTGTCGCCGCTCCTTTTCTCCACACAAGGACTTGAAGTTTTATTATATTATGGTCACTGATACCAATCAGTTTGGGTGTATTTACCTCTTGGAGCAGATCCTTTGCTTAGAAATTACTTCTTCTCTTGAGGCTTCCATGACGAGCTTCTCCAAGAAGTAGTCATCTAAGGCATCAAGAAACTATATCTCTGCATTACATTCCAACACCAGGGGGTTAAAGTTAGCTGGAATGCAGCAGAACACCATTCCAGAGCCCACTATTTTTAGGGGCTCTGTGCTCTGGGGTCCCTAAAAATACAAAATGGAGGTGGAATACTGCGTGTCGGGCCCCACCATTTAAAAATAGTAGGCCCCGGAATGCAGTGTTCAGGCTCCATTTTCAATGTTTAGGGGCCAGAATGCTGAGCTCCTAAAAATAGCAAGCCCCAGAATAGCATTCTGCTGCATTCTGGCAGGGCAGAGAGTTCTAAAAACTTGACACCCCCCCCCCAGGCCTGGTCTCAGTGAGCATGCTCAGAAGATCTGAGTATGCTTAGTGAGATGAAGCTCTAGGCCAAAGCCTCAGCCCGAGCCAGGGCCCCTCCCCCTGGCAGCCAGGTAAGGGGGGGTAGGTGTGTTGGGGCAAGAGCAGGGGTGGGGGTATATGTGGGGGGGCAGGAGCTGAGGTGGGGGTAGGTGCGGGGGGGCAGGAGTTGGGATGGGGATAGGTGGGGGGCAGGAGCTGGGGTAGGGGTAGGTTTGGGGGAGCAGGCATGTGCGGGGAGGAGCTAGGGTGGGGGGCAAGCCGGGGGGCTGGAGCTGGGGTGCATGAGGTGAACCGCACTGGCACAAGGGGGCCTGCACCAGCATGAGGCAGGCCTGGACTGGCATGAGGGGGGCCTGCCAAATTATACTTTAACCCCTGCCCAACACTATGTATATGGTGATCTTTGGGGATATTTGAAATATTGGAGAGTATTGAATATGGGCATATTTGAAATGCCCCGTTGTTATTGAGTTTTTATTTTTATGGCCTCCCTAGTCTCCCTGGGCATGATGTAGTCACAATCACTGTTCCGTCAGGAGGTCAGTAGTGTATCCCCACTACTATGTTCTTACTATTCAACCACGGAATTACTGTTCATAGAGATTCTATGGCACAGCTTTGTTCAGTTAAGCTTTTTAGTTCATTTCACTTTGTACTTTCTTTCACATTCAGTGCCACTCCCCAACAGACAAACTTATTCTATTCCTCTGATATATTTTACACTGATATCACTGTGTCCCATTGATTATCTTCATTCCATCAAGTTAATTTAATATGAGGCACTTAGGTTTGACTTTCTCATCAGATCCTACCCATATTTTATTCTCTTCCATCCTCGCCTGCTTACTGGGATAGAGAATCTTCATTTACAGATTTTCCCTGAAGAAATGTCTCCATCTGAATCATGTATTCCTCTGCACCAGCCAGCTTTCCCCCAGCCCTTTGTTTAAAAACTGCTCTATGATTTTTTTTTTTTTAATTTGACACACCAGCAGTCTAGTTCCCTTTTGGTTTAGGTGGAACCCATCATTACTGAATAGACTCCACCTTTCCCAAAAGATTATCCAGTTTTTAATAAATCTAAGCCCCTCCTTCCTATACCATTGTCTCATCCATGCATCAAGATCCTAAAGTCCTGCCTGTCTAACTGGCCTTGTGTGTGGAATTGGAAGCATTTCAGAGAATGCTACCTTGGCAGTCCTGAATGTCAATCCCTTACCTAGCAGCCTACATCGGTCCTCCAAGACCTCTCTCCTCTCCTTCCCTATATCATGGCACCCACATGAACCAAGACCACCAGCTCCTCCCCAGTCTTATGCATGTCTGTTTTCCTTCTTCTATTTCTTTTTATATGGTATTTCACTTTTCACCATAGAGTGTAACCTAAGGCAATTTCAGTCCAATGGGTATCAAATAATTTGAGTAACTCTAATTAAATCTATTGTATGAGGGGAATCAGATATCTGGTATAACTGGCTCTTGGGAGTTGGTTTGGCTCCTCAGTGGTATAAAAAGACTGTAAAAGGAATAGATCATTATCACAGGGGGAAGTAGCTCTCATCCGCAAAGAGGCTGCAGCACTTGTGAGCTACCCCCAAGCTCTCTCTCTCTAACCCCTTCTCTCTGCTCCTATGGGCAGTCTTCAAAGCACACTACAAGAAGAGTGCAGCCTTAGTTAGGTCCAAGGCAGTTGAGGCTAGAGTTGTGTTTAAAAAAAAAAAAGCATCTAAAAGGAGCCTTCTTAAATAAATGACCAGTTAATGTATAAAAGAGAAACAATTGAAGTCTGCTGGCAATAGAACAATTATGTGTTGTCATGCTTTCCAGCTGGCTACACATTGAACGATTCTTAGAAATTGCTGAAAACACAGTGACACATGTTGCTGAAACATTTCAGGACAGAAATATTAGGAAAGAAGAACTTTGTGTCAGTCCTCTGAAAACCCCAGAACTTGGTTATCCTTTCAAAATCCCTTCATCATCATTGTTTTGGGGCTCATCTCTGTCCAGCCCTGCAATGATGCACAAGGGGGAGGTCAGTAGAAGTGCTAACCGCTGTGCATTGTTCACTAACTCGTTCAGCCTTTTCTGCTATTTGTTAGTCTTTAAAAGTGCCACAGGACTTCTTGCTTGTTTGCTGAACTAGGCTAACACAGCTCCCCCTCTGGAACGTGAGTGATTCTGCACAACACAGGGGAGGCAGCTTCTTGCAAAAGTGAGAAAGAAAGCTAAGGGGGACATGTGTGAGGTAGAGATCTCAGCAGCAATGTGCAGTTGGGAGAATAGATCTGAGCAGCATCAGAAAGACAGATCTGAGCAGCAAAAGAAGAAAAATCTTCAAAGAAGTGGGAGGGAAGGAGACTCTGAAAGGAAATTTGAGCAGGTAGGGTACAGAAAACAGGCGATAGAAATCACTATTTGTTATCCTGTGCATGCACACTGCTTTCTGCTAGTCTGTCCACACTGCAGTTAAGCACCTGTAATTGACCCGTACCAACTGACTAGGGCACGGGAAGTAGGTTGTGGGGCTGCTTAACTGTAGCGTAGTATAGATGTGTGGGGCCCTGGGACGTGGAAGGCTCTCACAGCTTGGGCAGCAACTGGTCACAGCATCTACATCCAAATTAAAAAGTTCTGCAGCCCAGTCAACTGTCACAGGCCAACCACTAGTGCCTAACTGCAGTGTAGACACACCCCTAGGGTAAAGCAGTTCCAAACTGGGAGGCCTTACGCATTACCAAATACAACTAACTGCTTGCTTTGGTCAGTGAAATGTTTTGGGAGTGGGAGTTTTGGATCCAAAGAGGATTTGAATTCTATTCGTCTCCTGTTGTTATAGGTTAGAGATTTGTTGCAGGAGTGGGTGGGTGAGGTTCTGTGGTCAGCATCGTGCAGGAGGTCAAAGTAAATGATCATATTGGTGCTTTTGATCATAGTCTATGACTCTGTGTAGGGTACCACCCCAGTCGTTCTAAAACACAAGCCAAGCCAGTTGCCAAATCACTCTCCAACCTTCTGGCCTTTGGACTCAGAATTTTAATCAACATTTCCAGGCTAATTGAACAGCTTTACAGACATTTCAGGAGGGACAAAGAAGAGACAAAGGGCAGTGAGAATTCTAAATGGTTTGGTAATGGACAGGAAGGCTTCAAACTATAGGTGGGTGCTCCGAATCACACTTGGCTGATTTCATAATGAGCTTCAGTCATTCAAAGAACTAAGGTCATGAGAGGCATTTCAGAGTCTGATTAAACATGATATAAATAACTCTGCTATGCTAGATCTGTGGAAGGAATTTAAATGTCTGTGTATGGCAGAAGAGTTGGGATTAATGAGCTGTGAAGGAAGGATATAATTTAAGGTGTTCGTGAAAGCTGGGTCACTGTGACACAATGGGGTTCTTGCTCTGTATTTAAGGTATTAATATTGTTATTTAAAAACCCCCATCAATTCTGAGTGCCTGTCAGGGATGTTAACAATGGAAAATCTGTCAAACCCTGTTTGCATACTAGGGATCATTACATGGTAATGTGATTTTCAAAAACCAAAAGTTCAGTTGAAAATAACCAAAAACATTTACTTTTTCAGTTTGCTGATGAAAACAGAAATTGTAAACATTTTTGGTTTGTTGAAAGACTAGTTGTCGATGTAAAAAAGGAGATGGGGTTTGTGAAAAACTCGTCAACCAACTCTGCCTGGTGACAGCCTGGTTGCATTCATAATGGCTATTGCCACGACTGAGTCTTGTCCATTTATAGGAGGATGGGTGTGGTGTGCCAGACATGTGGGCAAATAATAGGGAACAGGCAACCCTCTTTCACTGCAACTGTGCGAGATCAGTTCTTTGAGTAAAGATGTGTCAGATCCACTTAATAATTATAGCTGGTGTTTTCAAAGGAGTGCATCAGAGTTTGGAGCATTAGTTTCCACTGCTCCTTTGAAAATCATGGTTAGTGCCATAATATTCACTTTTCATCCATAGACCTCAAAGCACCTTGCAAAGATGGCAAGTATTGTTATCTCCTTTCTATGGATGAGGAAACAGGCACAGAAAGCTAGAATGACTTGCCAGTTGTCACACAGCAACTCAGTGGCAGAGCTGGGAACAGATGCTAGGTCACCTGACCCCCACTGCTCACTATCTTATGTCTCAGCTGTTGATCATAAGAGCATAAAGTTTCTGTTTCTGTCTACAAACATTACAAGAGGCTTCCATTCTAATGTAAAACTTCTGAACTGCTTGGATTTTTATATTTGATGTTGACAGTGCATCTAAAGAATTTTCAGCTTTAATACTACCAGTTGTTGGAATGAACTAGGTGAGGTAATGTGTCCTTTCACATACAGTAAGTAGGCATTTGTTCAAAACAATTAGTCTCCATAGCCTGATTTTGCACATAATCAATTTGTGTGGTTAGCTAACATACCTGCACATGCCCCTAATAAGCAGAGACACCTATTACTAGGGCACCATTCTGTGCTTATAGGGAAATTAAATTTTTAATTATTCCACAAACGTAATGGAAAATCTAATTATGGCACTGATACTTTTCAACTTGATATAAATATTATTTTTTCTGAAATGTTGAGTGTAAGCATTGCTTTGCTTTCCCTGTGAAGTTCCAGTAGAGGAGATGAGTTGCTGCTGAGACTTTACACCATGTGCTGCTTTCTTATTTATTATTAATCACTGCTATGTATTGCTTATCCACGGCCATAAGTCACCTGGCAGACGATGCAGGAAAATAGGTAAACAGGAATCTTGCTCCAAAGATAATTGTTGCTCCTAAAATGGACAGAATATGAGCGGGCTATTTGCAGATCTGGCGATTTGCTATTTATTCAATAAATGTTAAGAGACAGTGTTTCCCAGTGGATAGAGAGTATTAGGAGACAGGCAGTCTAGTCTCTAAGCACTTTGCCTGTCTCCATTCCAGTGCATTCTCTGTCTTGTATTTAGATTATAAATGCTTCAAGGCAGGGATTGTTTCTTGTTAAGTTTTTGTATAGCACCCAACACAGTGGTTATGACTACACATAGGGAATTAAATAGATTTAACTGAAATCAATTTAAGTTAAATCGATATTAGTCATTAAATTGATTTAACTTAAATCGATTTAACAGGTCCCCACAGAAAACCCAAATCGAACTAGCATGTCCAGGGACAGAATTTACTAGTTCAATTTAAGAGAGGGGCACCCTTGGAGGTGTGGCAACATTGTCCCCTGGCAGGGCCAAGTTGCCACGCAGTCCCCTGCCTGGTTCTCCCCAGGAGATCCAGTGGCAGGGGGAAAAAGCCCCCACTGGCTCTGGTCTCCGGGAACCCAGTGGTGTAAAAGACATCAGCCCAGACTGGCTGCAGCCTTCTGGCTCAGCCAGGCATGGGGGAGATGGGACCCCGCATGCCTGGCATCCCCTGGTGCTAGCTGAGCAGTGGGGGAAGGGATCCCTGAGCCAGGCTGCAGGCATGCTAGCCAGGCCACGGGGGTAGGGATCCCCATGCGCCTGGCTTCCCCCGCAGCTGGCTGGGCGGCGGGGGTAGGGATCCCCACACGTCTGGCATCCCCAGCAGCTGGCTAGCGTGGGGGGATGCTGGGTATGCAGAGATCCCTTCCCCCGCCACCCTGCAAGTGTGAGGGGAAGCTGGACGCAGGGGGATCCCTACCCCTGCCGCCTGGCCAACTGCAGGGGATGCTGGGCACACGGGGATCCCTTTCCCCACCACCCAGGTAGCATGGGGGGAAGCTGGATGCAGGGATCCCTTGTCCCCATGTCTAGCTTGCACAGGGAGCAGGGCTCCAGATGTTTCCCCCCTTGATCCCCCAAGGGCACTGGGAGCCAGGCGTGGGGAGCTTTCCTCCACCGCCGGGCCAGCCAGTGGGAGCAGGGGGTGGGACCCCCTGCATCTCCCCGCTCCCTGACCAGGATCCTGATCCCCTCCCTGGACAGGGTGCTGGGGGGGGGGGTGGTTCCTTCCAGGTTACCATTCACCCTGGGAAGAAGAAGGTCAAACCCCTTATATCGATATAGCAGGTCCACACAGGGTTATATCAAAACGACAGCAGCAATAAAAGGGCCCAGATTTTCTTGGAGGGGATAGCAGATGAATTTCTCCATCAAGTGGTTTCCAAACCAACGAGAGGAGACGCAGTCTTAGATTTGGAAATAGTCAGTAGTGAGGACCTCATAGAGGAATTAGTTGTAGGAGACAACCTAGGTTCTAATGATCATGAGCTAATCCAATTTAAACTGAATGGAAGGGTAAACAAAAATAAATCTGTGACCAGAGTCTTTGACTTCAAAAGGGCTAACTTCAAAAAATTAAGGGAATTAGCTAAGGAAGTGGACTGAACCAAAGAATTCATGGATATGAATATTGAGGATGCTTGGAACTGCTTCAAGACAAAGCTGCAGGAACTATCTGAAGCCTGCATTCCAAAGAAGAGAAAACAATTTTCAGGCATGGGTTCTAAACCAAGCTGGATGAATGTACATCTTAAACAGGCGATTAAGAGGAAACACAAGGCCTACAAAGAGTGGAAGTTGGGAGGGATAGGAAAGGAGGGCTACCTTTTAGAGGTTAGAGCATGTAGGGATCATGTGAAGAAGGCCAAAAGCCAAGCAGAGTTGGACCTTGCAAAGGGGATCAAAACCAATAGTAAAAGGTTCTTCAGCCATATAAACAGAAAGAAAACATAGAAGGAGGAGGTTGGACCACTATACACTGAAGATGGGGTAGAGATCAAGGATAATCTAGGCATGGCTGAATATCTAAATAAGTACTTTGCCTCCATCTTTAATGAGGGTGGTGGTGAGACTGGGGACAGAGGTAGGGCAGCTAATGGGTATGAGAATGTAGAAGGGGAAATTACCACATCTGAGGTGGAAGTCAAGCTTCAGCAGCGTAATGGAACTAAATCAGGGGGTCCAGATAATTTTCATCCAAGAATTTTGAAGGAACTTGCACATGAAATTGCCAGCCCTTTAGCAAGGATTTTTAAAGTATCGGTGAACACATGGGTTGTACCTTATGACTGGAGAATTGCTAATGTGGTCCCTATTTTCAAGAAAAGGAGTAAAAGTGATCCAGGTAACTACAGACCTGTTAGTTTGACTTCAACAGTATGCAAGGTCTTGGAGAAAATTTTGAAGGAGAAAGTACCTAAGGATATTGAGGAAAATGGTAACTGTGATAAAATACAACATGGCTTTACAAAAGGTAAAGCCTGACCAACCTGATCTCCTTTTTTGAGAACATAACAGATTTTTTGGATAAAGGGAATGTGGTGGACCTAACTTACTTAGATTTCAGCAAGGCATCTGATACAGTTCCACACAGGGAATTATTAGTTAAATTGGGGAAGATGGGGATTAATATGAAAATAGAAAGGTGGATAAAGAACTGGTTACAGGGGAGACTACAGAGGGTCATAGTGAAAGGTGAACTGTCTAGTTGGAAGGAGGTTACTAGTGGAGTTCCCCAAGGATCGGTCCCGGGACCCATCTTATTCAACCTTTTCGTTACTGACCTTGGCACAAAAAGTGGGAATGTGCTAATTAAGTTTGCAGACAACACCAAGCTGGGAGGTATTGCCAATACGGGGGAGGATAACACTGGTTATTTCGAAATAAAAAAGATTAGGTCCACACGATGTTTTCTTATTTTGAAATGACAGGCTCTGTCATTTCGAAATAAGAACCGTCCTTTCGAAACAGCTTAAACCCCATTCATTTCGAAACGGCTGTTATTTCAAATTGGTTATTTTGAAATAAGGCCATTTGGATGTTGTTTCGAAACAACACCATTGTTTCGAAACAACTGTTTCGAAACAACATGTCCAAACAGCCTTATTTCAAAATAACCATTTCGAAATAACAGCTGTTTCGAAAGCAGGCTTCCCTTAGTTCAAATTAACTTATTTTGAAATAAGGACTTTATTTCAAAATAACTCATTTCAAAATAATGATGTATGTGTGGACATAGCCAATGATTTGGGTGACCTTGTAAAGTGGAGCATTAGAAATAGGATGAAATTCAACAACAGGAAGTGCAAGGTCATACACTTAGCGACAAATAACAGGAATTTTTCTTATAAGTTGGGAATGCATCAGATGGAAGTGACAGGGGAGGAGAAGGACCTGGGTGCACTGGTTGATCACAAAATGACAATGAGTAGCCAATGTGATGTGGCAGTGAAAAAAGCTAATGTGGTCCTGGGGTGCATCTGAAGGGGTATTTCCAGTACAGATAGGGAGCTGTTAGTACCATTATACAAGGCGCTGGTGCAACCTCACTTGGAGTATTGTGTACAGTTCTGGTCACCCATGTTTAAGAAAGATGAAGTCAAACTGGAACAGGTGCAAAGAAGGGCTACAAGGATGATTCATGGAATGGAAAATCTTTCCTATGAGAGACAACTTAAAGAGCTTGGTTTGTTTAGTCTGAGCAAAAGAAGGCTGAAAGGAGATATGATTGCTCTTTGTAAATACATTAGATGGATCAATACAAGGGAGGGAGAGGAATTATTTGAATACAGCATGAATGTGGACACAAGAACAAATGGATACAAACTGTCCTTCAGAAAATTTAGGCTTGAAATTAGATGCAGATTCCTAACCATCAGAGGAGTAAAGTTCTGGAATAGTCTACCAAGGGAAGTGGTGGGGGCAAAAACCTTAGGTGCCTTCAAAACCGAGCTTGATAAGTTTATGGAGGGAATGATATGATGGACAGTGTAGCTTGGCCATTGTCTGTCTTTTACTACTGGTGATGGGTATGATAGTGACCTGGGAAGGGGCATTGGATCGAGTGGGTTCTGAGTTATTACAGAGAAGTTCTTCTTGACTGGCTGTTGTGGACTTGCCCTCATGCTCAGGGTTTAACTGATCGCCATATTTGGGGTCAGGAAGGAATTTTCCCCCAGGGCAGATTGGCTTGGGCACTGGGGTTTTTTTGCCTTCCTCTGTAGTATTGGGCATGGCTCACTTGCTGGTTGATTCTCTGTATTAAAGTCTTTAAATCATGATTTGAGGACTAATAGCTTAGTTATGCATTTGAGGTTCATTGTAGGAGTGGGTGGGTGAGGTTTTGTGGCCTGCAGTGTGCGGGAGGTCAGACTAGATGATCATATTGCTCCCTTCTGACCTTAGAGTCTATGAGTCTATATAACCCTCATTTTGATATAATACTAGGTTTTATTGTATTGAAATAATTTTCCTTATGTCAAAATAAGGGAGCTTCTTATTTTGAAATAAGAAAAATGTCATGTGGACCTAAACTTTTTTAAAATCAAAATAACCAGCTTTATTTTGATTTAAAACCTGTGTGTGGACATATCCACTCTGATTTTGGCTAAGACCACTATAATGTTTGCTATTGTCCTATTAATATTGCGACGGAGTGGCTGACGTGTGAACAAAGGTCGCTGAGGATTCCATGTTCAGACAGATTTTTAGTTCTGATCTATTTTTTTCCCACTTGAATAAAAATATTGGGTACTAAATTACTCAAACAGAGGACTGGCTGTTTATACCCTCGTCCTGCAAAACGTCTCAGGGTAGTAGGCATAAACTGGGTTATAACATTTACGGGAATCCAGTCCTCAGAGGTTTTTAGCATCTATTCATCCAGTACTGCTATTCATCACCAGAGTTGTTCACAAGCAGACTCTGTGGAGCAAATTCTGCTCCTCTGTTCCCAGCTGTAGCATTGTGAACTTGAAGTGATTCCAGTGAAGTCTCAAACCTCTGGCCCCAATGGATTCCACAAACTACACACAGTTCCAAAGCCCTATAAAAGAATGTTAGCCGTACATTCCTGGTTACCTGGACTAGTTTGATTAATCTTCAGTCAAACTTAAAGAGTGGGATTTTCAAAAAGCACCCAGCATTATCTGTTCCCATTGAAGTCCTATTATTAGCTTCAGTCGGGACAAAGTTAGACCAACACCGATGCCACCTTATCAGCCTCCTGAAGCACTTACTTTGGGTGAGAAGAAGCCAAATGTTGTCTCTGTGGGTCATGTTGACTGGCTACAGTGGAATGAGATCTCTTCCAAATAACTACCAACTGAATTGTTCAGAACAAAACTAGACCCCTCACATTACAAGTCTAGTGACTCTGTTTCTTCAGTTGCATGAATTAGAATTCACTATAATGGGATTCGTCCTCTTCTGATCCTGCAAATGGATGCAGGGCTGGAGCAGTTACTGAGTCCACAAGAGAAAAGCTCTAGACATTTTTTGTATGCTACTGAACAATGAACAGCACTATCTAGTGATAAAATAGTATGAGTAAAGAAGGTAAAAACAATCTTCTGGTATGCTTTTATTATTAATGGGGATTCTACATGACAGTACCTATACCAGCAAGCCTTTACTTATTAATACATAATGTTGTTATTCATCAGGGCTGAATTCTGACCTGGGCATTTCACTGCTTAGAGGGGTAAAACACTGGCATGCAAGGGTACTGACATGCAGGGGGAATGGGAGTTGGACATTCCTGCTTGCTTCCCCTTGAGTTCTTGATCTGAGTCTCCAGCTGGCAGGGCTGAGCCAGTGTATGTGGAAGAAGTAATTTGCTTTTGGAATAGAGGGAGTGAATGACCACATCCTTGGGAAGGAAGGAGGGGATCACCGCTCTCCATTTGTAAAGGGAGGTAGCAATACTTCTGTTATCAGCTGTGACTCTTCATATGTAAAATTCTGCATGCTGGAATAGTTTCTGTGTGGAAAACCTGGTGCAGTGGCCCCACTGCTAATTTGGCCTCCAGGTGCGATGATGCAAATATTTCAATAACAGTGCGTTAACTGTTGGCTAATATGGCACCATAGGAGCTAGCAGAAAAGTTCCTCTGTGTAGATAAGATGGGAGAAGATGAATAGACAGCACATAAGCTCTGGCAGGAATAAGATTAAAAATAAAATCTTTCGTATGGAGAGATACTTTTGCAAAAGCTGCCAGAACTGCAGTGAGATGAACCTAGCTGATATTGAGGCTGTGTCCAGTCAGTGCAGAGAGCAAGAAACAGGGAATCTTTGGCCAAAGACATGTTCCCATATACTCTCTCCTGGGGCTATGAGTGGGAAAAGCACATTTTCCCGTGTACTGCTTCTGGGAGCCTTTCTGGTGTAGACTTGAAGGAGCAGGACGTTTCTTTCAGTCTTTAAATAGACCACACATCTCTTGGTACTGAACCACCATCCTCACCATACATGTGCTTTATCTGAGTGCCATTGCTCTGGCCTATCACACAGCTTACAACTTTTAATAGTCCTGTTTTCACTTTTCTAGTCCATCATGTGACTGATCCACAAACAGAATTTTCTGTTCGGGTATGCCCACACATGGGTTTTAAATCAAAATAACACTGGTTATTTCGATTTAAAAATGTTTAGGTCCACACGATGTTTCCTTATTTCAAAATAAGGAGTTCTCTTATTTTGAAATAAGGAAAATCATTTTGCTATAATAAAACCTAGTTTTAATATCGAAATGAGGGTTATCTCAAAACTGTGGTTTCAAAATAACTCAGTGTGGCTGTGTTATATTGATATGGCCCACATATTGATATAACAGTTTGACCTTCCTCCCAGGGTGCATGGCACCCTGAAAGGAAGTCCCCCATCCAGCACCCTGGCCAGGGAACAGATCAGCACCCTGGCCGGGGGGGGGAGAAGTGCAGGGGTGTGCAGGAGGGCCCACCTCCACTTCCAGCTGGCTGGACTGGTGGTGGGGGAAACCCCCTGTGCCCAGCTTCCCCAGGAGATGCTGGTTGGTAGGGGGCAGGGAAGCCAGTGTGTCTGGCTCCTACCCCCACCACCTGGCCAGGTGTGGGGATGCCAGGCTCCAGGGGCTCCTTTCCCCGCGCACCTGGCTAGCCGCGGGGAAGTCCGGGGCGTGGGGTCCCATCTGCTCCCAGCCTGGCTGCTCCCCAAGGCTGCAGCCAGTCTGGGGGGATATCTTTTCCCCCATTGGGCTCCTGGAGCCCAGAACCAGTGGGGCCTTTATTTCTCTGCCACTGGATATCCTGGGGAGAACCAGGCAGGGGACTGGGTGGCAACATGAACCTGCCAGGAGGCCATGTTGCCACACCCCCCTGGGCACCCCTTGCCTAAGTCAAACTAGAAAGTCTTGTCCCCAGACATGCTAGTTCAATTTGTTTTTTGGTGGGGACCTGTTAAATCGATATAAGTTAAATCAGTTTAATGGCTGTTACATTGATTTAGCTTAAATCGCTTCAAGCTAAATTGATTTAAATCCCTGTGTGTGGACATAGCCTTCCTGTCTCAAACTGCAAGAGCTGACCTTAGACATTCTTTATGGTTCCTTCACACTGATTTTATTATGCTTAGATGATGTATGTCTAATAAAAGATAATGTTATGGGTGAATAGTTATCTAAAACTTTATTGCTGGAAAGTTTTAAAAATATTATGAGCTTGTTTTAATATATCCCTAGTGCCTTTTTGCAAAGTTGCATAGGTGCAAGATGTTGAGCTATAGAGAACACTCCATCTAGAAACCATTAAAATGCATCCAAGTCTCATGTATTTTAAGGGAGAACTGGAAGGAGATTGAAACCATCTTGTGCTTGTTCCTTCTTCTACACCCATGTGACAGGAGGAATCATTCCCAGCATCCTATGTTTTGATACATCAAGAAAAATTTGAAAAGACAGGCGTAAAGCTTCTTCTGAGTGTGTGATTCCAGGGTTCTGTTCTGCTCTGTCTAGGTTCTGACGACATGCTCATTGCTTAGTATCTGAGTGCCTTTCAATAGCACATTAAGCAATATTACTAGATAGAGCCAAGTTAACTACAAATCCTTGTTTCCTGGGAGTTTGGGTCCTGCATTTGAAGAGAGCCAAAAGATGGTGAAAAGATCATCCTAACCAGAATATTTTGGAGCAGAAGGGTGGATAGGAGGATGGTCAAGAATTCTGTGTGCTAGAGAGGTATAATAGATGAATCTGTAAGAGAACAGATTGGTGGGAGATCATTCGTGTAGGAATTTCCCTGATATTCTAGGAAATTTGGCTTGTTTTGTCCTTAGCCGTCCTGGTATCTTTGCTCTGCACTTGACAATATCGATGGAAAAGGGAAACAAGTGCACTGTGTTTTCTTGATCAAATTACTGATACCAGGGTAATATCATTTTCCTTTAGTAGATGCATCCCTGTTGAACTGAGTTGAGCTCTAATCTAAAGTGACTCAGATTAAGACTGGAAGGGACCATCATGATCATGTATTCTGACCACCTACATGTTGCAGACTAAATAACCTCTCCCACCCACCCCTGTGATAGACATCTTAACTGTTGGCTGATTTGCTGACATCCTCAAATCATGGCTTAAAGATTTAAAGTTATAGAAAATTCACCATTTAAACTAGCTTACACCTGTAAGTGACCCCTGCCCCATGCTGCAGAGGAAAGTGAAACCCCCTAGGTTTTCTGCCAATTTGACAGAGGGAAAATTCCTTTCCTGCCCCAGTTACCCAATATGCCAGTTACTTAGAACCTGAGACCCACCAGCCAGATACCCGCTCGGCAACTTAATTGAACTGCTGAACTAAGAACACTGTGATGATATCCTTGTTCAGGTATTAACTGATAAGAATTCACACAAGTTAAATTTCAGTGTTTGAATGATGATGACCTGGAGAATTCTCATCAGGTAAAACTGTACAGAACAGGTTCAGTAATAAATAGTGTAGAGCAATCCTTCATTTTCAATTTGTGAGTTACCTCATATACAGCAGATTACTGCCAGGCAGAACTGCCTGAGAGGCTACCAAATAACAGCCTGCCACTTGCATTTTACTGTCACATTTGTTAAACTGCAGGATAGCATTAGACTGGCCTGTCATTTACATCAGTTAGAGGTGTGAAAGCCACAGAGCACTTTAGAAGCACACTGGGGAAGAAGAAGAAAGTGCCTCTGAAATAATGACTTCAACCACAACCTTCATTTTCACAGTAGTAGCTGAGCAAATATCTGTCTTCACCCAGCCTGCACATTGCAGCCCCATCATGTGGTGTGCTCAGAGGTTTTGTGTCACAGCCTTACTTTCACAAAATTAGGTAATGTATTCTAGCTGGAAATTATCCCAATTACTAATCCATTAGGTGCTAAGATGCTTCAGGGTTGTTGGCCAAATGAAACATGTTATAGACCACATTGTAGTGCCCTTACACCATGGTGATAGATTAGATGGCAGACAGAGGAGCAGGGATAGAGAAGTGAAATACATTGGAGGAGCCTCAAACTTTTGGCATTGGCAAGAATGGCGCTAGGCTTTCTGGTGCCCCTTTGCAGCACAGCAGACGCCTGGGCAGATGAGTGACGTCACAGGGCAGTGCAACGGCGCAGTCCCCGTTTTGTCACCCCTCAAACATCGGCACCCCCTGCCATGCTTACCGTGCTTACCGCGTTGCGCTGGCCCTGGGCATTGGCATTGCCCAAGAAGCTTTTTTTCCTCTCCAGAATCCTTTGATTCCAAGAATTCTTTGTTCTTCATTTAAAAAAAAACCAAAGTTCAGTGAAATAAAATATTTTAGCTCAGAGGTCAGCCTAATCTCCTCCCCAGCCATCTCCCAACACTGGCAGCAAAGTCGGCAGTGGAGGCTGAGTGCAGCCCCTGTTCCAGTAGCAGAACCATCATTATTGGTGGCAGGACATGCTGCTCAAAATTGGCACACATGCTGCAGGTAGCTGAGCTTGTTTTACATTTGCGTTACACTGGAGGGTTTTTAGAAGGGAGGGGGAAAACTGGACTGAAGCCAATATTTAAGCAATAAGACCCTAAGAACCAGGCATGGTTATGAGATAATTGACTGTGGAGAGCAGTCAAACGTCCCAAGGTGAAGCACAGGGCACTTCCCATATCAATAAGGTCAATTATCTGATTATGTCAGCTGCCTTAGAACCATTATTAACCTGTATTGCTCTTATTAACCTTTCTGATGAAGAATCTTTCAAAAATAATTATATTAAAGTACAAATCTCTCAAGTTAAAATATGGGACTGTTCCATTTCAGTAGTCATATGTCATAGGATAATGAACATCTGATTGCCTGGCTGACACAATGAGGTTTTTAATCAGACTGCCTTTCCCTAGGACTAGAGAGTTAAGCGA
This sequence comes from Podocnemis expansa, assembly GCA_007922195.1. Taxonomy (NCBI): domain Eukaryota; kingdom Metazoa; phylum Chordata; order Testudines; family Podocnemididae; genus Podocnemis; species Podocnemis expansa. Next base: position 14,591,474 of record ML681971.1, read on the forward strand.
TGATGGTCTTCTTGCAGCAGAGGGAGTCTTATGAAAGTATCACTGTCGTATTACAAAGGGCAGGATTTAAAACTAAAATGTGAGCACAGAGAGCAGGAAATGTAACTAATATGTGAAGGAGAGGGATCCTGAGAAAATATAAACAGAAAAAACCGTCTTCAGTCAGCTCCACTTATTAAACTGAAAGCTGGTTCAATTCAGATTTATAAATATGTACATTTGCTATTTAACTATCCGAACTGGACTCGAAAAAAAAAGTTGCTCCTTTTTTATAAAAAAAAATTCAAATTTTGAAATTATTTTATCAGCACCATCATCCATCCATCATATGAGTGAGAACAGAATACACTCTTTGCTTCTGTAACTAATTGGGACAGTCAGCCTCCATGCTTCTGCAAAACCCACGTGCCAGTTCTCGCTAAGGAAAGTTACAGTAAATATAAGCTACTACATACTCTTCTCATGAGCAAGAGAAATGAAGACTTGCATTTGAAAACAGACTCATGATTTTGGGTGGCTTTATTCTGGGATGCCCAGCTGGAGGCCCCTGAGTCTCTTGAAAAAATTAGGGCCATCAAAATCCCTACTCGCTTCCAAAATAAAATACAATAAAATACAATAAATAAAAAATTGGCCAAGATGGCTAAATGCCTAAATAGAGCTGATTTGTTCTCTGTTTCCCAAATATTCTGTGGAACAGTGATTTCCAAACTTTTTCTGGCTGGGGACCCCTTTTTAACAAAAAAAATCTTTGCAGCTCCCCTGACTGATTATGTAACCTGGCCTGCACAGGGAGACTGTGGCCCGCACCACTCTGGTGGTGCTACTGGGACAGCTGGCAAGCAGTGCTGCTGCCACTATGGCCCATGCCACTGGGGAGCCGAGTCATGGCAGCTATGGCCCCCTGCCCTTGCCCCTGCCAGGGAGCAGCCGTGGCCCTATCCCCCTACCAGAATACAGCCATGGGCAGGGAGAGGCACACCTGGTGAGGATCATCGGGGCTGTAGCTGGATTCTGGTCCTGGTAGGAAGAGGCTCCATGGACCCCTGCAACATGTCTGTGGACCCTTGGGGTCCCTGGACCACAGGTTGGGAATCACTGCTGTAGAAAATGTGGGAAGATGCATGAAGGGACACCACGGTTGAAAATCAAGTCATTGCTCACAACATATTTTGCTTACATAGGACTATGAATAATCTTTTCTCTTAGGTTACGTCCACACAGTATTTAAATCAAAATAATGCAGATTATTTTGATTGAAAAGACTGCAGGTCCACACTACATTTCCTTATATCAAGATAAGGAGTTCCCTTAGCTTACAATAAGGAAAGTATTATATCAAAATGACAGTTAAATCAAAACTGTTATTTTGAAATAACGCTGTGTGGACGTGTTATTTCGATTTAACTGTTGTTTTGATTTAACACTTTTACCCTTTTCCTTCTTAGGGTACTGTCCTTTTTCTATATATTGGGTGGGTACATAGCCATTCTAGGGGGCCATGTTGCCACACCTCCCATGGTGCCCCTCTCCTAAATCAAACTAGCAAGTCCTGTCCATGGACATGCTAGTTTGATTTGAGTTTCTAGTGGGGGCATGTTAAATTGATTTAACTCAGGCGTGGCCAAACTGCCGCTTGGGAGCCACATGCGGCTCCTGAATGAAAAAATGTGGCTCCTGGAAGAATGGAAGAATCCTTGGTTTGTTTGTTTGTTTGTTTGTTTTTTGCTGGACTAGACTAACACGGCTATCCCTCCTGGAAGAATGTCAGCAAATCAATTTAGGAAAGCAGCCCCAGCCCAGGAGTTCAGGAGTGGGGCGGGACAGTGGGGAGAAGTGGTGGCATGGTCAGGGACAGTGGGGAGAAAGGCAGCATGGTTGGGATTTTAAATACTCGCCAATAGCCTGCAGTCTTGTACACAGAGCAACAGCTAAGTTTTTATTGTATAGGCCAAATTTTCATGGTAACCTTAAGTAATTATTAGAATCTGACATTAGTAGGATCAACATGTGCTCTCTTTTTACAATCAAATTAAGGTGTGCAGTGAATTTTAAACTTAGTAATTTTGGAGTAGGTAAAAGTATATGGCTATATGCCTCAGTGCGGCTCTTGAAGGTTTAATAATTAACTTGTGCGGCTCTTGAGTTCCATAAGTTTGGCCACCCCTAATTTAACTTAAATCAATTCAATGATTTTTATAGCAATTTTATGAAATCAATTTAACTGCGTAAGTGTGGGTAGAGCCTTAGTGTTTGAAAGTTGATGTAAATAAGTAGTGTTCTGTAAAAAATGTAATGAGAGAGAATGTTAAATATTAGTGAACCCTTGTAAACAAGCAAACAGGAATTGTAACAAACAATATCTTCAACTTAGGATAAATGGCACAAGCATGTTTAGCAATGTCATTTATACCTCCAGCACTCATCCCCATCCAACAGTCTCTGAAGCTACAGAGGAGCAGAGCCCAGCTCAAGGTTTTCTTGTCCTCAGAGACTACAAGATCACAGATTTTGGGTTCCACTCCCATGTATGAAGAGCTGAAATCTAGCCCACAATTTCTTCATTCAGTCGGAACAGAGAACAGTGTGACAATGGATTCCTGTGTCCAGGGCAGGGGCGCATCGCTGGCTGGGGGAGGGACCCGGGGCATGGGCCCAGGCCCTGCCCCTGGCCTGCAGGCCCTGCCCCCTGGCCAGGGACTGGGACAGGTGCCGCTGCACCACCGCGGGCGGCCAGGCCCCAGATCCCTGGCTGGGGACGGGGCTGCTGCGGCTGCCGGCAGCCAGGTCCCAGATCTCCAGCCCGATTGGGCCGGAGATCCGGGGCACTGGCTATGGGGTTCAGGGCACATGCCCCGGAGTGCCCAGCGCCAGCAACACCCCTGGTCCAGGGCCATCCCTAGGGGGTTGTGGGGCCCTGGGTGAATCACCCTCTGCGGGGCCCTCACTCACCTCCCTGGCACTGGAGGGTGGGGCTGGCTGGCTCAGGGCAGGGGCAGGCCCATCCCCCAGCCCTGGCCCCCCCCATGCTGGGGACCGGGAAAGCCAGCCAAAAGGGTGGCCCGGTGCAGTGCTGCCAGTCTGCTCCCCTCCCGCCAACAAGTGCACTGCTCTCGGCTCTGTGCCAGAGCAGCAGGGAGTGGGTGGGAGGCAGCACAGTTGGGGTTGGGGGGTGACCGTACAGGCCCCATGCTGCCTCCCGCCCCTTTGCTGCTGCTTTGGCACAGAGCCGAGAGCAGCGCATGTGCCGGGAGGGGGAACGTGAGTGGACTGGCAGCGCTGCACTGGGCTGCCCTTTTAGCCAGCTTGCCCAGTCCCCGGCATGGGGGGGGCACAATGTGGGCCCTGCAGGGACCCCCAAAGTGCAGGGCTCTGGGCAGCTGCCTAACTCACCATACCGTAGGGATGGTCCTGGCTTGTCGCTGTGCTAAAAATTGAGTGCCTCAGAGTGGTGGCATGTGTTAAATAGCAACAAATGTTAATATTGACAAACTGAAGTGGCTAAATGTGGAAACACAGCACTGCTGAGATGTGTAAAATAAGGCAATGACCTTCACGTGGTATGGATCTAATCAATAAAAAGGTGCTCCCACTCAATGTGAGTGAAATGTGCTGCTTTAATATGGCATTAGGCACAAGGCAAACATGTTTCTTCAGGTACAGGAAGAAAGCTGTGCATCAGTATCACATGGTGTCTGCTGAGCAATGTGACTGAGATTTTAGGTGCCAGGCAAAGGTATGAGGAAATACACTGCAGAATCACAGAGAATATGGAGACCCAATTGTGATTGTTCTAGTCCTCCAATCTAATATTAAACTACTGGCAAACATTTGTTATGGAAAGGCTGTGCTGGACTTTTTCAGAACACTGGACACAAATCAGTAGCACCAAGTGAGATGGAGCTCTGTTAAACAATGAAACCCTGTGCTGCCGCCACCCTTTTTCAGATTCTCCCTCTTGTATTTGTATCAGGCTGAAGGGACTAGTCCATAGCCCAGTAGTTCTCAACCTTTGGTGGGTCACAACACACTTGGCAGCATATCATGACTCTACAGAACACACCAGCCCACTCCCTCCAGGTCAATTCCAGCCATCTCCCCGGCTCTCTGTGACACACTTACTGCTGTGTGGTGACACAGTTATGTCTCCCAACATTGTGGTTGAGAACCACTGCTATAGCCTACTGATGTCAGTGAGACTCTTTCCATGGTCTTTAGTGGGCTTTGAGTTAGGCCCTTGGGCTCCAACCCAGCTCTCACTGATTTTTTTTTTTCAGATGACTTCAATGGGATAAAGCCTCGGTCTCCAATGCCCAAGGGAAGGACAGCTGACCCTTTGTTTTTAAATCTGATGGAAAAGAAAGATGAGGCACTGCAGGGAGATGGGTTTTATTTTGGAGCTTACTAGGGTTTGTTTTATATACACTGAAGCTTATTCTTCAATGAAAATCAGAGATTGCTGCCTCCACATACTGCACAAATCATGTATCTCAGATCATGCCATCTGGAGCAGCGTGTGGGTGTGAGAACACCACAGCAAATGTTGCAATACTACCTTGGTTCCGTGCACTGAAGACCATGGGTTCTGCATTATTCAAAGTCCTTTTAGAAAATATTTTTTCTTGATATCACCCTTTAAAAACCAAATTAATGTGGAAGGAAGCCACTCTAAAGACCAACTCAGGTGTTACGTTTTATGTATTACCTAGAACAGGGGGCTGACCCAAAGCCCCCTGAAGAGAACGGAATGACTCCCATTGGCTTAGGTAGGCTTTGGTCTAAGTTACATGCACCACTGAGCAAATATTCTAAGACAGGGGCTCCCAACCTTTTCAAGATTTCAGACTCCTTTTTAACAGAAAAATATTTTGTGGACCCCACTGGTCTGGCCACAGGAGTCGAACAGTGCCACCGCTGCTGGCATGCGGTCATGAAGTGGCGCCACTGCAGAGAACTGGCCCCCGCTGTGGAATGGCAGCGCCCACCAGGTTCTGGCCAGGCTGGGAAGCAGCACCAATGACAGGATCCAGCCCCCACCATGGAGCAGCAGCGTCCCTGCTGAAATCTGGCCTGGGCAGGGAGCAGTGGTGCCACCACTGGGGTCCAGTCCCCACTGCAGAGCGGTGGCATCCCCGCTGGTTGTGGCCCCAGAAGGGGAGCAGTGCTGCTGCCAAGATCTGGCCTGGCCAGGGAGCAGTGCCACCGCCATGATCTGGCCCTGGCAGAGAAACAGCCCTCTGCCTTTGTCGTTGGTCCCTCCCTGAACCGCCCCCCCCCAGCCACATAGGTCTCCTTTGTGCTGCCACCAGTCCTCCATCCCCCCACTGGGGCCCCCACCAGCTGCACACCCTAATGCCCCTTACCCCCCCCGCCCCGAATCCTTTTCACCTCCCTTCCCTTTGCCCAGACATACCTGTAGGGCAGGCTGGAGCAGCAGAGACAAACTACTTCTGCAGCAGGCCCTACGCAGTCCATGTGCTTGGGCTGCATGTCTGTGGATCCCCTGCAATACCTTAGTGGCCCCCCAGGGGTCTGTGGACCACAGATTGGGAGCCAGTGTTCTAAGGCACAGGTATCAAATCATTCCTCAAGCCTAATCCTGACAGTCTCTTATATGACATCATCCAAAAGGACAGCCGTGTTAGCCTAGTTCAGCAAAACAAACAAGGAATCCTATGGCATTTCTAAAGATTAATAAATCACATCAAATCCTGCTAAGGTATGCTTGTCTAAACCATGGCCCACAAAACACCTCAGTGATGTCACTGACGATATTAATGATGGAAATAGCTTTCATTTTTCCCTTTCCATTTGAGGGCAGATCAGCCTCAAGTACACATAGCTCTCATTAAAAAAACAGATGCCTGAAATACTTACCCACTTTTCTCTGTTGTTTTGGAGATGCAAACAATAGGTATTTATGTAGAAGAGCACTAACGAGTGATTTCTGTGAATGAAACTTAACCTTATTTATAGAGCCATGGCCTCCACAGTGACGATTACCGTGGGCCCAATTCAATAACACAGTCACAGTGAATGACACTTGACAATGAAGAGCTGAATTCCATTCTGTTCTGAGATCTCACCCACATTATTTAAATGAAGATATGTGACATTGATGTGTTCTGCTGATGTTCCTTTATCTCAGTTGATTTCTTTTCCATAAATACTGTTACAAAATTGAGCCAGCAGTACTTCTTTGTATTTGTAGCTTTCAAAGGCCATGTCTTGAGATAGGGTATGTCCACACAAGTCTTTTATTTCAAAACAACACTGATTGTTTTGAAATAAAAAACTGTATGTCCACACGATGTTTTCTTGTTTCGAAACGACGGAGCCCGTCGTTTCAAAACAAGAGCCATCATTTTGAAACAGCTTAAACCACTTTCATTTCGAAATGACGGTTATTTTGAAAATGGCTGTTTCAAAATAACACCATTTGGACATGTTATTTTGAAACAAACAGTGTTTCGAAATAACCTTGACCTTCCTCCCAGGGTGCTATGCACCTGGCCAGGGTGCTGAGTGGAGTGCAGGGGGGTGGCGGGTGCCCCAGTTGGCTTCCCCCGTCGCTTCCCTTTGCTGACTGCAAGCAGCTCCCAGCCCCATCTGGCTCCTAGCCCCCTGCTCCTGCCTTGAGGCTGGGGTGGGGACAGGAGGTAGCAGGAGCTAGGGAATCCATGCCCCACTTAGGCTGGTGGGGCAGAAGGTCAGTGGGGGAAGCCGGGGGAAAGAGGGGCTTCCCCATCTGTCCCCCCTGTGTTTTTCCCCCTGCCACTGGCTCTGGAGAGCTGAGGCACCCAAACCCCCCCCCCCGGCTCCCAGTCTGCTGGGGGGCCATGTTGCCACACCACCCATCATGCCCCTCTCCTAAAGCGAAATAGCAAGTCCTATGTTTGGACATGCTATTTCGATTGGGGCTTTTCCCTTATTTTGAACGGATTTTTAGTTATTTCAAATTAACTCGTTTTGAAATAAGGGCTTTATTTCTAAACGAGTTGTTTCGAAATAACTTATTTTGAAACAAGGCCCTGCGTGTGGACATAGCCATAGGGATCTAAAACGTGTTAGCTAACATGTTTTTACTAACATGAACAGAAAAAGGACTTTTTCCAGGCCATGTCATCCTTAAGATGATGATTGCTGCTTGCAGCCAATCTTATGGGCTTCCTTAGGGAGACCAGCTCACACATTGTTAAAATGGCCTGGCCTGGGTTTAAATCCTGTCTAAAATCATCCTGTTAAAACCGCATTGAAGTACAGCATAGGCCATGTCTACACTCATAGTGTATAGGGATACCAGATTCCAAAGGCGCAACCATGTTAGTCCAGTAAAGCAAAAAAAGCAAGTAGTCTTGTGGCACTTAAAGACTAACAGATTGATTTATCGCATGAGCTTTCATGGGAGAAAATCCCACTTCGTCAGATGCTTTGAAGAGGAGGAACTTACAGAATGGGATGAAAATAAATGCAGGGGGGTGTAAGACATGGGATCAGGTCATACTGCAACAGCAAATCAGAGCATTTGTGAGGATTCAAACTCTAGGAAACAGCACATAGAGGGAGGGTGAAGTCATATAAGTCACATAAGGGATACCAAAAGCTGTGTTTCAAAGCCGTATAGTGAGACTACTGCCTATAAGCAAAACAAATTAAACTGCTAAAGACACAGTTCTGCGAAGTGCATCTGTCCTGGAGGCTTCTCCCAGTCCAGCTCTGTCACTCACACCTCATGCCCTGACCTACATGGCTATTTGCAAAAGGTCACAGAGTGAATCAGTGGCAGACCTGCAAATAGGACCTACATGTCTGATTCCCAGTTCAGTGCCTCTGGTCTCCACTGCCTCTCAAAGAATTAGACTGCCCCCAATTTTTTGGTCTACAGCAGAAGCTTATGTCAGTACAACTGTATCATTCAAGGGAGTGAAAAATCCTACTTCCAAGTGCAGAAAGTGCTATGTCAGTGGAAGCATTTCTACTGTTGATGCAACTGCTGCCCCTCAAGGAGGCAGAGAACCTGTTCCGGTGAGAGACACTCTCCTATTGGCATAGTTCATGTCTTCACTAATTGCCACCGCATTGTAGCTGTGCCTGTAGTGTAGATAAGCCCCTTAGCTGCTTGAAGAGAACACTCAAAACTGTTGAGATAACTGAGTGAAAAGACCACTGAAGAATGGAAACCTCTAGCATTAGTCAGACTAGGTAGCTGTTCAAACTTGATGTTGTTTTTCAAGAACTATGCAAAATCTGAGCTTCAAATTAGTTTATTTCAAGAGCAATAAAAGCAAAGTGATTTCTAAGTCTTTTGACTTGAGATTTTTAAAGCCTGTTTATTATTAGCAGAAAGCTTTGGTATTAACCTCTAAGCAATGCAAATATTTAATATGACAGCACAGACAGCGGAGAATCGGGGGAGGTCAGTTTTCAAAGTGGCATGCAAGGATTTTAGCCTCATAGCTCCTATTCATGATAGTGGGAGTCACATAGCTAAATCTTTGTGATTGGCTTTGAAAATTTATCCCTTAAAGCCAGTGTCCCCCCAAGTCTCTGTTTAAACCAGCATCATTCATTCCTAATTCCTGAAGGACTTTTGGCTAGCATGTTGGATTTTTTTTCTCCAGCCAAAATGAAATAAAGAGGCACGCTCTTCCTTGTAGAAAAAGTTATTTTTAAAAAAATTAAACTACTTAGTCTTAACTTTTTCTTGTATTGATAAAAGTATGGATTATTTCATTTAGAATGCATTGTTTCCCTTTTTTTTTTCTTCTACTTGCTACACATTTTACAAACATAGCATTTAAGTCCAGATCTTCCAAGCTATTCAGGTGCATAACCCTCATTGGGGTTCTGGGCTATGAATATTAAACAGTTCAGTGATTAGCTACTAAGTGATTGAAGCATACAAAATGGGAACAAGACCTGCAGCTTTATGGTCTGAGAGACCAGGTTTTCTAAACAGCTTAGAGATAGGTATTCAAACTCTTAACAAACTCCGGGTATTTTAAACAGCTTAGTTCCCATTTAGGCACCTAAAATGACATATGAATAGAGCCCCAAAGTGTGAAGATCTCAGAGGTCTTTAAAACAAAAGTTAAATAAGGATCACAACACCTTTAAAGATACAAGGTAAAATGTTGAAAAACACCTGAATGATAAGGTTGCATTTTACTGAGCCTTAGAGAAATTAGGTCAGTTGTCCAAAAATCACATGGCAAGTCTGCGACAGAACAAGGAGCAGAAATTAGAGCCCCTGACTCCCACTCCTGGGCTTGAAACACTCCCTCTCTTTGTTAGAATAGCAGGGATGTTATTTAGACCCTCCAAATCCCTTTTTATCTCAGCATTGTACAAACACAGACTAGCCAAAGTATATAACTGATTTGCCTTCAGGAATGCCTTGAAGTAGAAAATGGTCTGTTGCTGAGGGTCACTGATTACCTCTAGGTCAGGGGTACTCAAACTTTTTGCGAGCCGGTCCACATTCAGCCTTCCACCATTCATTGGGGTCCCTATCCTGAGCCAGGGGGCGTGGCCTTCTGGCTGGGGGTGGGGCCTGCCCTCTGGGGGCGGGGCCTGTGCCCTGGGTCCCTCCCCACCCCAGCGACACCCCTGTTGTCGCAGTCCACCAGAAAGGTCTTTGCGGTCCGGATTGTGGACCGTGGGCCATCATTTGAGTACCCCTGCCCTAGGGTCTCTACCATCTTTACTTTTCAGGAACACTACCCAACGCACTCTCACCCACACAGTATGCCCCACACACCATGACCGCTCCCAGTCATCAGTAATACCCAATATACCCCCACCCCCTCCAGGAACTGTCACTTGACACCGTCCCCAACAGATACCATCATACTGTGTGTCTCATACATACCCTCTCCAAGCACTTTAGCCACACCACACAAACGTATCACAATGCAGTTAATACCACCCCTGACACCCAATAACAAGCCAAACCAACAAGGAGTCCTGTGGCATTTTTAAAGCCTAACAAATTTATCTATCTCGTGAGCTTTCATGGGAGAAAAATCAAACTTCATCAGATGCTTTGAAGATGGGGGAACTTACAGAATGGGAGAAAAATAAATGCAAGGAAGTGTAAGTCATAGGATCAGGTCAGACTGTTACAGCAAATCAATGCACTAATTTAGATTCAAACACTGGGGAATAGGACTCCTTGTTTCTTTTGCTTAACTAGAGTACTATGGCTACCCCCTCTGGAACTTAATCACAAGCCAGTAACTAGTGGCTAGCACCTCTGCTTAACGTGCAGAAGTTCCTGGGTTCAATTCCCAGGGGGTTAGACTTGATGATCTCATGAGGTCCCTTCCAGCCCTATGATTTGATTTGATTTGATCTGAACTCTCAACGACATAGGACAACTCCCATGCTGAGATTCATCCTGCTCCCCCACCCCGGATCCTGTACCTTGAACCTCCCCTCTCACCCATCCCTGAGACCATCAATATGCAGACTGCTGGCCAAATCAAGACCACCAGGTGCTTTTGAACAGACCCCAACCTCTTTTTATTTCTTTACTTTTTTTGGATTGCTTTCTCTTGAATTTGGACCTTCGCCTACCTTGACCAAGACATTTGAACTTTGTCAAAAACAAACAAACAAAAAAAAAAAAAACCACACACATCTGACTACCCCAGCTGCCAACTGTCATCCCTGATGTCCTCTTGCCCCAATCCATATCCCTTTCCTCACCTCATCTCTCCACAACCCTGTTCCCCACAATCCATCATCTTCTCCCTCTTCACTCCATCTCTTCCAACACCCATCTCTGCACTCCATGATATGGGACCATCTCCTGACACCCCATCACACTCTAGCTCCCACCCCAGCACCTCGTGACCCATTACACCCTGCACCCTACCTCTGCCAACATCTGCCCCTGCACCCCATTTCCCCACCACCCACCCCAGCACCTCATGACCCATTACCCCCTGCACCCCACCTCTGCCAACAGCCACCCTTGCACCCCATTTCCCCAACAACCGCCCCACCACCCACCCCAGCACCCCATGACCCGGAGCATCCCAGCTCCTCAACACTCAGACCCTGCCCCCAGCGCGGGGCAGGGGCAGGGGCAGGGGCAGGGCAGCCCCCAGGCAGGCTGGGCTGGGGCTCACCCGGGCCAGCCAGTGCGGGTACCCTTTCATCTTGGTGAAGACCAGGTCTCCGGGCTTGAAGCTGTGCGGCATGGCGGGCCGTGCTGGGCCAGGCCGGGCTGGGCCAGTCCAGGCTGCACCGCGCCGCGCCGCAGCCTAGCTGCCGGCAGCGGCGCGGCCTCCCCCGGCTGTATCCCAAGCCAGGGGGCGTGCCCTTCTGGCTGGGGGGTGGGGCCTGCCCTCTGGGGGCGGGGGCGGGGGCGGGGCCCGTGCCCCGGGTTTCTCCCCGCCCCAGTGACGTCCCTCCTGTCACGATCCACGGGAAAGGTCTTTGCGGTCTGCATTGTGGACCGCGGGCCGCCTTTTGAGTACCCCTGCTCTAGGTATTCCCTAAAGATAGAGCTACTGAGTAATGTTAGGCTAACTGGTCACAAATGTCATTCCTTCATCATGCAGAAGAAACACAGTTGTGACTGAAACCGAGTGCACAGACTTTTCAGGAGCTTGCAGGGAGCTCTTCAGTTCATCTCACTAGACTTTTCTTTAGTGAGTGCTGCATAAAAGTAAACGTTGAAATTATAATGATCAGATCTGTGGGTAATTAGGAGGAGTATACATAGGTCTGAGGAGGAGGAGGAGTCTGAAGCTTTAGCTTTGAGTCTGCTTTGTCACTCTGCATGTGGCCTGAAAGGCTCATGGGGTGAGTAGATTAAATTGTGACTGTCAGATTCCTGTCTGGATTCTTTTATGTGCTCTTAACTATCTAGAGGCCTCACAGTGTTCTTGAGAAGTAATGGTATGAAGATCAGGAAGGGCTGAAAAGGGCTGAAATACAATTATAATCTTGTCTTGTAGCTTGGGAATTTAAATGCACAGCTCCACCCAAAAAACAGATGCATTAATGTGAAAAATGTTAACTTTTGCCGGTTCCATTTGCTTTGTTTCTGCTCGTGTTCACTCTCACACATCTTTGTCTTAACTGTTCCACCTGGATTACTTAGGGTCTAAGATCTTCTTAGAAGAGATACAGTGTAATGAGCTAGCCAAGATACTAGTTCATCAAAGCAACAATGTATGTCAGTGCTTTGCTGAATCAGAGTATATGTAAAGATGTGTACCCCTGCCTTCTCCTGGGTGGAATGGGAAATGTTCAATTATGCATCAAATTTCCTATGCTACTGCTATGCTAATGAGTCTCTGACCATAACTGGTAGGGATCTGTGCTTTTGTAGCAGGAAGAGTGCAGTTCTAGGATGGCTGTTTCTCTGTAATTCTGCATGGTCAGACTAGTGACCCTGAAATTGCCAGGTGGCTGCTGACTTGTTACATCAATTGTGTTGTTGCGCTGCGAAAGTTTAACTAGTTATCTCCGCTACACTCTTATAACGCATCTGTTCAGATATTCTCAGTAGGGCTGGTTGATATTTTCCCTTAACTATCTCCTGAATGACAACTGGAATTGGACTAAATGTTTAGGGAACTGACTGCTTTGTAAATTTCCATAGAAAAATCAAACATCCAGAAACCAAAATATTTCCATTTGGAAATACTGTTATATGATGAGAGTTGTCTCCTGACCCCATTCTCCCTGGTAGCCTTGGCTTTGCAGCACGATTACATCCCCCATCATGCACCATCTCCCCCACCCAAGAAGCAAGACCATGATGTGGCATTGGATGCAACTCTGACCAGAAAGCATGGCCTGCAGAAAAGACTGGGGCCTTCCTTCTGGCACCTGAACTATAGCCCCCATAAATCACCCTGGCAGCATTTCCAAAGAGAAATAATTAGGATTTCAGCTGAAATATTTTGATTTTCAAATTTCTGCCAAAAATTCAAAATTTTCCAAGACAGGAGGGCATTTTTCAACTCCTACAACTTTCATTCCCATCAAAGAACACTCACAACATTTATATTGTGTCTGCTCCACAATCCTGTGTCTGCCATGTATTCATTTATAGTTGTTTACCCTGTTGGTTTCAACTAACGTTTCAGAAGCTGGTTTGTATAGTGGCCAGGTGTCCCCTGCAAACAGGTATTGGAGATTTCCATCCTAATGGGGCAGAATTAGAACCTTAATTTACCCATTTTCTGAGCTCTAGCAACTAGCATACGATTTTCTCCCCTCTTGAAAGAGAAGCGTTTCCCATGTCCCTTTCAAAGTGGCCCTAGTAAGGATCATCAGATCACATTCACTAGTTACAGTGTTGTTCCATGACACTGATAAACCACAACATATTGTTTAACATGTTCCCAGCCCAACACGTTGTTCACATTCATCAGGGAAGCAATCAGTACAGACTATTTTATTAGGTCATTAACCTTAACAATGTCAACATGCTCTTGGAATGCCATTTAATTAGCATGATGGGTAAAGCAATGATACATTGCATGCCATTGTGTACAGCCTAAGTGTGTTGGGACCACCAATCAGCAAGGAACTTTTTGATGTGTTGGTTCAGAGAAGGTTGGCTGGCAGAGGAGTGGCTTAAGAGATACTTGATTTCCTCTCTCTACATCTAAGCAACTGATTAGAAAACTTCTCTTAAGCTCTTGCATCAGGCAGGGGTTTTCCCTTTCACTGCACCAGACATTTTAAAGTCTGGATGTCTTAAATGGATCTTGGCAACTTTGACTAAGTCAAGGCCCAATCATAGAGAATGCAGTCCCTTTTGTTACAGCAAATAGAGTAAAGCATCCCTTCTTAGCAGTTTTACTGGTGCCACTGTAAGATGGCCCCTTGAGTAAACTTGGCTGAGCCCTCACCAGTGACAGCCTGCAGGCCGCCTGGTACTTTTATAGAAGGCCAGCAAGTAGCTGGTTTGAGAGGGAGGTTTGGTAGAATGTAAACTCCTGTAGCAGAATGGCATAGGGCCGGGGTCTCAAACTCAAATCACCAGGAAGGCCGCATGAGGACCAGTACAGGGCCGCATGAGGACTAGTACATTAGCCTGAGGGCTGCGCTACTGAAACCTTTTCATACAATGATATTGCAAATACCAGTAATGATAGTATCATTATGGGCTGCAGGAAACAGCTTTTAGGGGCCGCTTGTGGCCGGCGGGCTGCATGTTTGAGACCCCTGGCATAGTGGCTGAAAGTCACCCCATTGCTAAGAGCCTGTGAGAGCTATACTCCACTTGCTTTGTAGTTAATCTTTATTTTGAGGACTTCCATGGTACATCAGCCTTGTGCTACACCTCTGCACAGAGATGATTTGTACCCACATCTTCCTGAAGCTTTCCCAGCGTGTAATTAGTCTACACAGGGAGATGCTTGCATGAAGAAAAGGGTATAATGTGGTCACACAAATTGAGTAATGCTGGGAAAAGGTTAGCTAAAAGCATGTAGAATGTTGTAAAGAAGGCTTTAGAGAGTAGAATGGATTCCCTTCACATCAGGATCAATCATGCATAAAGCATTGAACTAGGCCTAAGGAGATACAAATTCAGCTCTCCACCGCAGGTTCCCAGTGTGATCCTCATCACAGAAAAATGTGGATGATAATCATCCATCCCTCCTCCCATTGTTCTTTTCTCTTATCTATTTAGATGCAGGCTCCTCAAGGAAGGGACAGTCTCTTGGCTCAGTACAAGTGCATGACTATTTCCATGGAGACCAGATCTTAGCTGGGTCCTCTAGGCAGTATGATAATACAGACAATAACTCAAGTTCCTGAACTTGGACATCCAGGCTGAGATTTTTCAAAGCTGCCTGTGGGATTTGGCCACCCAGTTCCCTTTAATGGTAATTGAATATCCAAATCCCCTAGATATCATATTTCATCCTAATGTTTTTGTTCTCTCACCTGCTACATGTGGTTTTAGGTGGATGGAGGGAACCTAATATATATGCACAGACAAAAGCAAGCTCTATGTGTGTGTGCATGTGTGCAATGAAACAGTTATTCAGTACAACATGGAAAGCTATATTTCTGAAACTGTAGGAGAAGCAAGGGTGCAGAAGAGAAATTCCAAATAAATGGTTCCTTGTGATAACTGTGGGTCTCAGCAGGCACAGATCAGAACCTCTGATCTGAGGTTTCTATTACTGTCTCTTCTTACTGCCTACTCTGTTTAAACAGATGAACACATTAAATCAATGTGCACAATTTCTGATGCTTCAGGTTTTTCTTGCTTTGGCACTGGGCTTTATACTTGTCCAGGAGGAAATCCAAGGGTCTGACTGACACCTTGTTTCTTCCCATTACAAAATAAACTAATTTCTTTAGCTTCACACAATAGTCTTCAGAAAACTGCTATTGATCTACACAAGTCTCTAGACTCAGTAATCGATACTCAACAGTTCAAAAAATATATAAAGAATGATGTATGGGAATACCATGAAGTGCTTTTTAAAAATATATATATATATTTTACACTGATGCTGTGTTCAGATGATTCAGCTATTGAAAGGTGGTGGTTTAGTTTGCCTTTTTAACTGAAAACTGATGCAGAAACATTTAGATTTGCAGCCTTTAACTAGACTGTAACCTCTGGCTGTTATTGCCTGGCCACAGATCAGTGGTGCTTCAGGTTCTGGCTCTATAACCAAGTTTGATGTCCATTTACAAGGAAAACCTCCCACTTCTACATAGGTAAGTGATTTGGCAGCTGCATGTGTAACCTGCAAGGGTGGGCTCAAATGCATTCACTTGCCCCTCTCCAGTGCCTAACAGAGAAACCTCTGCAGAAAGCAGCTGGAGAAGCAGGATCCAGTCTGTTCAGGACTCACAGCAAAGGCTGCTCAGAGTTCCCATCCCACATTAAAGTACTACTCAGTATAAACATAACAATTACCTTTATTAACTAACTAAACAGACATTATCCTAAGAAACCATAATAAATTTAAACAAAACAGTAAGAAACCCAGGAGTCCCAGTGTTCAGGTGGAGTGACCCTTATCTCCCTTGTAGTCTTTTAAGTCCTTGAGGCTTAAATGCAAAACAGAAGCCATGCTCATCATCTCTAGCAGCAAAAATCTTCAGGCGAATACCCTGCAGCCCTTTCTTCCTCCTGTGTAGCCAGCACCACACAATCAGGTCACTGGCCATCCAGCTCTCAGTTCTATTGCAGACAATTCCCCTGCAAAACTGTCCAAAGCAGAGAGAAAACATCCTGCAGTCCACTGTCGCGCAGCTCCTTTCACTCAGTCCCTGAGCACACGGACTCTGCAGCTCTCTCCTTGCTCCTCTCCAGGCTGCTCTTCTCAGGCTTCTCCTTGGGCATGTAACTCCAGCATTACAATAAAACTTGTGGAGCATGCTCAATGTGCTCCCACACGCTCTTACCAGAAGGTTCTGGTTTCTGGGCTGCAAAATCTGCCCAGCAACATAACCCAGCCATAAGGGATCCCTGAAAGGGTGTGTTCACACAGCATTCTTATTTCGAAACAACGAGGTTGTTTTGAAATAAGAATTGCCATGGCCACACGACGCACGGCCCTTTCGAAACAAGCAAACCCCTTGTTTCGAAATGGCAGCCATGTCTTTGAAATGGCTTAAACCTGGTTTCCCGTTGAAACAGCGTTGTTTCATAACGGCTCATTTCGAAACAATGCCAACTGGACATGCTGTTTCGAAACAATGGCTGTTTCGAAACAGTATTTGAACGTTCCTCCCAGGGTGCTAAGCACCCTGGGAGGAAGGGCTGCCCCCTCAGCACCCTCGCCAGGGAACCCTCAGCACCGTGGCTAGGGTGCTGAGGGATGTCCCCTGGCCAGCAGAGGAGGACTGCAGACACCCGCGGGGTGAAGCACAGCAGCACCTCACCCTGTGGGTGTCTGCAGGGGCTGCAAGCACCCGCGGGGTGAAGCGCAGCCACGCGCCTAAACCCGCACCGTGAGGGTACCTGCAGCCCCCTGCAGACACCCGTGGGGTGAGGTGCCACTCTGCTTCACCCCACGGGTGTCTGCAGTCCCCTCCCCAAGCGAAATAGCATGTCCACA
>ML681971.1:14613533-14741642 GCA_007922195.1 Podocnemis expansa
CTTTGGAAATAAGGTGTTTCAAAATAACCATTTATTTCGAAACAGCTTGTTTTGAAACGTCTTGTTTCAAAACAAGCCCTCTGTGTGTGAACACAGCCAAAGAGATTACTCCTTTTTAGGCACATGGGTTACACATGTATCTCTTTACCTGCTGTTTCACTATGATGAAAGACAGATCAACATAATGCGCTTGAGGAAGGTAAGTGTGTGAGAAACAATGAAGCCCAACTGTACTGACCTGATTGTGGACACCAGAATAAATTGTCAGTTCAAAATCATCTACTGAAGGCAGTATGCAGAATACTCATCTAGGCATGGCTTAAATCCTTGAAATACAGTTAAATGTACCTGAGTGGTATGTGTCTCAGACCATATACATAGGCAGCAATTTCAGTCATGATGCATAGTGCATAATATGTGGTGCCCTGAATTATTCTTGAATGCCTGCAGCAGGCTAGAAATGACCAGCTAGCTGTGGTACCCTCAGTTTCTTTGAAACTGGAAAGATGTTTATTTCCTCCAGCAAAGATATGGTGTGGAGCCCTATGGAAATAGACTGAGAGGAAGATTACAGGAGTAACTTTATTGGTGAGGCTTTTATAGATTAATAGTCATCTTAAAAGTGTTAAGAAAATTCAACTGTGATGTCTTCTTGTAAGTGACCCAAAATATAAATAAAATCTTTAAAAGGGCAATTTTGCAGTTTACAATCTGAGTCGTTCCAGAGGAAATATTTTGAATAATTTATTAATGCTTCTAAGGTGAGCTCCTAGGAGAAAGAGCTGTAGAAGTACAAGTAATTAATAAGCATCACTGTGTCTCTGTACCATAGGGAAGCATTAGTAATTTCTGTACCTCAAAAGTACTTTTTACCAGTATGCATCACTCTGTCTCTCTCTCTGTAAAAATGAGGATAAGTGACTTCAAAAAAGTCACAGGGTAGTAGAAAAAAGACAAATCCAAAGTTCTTACTTTTATCCTTTGTGCTCCAGACTTTATGAAACCTTTCCCCTCTTTTTTCATGGAGTATTTTGTTGTGCAATAACTAGACCTAACATATGCATGACATGTATATGCCAAATACAGCTGATCTTTTTGATTCGTATACTTGTATCTGAACACACCATAAAGTATCCCCAGCTGGGACAAGCTAACAACACGTCATGAAGATCTGCTCCTGTAAAAAATTCTTTGCTGCTGTATTTGCCAAGTTGGGAGAAGGGGGACTGCTTCTATTTCTTGGAAATTAATGTCTGCCCCTACAGTGATTAGTCCTGGGTAAGCAAAAGAAGCCAGCCATCTGAGTTCCTTCTACATATACAGAGATGTTTGCTGTGAAGTCTGCTGAAATATAATATACAATTGTAACATTTAACTGGAGAATTTAGTATATAGCAGACAGCACTTGGGCCCTAGTTCAGCTAAGCATGTGGTTAAATTCATATGCAGCAAAGCATTTAAGCAGATACTAAACTTTAAACACACACTTAAGTCCCATAGAACTCAACTGGCCTTATACATGTTTTTGAAATGAAATACATATTTAAGTGCTTTGCTGAACTGGGATGGACTGCTTTTTCATGAGCATAGAATAGCCAGCTAAGTCTGGAAAAGTATCAAGAGCCAGTTAAGTGTCAGATTGGGGAAGCCATTTACAGTGCATAGCAACAACTTTAATGAATGTGTCAATTTGGTAACAGTGGACTGTGTTTTACCATCTACCTGTTCCTAGAGATAGAGATATACTTCCTTTGCATAGCACTCCCAAAGAAGACACCATAACTTGTCACCATTTCCTTTATGAGGAGCAGCCCTACAGGATTTAAGAGGGTTGTGTCATAATTTAATTAGATTTAATATAAACTAATCCAAAACCATGTAGAATCTCATAAAAAATGAAATCCTTACCATATATTTTGGAACCATCCTATAGAATTCTAGAGGAAGGATAACATTCTATTGAATCAACTAAATTTAAAAAAAAAGTTTCCATTTCTTTTTTAATTCCAGGTTAAATACTACGCCATTGAAGTCAATAGGAGTTTTTTTATTCACTTCAGTGGAGCCAAAATTTTATCCAATATGTGTTGGATTTTTTTTTTTTTAAAAGTCATAGACACGTAATAAACTGGCTATGTATGTTATCTATTGCAACCACTGGTCATCTTGAAAGAGCCCATGTCTGCTGCCAGCTAATGGAATTACACCTTTAGCTCAAGTGGAAGAAGCCCATGCTTTCATGCACAAGTTGCCACATTCAATTCTTGCTGAAGAAACAGGATGGTGGCTGTTATGCAAATTAAGCTAACTTCATACAGAGTTCCACTACTGAAGTAATAGTTCGCGTTTTAGAATGTTTGTTGTCTTACACTACAGAGGTTAATCTGCCTAAGAACTAAGCAAAATATGTATGGAAAACCCATACTAAGAAGCAAGGAGTCTGGGAGCACTTAAAAGACTAAAATATTTATTTATTGCATGAGCTTTTATGGGATTTTTCACCCACAGAAGCTCATGTGATAAATGAATTTGTTAGTCTTTTAAGTGCCACCAGACCCCTTGTTTCTATTGCTGAACTAGACTAATGTGGCTCCTCCTCTAGAACTTTCCATATTAAGCAAAATAAGCAAGGAGTTCTGTGGCACTTTTATAGACTGAAACTTTTTTATCGCATAAGCTTTCGTGGGAGAAAATCCCAATTCGTCTTCCATATTAAGCGTTTTGCCTGCATGTATAAATTCTGATTTGTGAGTTACATCTGATCTTGGACACTGAAGTGCAGGTAGTTATGTCAATGAAAAGAAACACCATTCTGTTTTCTGGGTATTGCACCACATACCAGTATGGCTGGCAAATAGGCTTCTGCTATTAACATGTGAACAAGACCTATGAAATATGTCAAAGCTACATACAGGCAGTATGTATATTGACATACACTGTCTCACCCTCAGCACTGTCCTGTGATAAAATGTCTCTTGACCCAAGTCCTTTCTAAATGCCATTTCTCTCTCATATATGGAGGTCAGCAAAGCAACATGCATCAGGGTTATTAAAGTCTGCATCACTTCAAATCACAAAGCAGGGTTGTGTTCATTGACTTTGGATGACTTTTAAACCTTGGTTTACATTCCCAATAAAACTCAGTTTATCAGAGTTATCCTAAATTCCATTTGTGTATTTTGCAGTGGTTCCAGATCTCTCCAACGCCTTCTTGCATTACTGCCTGTTAGTCTAGTTCAGCAAAACAAGTGAGGAGTCTGGTGGCACTTTTAAAGACTAACAATGCAATAAACATATTTGCTAGTCTTTAGAAATGCCAGCAGAATCCTCGTTTGTTTTGCTTGCAATGTGTACCTCTGGTTCTTGACTCTGGGGAAAATTCATCTCCTGTGCAGACCAGCACTCTCTACTTTTGCATTACTTCAGTCATGCTCGTATCCTGTCCTGTAAACTTTGCAAGTTCTGTTTGGTCAGGGATTAAAGTAAGGTGGAAAGCAGCGGAACGCCATTCGGGGCCCACTATTTTTAGGGGCTCTGCATTCTGGGGACCCTAAAAATAAAAAATGGAGCTGGAATGATGCATTCCAGTTCCATTTTCTACTTTTAGGGGCTCCCCAAACACGGAGCCCCTAAAAATAGCAGATCCCAGAACCATGTTCCATTGTGTTCCAGCTGGCAGGGAGGGGGAGATTATAAATCTTCCTCCCTGGGCCGGCTTGCACTGGGCTCATTGAGAGCCAGCTCAGGGCCGGGGCCTCAGGCAGGTCTGGGGATGGGACCGTGGTTGCTCTGGCCTGCAGCAAGTAAGGGGGACCTGGGGGGGGGGTTCAGGGGCAGGCAAGTCAGCCCTGTGGGGAAAGGGCATGAGGGAGGGGGGCCAGTCTGGGGAAGAGGGCATGGCGTGGTGTTGCGTGGTGGGGGGTTGGGTGCTTAGCAGCCAGACAGGGGCTGAAGGTAGTAGCTGCGGTGGGGGCAGGAGCTGGGGTGCGAGTTAGGTGGGTGGGGGCTGGCATTTGGGGGGCAGGAGCTCTCAGGTGTGGGAAGGGGCTCCACCTAATTAGGAGGGTTCCAGGACCCGCCAATTTATATTTTAACCTCTGTGTTTGGCAGCTCTGCCTAATGTATGTCTGCTGCCCAAAAGTGAATTTCCACAAGAAAGAACGAGGCTTGGGTAAGTTTGTTCAAACAATAAATAAATATTGCTGTCCCTCTTCTAATAGATATATCCTCTTTCTGCAACTGATAAAGAGTAAAAAATTTCTGGGTTCCCAGTGGTGAAGAAAATAGTAACATGGAATCTGGGTATATTCTAAATCTAAGTTGCTATATGTGCTCTTATGCATGAGTCCTATAACAGAGGCAGTCCACAGGCAATTCACTTGTCAAAAATATCAGCTGCATACTAATGCTTAGTTCCCAAGGAGCTCCTCTGTCCCAAGCATTGCCTCCAAATAGAAAGTATAAAGCAGAGAGCAAACTGCTTGCCCTCTGCCACAGCTACTTTCAAAGCACAATTACAAAACAGTAATAGGCACTTCTTCAAAAACTAAAAACTTGCTAAAACATTTTGGAAAAAATAAGTGCTTGTAGAGCTATCAACAACAATACACAACAGTCTTTGACTCCTACTATAACAACACTTTACAGATTATGGCTTTTTTTTCCCAGTAGTGTCTCATTTTAAGAAAATATTCCTGTTTAAGATAGGACTTAAGCATGCATTTAACTCATACTTACATTTCCATCGGAATTCAGCATGTGCCTAAGTGCTGTCTTGATAGGCACAGATATAAACACATGCTCATTGCAATCCTGAATCAGGGCATGAGTTAGGATTTGAGCACCTGTATGAAACTTGACGTCTCTCTTGCTTTTCCTTCTCCTATATAAATCACTAGGATCATGCCTCAAGTAGTCAGCTCTGGCTGCAGAGTTCGAGCAGCATTTATTGCAGCCAGTTACCTCCTCATGGTGTGCAAAAATAAATGAAAAGGCAACAATGATTCTAATTAATGTATGCTAATTGGGCTGCATTCAGGCTTCGTTGGTGATGCTCTTGTGCTGCAATCAAACAATGGAAGCATATGTACTTATCTTGCTCTACTTATTCCATGATTATTCCCCTTTAGTGCAGAAAGATACTGAAAGTAACAACCTGCACACAAATTAGTCCATGAAATGGACCAGTAGGAGTTAAGCCCTTCAGCACATTCAGTCTCTCTCGTTTTGCATATAATGCAAAATTCTTCTGTGACACAGCACCTTGAGCTGCTTTTATCTTGGCTTGGGCTTTGGTTGTAATACCATTTTCTCACCTGTTTCTTCTGAAATAAAACATTCTGTATTCCCACTGAATCCTTCCTGGCATCCTTATCTGTTAATATCTCCAATCAAAACTTTCATCAGCGCTGAGTCTGGAAGTTATGGGGGCCAGGAGAGCGTTGCCTGAGCAGTGTGAGTTCAGAATCACTCCTCTGGCAGCACAAGCTGATTAGCTATCTGGAGTAAATTTTGATAAGGCAGTAGGAGAGCAGCACATTCCACCCTGTATTATTAATTTACTGCCGCTGTGGTAGCATGAATATGATGTGATTTGTATCAACAACCCATGTTGGCTCATATGCATTTTGTCCCTTACAATTGGTATCTAGCATATTTAATGCTCTTGAAATCATTCCATACAGGATTGTCACAGAAAGGGTCCAAGGTATTTTGTTCAGTCTGTCTAACTACCCTTATGTGTCAGATCTAGGGGAATATTATTCAATGAATTATGCTTATTCCATCAGTATGTAACCAGTGTGCCTGTACACTGTCTCTCAAAATTTATCATCTACCCTAATGATTTTAAGTTCCAAAAGGGCAAATCTGTTAGTCTAGTTCAGAAAAACAAACAAGGAGTCCTATGGCACTTAAAGACTAACAAATATATTTATTGCATGAGCTTTCGTGGGAGAAAATCCCACTTCATCAGACACTTTCAAGAAGTGGGATTTTCTCCTGTGAAAGCTCATGCAGTAAATACATTTGATAGTCTTTAAGTGCCACAAGATTCCTAATGATTTTGAGTATATGATGGTAACCAAAGGGAAAATAAGTTTACCAAGCACTTAGTAAGAACAACCAATGAAGCGACTGCCCCTCCCCACCCCACAAGGTCCATCCCATGCGTGTACTGACCCCTGGTTCTGGTAATATGGCTCGGGGAGTTTAGGGCTCCATTGTTCCTGGAAGATGTTGGTCTGAGTTGGGGGCCTTGTGGGCTACATTAACCTAGGGGAGGCTCTTGAAAGCCAATTTAAAAACCACCTCAGATGCAGAACCAGGTGTCTATCTTGTGTAGTGAGATAGCTGTGATGTCATATGCAACATTATGGTCTCATCAGCTAGCATGATTTGTGTTGCGTTAAGCAAGACAAGGCTGCAAATCTCCACTGAGGTTTACATGGGGAATTTAAAGCCCATTCCAGTATATTAAATGAGGCTGAAAAGCTTAGATCAATAATTTCACTTGTATGAAAAATAAAAGGGATGAAAATGACAGTAGATTGATTCAAAAGACTTTAATGCCAGCTCCCAGCTGATGGAAGTACCTTGTAAATAGCATTTTGTATGGTTGCCAGTGAATTAGTCTAAATTGTGAGGGTGATTGAAATGTATTTTATAATGTTCATCTCCACTTTAGTGGCCATTTACAAAATTTAGACGAGTATGAATCCCTGAGGAGTAAGTAAGCAGCCTGCAAAAAAGTAGGGGAAACAAGCGGTGGGAGTTACAAATGGGATCTTGGAGGATTTTTAGAAGACAGCCTGGGCCTGCTACAAACTGAAAGGATCTGTGCAGTAGTCTTTTAAGATTTAAAATGCCTTCTTTTCCCCCATTAACTATATGTTTATGGGGGGATGACCTGCAATGTGAAAGATGAAAGGGGGATTTTCATAACACTACTTTGGTAACAAGGGATGATTGTTATCCCTGATGAACAATGCCATACTCTATTGTGGTATTTGTGTAAGGCTAGATTATACCCATTCCCTGTTTAGCAGAGTATGAAAATGAGAAGGAGTAAGCCCCATCACTCAGTCAAGTAAGACCTGTCTGAATAGTAGGTCCATGTCTAGAGCAGAGCCTTAATCCTCCTCTCTGGATGCTCCCTGCTGTGTAAGCAAGTGGGTGGGGAATGGGTGGCTTTGGCTCCAGACTGCACATGGGAGCTGGTATACAGAGTGTTGTAGCTGGCTGTCAGTACAAATAAACAACAAATTGTTGTCTCACTGGCACAGAATGACTAAGCAAGGTGTCTGAGAGATGATTTCACCTGGGTTACTCTGAGAGTAGTGCATTATGTTCACAATCAACCTAGTGCACTACATTCACAATCTACCTATTTGCATTCCAGTCACTCAAAAGACATTGTTGTGGTGCAGTACCCACCTCTGCCACTGTGTGATCATTGCCTTATAGATTTCATTTCCCCCTCCTCCCAACACCCTCCTCCTAGACTGTAATCTAATATTTTTCACTTAGCAGATTGATTTCACATTCTCCAGTATTCTAAGGTATTTACATACCCTCTGAACAATCTAGAGAAAGAAAATTATGAATCCCTGTGTGTATAACTTCATTGATTCATCTATGGTCATGTTCTCTGCCCTTGGCTAGGGCCACATTCTGCCTCCATTTATATCCAGCCCTTCTCAGGTCATAACTTGGTTCTTAATGAAGACCGAAGTTGTAATTTCAGTGCCATACTCCTACTAGGCTTTGCCAAAGCTCCTTTCTTGAATTTTTCCTTCAGGCACTACCCATCTGGGGCCTTCTTTCACGACTCCTCATATATGCCATCCTTCTCGCTCTACTCCTTCAAAAAGCTTCTGGATTGCCCCATGTGCAAGGACCATCCATTTTTTGTGTTTTATGGGGTTGTTCCTTTGTCTGTTGAATGCGGGTGCAGCAGCTGTTGGCCCCACTGAGGCAGGACCTGACCCTTCTAATCATATTTTCAAAAGTACTTTGCAAACAATGGACTGAGTTGGTGTTTTTAAAATCTGACTACAGTTGTCATAAAAGTAGTGAGTGATAAGAACTTTTGCAAATCAGGCTCCCTGTATAGTTGTCTCAATGGGAGCAGAAATCCATTGAAATATTGCCCTAGTGGCGGTGCTGGGCACCTGAAAAATCTGGCTCTGGGCTCTTTGAAAAATTGGGCCTTTAATCTTTAATTAACTCTTCAGGATAGGGACTTTATTTTGGAGGCACAATTCTCTCATTGACCTAAG
Organism: Podocnemis expansa; assembly: GCA_007922195.1. Classification (NCBI taxonomy): domain Eukaryota; kingdom Metazoa; phylum Chordata; order Testudines; family Podocnemididae; genus Podocnemis; species Podocnemis expansa. The sequence continues at coordinate 14,621,813 of ML681971.1, forward strand.
TATACACTTCTAGTGCTGTAATAATTACATTCAGCCTGGTGAAGAGGATCATGCACGGTGTCCTTTGAGGTAAGCACTCTAAATAAGCCTTAGGTGGTGCACAAGCCTTGTTTTCACTCTTCATACAAGGATATATTTCACCTTATAAAGGTTATCTTAGGTTTCACCTCCAAATATTACCTGTCATCATTGCATGCTTCCACCAACAGCAAACATTTTTCCCCGCTCCAAAATTCTGATTTGCACTTAATGGAATTTGCAAAGCATATATAGCTGTGTACTTAACTTTTTGCCTCATCATTTTATAACAGAAAGAAGAAATAAGAGACATAACAGCATGTACTTTATTAGTGTTGTAACAAGAATGGCTAATGATTGATGATTATGCCCTTTGCCTTACTGTGTTTTATTGTAATGGAAAGGAAATACAACAAATGAAAAGCTGTGCAGCAGTTAGAAGATTGTCTTGGTAAATTATGCCAAACAACAGGTGATGAAACAGGCATAGCTGCCTGCATCTTCTCCTGAGAAATAGTTTCTGTTCCAAAGGGGTTGCCGTGCTAGTATAGTTCAGCAAAACAAACAAGGAATCTGGTGTTACTTCAGTCTCCTTGCTAGTTTCTTTCTGGTGATAGTTTAAGTAGCTTCTTATACAGTTAGCAATTACCCAATCCACAGGCCTTTCTCCCCCTCCCCTACCCACAAAAAAACCAGGTCTTGCTTTTTTATGAATTGATGTCTTATCAAGTCCCAATTCTTAATTAGCTGCCTTTTAGGTTGTTTTCTTTCCTTCGTGTTAGTAGACACATCACTATGATTGTAGACAGAGCTTCATCACTTACATTGCTTCATACAAATAGTCACTAAGACTGGTTGGATGATTTTTCGATGCTTTTGACATCTAAATACCCAAGATGAAAAAATAGGGCATATGGAATAACAAAGCAGAACATCTCACAAAAATCATTGAGATGAGATTTTAGTTGGAAAAATAACCTTGTAAAATGACACTTTTATACCCATTGGGTTTTCTCCTTTTGTGTGTATTGAGGTCTTTGAAAAATCATCTTCTGCTACTCTTAGCCTTACAGAGCCTACAAAGCTGAGAGAGAATGAACCGGACTATATTCTATCTTGCACACCCTCAGACTTTTATTAAGTTGCAATAAGCAAAATCCATGTAAACATTCTGAAGAAGTGGATGTGCATTGATGTCAGTTATGGTATAATCAAGACTATTTTAGTGGTGAGGTAGAAAGAAAGCAATGGACTCTCAGATCCCAGATTTATAAAGCATCATATTTTTGCTTGCAAATACATGATCTGGAAATTTCCATCCACCAATAACCAAACACCCCTTAATGCAGGGGTCTCAACATGCGGCCCCAAAGCTATTTCCTACAGCCCGCAATGACACAATTGTTACTGATATTTGCAATACAGTTGTACGAAAAAGTTTCAATAGTACTGCCTTCAGGTTACCTTACTAGTCCACATGCGGCCCTCATGGTGATTTGGGTTTGAGACCCCTGCCTTAATATCTCTAATACAAAGAGTTGAACCTATGGAAAAAAAGTAATATATCAGTAGGGAAGTAGCCATGGTAAGGAAAGAACCTTGCAAGCAATACTTAAACATTGGAAGATTCTTGAGCTATTGTGTGATGTTTCTCCTAAATCCCTATACTACCTTCTAGCCCTGTTGCACAACTTAGTTATTGATCCCTCCATCCTCATCTGTGAATATTACATATGGGCAAAAGTGTGCCTAAAACAACAGCCTACCTAACACTTTGCCCAAAATGCAAAAAGACTTGAAGGTTTTAATAAGTTGAGTTTGCTTATTACCCCCTTTCCAGATTCCTCTTTACTCCGGACTTCTGGTTGGAACCAGAAGCAGATGGGACCAAAAGCAGAAACAAGCTGTCCCTACAGCATCCCTCAATCCAGTGACAGTCTACAGCTATGTCCACACACAATTGCTTGTTTCGAAACAAGCCATTTCAAAATAAGGCCTTATTTTGAAACAAGTTATTCTGAAATAACAAAAAGTTAATTCGAAATAAGGAAAAAAGAGGGAATCGAAATAGCATGTCCACTGTGACATGCTATTTCAAAATAGGGGAGGGGAGGGGCAGGGAGGCCTGCGCTGGGCCAGGGAAGCCCCGCACCCAGGATTCCCCTGCCCAGCCCTGCCACTTCTGCAGGGGGCGAGGGGGCTTCCCCTGCCCCCCCCCGCATTTCTGACCGGGGGCGAGGGAGCTTCCCCTGCCATCCTGCCACTCCGGCTGGGGCGAGGGGGTTTCTTCTGCCCCCCCCACGGCTCCTGCACTCTGCGGGTAGGGGGGGTGCCGGGCAATCTGGGGTGGGAGGCGGCCCCGGCCCCGCCTGTGGCAGAAGCAGTGGGGGGGCTATGGGGAAGCCCCCTCACCCCTGGCCAGAACCGCAGGGAGGCAGGGGAAGCCCCCTCATCCCTGACCGGAGCTCCCCCGCCCCCTGAAGAAATGGTGGGGGGAAGGGGACACCCCCCACCCCCAGCAGGAAATGCAGGGGGCAGGGGGAGCCCCCCACCTCCTGCAGAAGCGGCAGGGGAACACGGGGAGCCCCCTGCCTGTGGCAGGAGGGGGGGCACTGGGCAGGGGGCAGAGCCCTGGGAATGCCCCGGCCGGCTTCTCCCCAATTCCCCTTGCCAGGGATAGGGGGGCGAAGGGGGCTGAGGCTCCCGTCCTTCCCTGCTCCCAGCAAGGGGAAGCAGGGGGAAAGCTGGCTGAGGCACCCTTGGAGCCCCTGCACTCCACTCAGCACCCTGGCCAGGGTGCTGATCCCTGGCCAGGGTGCTGGGGGGGCTGGGACCTGCCCCCCAGGGTGCTATGAACCCTGGGAGGAAGGTCCTTGTTATTTCAAAACACTGGGTGTTTCGAAATAACATGTCCAAACAGCTTATTTCGAAACAACTGGTTTCGAAATAACCCTCCTTTCAAAAGCAAAGTGGTTTAAGCTGTTTTGAAAGGAGGGCTCTTGTTTCCAGGGCCATCCCTAGGGGGGGGTGCGGGGCCCTGGGCAAAGCAACCTGTGCGGGGCCCACACACCCCCAGCACTGGGGGGTGGGGCCAGCTGGCCCAGGGGAGTTTTGACAAGGCACATCATTCCCTAACTCCTCCAGGTTCCTGTTGCTGAATATCAGGAGCCAAGAAGCTCTGCAGATAGGATTAGGAGGGAGGGTGATGGATCATTCTGTCCCTAGGACTTCCAGCCAATTTACATAGGTTCCCCATGCACTAGGGAAGTTGATGGTATCTGGGTGTGCAGTAGGCACATGGCTCCATGCCCAGCTGTGAGATGCCACCCTGCCAACCCACACCAGACACATTTACTGCTGTGGTTCCCAAGATTTTTAAATAGATCCCACCTGACCCATGAACTTTGCTGTGATGCTTGCCTTTCCCTTCTGAGTGGCAGCAAAAGAGTGGGGTGTCAGGAGAATAAGGGGGAGAAGTGCAGCCGGGGGGAAGACAGCACAGCATCTACAATTTCCCATGCAGTTTCTGCCCTTGATGCTCGCCCCTTTTCCCTATAGAATCAACTAACTCTCTCCCGATTTGATACTAAGTGCCTTCTAAAAACAGAATTTTAAACAAATAAGAATCATCTGGCATCAGCAGCCTTTCTGCTGTGCACCTAACCAAAATCAACAAGTTGCTTTGCCACCCATGCAAGAAATCTGACTGCCAAATACCATACATTTATTAAAATGTTGTGAAAGCTCTTCACCTGCAATGACCATGGAAATCAACAACTAACAGTACAGATTCAAAGGGGCAGTGGTGTTAGTCTAGATTAGAGAAAGCATGGAGTCTTGTGGCACTTTTGCAATAAATAAATTTGTTAGTCTTCAAGCTTTTGTGGGAGAAAATCCCACTTCATCAGACACTGTGAAGATGGGAGAACTTACAGAATGGCATGAAAATAAATGCAAGGGAGTGTTATACAAAAAGAGTACCCGAGATCTTTTAAAGGGGAAAAGGCGGCATGCTGCATTTATTACAAAGGAAAACAAAATTGATAGTTAACTTATACCTATGCACATACATCCAAGGATTTCCCTAACACACACCCCCATTCCCCCCCCCAGGTGTCAGCTAGTAATGGTGTTATACCAATTTAGTGAGCACCTCAACAACCCCCCTACATCTCCCCCTAATTTCAAGTTCTGGGGAGAATGCTGCAGTGTTTTCCAACCTGTGTGCCATGGCACACAGGTGTGCTGTCAGGCCTGAGCAGGTGTACTATGGAATTTTTTGAAAAATTATTCGGGGTTCTGCATCAGCTCATGAATATACATGAGTTCAGTTGGAGATTATATGGTGGTGTGTGTCAAAGTAATTAAAGGAATCAAGGTGTGCCAAGGCAGAGAAAAGGGTGGGAACTACTGGAATACTACATATATTCAACCACCATCCGTGCTTCATTGCCTATTGAGTTACAAGTCCAGAAAGTCTTACACAAGGTGGGGTACATTGGTTAAAGATGGAGTTTTACATTTTCAACATGGAGTATGGCTGAGGGAGAGTTATCCTATTACAAAAGTTACATTGGTATTTGAATGCTACTAAAACTGGGGAACAGGGGTTAGCATAGTGATTGCCTAAGGGTAGATGGGTACAAACTTACACAGCACTACAAGCTGGGACTGAGTGGCTCAGCGGTGGAAGGCCGGCTTCTCCCCACCCAAATGAACCCCAAAGGCCAGCAACTCAAATCCAGCATTCCCCAGCAACTGCATAACAGAACTAGGAAAGACAATTCTTAACACCAACCAAACCCTGTTACAATTAGGGATTACAGGAGGAGTGACAGAAATAATGTAACCAAATGTTACCATTAGGGATTAACCAATTAGAATCCTGTGAGACTTGACATTAAAAATGGTAACCACTAAGAATCAATCCGTTAAGACTCTGACCATTAGAAATGTGTTTCCAATAGGAAATACTTAATTAGCACAATGTAACTAATTAACAGAAATGTTACTAATAAGAAACAATCAATTGGGCCTATATCAACAAAGATGAGTAGATCAAACTAAGAACTAATGAAGCCATACAAAGTTGACTGGCACCATGAACTAGCAATGTTGTAAATGGACCAAGTCATGAACAAAATCACCTTCACATTGCACAAGGCCATACAGTAAAAGCAAATCAGGGCAGCTGTTGTGAGTCAAACCATGGGAAACAGCACACAGAAGCCACTCAAATCAAAGTCAAGTCAGATTTAATTCTTTAAACACAAAGTAATGTGCATATGAATTCTAAGTCAGCTTTTTCTGTTTGCTGTTTCCCAGTGTTTGAATCTTAACAATTCCTCTGATTTGCTGTTATTGTGTGACCAGATCCCATGTCTTACATTCCCTTGCATTTATTTTCATCTCATTCTGTAAATTCCCCCACCTTCAAAGCCTCTGACAAACTGGGATTCTCCTAGGAAAGCTCAAAGACTAACAAACTCATTTATTTCATAAGTGCCACAAGACTCCATGCTTCTTTTGCCCCCCCCCCCACCTGTTTCATCCAGGCTCAGCTTGCAACCTGGTCTGGGGGGGGCTCCCTGGGTGGACCTGCCCTGCTCTCTCCTTCTTGGAGTGGCACTGCAGTCTGCCCCAAGCAATGGGCTGGGCTCTAGACAGGGGGCTCCTCTGCCCTCCCCCTACAAAACACACTGCAGGCTGCTCTGAGCCCCTGGCTGTCCCAGGTCCACTCGCCTCCTCAGCCCTGCCCCCTCCTTTCCAGAGCCACCTTGCACCCAAGCCCTGGCTCTCCCCACTCTGCTCTGCTCTGGTGGGGGATGGAGGTCCCAGCCCTCCCCCTCCTTCCTGAAGCCACCTTGCTCCCATGAGTCCCAGCCCTCCCTCAGCCCGGCTGGGCACCATTGGGGGGGCTCCTCAGCCTTCTCCCCTCCCTCTCCTGCCCAGAGCCTTCTTGCACTGAGCTCACAGTTCAGCTCAGCTCTGGCCCCCGGGTTTGGGGGCTCCCCTTCCCACCTCCTCACCACACTGGCTGGGGATGGTCCCCCTCCCTCCAGCTTGCCCTGCCTACCTGCCAGTCTTGACTGGAGCAGCTGGACTCCAGCCTGCTGCCCGAGCCTGGGAGTTGGAGCTGCGGGGGGGGCTCGTTTTGGCTCAACCACACGAGGGGCCCCAAGCCCTCAAACACTTTACCTGGCTGCAGTGGCCAGTGGCTACCACTTCACAGACTCCTTCTGCCCCTGAGGATGTTGGGTGGGAAGGAGATTTAAATTTCAAAGAAGAATTTTAATTTAAATTTAAATTTTCAAAGAAGAAATTTCAAAATGAGGAGCTCCCTCCTTTCGAAACAAGAAAACGTCGTTTGGACATAGGGATTTTTATTTCAAAACAACCAGTGTTGTTTCGAAATAAAAGCCCTGTGTGGACATACCCTAAGAGTTGACCCAGGACTAGGCTTGCATTACGAACAAGTTCTTTGCATGTGGGGCGGAAGGGAGTTGGGACTACAAGCACATACAAAGCCTATTGCTATAGAGAGAGGTTTGATAACATTCTGAGTCTTTTTAGAGCATCTTCACCAGAAGTCCTACAGTGGTGCAACTGCTTGCTGTAAATGATGTAGTCTGGACTGGAGGTTAGAGGAAGAGTCTTTCTATAAATCAGTGATATGGTAGACAAGGTGCTTGTCTTCGCCAATGGCAGCAAATTCACCTGTCAATTTGAACTTCCCAATCGACTGATCGACAGAAAAACCCGTTCAGCCAATCAGAGAGTTTGATTCCCTGAACACCATGCCAGCAACTGGGGTAACACTGAGTCAAACCTTGGACTCAGCTCAATGGATGAGCTGGGAGTAGGGAAGTCAAATGCAGATACCTAAGTTAAGTTACTTACGTATCTGTTAGACTGTCATTGAAAAGGGCAGGTGGCATAGACCTGCCTTAGGACTCAGACTTCAAATTCTGTTCGCCAGTGAGTGGGAAGGGAGGAGCGATGGATTTCACACAAGACACAAATATTATGTACTCACATTGTCAAAATCATTGTGCAGACAATATCTGTACAACAGCCCTGAAAATACATTCAGCATAGACAGGCTTCTACTAGTGGGACTGAGAACCTGGATTCAGCCAATAGCAAGAGCTTGCCACTGATGAGTAAAGCCAGATCGGCCCACCCACCGACTTAAAGCAGTTGAGATATAATGGAGAGGCAGCAGGAGTCTGAGAACACAATGAGCTTGCACATCTCTCTCCTCTGGGACATAATAGCCTAGTAATGGCCATTTATTAGCACAGAATAGGCAGGCCATTGGTGATGTTTAAAAGGTTAATGTGTACATGCTTTTGGCACGAAATGAGTGCTCTCTCTAGAGGGTGCTCAAAACACCAGCCCAGCTCCTGCACCTACCCCTCTTTCTGCATGGGCTCCAAGTCACGTCAAGCCTTTGATTTGGATTCCACGTCCATGTTTTCCCTGTGTTTTGTATTCAGAAGGGAGACTTTTTTTATTATTTATTTAAAAGGCTGTGCAACATGCTGCTGATAAAGCGCATTTCTGATGCAGCAGAGTTCACCTTTCTTCCAGGCTATCTTTGCTGAAAGGTACAGCATCTTCTCTTTAAGGTTCAGCTACACTGCACTTATGGAAAGTGCTGCTTCTATAGTCCATGCATTGTTCTCTGCCCTGGGAAAACACTTACTGACAAGGGGACACAAAGTGGGCACTTTCCTCTCCACACAGTGATGTGTTCGAGATCTACATTCCCAGTGTTATCTAACTGTGCTTTGCGCTCTTGTGAAGTGCAATTACCTTCTCATTCTGCAGCTCTTTGTGCTGGTTTAATCTCTCCCATTTTGCTTCTGACATCTCCAATAATCCAGAGCTGACACTCTTTATAGATACTGCAATTACAATACAGAACAGCTCTTGACAGGATGGGTTGTATTTTGCTTCCTTCTTATAACACTCAAGACATCAGCCATGGCTGCAAGAAACGGCAGTAGAAAGCACCACTGAGAATTTATATTGTTCCCCAGTGGATCCCAAACTATACAGTATACTTGTTCATAACCAATTAGATGCCCGGAAACAACCAAGAAAGATCTAGGGTAGAATTTGGGGGGGTGGGGGTTGCTTTCCAGTAATAACTCAGCTGTAACTTCCCCTTTAATCACCATTTTATATAAAAGCTTTCTTTCCATAAAGGAAACACAGCAAGCAGGAACAAACGGTTCCCACACAGCACACTGTCTATTAATAGGCTGAGACAAGCCCAAGCTGTAAAGTTTGCATCTGAATCACAACAGCTCCCAAATTAGGATGCTTGGCTTACAGGGTTTTAATTCAGCCCATATTACAGATGAGTCAGAAAGAGAAGGCCATGTCCTGGCCCTTGCTAAGGTTACCTCTTTCTCTGGAAATCACATATAATGTGAAGCTAGCAAACCAGCTTCTGCCTAGTTGAACCCTGGTTCTCCTTTGAGCGCTGCTCACATCATTCAGTTACAGGTGTCTACATGCCACAGTGCACGGTAGCCCAGAAAGTCTTTAGCGTTAGCCAATCAGGTCAGGGCACACGGCCAATGCCCCCTCCGCACCGCAACCATGGCTATATAGGTGACCGTGACCCTGACCCTCCCAGTTTCTTTTTCTGCCATCAGCGTCAGTTTGGATCAGTGTAAACTTGTGAAACACAAGTGCCTGTTTTCGCGCAAAATTCAAGATGCCTGGTTTCAAGCCATGCTTGGAATGTTGCAAGGCTTTTCCGATGGACGACCTGCACGAGAAATGCCTCACTTGCTTGGGTAAGTCCCACCTTGCAGCCGAATGCTCCATTTGCCGGTCCTTCAAACTGAGGACCCGCTTAGAACGGGAGTGCCACCTTCTCTTGATCTCAGGGAGTGGAGCAACCAACCCCAAAACTGGCCAGGCCAAGAGCACTCTGTTGGACCCCCAGTCAGCTCAGGCTCAGGAACCCCACCACTGATCATCAGTACCAGGCTCAAAACCTCGACCCACTATGGTACTGCTCCAGCACTGAGCTCATTGGTCACTGGGTAGCTCCTTACCTGTACCGAAACAGCTACTGGCACAGGCACCCCAAAATGGCCCATCAAGGGTGCCATAACCCAGCTCTGGTGCAGAAGAAGAAGACCAAAGTGGCACCATCTCCATCGGTACCGCAGGACATGGTACTGCCTCTCATGGTACTGACGTCAAGCCCCGTACTGTTATCAAGCCCGGTACCGCCAGATTCAGTACTGCCAGGCCCGGTACCAACAAGCCCAGTACCATCATCTAGCCCGGCACCAACACCAGTACCGGCATCCAGCTCCATGCTAGCCTCTGACCCGGCACCAATATGTAACCTAGTACTAGTGGCTAGCCCAACACCGGGACCCAGCATGGCACCGTCCAGCCCTCCACCAGTACCACAGTCAGATACAGAGGTACAGAGAACCTCACTCCATCGCTCCTCTGAAGAGCCCTTGGTACAGGGCTCCCAGACATCAGGTAGAGTGTCTTCTATATCATCCTCCGAGGACTGTCCCTCCCCTTCTCAGGAGGAGTGCCTGAGGAAGAGACTCCCCAAGAGCTCCCCATCCCCGAGCTCAGTGAAGTCAACAAGACCACAGCTACAAGGGGAGGTGTTCGTTCTTCTCACTGCGCCTATGCCTCTAGCGAGATCATCCCATAACGAGTGGACCCTGGATTGGCTGAGCACAACAACTGATGATGCCTCATCCCACTACGCCCGGTTGCCTCCACTGGAGTCCTCGGTCCTCTCCGACAATGAACCTGATCCTGATTCAATGCAATGCAGTTGACCCTGGGCCCAATCCTCCTCATCACCGATGAGCGTCTAATTGACACATCCACTGACCATAAGGGAGATCCCCGCGTTGAGCAGGACCTACTCCGCCGTATGGCGGCGAACCTAAAATTGAAATTAGGAGTAATCCAAGAGGAGGATGACTCCCTCTTTGATGCTTGCCATAGAACCCCTCCAGCAAGGGTGGCAATCCCTTTACACTTGGGAGTATATCGCATCGTCCAAGAATGCTGGCAAACGCCATCCTCGATCCCACCAGCGTCCAAAGTTGCGGATAAGAAATACCACATCTCTCCTGATGGGTTCTCTTTCCTATTTCATCACCCCACCCCGGGGTCCTTGATGGCTGATGCTGTAAACCAAAGGGAGAGACAGGGCTAGCTGACCTCCACACCCAAAACCAAAGAGGCGAAGAAGCTCGACCTCCTGGGGAGGAAGGTATACTCCTCTGTGGCTCTCCAGCTACATATCTCCAACCATTCAGCCTTAATGACACGTTACATCTTTAACCTGTGGGAGGCCATGCAAAACTTCCACACGGCCATTTCTGAGGAGCTCCTGAGAGACTTTGAAGCAATGCTAGAGGAAGGGGAGAGGGCATCCAGGGATGCTCTGGCAGCAACCTGGGACACAGTGGATACAGCGGCCTACACCATGGCCTCCACAGTCATCATGTGTCAGTCGGCCTGGCTCCAAGGCTCAGGCCTATCAGCACAGATGCAGCAAATTATCCAAGACCTCCCTTTGAAGGCCGTGACCTCTTTGCTTCATCCACGGATACGAAGCTCCATGGTATGAAGGACTCAAGAGCCACGCTTCGATCCCTAGGGATATACACCCCGCAATCCAGCAGGCGCTCTTCGAGACCACATCAACAGCTCCAACAGCACTTGCAGCAAGTAAAGCAACAGATTCAACTGCAGAGTCAGTTCCCAAGATCTCTCCAGTTCCCCCAGTGCCACCTTGGGGACCTGGATAAGGACAAGAATCATCCAGGTAAGGGGGAAAGCTCAACACCTCACAGTCCAGAAGGTGTGGACAGAGGTCTGACCGCTCCTCAGGCCGTAAACAGCATTTTTATGGTCCCTGTGAGGGCAGCGTGTCAAGGTCCCTATTCTCCCCCCACCACCTGCACCACTTTGTCCGCCGGTGCGCCCACATTACATCAGACCAGTGGGTCCTCAACACAGTGGTGAGAGGATATCGCATCCAGTTCCTTTCAACCCCTCGGGACAGAAAACCGCCCCCTCATGCAGCACTGGGAAACCAAGAACAGTTATGCCAGCTACAGGCTGAATGCCAAAAACTCCTCTCCCTCGGAGCCATAGAAAACGTCCCCAAATGGGAGAGGGGCAAGGGGTTTTACTCCCAATACTTCCTGGTCCCCAAACCCAACGGCGATCTATGGCCTATTCTAGACCTCAGAGTGCTAAACAAGTACATAAGGAAAATAAAGTTCCTCATGGTTTCCCTGCCTCAGATTGTCCCCTCCCTGTCCCCAGGAGACTGGCTCACAGCCCTCGACCTAAAGGACGCTTACTTTCACATAGCCATCCAACCCTACCACAGACACTTCCTCAGGTTTGTAGTTGCACAGAGCCATTACCAGTTCACCGCTCTTCCCTTCAGGCTATTGCTGGCTCCCAAGGTGTTTACAAAATGTGTGGCACCCGTTGCAGCGTTCCTACGCAGGAGGGGCATCAAAATCTACCCCCACCTAGACGATTGGCTCATAGTAGGGAGGTCAAGCTGCCAAGTACAACATCATGTCAAACTGGTAGTAAAGCTTTGCAGATTCCTTGATCTCTGCATAAACACAGAGAAGTTAAAGCTCCGCCCCACTCAGGGCATAGAATTCATAGGGGCGTGACTAAATGCCCGCCGAGGCATGGCTGCCTTGCCCCTGTCAAGATTTCAGTCCATGCACCATCATTACGGAACTGCAAACGCTGAGACTAACCACAGATCGCCAGTGCATGCAGCTTCTGGGCCATGTGGCGGCTGCCACCTCGGTAATCCGGACAGCATGCTTGAGGATGAGACCTTTCTGGCTCTAGTTCTCCACGATGTTCCAGCCATGGAGAGACCGTCTAGGCAAGGTACTCTCATTTCCCCAGCACGCCCTGGAGTCCCTCCAAATATGGAGGGACCCCGCTTCATGATGGGGGGTATTCCGTTCAGGGAGCTCAAACCCTCAGTGACCCTGATAACAGATGCTTCGGACTCAGGTTGGGGGGCCCATCTGTCCGGGGTCCTCTCCAGGCAGGGTCTCTGGACCCCTGAGAACTAACACCTCCACATAAATGTGAAGGACCTACAGGCAATCAGACTGCCTGCATGACCTTCCTCGACAAAATTCGCGGCAGGACAATCCAGGTCCTCACAGATAATACAATGGCTGTGTTCTATACCAACCAGCACGGGGGGCTACAATCCTCAGCTCTGTGCGAGGAGGCGTGCAAATTTTGGCAGCTGGCGATAGATCACCACTTTATGCTGGTTGCCTCCCATCTACCAGGGCTAGACAACGCCTTAGCAGACTCACTCAGCAGGAAAACCCTAGCAAATCACAAGTGGTCCCTTCACAACAAGGTGTTTTCCCTGTTGACAGACAGATGGGGGCCTCCCCTGATGGACCTCTTTGCCACAGAACAGAACTGCAAATACCTCCAATTCTGTTCCCTCCAGGGTCGGGAGGAGGGCTCACTCAGCGATGTCTTCCTTTTCAGTTGGTCAGGGGCCCTGATTTACGCTTTCCTGCCAATTTCCCTGAGCCACAGGATGCTACAGGTCCTTGTGGACAGAGCACACGTCATCCTAATAGCTCTGAACTGGCCCAGACAACACTGGTTCCTGCTCCTGCAGGACTTGTCCATAAAGACCCCATTCCACCTCCCTCAGTGGGCGGGTGCCCTAACCCAGGACTCGGGGCGCCTTCGGCACCCAAATCCAGGCCTCCTACACCTGACAGCCTGGATGCTCTCTGGCTCAGCAAGCAAGAGAGGTGCTGCTTGGACAGGGTTAAGAAGGTCCTGGTTGGTAGCAGAAAACCCTCCACCAGGTCCACATACACGGCCAAATGGAAACGCTTCTCCACTTGGTCCCGTGACAAAGGCATAGATCATGTCACAGCACCAATCCATACAGTTCTGGACTTTCTTCTAGACCTTAGAGAAAAAGGCCTCTCTTGCCTCACTGAGAGTCCACTTAGCGGCAATTTCAGCCCTTCACGAAAGGGTAGACGGGGCCCCAGTCTTTTCACACCCCATATCTCACAGGTTCCTGAAAGGGGTGGAAAAGCTTTTTCCCACCCTCGTAAGCCCACCCCACAGTGGGATCTGAATGTTGTATTCCAGGCATTAACAGAGCCGCTGTATGAACCCTTGGATTCAGCCACCCTGCTAGTTTTGTCATGGAAGGTGACTTTCTTAGTAGCAATCGCCTCAGCTAGAAGGGTTTCAGAGTTGCGAGCTCTTTCCTCTGAACCCCCATATATGACATTCTTCCCAGATAAGGTGGTCCTTCATCACCACCCTTCATTACTACCCAAGGTGGCCACCCCCATTCCACATGAAAGAAGAAATTTGCCTGCTGGGTTTCTATCCCAACCCCCAGATCACAGAAAACCAGAGATGGTGGCACACCTTAGATGTGAGGAGAGCACTCTTAGCTTATATCGAGCAGACTTGACCCTTCTGTAAGACCTCCCAGCTGTTTGTGGCGGTCGCCGAATGCATAAGAGGTTCCCCAGTGTCCTATCAGTGCATTTCCAAATGGATTGTAAACTGCATTAAAGACTGCTACGGAAGGTCAAACACACCTCTCCCAGAAACTGTGAGAGCCCACTCTACCAGGGCTCAGGTGTCTTCTACAGCCTTCCTCTCCAAGGTCCCAATCCAAGACATCTGCAGGGCCGCTACGTGGTCGTCGATACATACCTTCACGACGCACTGTGCCATTGCCCAACAGGCTAGAGAACATACTGCTTTGGGCAGAGCTGTACTCAGTGTGGGTAGACTATAACTCCTCCCACCATCCTCACGTACAGCTAGCAGTCACTTGTAACTGAATGATGTGAGCAGCGCTCAAAGGAGAATGGTTGGTTATTTACCAGTAACCGTCCTTCTTTGAGATGGGCTGCTCACATACATTCAGGCCCCTCCCACTGTCCCCGCTAACGGAGTTGGCAAAGGTATATGGGACTGGGAGGGTCAGAGTCACAGTCACCTATATAGCCGCGGTTGCAGCACAGAGGGGGCATTGGCCATGTGCCCTTACCTGACAGGCTAACGCTAAAGACTTTCCAAGCTACCATGCTCTGCGGTGCGTAGACACCTGTAACTGAATGTTTGTAAGCAGCCCATCTCGAAGAAGGACAATTACTGGTATGTAACCAACCGTTATCAGCAAAGCTGTTGACAGCAGCATGGAAGACAGCACAGCCCAGAGGGACCTGAACGAACTGAGTGATTTGCTGACTGCCTCATCTGTGCTTCCCATCTTCCCACCCCAAGCTGCATGGAGGCAGTTTGTACCCAGATCCCAACTGAAACGGCCCAGGTTTTCAGGCGTCAGGTTTTCATTAATCTCTAACTGAACACTTGAGGTAGGATCATGTGTATAATTGAGTTAATCTTTTGCAAATCTGGAGTTTTCCAATTAGCCCAAGAGAGCTAAGCACACAGCTCCTGTTGATTTTCTGTGTGTTTGGGGTGGGTGACTGCCTGAGGCTCTTCCGGGAACCCCACCTGCCAGTCCTGTAGAGTTGCATGCTATAGCAAGGACTGGGCAGCACCCTAAGATCAGGGGTGCCTGCCCTGGAGCAAGAGGGGGAAAGTTGAGCTGGATATTGATGCTGAAGTAGAACCAGTCCTGTGCATATGCCCACACCTATCACCATATCTCCCTTTCTGATTTTTCCTTTAATTACTGGTTCAGGAAACAACAGGGGGTCTCTCTCTAACCAGCAGCAATGGGCCCTCCTTTGTGATGGCGCATACAAGAGGAGCTTGGTTTTGGGGAGCAGCTATGAAGGAAGGAAGAAGCCTGCTTCATAAGGGCTGGGGGAGGAAGGTGTTGCTGGCAAGGGTGACAGAGAGAGAAGAAGAAGAAGTAGAACTCAAAGCCTATTAACTCAGCTATGGATACAGTATGTGACCCTGGACAAGTCACTGCAGCTCCATGCCTCAGAAAAACCACCTGTGGAGCAGGGCTAATAAAGCCTACCCATTCCTTTGGGCCATTTTAGGAGGCCTCATTCATCACCAGTCATGAAATTATTTTTGATTATCACAGAAGAGACATTTTACATGTGTTAAGTATGGACCAAGAGGGGGCCCTATTGTGCTAGGCTCAGTGAAGACAGATGGCAAGCATCAGGCCATTCTCAAGAGCACAGTCAAAGAAAAAGTAAAAAGGATTCAGTATTACTTCATTTAACAGGTGGGGAATTATTTATTAATATTGCATTGTGTGTTCTCTGTTGTTACATCTGTGTATTTATAGACATACCTAAGTCCATGGAGCTACTTTGAGAGGAAGGATGTTGTGACACCTGATAGACTAATTACTTCATATTTGTCTGGTGCACTGAACTATAAGATACTTGACACTAAAATATATATATGCACTTGCCTTTACATTTATGGAGAAATCACGTCTAAGTGTCTTAGCAGTCCATTCCGAGGGAAGGGCGTTGGGCAGGTCTGTGTGGGAACCAGGCAACCCTTATTCACTGGTACAGACTGCAGGTATGCAACCTACAGCTTCTAAATGTCTGCAATGGGAAAAAGAGGGGAGTCAAGAAGATCCTACTCAGTCATTCACAGCACATCTGATGATTCCTCATCTGAAGAGATTTGAGCTTCACCTAAAGATGCTCTGCAAGGTCAAAACGAGGGAGCTCAGCTATTTGATCTGTCACAAGATAGACAATGGCTTTGTTTGAAACTTGTTCTTTCCACCTAGTACAGTGGCATCAGAGGACTGAGGTTCCTCAGGGAAATTATCTGAGTAGGGTGCCTTGAGCTGAGAGTGATGGTGCTAAAAGATTTCAAACAAATCTATAACATGAAAGGTATTGTACAGATGTAAGATCATATCATTAGTTTTAATTGATTGCATGTGAGCTAAGACTGATGATGCTCAAAGATCCCAAACACACCCATAAGAGGAAAGGTGTTGTATCAATTTAAGATCATTTCATCATTAGTTTTAATTGATTGTATGTTCATTTCCTGATCTTAATAGAATTTGTCTAGTTATGCCAGGGGCTTGATTTGAGAAGTTAGACTTTTTTGTCCTCTTTAATGCTCAAGAAACTAAACCTTTAATTGACAATATCATGTGGGTTATTTTCCCCATTAATTGAAAGTAAATGGGGCATTATTTGCTCTGGGGTATTGATTTCCAGAACTATAATCACTACACACAGAAACATCTTCCACATAATTGATCTGTAGAAAAATCTAACGGTTCGATGAAGATTTTAATAGAGTAAGAGGCAGTGTGATTATTCAGCTTCTATAAAGTTATCCATCTGCTTAACCTTTATGCTGCCTTTATAGATATGTTTCAGAAATTCATCCACCTACACTTTGTAAAACACATTGTTAAACCATTTGTAGTTTCAGTCTATAGATGAACCTCCATTTCTTTCATATTGCAGTCTGGGTCTAGGAATAAATTGCTTAATTTATGATAGCAAGGTTGGCTCAATGACTACCTTCCAGCTTTCCTTTTAGTATATTACTATTTTAAAATTTCATGTAGGTCAGACTCAAAGGTCTTGGATTGACACTTGAGACTGGATTCCTCTGCTTAGCCATGAAACTGGTAAATAGCCATGCAATGAGATGCAGAGTCCCACTGAGGCTGATACCAAGGGACTGACACACGCCAGCTGGTGGGCAAAACCAGGTACATCGTGACCTGCCTGCTAGAAGCAGAGGGCTGGGACAAGAAGGGGAGATATAAAGCCCGTCCCCATCTACACCTCTATCAGAGGAGAGCTGTTGGGGGAAGAGGAGGTCTTTTACCCACTGTGAAGTGGAAAGCTGCAGTGGATTCCTGTTTCACCATGGCCTGGCCTGACCCGCCAGAGCTACACAATAACATAGACGCCAAGAAGCTGCTAGGACTGCCACTGGCAGGTTCCATGGAGACAGAGGACAATCCCAAGTTGAGGATACATCACAACGGGGTGCAGGAAGTAGCCAAGGGATAGCCATCTACAGACCGGCTCTGCTCTTGCCTCAGCATTTTTTCCTGGAGCCCTACTGACAGATCACTCTGCTGCTATTAGGCCCCTGGGGTGGGACCTTGTGAAGTATGGTGAAGCTGAGTCCCCTACTGCTCTTCCAGTGTGGGGGAATCACCCTTGCCGGAGCCCCTACGCTATGTCGGTGTTCACCCAGGCCTGAGTCTCAACTGCTTGCTGCCATGCCCTATGAGAGGGCCCATGCTTCCAACTTATTGTGGGTATGCCTGGTTGCAGACCAGATTCCTGACTGTTTGTTGCTCTGCCCTGCGAGAAAGCCCAGGTTTATTGCCTACTTTGGGTTTATTTATTCTCAGGTTAGACCTCTCACTGTGTCTGACCTGCCCTGCCAGAAGGGCTGGGCACAGACTGCCTCTAATCTCTTCCCACTTTGGTCTCTGGTGCCTTCCCCTACTGCTCGAGCAATGTGGTGTGGCCCACCCCACAAGCCAACTCCAAGGGACAGCCATGCCTTGTGACAAACAACAGTGCAAGTTTCCTCATGCTGCCTTACCCCTATCCCAGCCCTGACCTGGACAATATGTTGTTTAGTCTCTGCAGAGTCCTATGTTTGTTTCTATTCTGAGGTGACTAAAAAGGGTTGTTGTACAGTAGGTTATTACTGGTGTGGGCTCCTGTCTACTAGGAAATGGACTGAGACCCCAAATGGATTTCACAGCTCTCATAAACTAAGTTCACTGTTGCTACTGTCCTGACAAAGGGTAGAATCCAGCCATCTATGTTCAGCAGGAGAGGAATTTTAAAGGAGGCAAAAGGCTTGCTGTGATGCTATCTGAACACCGAAGGGGTCTGTTTCTGAACCCATTCACTTTCCTCCCATGTCTGTTCCACCAGTATTGCAGACGCACAAGTTTACCGACAGGAAAGTTTGCCAAGACAGCAAATATAGCTAAGCAAGACACTACCAACCAACCAAAAGCAAATATTAGATTTGCAATCAGGATTATTCACACTGCAAACATCAAATCAATGTCCTGTTTCTAGCAGTTTTGCTGAAGCCAAACAGAAAAATAGACTGCCTCTAGTATTCATTTCCTTAGATCATAGGCCCAGATCCTCACTGGTGCAAGTTGTTGTGAATTCAATGCAGTTAGGCTGATTTACATCAGCTGAGGCTATGACCCTTTTTGTTTGTCTTGTTCTATAAAACTGTCTTTTAAGTCTGTTATTTGTCCTGCTCTGTTTGTCATAAGGACATTTCACTTCCCTGTTCTCAGACAAGAATGATAAGTATTCATGCCTCTCATTTTTCAGATTGACTCCCTAGACATTCCCAGGTAAAACAATTATACAGCAGTCAGTGGCAAATGCCTCTCAATTGTATGAAAAGAAACATTTCTCCTGCATTATCCACAATTATGTGCTCAGCTGTCATGAAATCTGAAGCTTATGCTTCAGGACTATTGCAAGCATGAGGGACAATTTCTCCCACCAACTTCCTTTTCCCCTCTCCTAAAACAAATGACAGGAAATGATGCCACCCCCTCACTTTGCTAGAAGCAGGTGTTATCTTAAACTCATTGGATCAAAAGGGATTATTTTACGCCTATACAAGTGAATTAGATGCACCGCCATTCACCTCTAGGTTATCAGATCAAATCTGAACCATAATCATAATAACCAGTCTCTGCCATCTGCAATTTGTTTGGTAATCTATGTGGAATGGGCTGTCCATTTATGTTGCAAAAAAACTCCCAAACACTCTGTCACTCTCCCATCTGCCACTAATTAGCATCCACATGGACCATTTCAATAGAAGGGCCATAGACTGAATGCATGGGCAAGATGCCAAAAACAGTGCAGCTGATAAACATCTTTCCACTGCAGCATGGTGTTCTGATCAGCATTGCCGCATATGAAGTCAGAGAGTTCCTGATTTGAAGCATGTGTTTAAAAGCTTTGCCAACTCATCCCTCTTCAGCCTAGCACTTCAGCACATGCCTAAGTCCCATTGATTTCCCTAAGACTTAAGCAGGTGCTTGAATTTAATAGCTTTGTTAACTCAAATCGTATAATAATGCGAGCAACAGGCTAGCATCAGAGCTGGTGACAATTTCCAAATGTTGATGCAGAAACTAGTTAAAGTTTGGAGGACACAAAGCAGGAAAGTTTTCAAGAGGAAATCCTATTATTTCTCCTTTCCCCACAGTATCTAGCTGTCACTTCCCAGAAGGCTTGCTGTTCTCCTCCCATACTGATTAGCCACCTGCTCTAGTGCAAAGAAGCAGACTCAAGGTTGCACTGAGCTACACTTCACACTATTACCATGGCTTTCAGTGAGGACTTTGCAAATAGGGGGAAATTTACCAGAACAAAGGTGCTGGTCAAATTACTCTTATTCCACAGTTATGCCAGTAATTACTGAATTATAATTATGCTGGTAAATTACACTCCCATCAGACAGTCCTTAAGAATAAAGATAATCAATGTCAGTTTTTGTTGTGTAGGACAGTTCAATATAATGGAAGAACTTGCAGACTTAGAGATCTGGCAGGATGGGCTCTCCATCTGTCATTGATTTGGTTTGCTTCTCAAAAAAAAAAATACTATGGCTGAAAGTTAAAGGTATATTTCCCTCCTGCTAATTACCATCAGCAGGAAATGAGAACAATCTTTGTTGGTTTATTGAAGAACAGTTATTTCTATTAATCCTACTTTTGGAAATGAGGCTTCGTCATTGAGACATTTCTTTATTTATTAGACCTAATTGTCACATGTTGTGGTGTATTTAGAATGGGCACGTGTTCCTGGAAAATAATGCACACACAGTTCTTCGGACAAAAGAAGATATCGATAATTGCTGAATTTATATGTATGAATCGTCCCTTGACAAGGAACTAAAAGACCTTGAAGGCACAGAGGGAAAATAAGATTGTAACTTAGAAAGACAGTAGCCTGACAGCTTTACCAAGCAGAAATTAACAGATTGTTAATTGTATAGCAATGTGCCTCTGGTTGCATCAGATAGTCCTGAGAGGGTAAATTGCTCTGCAGTAGTAAAACCTGACAGAATTCTAAAGGGATTTAAAACTAAGATCTCTTTAAACTAAGCTCTTTGTCAAGCTCAGCTTGCCAAGTTTCATATTTTCAGCATGAGACAGAAATTCTACATGGCTCACATATGAAATGGATAAGCTGCTGGCTTGCTATGAACTGCCACTTCAGTCTTCTGTGCTGCTCCTGTTGGGTTGTTATTTTATACGGCAATATGTAGTACAAGTGACGAGGGACTGGGAAAACAGTGCCAAGATAAGTGGATCTGGTCTGTGGAACCTGAGAGATGAGTAGCAGGAGAGAGCTTAGAGAGCTCAACCAATAGAAATTCTAAATGCTGTGTGATCTGTCCATTATTATGCCATTCTTTGTCACACAACTACAAAGAAAAGAACAGAAAGAGAAGAATATGAACTAAATTAAGGATATGAAAATTAAAGTTTAGACCTTGATCTAAACTGCCAATATCTGGGAGTGGGAAGAGTTCACAGCAGGAGAATTTGTTCCCCTCACTGTACAAAAAGGAGTCATCCAAAAACGTTGAATTTGGAGCTAGTTCTGTTTAACACCCTTGTAAATTTGGTGTTATTCCTAAACTAGTGTTTGCTTTTGACCCATCTACAATGAAAATGTTTGTATAAGAGCTGGGAGGGAAATATACAAATGAGTCCTGTGGCACTTTTAGACTAACAAATATATTTATTGCATGAGCTTTCGTGGGAGAAAATCCCACTTTGTCAGATGCTTTGAAGATGGGGGAACTAGTTTTCCCACCTTGTGAATATTTAAGTTTCAAAATCTTTTCTAGACTCAAACCAAGAAAAGATGAAATCACAAAAATATGGTCACAAACTGAAAACTAATTTTAAAAACATAGGTTTGGGTCAATCAAAAAATGTTGTCATTTTGAGACTTTTCTTTCTTTTTCTTAAGCTTTTTCTGCTGAACATTTTTTAAGTCTAATTGGTTTACATTTTGAAAGTTACTTCAAATTAGAAAACCAGAACTCTTCATTCAAAAAAACAAAACCAAACTAAATGTTTTGACAGTTTCAAAACTTCCCTTCCCTCCCTCTTTCCCCAAAGTGTTTTCAACTCAGGAGATTTGTTGACTCTGAACCTGCTTTGCAAATAGTTAGATTTCTGTCAATCAAGATTGTGTCAAAATATCATTTAGTTAAAAAAAAAGTTAGTTACAGGCTAGTTCTAACTTATTTATCTGATGGAGGCACACAAGAAACAGATCAGAAATTGACATGGGAATTAATAAAGCACACCTAAAACAACGTAGAGGTTTGAAGTAGGTCAAACAGTTGCATGGTGTTCTAGGGATGATCTACTCACCTTCTTGTGACGACTGTCTGACAGCCCTTTTTCTGGGTCCTCACTGTAGCTTTGCTCTCAGACTAGGATACTGTACTTCTCTTTTTCTAGTGTGTGTGTACTAAAGTCTCTCTGTACCCACCATGCCAGGCACTCTTCCAATTCATTGTCCTTCAATGGAATCACTGCCCAAATGACTGCTAGGACAGTGGTCCTTAAAGTCTGGACCACAACCCAGTAATGGGTCGCTGACCTACAGGTACTGGACCACAGCACTGGCACTGCTCTGGAGTGGGGGCTGCTGCATCATGCTCCCCCCTGACCAGAGCTGCTCCCAGGATGGGGGCATCTGTTCCTCACTCCCTGGCTGGCCAGTGCCGCTTCCAGGAGGGGGGGGAGGCGGCTGTCTCTCACTCCCCAGCCAGCTGGTGCTGCTTCTGGGGAGGGGGGCGGGAGAATGTTGCCCCTTGCTCCCCTGCCAGCTAGCACTGGTCCTGGGGGCAGCCCATGCTCCCACAGTGGATGGGTCGCCACATGGCAGAGGGGTCTGGAGCTGTATCCCAAGGAAAAAGTCTGATGACTGCTGTGCTAGGAGAATCCTGGCCATCTTCTTCTCCACGTTCTAACCCAATGACTGTGCAAACAGCAGCCAGGGTCTGCATTGCCCTGAACTTTGCTGCTATTTCCTTGCACTACCCCCTACGTCAGGGGTCTGCAACCTGTGGCTCCAAAGCCTCATGGAGCTCTTTGGCTGCCCCCTTGCAGCTCTGGGCACCACCCCCCGAGGACACTGTAGGGGGCCTTCTCCTGGTTCTGGCTGCTCCCTACCATAAGGGGACCCTGCAGAGAGCCTGCTCCTGATACTGGTCACCTTCCCCCTCAGCCCGTCTCCCCCTGTTCCCCACCAGGGGCCCTGTGGCCAGTCCAACCCTCTCTGGAAGGAGGCTATATCCATTGTGGCTCTCAAAATACTTGGCTATTGACGGAATTTTAAAAAATGGCTCTTCTTATCTTTTGGGTTGCTGACCTCTGTCCTATGTTATCTCCATGATGCTCCTTCTTCACCCCCCAGCTAGATATGTGCAGGCCACCCTCCTGCTCTCCCTAGCTACAAAGAGCAACTGGAAGTCTTCTCACCACCACCCTTTCCGGCCTTCAACCTTTAGTTGGTCCTCATTGCTCCTTGGCTCCTCCTCCAGGTGAAACCTAGGTGGTTAATTGGCCCACCTAGCCACCTTAACCCCTTCAGGGGCTGATGTAGGGTAAATGCCCCATCACAGGTTGCCATCCAATTTTCTGAAACATGGTTTATGCCCAAGAATGTGGGTATATGTGGAATAAAGTGGAATAAAGAAACTGAGCACCGCCTACCAAAGGTTGTAAGAAAGATGCCTGACCTTGTTATACTTTCCCCTCAGTTTTAGATCCATGAGACATGCATGCATTTGGGACGCACAGAGATGCCTTTTATACTGAACACACATTTTCAGGCAGGTCCATTCCTAACTGTGAGACAGAGTTTGATGGCAGGCTGGATGAAGTTCAGTTTTGCAAGCACTAGTCACAGTGGCTGATTACGTGCCACGTGTAACCGCTCTACTGGAAACAGGTTACAGAAAAATATTCGGAAGGGGGTTGGTTTCAGATTCAGATCCAACAAATGCTAGATGTGTGATAGGAAAAAGTTAAACGTGTAATTCTGGCAAGCATTAAAAGTACATATGAGGAGCCCAGTTTACAAATGCATGCCCATTTTCCACATTTGGACACTCTAAACACCATTTAAACACTTACCTGAGAAGAAACGTGTAGATCTGATTGGCCAATGGAGGGATTAGTCAGTCTAATTCAGGCACATATGTAATTGTCTAATTACCAGTGTAAAATGTGCCAATATCCAGAATAGATACAATATGTAACATTACTGACTGTAATTAATTATTGTGGTTTACATTGATTTGGAATGCCCTACTTGAGACACATTGCAGGAGCCTGAGTTTCAAAAGATGTTTTTGGGATAGTTATTAGGCTTTCAGCGGGTCCTCCTTTTTTCTGCAATCACAGCAGTCTTGGAACAATGACTGCGAAATAAGAAGTTCCAATGGCAAACATCACTTTCAATGTCAAACCATTCTTCCCAGCACTACTGTATAGTGGGCTGTGAATGGTATATCCAGATGCGGAGCAGCCAGCCTTCTACTATTTGGGAATGGCAGGTGATAGTAAACTCTGCATTATTTCCTGCCTTCTGGAGGCAGGTTTCCAATCTGTTGTCAATTTTATCTGTAGAAAAAATAGTTTGAAGTTTTCTATTTGGGTAAAATTCACCCTGTTCAAAGGGTCCATACTAGACCTATACACATACCAGTCTGAATCTTAAGGGGCCCACAGATCTTGCACTGGCCCTCCATATGTTTGAAATTTGTATTTAGAGAGTGACTCAGAAAGACAGGCTCTGAGAGAGTGAGAGAGAGGCTCTGGTTCAGGAACATGTGAGCAACCACACTGACTTTAAAAAATAGGGGCCAGTGAGAGGACGAGGGGAAGGGGAGTTTTGGTGCAAAACAACCCTCCAGAGGAAGGTACCAAACCACAGCCCAACTTCTGGAGGTACTGAGTATCCCCTCTAAGGTGCAAAAGACCTTAACCTCTAAACACCCGTTGATGTCAATGGGAGTGGAGGTTGCTCAGTGCCTCACAGGATCAGAGCCTAAGAAGTAGCACAAAGAAGCCTGGAAGGCTAGTTTTGGGGCAGAATGGAGTCACAGAGTGATGTAGGAAATAATGCATGCTGACAGATGTGTGTGAGGATGTTGGTCTGTTCAGGATAGAAGGAGGAAATGAAGACTATGGAATATGAAATTATATCCAGTGTACTGGGTGATGCCAGGGTCGCTGAGTTCAAGGCACTGAATCAACTAGGGGAACTCAAACACCAGCGAACTTCTAAGACTAGATGGAATTCATTCCAGGGTATTACTGCAGATTTAAGGAAGGAAATGTCTGTGCCAACAGCAATTACTATGAAGAACTCACTGAGTACAAGTCTAGAGGACTGGAAAATTGGAAAATAACAAACCAAATGTGGTATCAATATGCAAAAAAATGAGAACAAGCCTAGCACAGGAAATTACAGGACTATCAGCTTAATATTCATTACATATAGGAAAAAAACAAGGTCCCCATTGTATACAAGAGAGTAATTAAATCAAGGGGTTCTGCTGAAGTCAACTGCTTACGATGTTTATGAATTAGCAGCCGCCTCTGAAATGCAATGGCATTCTTAGTATTCAACTGGGGTCAGCTATTATTTGTTGCAATCTATAAACTAGCTTTGGTGAGAAAAGTTTTTTCTCTTCCTGGATAGTGTAAATATAAGATTTCTTGCTTGGAGGTTTTTGCCTTGCATGTGACTTATTACTGAGGAGGATTAACACAAACAGGTCATCTGAGGATAGAGGCTGGGGGGGAAATGTTATGGAACATTTACTGCTTGTTTGTTTGTTGTTTAGATTAAGTGCAGAGAGGCACCATCCAGTTTCTCTTGATCTGCCTAGCTATGATAGGTGTGAATTTCACCTCCCTGCATCCCTCTATTCCTTGCCCTCAAAACTGGACTTGAGTGGTGCATGTGTAGTTCACACCATACCACCACTCTCTTCATAGCTATTTTAGAACTCACAAGTATTTTACAGATGAGAAAATTGAGGCAAGTGCCAAAGATAGAAATAGTACCCAGGTCTCCTGCATCCATAGCTTGTGCTCCAGGAGGACACATTATTTCACCTTGGACCATAAAACTGGGTGTTCTAAGGAATTGCTAAACTACCTGATTTTTGGTGGCCAAACAATGACAGAAAAATGAAACTGAGCCACCTGCACAGGAGTAAATGAGGAAGGACTGTCACCTGACCTGGCCTCTGGGGAATGGTAGGAAGAAAGTTAGTGTCAATTGACCTGAGTTCTTTTCCTAGCTTGGCTACTGGCCTGATGGGTGACCTTGGACAAGTCATGCCCCCTGTTTCTACTTCTGTAAAAAGGGGATAATGCTACTGATGAAAAGCATTGAGTAATTTTACCCAGACACTAGTGATGGGCACAGTATAAACACACAGACCCAAACACGCTACCACAGCCTCTATGGAAGGCAACAATTAGCTCATGCTTACCAATATCACAATGTTTAATTATAAAGAAATGCCAATAAAGTTATTTCCTGGGAAATATCAAACACCTGCATTCAGATTCTCAGGGACTTAGCCCAAAGTTAGGAGGACCTAAACCTGTTAGGGCAGACCAGGTTTTCAAACTGTCTAGTGGTGAAAATTGAGTCTCATCTACTCATCTTCTAGTCTATAATAAACATGCAGGAACTTTAATAAATATTTTAAAAGCTCTTACATGAGAGATAGCTTTTAAAAATGCACTCTGCAACATTGTATTACCTTTAATAAATCCCAAAGTTAAATTATGAGTAGATACAAAGAGCTTATTATACACGTGCAGTCGCAAATACTAAACAGGATTTTCAAATTCATCAGGAAATGCTGGAGATGAATAACGAATCTGTTGATTTGTATAGCATGCGTTGTCCTTGTCAATTGCTTATATTGAGAAAATGGAGCACCTAGCTGGAAGTATTTTAAAGAAGCCTCCTCAAAGACTTTCTGAAGGGGTCATAAAATGAATCCAGTCCCTTCTTCAAACACAGTAACTAGACCCCCTTTTTATACTCGGCTAAAAACTCCAAAGCATAACAGCCTGAACTTTACAAAAGAAGCAAGGAATCCTGTGGCACTTAAAGACTAACAGATTAATTTACCACATGAGCTTATGTGGGGGAAAAATCCCACTTCGTCAGACATTTGAAGATGGGGGAACTTACAGAATGGGATGAAGATAAAGGATTTTCTCTCACAAAACCTCATGCAATAAATAAATCTGTTATCTTTAAGTGCCACAAGACTCCTTGCTTCTTGTGATGAACTAGACTAACACGGCTGCCCCTTTGGAACTTGAACGTTACAAGGATTGGAAACCTGGATTGATATCTCAAGCCAAGTTTCATGACTTGAATTCATTTATGATTTTATATAAAATTTGGCAATATTCAGAGTTTTAAATTTTTTTTTGGTCCTAGGAGCCACAGAACAAATCTCTTGGATGCACAGGTCAACTCTCCTCTCACCTCAGCAGAGAAGACACATAAAAATCTACCTACACACATGCTGGGACTCAGCACCGGCAAAGCACATGTAGTGATTTGTGAAGGTTTTTACTTGCTCTTACTCTGTTATCCAGATGTGAGCTACAAGTGACCCTCTAGCTACCTGGGACAATTCATGGTTAGTGCTATTCTGTGTGAACATGTGTAATCAAACCACTGATTTCTCAGCTTCAAAGTCCTCATGTGGAAAATGGGGTGGTGCGATTACTGTGTGATTATCTGAATTTAACCTAAACTCCAAATTGTTATACATTGTGCGTACTAATGAAAACAGAGGACAATTTGATCTTCTTAGTGCATTTCCTTACCTCAGGCATCCACACAGAGAGAACTTACATCAAAAAATGCAGTGAGGTTTTGTGTTGTTTCCTCATCCCTGGGGTAGTGGATCTGAATTTTGAGACATGGTTCTTTTTACTCAAAATTTCTGAAGCATTCAAATACACTGGCAGTCATACAAGAGTGTGCTCTTTCCTCCCCTCTTACATTTGCTGCCTATCAGTGCTTCTGAAAAATGCATCAGCAATTTCTCTTTAGTGTCCCCTGGGATTGTGAATTGGAATCATGCATGAGCTGAGGTTGGAATATTTGCTACTCACAAGTTTAACTGTATTTTTTTAAAACCTATGCTAGGTAGACCCTAAGAATGAGTGAACATGGGCATTGTGGGGCATTCTGCTTGCTGCATATGTGTGTGTCCACAAACATTTTCACCTGGTATTTAAGGCCTGATTTTGCCACTGTTACTTGTACTTTTCTTCTCAGTTAGCTGCACTGATTTCAGAAGAATTTCTCATGGAGTAAGTACCATTCTATATCAGCAAGGCCAGCAAAATCATACTTAAAATGATTTTAAAGCTGTCCATTTCACTAGGAAAAAGAGGGAGAAAACACTTTGTTAGTATTTTTATTTATTAAAATGCACTGAACAAAGCACATTTTCCAGTTAACCCAAATTCCCCATGGCCATGACACAAAATGCCTCTCTTAGGGTATGTCCACACACACTTCTTATTTTGAAACAACAGAGGTTGTTTCGAAATAAGAAGTGACATGGCCACACAACACAAGGCCATTTCGAAACAAGCAAACAGCTTGTTTCGAAATGGCCACAGTTGTTTCGGAACAGCTTAAACCTCCTTTGGTTTCAAAACAGCCCTGTTCGGACATGTTGTTTTGGAACAAAGTGTTCCGAAACAACATGTGACCTTCCTCCCAGGGTGCTTAGCTGCCCCCTCAGCACCCTGGCCAGGGTGCTGATGGGGGTCTGTGGGGGGGTGCGGGGCTGCGCCGCACTTCACGGGTGCCTGCAGGGGACTGCAGGCACCGGCGGAGTGAGGTGCAGCCCTGCGCCTGACTCCGCCAGTGCCTGCAGCCCTCTGCAGGCACCCGTGGGCTGCAGCGCCCCTCTGCACTTCACCTTGTGAGTGCCTGCACTCCCCTCCCCAAGCGAAATAGCAAGTCCACACTGTGGACCTGCTATTTCGCTCCCTTATTTCATGGACAAAGTTTTTGTCCTGCGAAATAAGGTGCTTCGAAATAACATGTTATTTCGAAACAGCTTGTTTCAAAACGTCTTGTTTCAAAACAAGCCTGCCCTGTGTGAACATAGCCTTAGTGTCCACAGGCAGTTCACCAGCCTACCCAACATGTCAGTTTGGCTGAGCCAATAGGAGGACTTAGTCTTGTCTCAGCTGTCAGTCAGTTTCTTGCACTTACAGTGCCAGCCTTCATGTGTGTTCATCTAGAACAGTGGTTCGCAACCAGTGTGCCATGGCACACTGGTGTTCCTTGGCAGCACCCAAAGTGTGCCACAAGAATCCCCGAGAGCTGGAGTTAAGGTTCCCTCCGTGCTCAGCCCAGCCATGGGGGCTGTGCAGGGCTGGGAAAAGGCCGGGGTTAAAATAAGGGGGAAGACACCGGAACACAGTTCCGGGGCCCCCTATTTTTCGGCAGGCAGTATTCCAGCCCCCCTAAAATAGAGGAAGGCACTGGAACGCAGAGTTCCAGGGGTCCCCCTAAAAATAGCACAAGCAGCTGGAACCCAGAATTCCAGTGGCTCCACCTTAAGCCCAGCCAGCAGAGAGCTGTGGGAGGCCGGGAGTGTGTGAATCTCCACACTGCAGGGCGGAGCAGCTGGTGTCAGGCAGCCTGCAGACAGCCCAGGTAAGGGCTTTGGGGGGGATGACACCTGGGGGTTGTGTGGGGCAGGTGTGTGTGTGTGTGTGTGTGTGTGTGTGTAGCAGAGGTGGATGGGAGTGGCTGTGCAGCAGAGGGTGTGTAGCTGGGGTTGTGGGGTAGCTGTTTGGTTGGGGGGGTGAAGCTGTGGTTGTGCGGTGGCTGTGTGGGGTGGAGGGTGTAGCTGGGGGCTGCAGGCCTGGTTCTGGCGCCTGCAGTGATGCGAGCATCCATCACAGGCAGCAGGAGGCTGGGGGAGGGGAGGACGGGACCCACTGGGGTGGAAGGGAGCAGCAGTGGGGTGAGGATTCACCTTGGGTGACAGGGAGCCACTGTGGAGAAGGGGGAGGTGGGTGCTGCACCATGCTCCCCTGCCCTACCTTCCCACTCCCCAGGTTCCCCCTGCACCCCCCCACAAAGCCACTCTTGTTCTCCCTTCCTCTCTCCTCTCTTGCCACCCTTGGCTGTTCCCCACATGGCTGCCCTTGTCCTCTTTTGTCACCCCTGCCCTGCTCTGCTCCCCACACTCACTCCTGCCACTGCACACAACTCCTGACCTCCCGTGTTTTGGCACCGCTGCTCTGCTACCCCTGCTACCACACATAGCAGCATTTCTGAAACACTGCGCCATGGTTCATGAATATTTATAAGTAATTTAAGTTAATTTGAATATACATGAGTTTTTTAATAGTGGTGTGCCTTGAAAAATTTGAAGGTATCAAGGTGTGCCACAGCAGGGAAAAGGTTGTGAACCACTGCTCTAGAACCCCATCCCCAAGCTACACACACCTTCAAACAAACAGCCACCCTACAACCCCAGATACACACCCTCTGCTACACATCCACTCCCATCCACCTCTGCTACACACACACACCTGCCCCAAACAACCCCAGCAGCCACTCCCCCCCCCAAAGCCCTTACCTGGGCTGTTTGCAGGCTGGCTGACCAGCTGGGAGCTGCTCCGCCCTGCAGGGGGAGATTCACACACTCCTGGCCTCTTGCAGCAATCTGCTGGCTGGGCTTAAGGTGGTGTGGGGTTTAAGGTGGAACCACCAGAACTTGGCCTTCTGGCCGCTTGGGCTATTTTTGGGGGACCCTTGGAACTCTACATTCTGGTGCCTTCCTCTATTTTTAGTGGAGCCAGAACGCTGCCCGCCTAAAAATAGGGGGTCCCAGAACTGTGTTCCGCTGCCTTCCCCCTTACTTTAACCCCTGCCTTTTCTCAGCCTTGCACAGCCCACATGGCTGGGCTGAGCAGGGAGGGAACTTTAATCCCATCTCTCCGGGATGCTCATGGCACACTTTGGGTGTTGCTATGGCACACTGGTTGGGAACCACTGCTCTAAACTGACAGGAGTGAACTCCCCTCTCTCTGTGAGTAGGGGTTGCTGTGCTGGCAAGAGGAGATCTCTTGGCAACATAGCACTATCCACCATCATAGCATAACTTGAGTTGCTCAGAAGGGGTGTTGCTACACGTAAATATTATGCCAGGACCCTGGTCCATTCCCTCCCTCCCCCACAACCTTTCCCCGCCAGGCCAGCGTGCCTGCCCCCGGACTCCCCCCCCCCGCCTTCCTTACCTGGAAGCCAGAGGGAGAGTGAGGCCACAGCACATGCTGTGTGCAGTGTTCCCTGTGTGGGGCACAACAGTGTACCCCTGTGCAGTTTAGCAGTGCACTAGTCAGGGGCTGGCCCTGAGTTTCAGGGAGGCTGAGGCTCCCTGAGGCCCCCCCCGCCAGCAACTCCATTGTTGCTCAGGGTTTGTGGATTATTCACAGCCCTGGGTGACATAAGTCTTTGATTGCAACCTTTTTGGCTTGAGGGTCACAAATATAAGTTTTCAACTCGGAAGGGCCATAGTCTTCATCAGCAGCCTCTCTCCCATCCCACCGGAGCTAAAGGGAAGGAGTTCAGGAAGGAGCCCCCCTGGCTGCACCAGAGAAATCACGCCCTCCACATAGGTACTTAGGCACTGGCTCCCTGCAGCAGAAACATCAGTCCCCTCTCCACAGGATTATCTGGCACATACCTGCACTTGATACCATGAAAGGAGTATTTTGCATATCTCACCATGGAATTAGAGATCATGCCCTATCTTTATGACTTACAAGTCCTATGACTTACACTTCCCTGCATTTGTTTCCTACCATTCTGTACATTCCCCCATCTTCAAAGCATCTGACGAAGTGGGATTTTCTCCCACGAAAGCTCATGCAAAAACAAATTTGTTAGTCTTTAAGTGCCACAGGACTCCTTGTTTCTTTGTTTCATTTACATAGATGAGTATGTCATCTGCTCTGAAGAGCTTACAATGAAAAACAGAATGAGCAAGGCTAGTTTATTCCACTGTCATGCGATTGCAAGGGTTAAGTTGCATTCAAAAGGGGGCAAAATGCCTGTAATCCACAGCCACTCTGTTGAAGCAAGAATACATCTGACCCTCCTCTGTCTGAGAGTTATCATCTTGGATTGCAGAGTCTTTGGAGCAGAGACCATCGTATTTGTATGTGAATCATCTAACCTGCTTGCATTTCAAAAACAAGCAATAAAGATAAACTATTGTTTCCACATTTATGCATCTGCCAGTCTGGAAACTCACATGGTTGAATGCTCACTGGAAGGTTCAGTGATAGGACTGAACCCCAGCTGCCAATTGGTTCCACCTGGATTTGGGTTTTGGTTCAGACCCTTTTTAAGGAAAATCTCCCATGGATTTAACTGAGCATTGGATTGATATACATGGAAAACTTCGGATGAATCAAAAGTCAAATACTCTCCACACTCTTCTCTATCCAGTAACCACTGGCCTAAAGTCTCTTTTGAAGATGGGAGAAGTATAACTGTTTTATTTTAAACTACTAATAAAAAGACCATTTCCACATATCTCTCTCTAGTCTGTTGACTCACTCAGCACAGAATCCGCAGTGCGGTATCATAACTTCTCACTGCTGCCTGAGACTGAAAATCTTGCCGGGGTATTTTCTAATCCCTCCCATGACATTCTGACAAACGGCCAAGGAAGGTGTTACCAGTGTTCTTTCTATATCCATACTGGCTGGTTTTAACAGTTTTCTAACAACTCTGGATGGCTGAGCTGCTTCATTTTTCCTTCTCCTGTGTAGCTGGGAAGAGAGGACTGACAAAAGCACGGTTAGAAATATCACTCTTGCTAGCTTTCTTGCCTCTCCAAAATATGGCCATGATTTTCTGCAGAGTTGTGCTAAACTGAAAGACTTTTTTTTGGTAAGAAATATTGCTAGTGGGCTGAATTTGCGTTGTGTACACTTGGCTCTTTTCTTTGTTTCCTACACCAGTGGTGTTAAAGCATTATAATATAGACAAAGGGATCGTGACCCCTAGGATTGTCACTGCCTCAGCTTTACTCGATCTACTCTGACCTGAACCTCCATGTCAACCAGTCAGATCCTAATCCAATGCCCACAAAACTCCATAGGAATCTTTCCATTGACTTCAGTGGGTCTTGATTCAAGGCTTGATTATGTATGCATGTGTTTCCATACCAGCCTGACTTGAAAGTCTCTGATTGGAGTCAATCTTTTCTCATAATGGACATGGGCAATTTTTGTGAATGAAGCTGTTGCCTCACCTCCTTCAGCATTGTTACACTTTTCCTACTATTTTCTCCATTCACTGACTCTACTCAATACTGATCCTATTTGTTAGCTTCCCTAGATGCTTTGTCCTCAAACATCTTAGCCTGCTGAGGCTATTCTATTCACATCTAAAGTGTTGTGTGCCTTCTGTTAGTGTAGTATCTGAGTACCCCACAATCTCTAATGTATTCATCTTGCAATGGTCCTGTGAGATAATTCACCCAATCAGGGAGTAGAAACCAAACCATTTGACTTGGGGTTTCGTAAGACTAATGAATAGCAAATACTTGAAACAATAGTCATGGTGATTAGTTTGAGAGAGACATATGCTGGGATATATCCCTATGAATTGTTCTTGGAGTAACTTCAAGCAACAAACATTAATAAAAAATCAAAGTCTGTTTGAATGTAGGGGGAATTGTTTTTACTGTCACTCAATGATTGGAAAACAGCAAATTAATCAAATAATTGTTTACTATAAATAGTGTGCCACCTCTGCTCTGTGTGCATTTTAGAACTGGTACCACAAACTGTCAATGCTACAGGTATGAAGTCAATATCCTTCAGTCCAACTCTAAGCTCTCAAGCAGCAATTTTCTTATTTTCCCTATCTATAAACATCAACTATTATTAATGGAAATATTTTACAGCAATTGGCATGTGCACAATGAAATCTATGTTTATGTATATCTACTGACTTAACTTAAAACAAAACAAAACAAAAACCCTTCCAAATCTACTAATAAGAAATGAGATGAGCTGATACAAAAAAATTAGAGGGTTATCAGGAATGTAGGGCTGCTGCCATATTCTTTGAGGGGAATATACATTATTTCCTGCCACATTTCCCACATTTCTCCACATCTTTCCCAAAAGCAATCTCTTCATCACAGACTTGATAGTGCTCAGTAAAAAAACAACAAGCAGTTGTGTGGCACTTTAAGACTAACAGATTTATTTTTTGCATTTTTTGCATCTGTTAGTCTTAAAGTGCCACACAACTGCTTGTTGTTTTTTTACTGGACTAGACTAACACGGCTATCCCTTTGGAAA
Organism: Podocnemis expansa; assembly: GCA_007922195.1. Classification (NCBI taxonomy): domain Eukaryota; kingdom Metazoa; phylum Chordata; order Testudines; family Podocnemididae; genus Podocnemis; species Podocnemis expansa. The sequence goes on from ML681971.1 coordinate 14,655,342, forward strand.
TTGATAGTGCTCAGTCAAAGATAAGACTGCATACGGCCTTCTGCTGCTGGGTGCCCCGGAAAGGGAGTTACCTCTAAATAATTTCTCGTCGATGTGTACACATTTTCTAAAAAATAATGAATACCTATTGTTTTCTTCCTGTGGGCCCAGTTCTGCTAGCTCTGATAATCTCCTGTGTGAATTCACTGACTGTCCAAATACAGTTCCCTCTGAGATCATACCTGAGAGACATCACTATTCACTCTCTGATAGTGTTCCCTAAGTCAGTGGTTCCCAACCTTTCCTCTGTTGTGGCACACCTTGATACCTTCAGATTTTTCGAGGCACACCACCATTAAAAACTCGTGAATATTCAAATTAGCTCAAAATAACATCAATATTTATGAACCATGGCACACTGGTTCGGAAATGCTGCTGTGTGGGGTAGTAGGGGTAGCAGAGCAGGGATGGCAAGACAGGGGAGGTCAGGAGTTATTTGCAGTGGCAGGAGTGAGTGTGGGGAGCAGAGCAGGGCAGGGGCAGGGCCGGCACAACCCAGTAAGCCTGGTAAGCATTGCAGGGGGGCACTGGCACCTGCTCTGCTTGCAGGGGGGTGCCAGAAATGGTAGCACCGTTCCTAGGCAGGGGTGGCCAGAGAGGACAAGGGCAGCCATGTGGGGAACAGCACAAGGGTGCCAAGAGAGGAGAGGGGAAGGGAGAACAGGAATGGCTTTATGGGCGGGGGCAGGGGCAAACTTGGGGAGTGTGAAGGTAGGGCAGGGGAGCACAGTGCAGCACCCACTTCCCTCTTTCTCCACAGTGGCTCCCTGCCACCCAGGGCAAATCTTCACCCCACTGCTGCTCCCTCCCACCCCAGTGGGTCCTGTTCCCTCCTTCCCCAGCCCCCTGCTGCCTGTGATGGGCCCTCCCATCACTGCAGGGGCCAGAACTAGCCCTCCAGCCCCCAGCTCACCCCCCCAGCTAAACACCCCCCAATCAAACAGCCACCGCACAATCTCAGCTACACACCCTCTGCTACACATCCACTCCCACCCATCTCTGCTACACACATGCCCCCTGCCCCCCACAACCCCTCAAAGCCCTTACCTTGGCTGTTTGCAGGCTGGCTGACAGGCTGGAAGTTGCTTCTCTGCCACAAACTATTTTGTGGGGCCCCCTAAAGGGCTCACTATCGGTCCCCACTGCTACCTTCCCTGTGGCCCCAGTCCCCCCCTGCAGCCCTAATCACCCCACACGACCCCCCAGGACTCCTTTTTTGTTTTGCTGAACTTAACTAACATGACTATTGCTCTGGAACTCATAAATTATTCTTGGGTATGATATCTTTAAAGATCTTCCCATCATGAAGCTTGTAAGTTGATCATCTTTCACTTAACATAAATGAGCTAATGCTGAACTACAAAGTTAAAATGAACATTTAAAAATGTTTTAAAAGTATAAATAAAAAGTGGTAACAGTAATGATGGCTCAAAAATAACTAAAATACCATATTTAAAATTTTGGCAGTCAAATCTTACAAATGTTTCATATAGGCTTGGGTTTATGTGCACTAGACATTTAATACAAATAATTATAATAAATAAAAATAAGTTTAAAAAAGGTTCCTAGTGTGTAGCTATAAATGAAAAACACCAAATTTGAGTGAAATTCTTTGAAGTACTCAAGGTTATAAGACTCTTGCCCCCTCAAAAATATTAAATAGTAAGTACAGAAGAAGCTAAAACATTACTTACAGAAAAAAAAAGATACAGCACAGACATCACACACAGCTGTAATGATTGTCTAAGAGGGCAGCACTGTATTTATATGTAGCAGCCTATATGGACCTACCTGGTAAACTGATCTAACCAAAACCAAACTAAAAATTGTCACAAAGTCAAAGGAAAAGGCAAAAGAACAGGTAAAAAAAAAAAAAAGAAAAGAAAAGGCACTATTTCACAAAATTAAAAAATGGCAGAATAAATGGCCACACTGAGGAAGGGAAAAGTTCCTACTATTGTGCTGTCTGTTGCTTGCTCCTGCTTTTTTAGCATGTCAGTGTGAAGGTGATGGGCAGATAATGGTGAAATCTGCAATTCAGATGAAGCACAGATCCTAATGATAGTTTGCCTTGATGAGCCAAGAGTGAAAAGTGCTTAGGCTTCCAGCCCTACTAGCTCTTCTCGTGGGAACAATTTCTATATTTTCATTTCTGTCTGCCAAATTGAGGACGGGACCCCTTATTGCTTGGAGCCCTAGGCGGCTGCCTGCTTCGCCTACCCCAAAAGCCACCACTGCTTTTTGCCAGCCCTGCACAGCTCATGTGACTGGGCTGAGCAGGGAGGGAGCTCTAACTCTAGCTCTCCCAGATTCTCACGGCACACTTTGGGTGTTGCCGCGGCACAGTGGTTGGGAACCACTGCCCTAAGCTAAAACTAAGATTTTAGATTTAATCTTGCCCCAAATTGAGTTTTATTTGGTAAAGTTAATGGATCTGGCCTGGCCTTTGATCCTTCATGGCACATAATTGTGACTTAAAGTGAGTTGTGAAATTTGGGAAGTGAAATGTGAACAGCAGTAAACTGAGGAGAACAACACTAATCTTGAAAGATGACTTAAAATTCTGCACATAAATCAGTGCTATAAATGAATCATCTTCTAAAACATGACTCTTGACAATGTATTCTTTTAACCTATAAAAGTTAAAAAATATTAACATGGCCAGAGTTCCCCAACAGTAATTACCTTTCATCATCATTAAAATGGCACAAAATCTAATGTGTACGTAACACCTTTAGACTTAATTGATGCACCACACTAATAGAAACAAAGCCCTCATTTACTATGTTTTATAAGAATTGCTGGTCTTTGAAATGTACTGATGATTTTTTTTTTTAAATAATCAAGGACATTAAATGTGTCCTCAGAACTGTGTATGTTTTTAATGACACCAAAACCTAACAGCCAAGTACTATCAGTCAGAGTACTGGCTGAAGTCAGTGGAACTATTTGGATTTATACCAGTTGAGGTTCTAGCCATCTTTGTAGTGCCATCATAAAAACTGCCATAGACCACTTGCACCCACAAACATTGCTATGTAGTTTGTAGAAACCTGGCCTCTATACAGACTCCAGAGATCCTAAGTCTGGCTCTGAGTAACAGACTCAGAAAATCCAACATAAAACCTTTCAAATAATCTTCTACAATAATCACAGGTCTTTACGACCCCATGCCCTTGTTGTTTTTACCAGGGATCTAAACTTGAACAGGTCTGGAAACATGAAAGGTGGTGGAAAAGTAACTAAGACCCTTTCAAGGTATCAAAAGATACAGAAGAGCCAAGAATGGAAACTGAAGAGGGAAAGTGATCTTCAAATAGCATTGCTGTGAGTGTCATTTGCGTGATTAACTACACCAGTCAGCAAAGTGTTTACTAGGGGATGATGGGAGATCTCACAACATATTTGTGTGCTAAATTGCTCCTCCTCTGCTAAATCACCCCAGTTGATGAGCTTTCTTTAACATTAGCTAGTGATTAAATGCTGAAGCATAGTGCCAGAAAATACAGTTTATTTCCCACAACATAGATAGGAGAAGAATTGCAGAATATTAAGCCATTTTCCACTGAACCCTTGTGTCAGTATTTCTGATGGTATCCTGAATGTTGTATGTAGTAGAAGCAGCTTAATCTTGAGTTAGCATGGAAAACTTCCCCTTTTTCTCCGTTCCATACCCAATTTGCAATCTAAGAATTTATACCAGTGACTGTGGTTGTGAGCATGTTAGTCATTTCATCAACTTGACTACATAAGACTATGTATGCACTCATGTCTGCTGGATTCAGCTCTAGCAGAGGTATTGGCCAAGCTATTTATAAGTAGAAAAATACCTTACATTCAGGAATTATTTACTCTTTGAGAAGCCTTTACTGTGACTTACAAGGTGTTTGGTTTCTTGTCCAGATGGAAACTAAGTATTTAGAACTGAAGTGCATCTATTTAAACAGTTTCTTGCCAATATAGATACTGTCTCCTTGTCACTTGTATTGTTTCTCTGTCCCCATGGTAGTCTGTTCACTTGTTCTCGCTTTCTCACCCTCACTCTTTGTGCAAATCCTTGAGATTAACCACAATATGATTACATTTTAATTGAGGCCAGATTAGTGCAGGGACATCCTTTTAACTCAGGAGGCCTCAATTCCTCAGAAACATAGTGAACTAATAACGAATGTGCTAAAGTCATTAAATCAAAATTCATAAAAGGGCAAATATTGCTTGCTTTTATAAAAAAGCAATTAAAATTGCATATACTATAAAACACACTTCTGAGGTGCACTAAGTGTTCTTTAAGGAGGTTAGCATAGAATGCTGCATCATATGAATTTGGGGAACTTTGTAAAATAGGACAGCTTGACTATTAATAGCTGATCAGGGCTTGTGTCTTCTTGGATCAACTATATTACTGTTCTAAGGAATGCTGACATTTTATTACTAGGGTTATAGAGTTATGTAATTTCAGTGTATGGCAATTTACTGTGCAAGCAACTAACTTTCAGCTTGTGAAGCCCTGTGCCTTTAAAGATGCATATTCTCCTGGATGGCTCATGCACTGTTCCTTCTTGGTTAATAATCCTAAATTACAAAATGTACCTTAGGAACACTGTGATCATGTCTGACCTCATCAATTTAGCCAGGGCAGTGTTTGGAAGGGAAGTGTCCAAGAAAAAATGCACAATGTGCTTTTCACCACCTGGCACTTTGTATGATTTCTGTTAAGTAAAAGAAACACTACATCCACTTTGTGCAGGTTTTCTTGACTATATGAGGGTCAAGAGAGCTGAAAATTAGTAGTGCAAGGTACTGGAGGAAGAGGGGATTCTATAGCTGGCACTCTCCTCTCTGAAGCAATACACTTCAGAAACCGTAACACAAACTTAGGTAATGCTGTGCCAGTGAAAGTGCTTGTCTTCTGCTTGAGATGGGAAATCAAGAGCCTGTCCCGATCCGTCATAGCAGAATTCCGACATGAGTATTGACATTCTACCTCTCTCTGTAGTTTCATGGAAGCATTGCTGTACTCTACTATGCAGTTTCCATGCTGAGCCAGAGATTTTGCTTTTCTGTAGCAGTGAAGCAGGTAATTTCTATGTCACTATTTTCTTTCCAGTTGTACCTAGGGTCCCCACTGTGGTAGGTGCTGCTCAAACACAAGATAAGGGACAGTCCCTGGCCTGAACATCTTTTCTACATAGGCAAAGGGTGAAAAGGAAGAGAGAGGCACTGAGCAATTAAGTGACTTGCCCAGATTCATGGAGGTAGTCTGTGACAGGGCCAAGAATAGTACCCATCCCCATCCAGTTGTCCATGGTTCTTCCTGAAGTCCTTTGAACTCCTCTCAGATAAGTTTGTAATTACACAGAACAAAAATATTGGGATCTCCTGCAACATCATTCTGTACTATTTATAACCCTACCCAAGCCGCATTTGTTTTGCTTTTTAAGTAAAATATTTAAAGGTTTAAAACAAGAATTCTAGAGCAGGAGGAAAGGATAAAGGGGACAGGGTGATCCAGGGATGCATGAGTATGTAAGACTGTCAGAAAAAATATAAAATGATACATGATGGAATAGATGGATTATATGAAATAGATGGCATAGGAACAGACAGATTAAAGAATTTATTACCAGCTCCTTCATCCAATATGCAATAATACATGCGTACCATAGTTTCTGCTGAATAATACAAGGATGGAACACAATTTCAAGCTCCCTGAGATTGTAATATGAATTGGATAAAATAGAATTAGGCTTTTGTCCCTTGGGACCATGCATTGTTGTTCCTAATAATTAGGATTGCTCAGATTAAGAGGGGAAATAGCTCAGCAATCACTGTAACTGCACAAGAGATAACCTGGACCTTAGCGTCTATCGTTGGCCTGCTGCAGCAGCATAAGATGTAGAGAGGCATCAGACACTGTCATAGTCCTTTAATGCCTTGAATCTAAAGGCTGCATCCAATGCACACTGGGGACTTTCCACTGACCTGAGAGGTCTTTGGCTCAGCCCCTCGGTAAACGTTGGCAGCATCATGTCATGTAGTGGATTTACGTGACTGTGCTTGATTGTCTCCCCTCAGAGGGCTAGGCCAAAAGTGGAAGATGGTACTACCAATTAAGAGGGATTTCCATTATCTGGAGGGTAGAGCTATGCGTTGAGAGCTGACAGACCAGGGTTCTGAGCTGAGGTCTGCAGGGACATGTGAGCATTGTCTATAGTAGGGGTCTCAAACACGCAGCCCGAGGACCGCATGTGGCCCCTAAAGCTATTTCCTGCAGCCTGTAACAACACCATTGTTAGTGATATTTGCATTATTGTTGTATGAAAAGGTTTCAGTGATGCAGCCCTTGAGCTAAAGTACTAGTCCTCATGCGGCCCTCATGGTGATTTGAGTTTGAGGCCCCTGGTCTATAGAGATTCTTTACAGGTCCCTTCCCAAGAGGGTGTGGGAAAGGAGCTGATGCTGCACCCTGTGCACCTTGCAGCAGAAAAGGCAGACCCCGTCAGGTCACTGGAGGCATAATGCCTGTCTAACACCCATGCTCATATTTACACCACTGAAGCTGAGTGCAGTGGAGTTACTCCAGATTTACAGCAAGGCGACTGAGAGCAGAATGTGATCCAAAGTCAAGTCCGAACTCCCCTGAGATCTTTCACCTTTGCACCCTCCTCCTGTGTATCTCTGTTGTTCTATGACCAGATCACCCTGGTTGTGGTGCACTCCAGCCCTACACTCCACGTAAACCAAAGTTCCCACCACATCACAAGAGCGGAACCCATTCTCCTCCAGAATGTCCCCGGCAGCAGGCAGACTGCAAGCCCTCCGATTGTCAGCTGTAGGTTGAAATGTATTGATGCAAATTGTAAATAGTCACTTAGCATATTTCATTCACAGATGCCTGACAGGTTGTAGAGGGAGAAATTCAGCTTGCTGGAGGTAGCTATTTATAGCACAGTTCTGATGGATTTACCCCAGCAGGCCTGAGAGCAAACTCAGAAGGTTTTATTGAATTGACAGCATGCAGGAAACTCCCTGCACAATGCCATTTCTATGTTTTTGATGTTCGCCACAAACATATGGAAGAGAGGGCTGAGCAGAGTGGGGAGGGAAACAGGGGCAGGGCTGGGAATGAGCATCGAGCCATAGGGAATCATTCACACAACTTTAAGCAACTGGAGGTTGATGTGATACTGGAAATGGAACTGTTTTATTACAAAACTACTAAGGAAGTGTTACCAGCTAAGAAGACAGCACCAGCCCCAGTGGCAGTGTGGATGGGTGGCATGGCATTGGGGGGGGTCCCTTTTTGAGGGGCAGTTGTTGCAGCCTGAAATATTTTCAAAGGGGGGCCAGGTACGAAAAGTTTGAGAACACCTGATCCAAGCCACCCTGTTTAAAATTAAAGGGCCAAATTCTGTGTTGGCATTGCTGCTTTCAAATCAGTGCAGTTACATTAGGAAGTATTTGATCCATTGTCTTTACAGATTAACTTTCTCCTTTCAAACTTGGTTTTATTCCCCCTGTAAATATGAGGAGGTTTTGCAGAGGTGGCTCACACTGGCACCAGCAGAAATAACCCAGAGAAATCCCCCAGGAACTGACGGAGCAGATCCCTAAGAATATTTTTGAGGCTCCTCATACATACTGAAGAGAGCACAGTTGATTCACCCCAGGAAACCCAGGTGCTGAATTTAGCTAACAAGCTGTTTAAAACTCTAAACAGATGTTTATGCGCCTCTTCTGCTTCTCAAGCCATCTGTGGGGAAGCAACAGCAGATTTTCAATAGCACAGATGCATGAAATGTACATGCTTTCACATCAAGGGCCTGAGTCACTGCAAAATGGTTTATGACTATTGTATGTGTGCAACATGAGCGCAAAATGCTTTTGGTATGCAAAAGAAACCTTGTCGGCAGCGAAAATGAGGGTTGGCCTGGTAAGAGCTATCCTGGAGGGAATGAAATACTCAGAGGCTGTGAAAATTTTATCTGCCTTGGTGTGCGCTCTAGCAATTCCAATGACTTGTGAAAGTTTAGGTTGGGTCTTAGCCAACGCCCACAGAAGTGAATGGAATGACTCCTTGATATCAGCTGGAAATTTTATCAGGGTTCATAACTCAAAGATTGAAGAGAGATTATAGAGAGACCAACAGAGAAAAAGGGACTAGGCAGTCTGGAGGCAAAGAGGCTGATTGTTATTAACAGTGAGAACCCGTTACACTGCCAGTGTAGTGTAAAAAATGTAAGTGGAAATAAGAATCTGGGTCAAGGTATCAAAAGGCTAGAATTTGAAACTGAAGTATTGCTAACTCCCAGCATACAAAAATCAAGTGTCAACAGCCTCTGCCCCCAATCCTGCTGTAAAACATGAGATTTGGGGGGGGGGGGGATTTTATTTGCTTTCCTGTTTCTGATCCTTCAGAATTCAGAATTTCAACCGTTCCTCTATAAACATGAGGACTAGAAATCTTTTTGTGAAATGAAAGTTGGGTTTCTCATGGATTCACATGACATCAGGAAGTGGAGCTTTAAAAAAGAAAGCAAGGTGCTCTTAGACCACAGGAATTGGCAACATGATAAGAGTCAGGAGGCCTGGTTTTAGTTTCATCTGTATCACAGGCTTGCTATGTGGCCTTGAAATAGCAGGTAATGTAACTTGTCTTGTGACATGGGTATGATACAATAATGATAATCCCATCCCCACAGAAACAGAGTGAGGCAAACACAAAACCGTTATTTTGGATTGACTGAAACTTCAAATTTGGATCCAGTTGGCAAACTGTTTCAAAAGAAAAACATTGAGGCTTTTCATTTCAAGTCATATCTCAACTTATTAAAAAAAACCAGCTTAAACACCCCCATAACTGAAAAAACAAATAGATAAAAAAATCATTTGGGTCAAATACAAAAAGAAGTTTTGCATCAGCAGCTTCCCCAGGACTTGAAATTAGGGGGTGTGGAGAAGTGCAGAGGTGCTCACTAAATTTATATAACACTGTTGCTAGCTGACAACTGGGGCGGGGGGGGGGGTGTTAGGGAAATCCCTGTTTTGCATGATACAGAGTGACTTTCTCTACCCCCATTTTGATGAGAAAATTTTCTGTTTTGGGTCATCCCAAAATAATTTAATTTTTAGTTCAGCCACCAAAACCAGGGAAGAATCACTATTTTACTTAAGCTCTACACACAAATGTTAAGACTGGTGAAGTGCCTGTAGATCATAGAGTAGAGAGTAGTAGGTAGATATGTTTTGTAATATATTTCACCATTCTGGGTTTTACCTGATAAAGAGCATTACTGAAACAGACTCTGTTTAAAATGTGAACCATACAGAAGGAGATTTGCTTGTTTAAACTTTTGCTGTACCCACTTGCTAATCCCTTCAGCTACGAACTGGAATGTCTGTGTACCTCAAGCTTTGCTGCCCAGGAAGGGCTGGTAGGCTCTAACACTAAAGACAGTGAAGTTTCCCCTGCTTTGAAATCACTGGGAGTTTTTTCCCTTGATTTCAGTGGGACAGCGCTTCATCCATTGACTTCAATGTAGCTATGTTGATTTAAACCATCTAAAGGCTGACCCATAATCTTAGTATTTCACATTTGGTTCATGTGTCAAATATTCCAGAACAGCAAAAAGCGAGGGAAAGAGTGGCAGTAAGAATTGGAGACCTCTGTGTTTCTGTTAAATGCTCATTTTATTTACAGACTACTGCATTTCAGGATTCACAGTGCCTTATGAGAAATGTCCTATTATTGCTGAACTACTAAAAATGAAAAAGGAACCATAGCATATAAATTATACCATAGTGTGAAAACTGTCTTTGTGTCCGATTTCTTTTGGCATTTCAATGTATGAATATTATACCAAGGTGTTTTTATTCTAATGGATAATTGCCTGCTGTGCATGTTTTAACCTTTGCTTGCTTCTGTTTACTTGGTTGTGCTACCTTTTTATATCAAATACCAATTAACCCAAATTGGCAATGGAAGAAAAGCATGTGGCCAAATTCTCCTCTCTCTACAGAGCTCAAATCTGCATACAGATGTGAACGAAAACCCCCAGCCTCAGACCTCCATGGCAGGTATAAACTGATGCCACTTGATCTAGTTCTTTTGACATGAATGCAGCTGTGCTAATTTACACCTGCTGAGGATCAGACCCATCGTATAAAAGGAGGCTGGCTGGCGGACCCATGTAGATGCCAACCTACTGCTAATATTCCCCATGGTCTGGTCCAAAATACTCATTTGCACTGCCAAAGATAGAGTTCTGTGCATGACATAGATTCCCTTTTATAAGACTCTGCTATGCAGAAGAGTCTCAGAGGCTGCCTGTCCCAAAGATGGGAAGGATCTTACCTTCTAACATGTGGGAAGAAAGAATATCATGTTTGATTCATCTGGTCGATATCACCCTCTTTATCATTTTAGGCTGGCTTTGTTGAAGGTATGACACGCTGCTTTGTAGACAAAGATCACAGCACCCTGACTGTTACCATGTTTATGACTTGAGTAACTCAAAATATAGTAACTATTTGGCACAAAAATATTCTGAAAGAATCAAATATATTTTTAAAGATTTGTTTGTGTAAATTTCAGTTGTTCAAACACTGAAAATTGCTGTGTTTGAACAACTTAAATTTACACAAACACATTTTTTAAAAATTTATTTTTTTGATTCTTTCAAAATATTTTGTGCAAAATATTTACTGGTTTTGAGCTGCTCCAGTGATAATCAAACATTTGCAACTGCAGCTAGAAGTCAGTGGGTTGTTAGCACGTATCCAGTTTTGTGCTCACAGAGACACACTCCCTCTATTACTTTCTAAGCTAACTTCATTTCCAACTGGATTGAGAAGAAGTCCATTAAGAGGACATCGCAGAAGATCAATCCAGAGGGGATAAAGGTCTGGATCATAGTAGTGGTGTTACACATAAAAGGAATGAAAACTTTGTTAGGTACAGATGGGGAAAGAAAAGCAATGACTATTGAATTAGCTAAAAGAAACTGAGCAACCCGGCCTGCTGTGACAGTTGGTATTTTAGGGATATGTGGAAACACTGGCTATAGGAACAAGGACTCCTGTGGCACTTTTAAGGACTAATACATTTATTTATCACATGAGCTTTCATGGGAGAAAATACCACTTCGTTAAACATCTTCAAGTGTCTGCCAAAGTGGGACTTTTCTCCCACAAAAGCTCATGAGGTAAATAAATGCGTTAGTCTTTAAAAGTGGCACCAGACTTGTTGTTTATTTTGCTAAGCTAGGCTAACATGGCTACCCATTTGAAACTGGCTATATGGACTCTCACCCAGTCTTTCATCACTTGTGCCTGGATTTCAGCAACATCCCTTTCCCTGGCATTGACAGATACAATCTGATCAAGTTAATTTCCATCTAGAATGCGATTGCAATCATTTTCTGAGCCCAACGCTTTGACCAAGTCAATCCCCTCTTTACAGCCCTCCACTGACTTCCTTACACCAAACAAAAGCTACGTGTCCTGATTTTTTTTCCCCAAGGCCAATAATGGCCTAATCTCACTCTCTCTATCATCTCGCATTTGCTGTTGAGATATTGACACATATCTGCAGTGGGTACCTAGTGCTGGCCTCCATTGCCCACTTCTTAAATTTTCAAACAAGAAACTTTGTCCCTCATGCTTGGGAGGAGCTCCCTGTAAACATCTGCAAAGTTACTTCATTGTTCTTCTTATCACTTGAGTACTGTATATTAATTCTCCTACTACTCTGATTTGAGGTGAAAAGCCTGTTTTATTAGTCTACCTTCATGTGGAAACTTTTCCATACGCCTAATCATTTTAGTTGCCTTGTCTATACCTTTTCCAATTGCAAAGCATCTTTTTTGAGATGTGGCAACCAGATCTGCACACAGTATTCAAGATGTGGGTGTATCATAGATATATAATGGGGCAGTACATTTTCTGGCTTATTAACTATCCATTTCCTAATGATTCCCAGCATGATGTTTGCTTTTTTGACTGCCACTGCAAATTTTAGTGGATGTTTTCAGAGAGCTATCCACAGTGACTCCAAGAACTTTCTTGAGAGCTATCACTCAACAGTAAACTTCATCATCATCTATGTATAGTTGGGATTATGTTTTCCACTGTGCATTCCTTTGCATTTATCAACATCAAATTTTAGACTATTTTGTTGCCCAGTTAACCAATTATGTAAGACAGCAAGGCTTAAGCCAAGAGGAGGAAGATATGCTGGCTTTGTGCCCCAGATATGGCTGCAGATTCAGCATACAGTAACCAACCTCAGAGGCCAAAATTCAGCCTCTTCCTCAAAATAACTGAGATCATTATCTCATATAGTGTGTGGTGGGACGGGGTGGATATAGCAGCACCTATGCTAGATACGATTCACAACAGCAAGGATGGAAGTAGACTCCACAAAGAGAACACTATTAATTGCTAGCACTGTTTTCCTTAGTTTGTAAAGTCTAATAATTGAATCCCAACACACTTCTCTGTGCTGTAGCCATCTTCATCTTTCTCAAGGCATTCTTGCACCAAGTGTACAAATATCCACATTTTAGTCAATCAAATGCAGGCAATAAGGTCATTTCCAGAGGTAGATTGTTCTGCCTTTCTGTTCAGTAAGGTTGAAAAAGGTAAAAATTATCATATTATGGGCACTGTAGCCATGAAGAGAAAATGATGCTAGATATCAAAAGGGGAAATTCCTCTTATCTGTGGGAATAGTTTAGTATTACATTAATTCCCCTATCTCTTGCCTTTTTAATGGGAGAGATTTTGGCTCTCTGTTGGGCAGAAGGCCCACATTTGCATTTAGATGGAGCTATTCTAAAGACTGTAGTGTACTGGATCACTTTTTACAGTAGAATCCATAAGAGAAAATTAATCTCTAATAAGTGGTTGTTTTTTCAGATGTCTTATAATCAGAACCAGTAACTCAAGTGTGCAATCTGACATAATAAATACAAAAGTAATCCATCTGAGAAATACTTTATCCCATAGTAGAAGAGAGAGTCCTTAAGCAGGGAAGTGGTTTATATTTTCTCTCCTGTCACAAGATAGCTATAGGAATATTGCCTGCTATGTCATTCCAATCAATGGGGCCCAGGAGACTTTTTATTCACATAAAACAACATGCCGACTGCAGTGAGATGCTTTTCTATAGGAACATGAAAATACTGCAGGGCGGTGTTAGTTATATTAAAGTCTCTCTAGTGCAAAGGGATTCTTGGAAGTTAACCTTTTTGCCTAGGGGTCTCCTATTAAAAATATTATTTGTCTCATCTAGTGGCTCCACTGGGGTAGAGGTTGTGTTGTGATACGTACAGCACTGTACGAGTAAGTGTCCCCTCACTGGAAAGCTTATGTTCTAAACAAGGAAAAGACAGACAAAGGAAGGATTATCATCCCCATTTTATAGATGAGGAACTGAGACAGATTTAGCAAACAAACTTTTATGTCCATCACTATTTAGGGACATCCTTCAATAGGACCTAAGCATATGCTTAAGAGCTTTCTTGCACTGGTACCTAAGTGAGTTGCCCAAGATCATAGGGCAGAGGTTGGTACTGGGACCATAGGTCTACAGGACTACCCTTCCTTGTTTGGGATCATGTGGTGGTGGGTTTTATCTTTCATGCTGGTGAAAGATAAGACTTCCAGTGTTGGGACACCCATAAAAGTAGACAGAGGAGAACCGAGGTGATATAATTTCATTTATGTGAGATTGACATAGGTTATGGATCCACTCCCATCCACTTTCATTGACGTGAATTAGTCTTCAGTGTCAAACATTTTCCAAACTCCATGCAAGTGGCTAGTGCAAGAAGCAGTCCACAAGTCATGTGACAGCAAGAACATATCTTCTCATTCATGTATGTGTGTATATATAAATATCAGTACTGTGGTGAGTGGAAGTTCCATGGGTTCCTAGAATTTATTAAAATTCCTCTACTGAATTAAAAAGAAGGTTTGGATGATTGTACTGCCTCTGATAAAGCTTGCCCCCTTTCTAAATGTGACAAAATTTCCTTTCCAATTCATGAGTTAGCCTTTGGGTTCTAAAAAAATTCTGAAAAGCACTGGGGCCAGGACTTCACCCCAAATGTCTCTGGTAGGAGCCACACAACTCCAAGTTGTACATACTTTTCTAAATATTCCTCATGGAAGGGAAGTCCCATGGCTCTCTGAAAGGTCATCTTTAGAGCTGCCTGGGAACCAGATTCCATTTTGAAGGAAATCCCATCATTTGGAAATGTGTTTCCTTTCCAAAACAGAACAAACCCCTTAAATTTCAAATTCCCTGCAAATCAAAATTCGGGGGGGGGGAAGCTTCAAGTTGAATGAAGATAAATGTTTTGTTTCAATAAAATTAAAATGTTTAATTTTTTTATTTGACTTCTTATATATACTATGCAATATATATGCAAAAATTGAAACAAAGTCACTTTGAAACAAAATTCCAAAAGATTCTGTTCTGAAAAGGTCGAAACAGGTTTGGGATATTTTTCCAAATTTTATTTCTAAACAGCCCTTAATTAAAATCAATATATTTTCTTGAAACTGTTTGCCTTTGATAAATCATTATTTTGCCATACATATTATCAGAAAATTTCTGATCAGCTCAAGTCCTCTTCTCTCCATCTCACCTCAAATATGCTGAATTATCCATTATGCATTCCTAGAAAATAAAACATTGCCAGGAAGTGCCCTTAATATACATTTGTTTAACAGGTGTTACGGCCACGTTCCTTCTTTATGGTTATGAGAAAGCATCTGATTCAATGGGGGGTGGGAAATGCATAGATGTCCCAGTCTTTTATCCTTTCTATTTCTATTTGAGTTCATGTTTAATGAACTGAGCACATCACTGAGACTCTCTCTAAGAAAATCTAATAAACATTAGGACTTGAACCAACCTCCCTGATAGATCTCAACACCCACAAACAGTGAAGATGTCTGAGGTCCAAATCTGGATTTGAATCCTTATTTTGCAACTGGACACCTATCTAATAGTAATAGAATAATTTTTAAAAAAATTTAAAAAGCACTAAGCATTTATCTGCTGGATTCTTCTGTGAAGGATCAAGTACATCCTTTCTGAAGAAAAACTTGTTTTGGGCTAGTCACCTTGACAAGAATGATAGCAGTGCTGAAGGATGTTAAGCTGACTCATGTTGATAAGGCTAATGTGAAAGGCTTCCTTATCTTTAGAGATTTCTCAAGACCAGCAAGTTTTGTCATTGGCTAATGCAGACTGAGGGGAAAATGAGAGGTGGAGCATGTAAAGTGTGGAAAAGGGGAAGATGCAGATTAAAACAAATGAAAAGTCTTTCCTTTTCACATTTTAAGAACCAAATTGTGCTTGACATTTCAATTTCCCCAGGGCACACTTCTGTAAAATCATCTTGAACTCACCTCAAAGTGCCGGGGCTTCCACAGGCTCTTCCACTGGAATCAAACATATCTGTTACATTTTTCTCTTGTGTGCGAAATGTATTATGTCATAGCCCAGCTAGAATTTAGAAAAAGGGCAAAATGTCTCGAATGCTTTCATTGCCAAGGTCCACAGTCAGCTTTGCTCTAAGGCAGATGTCATTTGAAACGTGTAATTGTGAAACAGATAGAGGATGTCACCTGGTTAAACTCTATGTCACTTAGTTAGTAAAGTTCAACAACACAAAGTAGTCAGCTACTAGAACAACAATATATTCTTGTGTTTTGTTTCACCTGGGCAATCTCAAAGACTTCCAATTATCTGAACATATTTAGAACAGAATAGAATCATAGGGTTGGAAAGGACCTCATGAGATCATCAAGTCCAACCCCCTGGGAATTGAACGCAGGACCTTCTGCCTATTAAGCAGAGGTGCTAGTCACTACACCATTTGCAGGACAAATCTCTAGCCGCTCAGGAACCTGCTGCTGTCCCCAGGAAAGCTGCTCTTCAAAAGATGATGGAAATTTGCATGGGTGCACCTATCCGTGCACACACACATGCACCTGGGGGGGAGGGTTCCCCCCCCAAAATTTCACAGTGTTGATGCAACTTTGAAATCTGAAATGTTCTAACTCTATAGATGGCTAAAAATGGGGGGTAGAGGGAAGGGAATTCACAAAGTCAGTTTTTCCAGATATATATCTTGTCTCATCCATGTATGGTTTGTTCCAGTAGCCCACTTATCATCAGATTGTCCTGGTTCCCCAACATCTGACACAGACCTTGTTAATGCAGACAACGTCCAAGCCAGCATGACTCTCCTAGTTTGTGTCACTCTCATATTCAAGGTAGGCAAGTGAAGCATTAGGGGGTCATTTGCCCAAGGACCCCTACTGGAAAGGTAAGTAGGTACCAACCAGGATTTGCACCCCAGTCTCCTGTATCAAAAGGCAGTACGCTTAACCACTACGCTATCCAGTCACCCGGAAGCCCCTTACAATGTACAGAGATTTTCACCCCAAATCCAGCACCCAGAGACTGTACACCAGCCAGAAAGAAGGCGGGCGGGGGTTGGTGAGTGTCAAAGCCACTGTCCTGGACGAAACCCAGAGCATCCAGGAGTACATCAGTAAGATGGCACCCAGAGATGAGCTGCTGAGAGAATGCCTGAGGCAGCAGCAGACATGGGAGGAAGATCAAGCAGAAGAAGTGCTATGGCAAGACAAGACCCTGCATGGGATGTACCATCGACAGATAGCTGAGGTGTCTGACATTGGGAAATCCTATCAGTGGCTGGAAAGGGCTGGACTAAAAGAAGCACTGAGGCACTGATCATAGCAGCACAAGAACAGGCACTGAGCACCAGATCCATTGAAGCAAGGGTCTAACACACTAGACAGGACCCAAAGTGCAAACTGTGCAGAGAGGCCTAAGAGACAGTCCAACACATAGTGGCAGGATGTAAGATGCAGGCAGGAACAGCACAGACTGAACGGCACAACCAAGTAGCTGGCATTGTGTACAGGAACATCTGCACAGTGTATGGGCTAGACCCTCTCAAGACCAGATGGGAGATCCCACAGAAGGTCGTGGAGAATAACAGGGCTAAGATTCTGTGGGACTTCCAGATCCAGATGGACAGGCAGGTACTGGCCAATCAACCAGACATCGTGGTAATAGACAAGGACCAGAAGACAGTGGTGGTGATAGATGTAGCAGTGCCAAGTGACAGCAACATCAGGAAGAAGGAGTATGAGAAGCTGGAGAAGTACCAGGGCCTGAAAAAGGAACTAGAGCGGATGTGGAAAGTGAAGGCCAAAGTGGTCCCAGTGATGGTAGGAGCACTCGGGGCTGTGACTCCTAAGCTGGGAGAGTGGCTCCAACAGATCCCAGGAGCAACATCAGATCTCTCTGTCCAGAAGAGTGCAGTGCTAGGAACAGCTAAGCTACTGCGCAGAACCCTCAAACTCCCAGGCCTCTGGTAGAGGACCCGAGGTTGAGGATGACACATACCACCCATAGGGGTGAGAGAGGAATTTTTTATATTTAATTCCTAAGAGTTGTCAACATTTTGTCATTAGCAAACATTTTGTCCAGTTCTCATCAGTGTAGCTGGAATTTTCAGAGTATAGTTAGATTTTTGTAGGCGTTCAGCACCATTATGATTAGCCTGACTTTCAAAAGAGCTCAGCACATGGCGTTCTGAATTAATTCAGCTCCAGTTGTGGGTGGGCCAAACACCTGAAAACCAGGCCCTACAATTCTTGATCTGCCCAGTTAGGACACTGCAGAACTCAGAACCTCCTATTCCAGCAATTGGCAAACTTTGGGCTGTAGATTGGAGGTGATCTTGGTGGTCTGGGGTTTACCAGCTGACTGCCTGATGCTGGCTGTCTTGTTTCACTGCAGCTGGTAAAGGTATTTTTAAAAGTTGAGTACATTAAACACTCCTACAGTCCAAGGGCCGAAACCTCAGCTGTACTTTGAGTCAGTGGTAGATGCAGATGAGGAAAGCAGAGGTCTGGGCAAGAGTGTGGGAGGAGAATGGAGGTTAGACAGCATTGAGCTATGTGACAATTCTACATTGCTGCAGGTAGGTAGGCAGACACTATGGAGGACTTGGGGTGGGGTAGACCAAAATGTGGCAGTTCCACAGTTTCACTGTTGTTTGATATATAAAGTTTAAATAAAAATAATGAAGTTGTGGTGAAGAAGCTCTCTGTACCATAATAAAAGGTACAACATCAAACCCTTAGCTGCCTCAGCAGAAGTCCTGCTGTGCCTCATCTGTACAACATAAGCTGGGCTGTAGATAGACCCTAAGACTCTGTTTCTTTGTGTAACATGGCAAGCCTTGCCTCTCATATGGTTTTCCACTCTTCAAAGCAAAAGCCTTTAATAACACAACCACGTCTTTCGTCTCACAGCCACAGATTTGATGTTCATGCCAGGATATTCATAGCAATTGCCATGATTTGATGGCAACACTTAAAGGAAATAAAAATGACACTGTCTGACCGCTCTCGTAATGTAGCATGATGAGAATAAGCAGCAGGAGACGTAATTGCTCTCTGAAAAGCTGTTGTTAAAGGACCCATTTGGACAAGAGCCTAAAGCCTTATATTCCCACTGAAGACAGGAAGTCAAGGGTGCTCTCCATGCATTGCAGGAAAGGCAAGCACCAGCAAGAGGCACTGTAACAGCGAGTTTAGAGTGGTGGTTTCCCACTGATCCGCAGTAACCAGCTGCAAATAAAGTGTTCCATGACTGGCTTACTTAAACAGGATACCTACATAATACAGGCATTCCTGTACCTCTACACCACTTTGCAAGCTTTCAAGAAGAGAGAATAACAGAGAGGCATTCACTTCTTTAGTTACAGGGAAATTCTGTGCATTGCTGTTCTTTCTTCCTGGCCCCTTCATCCCAAATACTGATCTGTCTGCTTTGATACTCACTGCCCCCCAATGAACACCACTGCAGCCAAAGGTTATTGGAGACAGGTTGGCTTGGCACAAGGCTGCAAGCCCTGCTGCAACAAATCTTTAAAATAAAATGATAAATTAGGCTCCATTGCCCAGAACTACTGGAAAATGATTTTAATGTGGATTAAAATAAGAGGTTGGATAGATGCTGGAAATGTCTCCCCTTGGCTGTTAAAAATATATCTATCTGACTGCCTGTAATATTTCTGCAGAGAATTACAATAATTGATATTTAAATAGTATTCTGAGCAGAGCTGCAGGAGCCAAGGAAAGCCAACCCTAGAAGCAAGATCTCCTCCTGTTTCTGAGCAGGCAGCCAGGCACAGGAACTTAAAAAGAAACTTGAATTGTTAGAAATTTAAAACATGCCCTCGTTCTGGCTTCAGTGTGACTTCAAAGCAGGAGCAGGTGTGTTCCAGAAACAAGTATTGCTCTTCTCCGCCTCACCGCAGAATCCCACTGACCTCAAGTTTTCCAACTCCATCCTCACCATTTCTGCGTATTTCAAACCCGAATCCCATCTGAACTGAAAACATTAGGATTAGAACTGAGGTGAGATCGGTGAGCCAATGGGGTGCCCTTCTTTCTGATTGTACTGGGTCCCACTCTAATGCTTTCTGCAGATAGAAGTGCTGGGTGTTTTTCAGAGGGTGCATTAAAACCATCATCCTAATCATTTGTGAGCCATAAATGCTGTTATCTGTATTTTCATGGGAGTTGGCCAAATTCCAAATTCTCACCCCAATCATCACAGTTTCAAAGGGATCCAGTATTTCTTTCTTACTGGCCTAAACTGCTTGGCAGAATTGACGTGAGCTCTTAAACAGCTGCTGTGTTCTGCCCCAGAGATGGCTGCTCTTCATTGTGTCATGTGGCTGTGTGCTTTACATAGATGACAATACCTGGGATAATTGCTAAAGAAGATCCCTACAGGGGATGCTACGTGTGAACAGGCAGGAGTGTCACTGTAAATGGAGTCCACAAGATGGACACATGGCTGAATTCCCAGAAAGGGGCTGAGAACTAAGCTTGCTGATTGTTTGAATTGAGATGTTGGCCCTGAAAAGGGACAGAACGTTTGTAGCGACCCATCTGGAAGGGTGAGCTGCATGAACGGCTGGCCTGGAATGGGGAAACTGAAACAGGATATCTACAAGCCAGCAGAAGGAGCACTGACAGCAAAGGTTTGCTTACAGATGGACCCTTTGTGATAAAAGTCACTATCTAATATACATAGAAGGCTTGAACTAATTAAAACTTTTGTAACTATGGTTGCTCCCTTTTTTTTCTTTTTTGTCTTCTGCAATCCCATTTCCAAAACCTCACTCTGATTCCAGTCTGAAAAGCTCGTCTACCCCTTCACAGACAGATCTTGGACCCACCACACAGAGGAGTTAAAAATCCAAACAGATGATTGTAATGAAACATTCTTCTCTGAGAGCTGACTGGTCCTTGCCTCCATAGAAAATGATGGACTTGCCTGACAGATAAGATGGTTGTGGAACTAAAGACTTCAGGGTAGATGAGGATAAACAGCATCCTGCTAGACCCTTTTTATAAATATGCCTCTTCTATATTCTCCCTGGTGTTCTTTTTCTTCACCTCTTTCTGTGGTGGTCAGGGTATCCTGCTTTTCCAGGTGATGTCTTTGTGGCACTTGAAGCTGTGAGTTTTGATGCTTAGCAGATCCACCAAATCACCTTCATGGCTATCTGTTGGTGAGGATCCACTGGTTCACAATCTAATTTTTAAAGGGTCTTCCCAAAGCAAATATCTTCTCACATTTCTGTTGCCACTCCTTACCCTTTCCACAGCTGTTCAACTATTTCAGCATTCTGTCTTGAGCAGTTCATGACTCTGCTGATGGGATCTCTTCATCGCCATATGCCAGTGCAAGTCTCTGCTTTAGCCACATGGGAAACTCTGACGGAACTTTTTCGTGAGTTGCAAATTTATTTATCACATGAGCTTTCGTGGGAGAAAAAATCCCACTTCATCAGATGCTTTGAAGATGGGGGAACTGACAAAATAGGATGAAAATAAATGCAGGAAATTGTAAGTCATAGGATCAGATCAGACTGTTACAGCAAGTCAAAGCAGTTGTTTAGATTCAAACTGTGGAACAACATATTAGAAGAAGGGGAGGTAGAAAGGAGGCAAAGAGGAGGCAAAATCACCTTTTGTAATAAGAAATTCAGGAGATATCTCTATTTAAGCCCAAGGCAATGGTATCCAATTTGCACATGAATTCCAGCTCTGCAGTTTATCTGTGAAGCTTTGATTTGTAATCAGTTTGCTTAAGTATGCCAATTAGCACATCTGCCATGGAGTGAGCGCTGGACTATGCTGTCTCTGATTAAAATCTGTGGATTGCAAGTTAAATTCACTCTTGACTTTTGAGAGGTATAACTCCACTGCTATGGGTAGAGTTCCATCATTAAAGCCAGGGTTGAGTTCAGCCCTCCCAGTCTTCCCCTCCAGCTGGGGAAATAAAGAACACAAGTCCAGATTCTTCAGTCATTTCTGTTGCTTTTAACCTCGAATTCCATTGTTCTTGGTGGAATTACTTGTGAGAAGAATCAGGCCCTTTGAATTTAAGATTGGAAACATGCAAACAGCCCATTCACACCTCAGTGGTTTGCATTGAGGATAATAGAACACATTATGAAAGACTATAAAGAATTTGTTTATTTTAGATAAATAGTTTTGAACAGGAAGCATCAAGGAAGAGTTCCAAAGGGCCACCTGTGTCAGTCTAGTTCTGCAAAACAAACAAGGAGTCCTATGGCACTTAGAGACTAACAAATTTATTTATTGTATAAGCTTTCATGGGAACAGAAAAGAATAAATGGGCACAAAGCTGACATCAGAAATCACAAAATTATAAAACCAGTAGTTGAGCGTTTCAATTTTCCTGATCACTCCATTGACTTTTTGCTAATTGTGGTGCTTAAACAGATGAATACCAGATCAAGACTTCAAAGAGAGACTGCAGAACTGGAATTCATTTGCAAATTTGACTGTGTTAGTTCAACTCTAAATAAGGACTTTGGATTTTTTTCTCATTACAACAGGTGATTTGACCTCATCTTCCTGTATATGCTGTTCCCCAGTGTTTGAATCTTAAGAACTGCTTTGATTTGCTGTTACAGTGTGACCTGATCCCATGACATGACTTCCCTGCATTTATTTTTCTCCCATTCTGTAAGTTTCCCCACCTTCGAAGTGTCTGACAAAGTGCGATTTTTCTCCCATGAAAGCTCATGTAATAAATCAATTTTGTCCGTCTTTACGTGCCACAAGACTTCTTGTTTGTGAAGAAAGAGCTTCACACAACTGGGATCACAAAACTGGTGAGTGTGATCTAATGAATGTTTGCATGATTCGTTGCAGGATATTTGTCAGTTTCCATCAAAACATTGTCACTCAGAGCTGTCCATGGTAGAACTCATTTATCTGTTTTTGGGCAATGCAACCATCCGGCTTTCCTGATGGTTGTGCAAGAAAAAATAAATCTGTTTAGAGCCTTCAGCTGAGACAGAATTCCTGGAAAGGATGGCAGCATCTTTCTGTACCTAGCACTGTTCACAAACAGCCTTGTAGAAACCTTGCAGTAATAACTGGAGCAGGAACAAGAAAGATAAGGGGGTGTAGGGCTCCCTTACAATGGACTTGCACTAGAGTTTCCTTGACTATGTCTACATCACAAAGCTTAGTTCAGACTTCCTTAGTCTGAAATAAACAGTTCCCAGCTAGTTCGAACTAACTGTGGCTTTTTAGTTGGAACTAGCCATGATTACCAGTTTGTTGTTTGCTTGTTTTACTGAACTAAACTAGCACGGCTACCCTCCTGGATCTTAATTAAACCTGTTCAACAGGGGTGAAATTTACCTTTGGTTTGTGTTAGCTATCACTTAGCATGAGCTTTCCCCATTGCTAAGGCTCACCAGAGTACAAGTCAAAGAAAGGAAAATAAATGAGTTGCCACAGGCCAGACTACCTTTCTGCTAAGTAAATTGGCCAGCCTGCCTGGGAGCCCAGAACCATGACCTTAAAGTGGCCTTCACATCCTGACTGAGACATAGGGATTGTTACAAATGAATAGAGCCATATACAAAAGGAGGACAGATCCTCTTAGTGCTCATTAAATGTAATTGGAAGGATTAATGCAAAAGATTTGGCAGCTCGACAGAAGAAAGTTTTAGCACAGATAATTCACTTTAACTAGCTAGAGTTGAGGAAAGGGTGAGCTGCTACTCTACCATACAGATGGTGAAAGAGTAGGATGTGTTTGACTGGCAATGTAAAACAGCCCACATTTCCACTGGAAATGGTCGTGAAGAGGCCCAAAATACATTTAATCAAACAAATGTTATTAAAATCAGAGACTCTTCACTTACAAAATTTTTGAATTGGGAGCATGGTATGTTCTACTACGCATCAAAAGCTACAGCATTCTCTGTAAAAGCTGGGAGCTGTGGCTTAGAACAGCAATGCAAGTAATGTTGTATTCTGTAGACTCTTAATTCTGGATAAAAATTGCCCATTTGCAGACGGCCAGCAAATAGTTTCTTTAAATACGTGCTTTGTGATTGCTCTTAGCACAGGAGTGATTTTCTCTGTATATTATGCAGAAGCAAGTAGCAATTGTCAAAGGGACTAACGCAAAGCTGAGCAGCACTTGCAATACTAGAAGTACTCCTCACAGGCCTTTGGTCTCTTGTCCTCTTTCAGTTTTGCAGTTCACTTAGGGTATGTCCACACAGGGCTTTTATTTTGAAACAACACTGGTTGTTTCAAAATAAAAGTCCCTAGGTCCAAACTACGTTTTCTTGTTTCGAAAGGAGGGAGCGCCTCGTTTCAAAACAGCTTAAACCACTTTGCTTTCAAAAGGACGGTTACTTTGAAACTGGTTATTTCGAAATAAGCCGTTTGGACATGTTATTTTGAAACAATCCTTGTTTTGAAATAACAAGGACCTTCCTCCCAGGGTGCATAGAACCCTGGGGGGAAGGTCCCACCCCCCCCAGCACCCTGGCCAGGGATCAGCACCCTGGCTAGGGTGCTGAGTGACGTGCAGGGGGTCAGAGGGTGCCCCAGCTGGCTTCTCCCCCCGCTTCCCCTTGCTGGGAGCAGGGGGGGGATGGGAGCCTCAGCCCCCTTTACTCCCCTACCCCCGGCAAGGGGAAGTGGGGGAAGCCGGCTGGGGCTGTCCCCAAGCCCGGGGTGCCCCGCCCCTGGGCCTCCTCTGCCCCCCTGGTGGCTCCTGCCCGGCGTGGGGGGCTTCCTCCGCCCCCCCCCACCCGGCCGGAGCCGTGGGGGGGGGTGGAGGAAGCCCCCCTGTGCAGGCAGGAGCCGCGGGGGGGCAGAGAAAGCCCCCCTGTGCCGGGCAGGAGCCGTGGGGGGGGTGGAAGAAGCCCCCCACATGGGGCAGGAGCCGTGGGGAGGGCAAGGGAATCCCGGGGGCGAGGCCTCGGGGCCCAGCACAGGGCCTCCCTCCCCTCTCCTATTTCGAAATAGCATGTCACACTGGACCTGCTATTTCGATTCCCTCCTTCTTCCTTATTTTGAAATAGCTTTTTGTTATTTCAAAATAAGGTGTTTCAAAATAAGGCTTTATTTCAAAACAGCTTGTTTCAAAACGGCTTGTTTCGAAACAAGGGCTTGTGTGTGGACATAGCCTTAGTGCAAACTGGGAAATAGAGAGCCAGGGACAAATTGTTTGCACTTGTTCTAGGGATTAGCTGGTCCACAGGCAGTCTGGAGGCCTTTCTGCACAGGGCTGGATCTCTGCCTATGGTTAAAATCAGCTCCACTCACATTAGTTCCAAGCCATCGGATTTTATCTGAGTGGGGAGCAGAGGGGTTGATGATG
Organism: Podocnemis expansa; assembly: GCA_007922195.1. NCBI lineage: Eukaryota > Metazoa > Chordata > Testudines > Podocnemididae > Podocnemis > Podocnemis expansa. The sequence goes on from ML681971.1 coordinate 14,680,186, forward strand.
CACAATCCGTTCTAAACTCTGACCAGCGTGCAGTTGGAACACTTTCATGCTAGCTCTGCAGTGTACTGGATCACAAGATCAGTGTAAATGAGAAACCTTTGATCATTTTACACACCCTAATCAGGCCTGGCATAGTGACGCTCTGTGCTGTACACAAACACCCCTGTTCACCCATTGGTTTCCTCACATAATCAATCCTCTGTGAAGACTGACTCTCCCAGAGAGAGCTCAGCACTTGATTTCACCTTCATCCTAGCAGAAAAATTCACCATGAGGGATTTGGGTGATATAAAAAGAGAAATGGGTGAAAAGTAAACTAGGGAATACTAAATATCACTGCAAAAGGAATTGGTTATGCTTATCTCTCAGTTATATTGTTGGGAATCTGGAGAAATGCAATTTCATGTTTAAATGGATTGTTTAGTGTTTAGCACCATTTGGAAGTGAATGGCCAGGAAGACAACTTAAATGTTGTTGGGGGTTGTTACTAGTCCAGAGACGCTCATTACCAAACCAGTAGCTGTCAGCCAATTCCCAGATAAAAAAAACAAGGAGACATGTGGCACTTTAAGACTAACAGATTTATTTTTCGCATGAGCTTTCATGGGAGAAAATCCCACTTCGTCAGGTGCTTCGAAGATGCGTGAACTTGGAAGCACCTGATGAAGTGGGATATTCTCCCATGAAAGCTCATGCAAAAAATAAATCTATTAGTCTTAAAGTGCCACACGACTCCTTGGTCTTTTTTTTTTTTTTGCTGGACTAGACTAACACAGCTATCCCTTTGGAATTTGACAAGTCCCAGATATCCTGCTTATCTACAAAGTTTGCATTTTCATCTGGACATGAGCCTCTTCTAGGTTTTCTGCCCTAAGTGGTTGTTAATGTTGTGTGTGCTGTCATGTTTCATCCCAGAAGAGGCTTCGCTCTAGTCAGAAGTGAAGCAATGGGAAAAAGACACTTCGGATTGTTCTCAAGAGAGAAATATTTAAAGCAGATTAACTCTGATATGAAGAAGGCTACTTTGACATGGAATAGGTAGACACAAGAATAATTCAGCATTGTCTCTGTGTTAGTTTTTATTCCTTATCATTTTCTTTATTACAATTATTCCTTGAGAAGTAAAAGTAACTCAAATGTCCCTAATCTTTTTAGTGTGGAATTTTAAATTCTAACAGGCTTGTTTTAATTTGCACACATTCTTGTTAATAATGAAATCAGTTTAACGTGAGTTAAAACTAAAAGCCTGTAATGGTAATTCAGAACATAAAACTTGACTACATTTCTATAAGGATTCTCCATTAATATTCTTAAGTAGTTTAACTGATACTTTTAAGCAGGCATTGGGATTAGCAGAAACATTGCATAAATTGAAATTGGGCTCCTGGTAACTATTTCAAAATGAATATTCACATGCTTTTCACCATGAAATTAAATCTAGTTACATTCTGATGCCTCTGGTACATTTTAAGGGAGTATGTTGCTGAAAAAAAGGTAATGTTGTCTATGAATTTGATAGTGACACGGAGTAACAATTCACCATAATCTTTTGGGAAATGCATCTTGGATGTAACAAGTTTTATTTGGAATAGCCCAGGAGCATGTTCCAGGGTTCAAACTAATGTAAGATTGTCCGGTCTAGTAGTTAGCTCATGGAAGCAGGAGTCAAAACTGCAAGGTCTCAGCTGAGCTCTCCTAGTGACTTGAGAGACCTTGGCTAAACTATAATGTTGCAGTCGCTTTGCCCAACATGGTGCATAGCAGCTACTAGAAAGTTTGAAAATGTCCTAATATTCTTTCATAGGATCCTAGATTTTCAATGTCGGACCAGTGTTGTGGATCCTGGTAGTCTGTGTAGAGGGTCTACTTTCAGTAAACTCACAGGTAAACATTATCATACCTGCTGCTGTGTATTCTGCCTATTTGGTGCAAATGACTATTTCAAATGATTTTAAGGAAAGTTATATTATTTAGACATAAATGATCTTCGAGAGAGTCACTCTTTGGGTTTGCAGTAGTGTAAATCAGGGTAACTCAGCTGAAATCAGAGAAAATAAAGTGTGAAGACAATCAGGACCTTTCTTCATAAAATGGTCCCTTCGGGCTAATCATTTTGTTGCTCTGCTCTGAATTAGTTCCTATTTTGCTTCTCTTTCACCTGAGTGTGCAGAAGTAAATATGGTACAATAAGGTCCTGATTACCATCCCTGTGCAGCATGGCTGTGAAGCATGTGGTTAAATCCAGGGCTGATTTAGGGATGGACTTGCAAACATGTTAAGTGCCTTGCTCAGTTGGGGCCCAGAGGGAAAAAGGTTATCACCTCTCTTGTCCCCACGAAGATACCTCTGTGAAATTTCACCTGTTAGCATCCTCAGATACTCACACAGAAAAGCTCAGGCAGATTTTATTTGCTGTTACTTTGAAGACAGTCCACCTGTCTGGCCACAGGCATCTGGAATGAGACAGCACTTTCTGTGCTATATTATTGAGACTCTGAAATACAAAAGTAGAATGTCTTCCCGCTGGTGATGTAACACCATTCAGAGCTGTCACTCCTGTGATGTGGTGCAGCATGGGAATGGCCCTACTTCAAAATACATCACTAACGTAATGGCATTTTGAGCTATAATATGCCTGGACTGCTGGTATTTGAACCACTCACAAGCATAGATAAGTAAGGATCAAAAAGCATTCTATTCAGATAGGCAAGCAGGTAAAACTTTCTTTAAATGAATATTCACTGCAAGTGCAACAACAAAATGATCCTGGGTAAAGTTATTTTCTGAAACATCTAAAGGTATGTCTGCACAATGTGTTAGTGGATCCTGACTATGGTATAAATTCCAGGGCACACCAGATTGTGATGCACTAACTAACCCTTCTGACATGCACTAGATTTTAAAGACCCTTCAAGCACAGAGACATGGTCCTGTTTAGAAGGCACAGATGGACGCACGTTAGGTAGTTATCAGTGCGCACCAGGTAGTGCACAACACCTTAGTGCCCATTGAATTTATGCCCCAGGTGGTGCCTGCAAATGAACAGTATGACAAGTACTAAGTCACTTAGGAGCCTAAATCCCATTTGCAAAAGTGACTTCAGGACACAGAATGCCAAGTTTCATTGAAAGGAAGTAGATCTTCCAATAGTCTATGGCTGCATATACTCAGAAAATACAGCTGACTGATTAAGTAGGGCGTTGGCTGTTAGGGTTCAGTGGGAAATGTGTTTTTCCTGCATCTCAAGAAAAGAAAAGAAAAAGAAAAATTCCCACCCCATATTGGGACAAAAAATCAAAACCTCAGACGAACTGATGCTAAAAAACAAAACAAAAACAAAAACAACGGTTTGGTACATTGAAAACATTTTTGCTTTGGTAAACCGGAAATGTTTGAGTTTTGATTTTGACTTCCTTTTATTGTTTTACACATGAAGTGTAAGACCTAAAATGTCAGAACAAAAAGTTGTTTCAAACTGGACAGTAAAGCTTTTCAGTTTTAAACTTTTTTCAAAAATATTTTGGAATCAGGGGTTCCTAGAAACTCACTCCTTGGGACTAGATTTGGTTTTGACAGATCAGTGTTGCCCCATCAGAAAAGCATTTTGTTAGAAAAGTCCCAATCAGACTTTTGTATTCGCTATACATCTCTTGATCAGACTTACAGTTCCTTAGAGGCACTTGGAGTGGCCTTCCCAAGATCTCTTCCCAGTGTCTTCAAATATCACATTGCAGGTCTTAATTGATGATAGCAAATTTGCCACCATCGGATCGATCTTCCAAAACTAGCGTAATAAATCATAATCACGTATTCGTAGCTTCTTGTTCCTTCTCTGGGACAAAAGGCCCAAACATATATACGCTCACTGCTTCAGCTTTTCATGAAGGCAATTCTTGCATTCCAGCTTTAAAACATGAATATGAATCCATGGCTATGTTCACACAGGGTATGCTTGTTTTGAAACAAGACGTTTCGAAACAAGCTGTTTCGAAATAACAGATTATTTCAAAACACCTTATTTCGAGGACAAAAAAACCTCTGTTGTTTCGAAATAAGAAGTGTGTGTGGCCATACCCCATGACTGTGACTGTTACACCTATATATCTTAAATCTGTAAAGAGAGAATCTCAGGTGCAAACAAGCAGGCTAGTTCTATAGGCTACATTTGCCCTCCATCCCACCATGGGTCTTGAAACGTGCTAGGCAGGATGAGGGGCAGACAGTTTCCCAATGACAGAGTGAATGCTATTCTGGTTTTTGACTCTTCACAGTGGCAACTCTGCCTAGCTACTCTCTCTCTTACACTGAGGGGCTGAGCTCATGTCACACACCTCTGCTGAATATGGCTGGAGTGATATGACACAGGCAGAGAGAAGATTCTCCCCTGGAGGCAGGTCGCTCCCATGCAGTTATAATTCAGGCATAAATGTTAAATACTTTTTACAATGTAAGGGTCTATTCATGCAGACATTTAAGCTCATGAGTAAGGCTGTCCTGAGATAGCAGGTAGAGACATTTCATGGTTTTGAAATTGTTATACTGAAACAAAGCCAAGGCCTTTCAAAAAAACATTTTGCAAAAAATTGAGGCAGAGGGAGACCAGCCTCAGAACAGTCACTAACCTGGTGATTAGCAAGGAGGAGCAGCATTGCCCACATCACTCAAGTCACTCATGTGACTGAACATTTGTAGGATCAGATCAGTCTGTTGACATCATTCTTCGCTACAAGTATACTGAGTCCTGGGGAAGTTCACAATATACATAATTATTTGGGGCTTTATCCTCAGGTAGTGTGAATCAGAGAGGTTTGATTGAAATCAATGGAACTGCATCTTCACCAGTCTCTTCCTGTTAGCTCTGCTAGGAGAATGAACGTTGTTGGCAAACATACATATATTTTAGTGATGAGTTGGTGCATCTTTCAGTTTATTGTTTTGATTTTGCTGCTTTCTACTGCTGAGAAATTATGCATAATCTTGTTGTACAAGAAAATAGTACTGGCAATTAAGAAATATGCAGCTTGGCTTCAAAATAATTTCACAAATCCATGTCACTTTTCTTCCCAACAGTGTGTGAATTGCTGCTATCTAACACCAACCACTAAACTCTCAGCCCCAGGAAAGGTCACTTTGCACAGCTTTGACACAGGCTGCATGCTGGTACAAAAAAAAAAAAATGTGTTGCTCCTGATAGCCTTGAAAGTCAGGGCTTCAAAGGGTAGCAGTGGGGAGCTGAGCTTCCCTAACAGAGTTCCAAAGGGGCAGCTGTGTTAGTCTAGTTCAGGAAAAGAAACAAGGAGTCCGGTGGCTCTTTTAAAGACTAACAGACTTATTTATCACATGAGCTTTCATGGGGGAAAAATCTCACTTCATCAGATGTTTGAAGATGGGGAACAGAGTTGTGTGAGGAAACACTTGCTTCTAGCCTGGCCTGCTCACAAACATCCTCCACCATGCAAGTGGCTGCCAGCTACGTCTATGCATGTGCTGTAGCCAGCCACATCATAGCTAGGGTGCAGGATGACCCCAACACACTCACAGTCCTAGATTTCCCACCGCAAATGTATGTCCTCTACTGGGCCAGCCCTCTCCTAGAGGATGCAAGTTTATAGAAAGCCCATCATTTCTTTAACTGACCTAGTATATATATGACTTTCCACCTCAAATGGTGTTTCCCAGACACTTCAGTTTAAACACACTGGATTAGATAAAACAGTAAAACAAGCTGATTAACTGCAAAGAGAGATTTTAAGTGACAACAATGAGACATAAAATTCAGGAAAGCATACAAGATAAATAAGCAAAACAAACAAGGTGTCCTGTGGCCCTTTTAAGGGCTAGCAACTTTATTTATCATGTGAGTTTTTGTGGGAGAAAATCCCACTAAGGTGCCTAAGTTAATAACCTATGCTAAATTCAAAGCCAAGCTTTCTCACTACATGCTTTGAGCAGTCTTACTGATCAAGCTTTTAGATCATGACTCTGTTCCCAAAATCCAGTGAATGCTTCGGCTGTCATTTCAGGTTCCATGACGTGATGGGCAGGGAAAGAGAGAGTGGTGCCTAGAAGCATTAGACCCTACTCTTTCTAGTTTCAGTCCCCGTCTTGAGACACATTTCCAGCTGGGTATCAGGAGACAAAAAATCTGTGGGGAAGGATATTCCTTGTTGCTTTTTCTTCACCTATTTGAGCATCCTCTGTTTTCCTTCCTGCCTGATGATTCCATTTGCTGCTTGAATGCAAATTAACCAAAGTACACTTTCCTTTGTTCAGAACATACCTTTTTGCCAGCTTCTCTTTTGATAGGACTGTAGTTGCCACATTTTACTATGACAATAATGACCAGCAAACTATGAATTTTCAAATAACGGCTTGCAAAGGCATATTTTGTATAAAAGTCATTGCTCTAGCATGTAGTGTGTGGACATGCGTACATCCTGTCACACTAACCATTACTAGTTTCACTCGTTTTTATAAGGTAAATATCTTTTTAGTAGCAATGGCCCTACATCTGTATCTTCATCCTATAAGTTCTTTTATACCATTGCAAAAAATCTAGGGATTTGCCCAAGTGTAACAGCCAGCGTTTGAACTGGAGGCTAGTTGTGAGATATTGGTAGAGAGGGTATGTCTGCACTGCAATAAAAGACTCGTGACTGGGTTGGATCAACTGACTCAGGCTCACAGAGCTACTAAACTGTAATATAGATGTTCAGGCTTGGGCTGCCCAGCCCAGGCTCTGAGTCTCCATGGGGTGGGAGGAGCCAAACATCTACACTACAATTTTATAGCAGCAGACTGAGTCCTGCAACCCCAGATCAGCTGATCTAAGCCAGCTGCAGCTGTGCCATGAATATCTTAGCCAGCGCAGACTTACACTGCTACCCAGCCACCACTTTGTTGCAGTGCCAGTTTTCATTCTAAATTGATAGCTTCTTTCCTTTCACACCAAAAAGCTAGAGTTGCAGAAAGATTTCTGCAGGTCATTGACTTCCCCAATAAGTTCATTTTGCTGTGTATGCATCATTTTCTCAGAGTTGGTCTTTTAATATCTGTAGTAAGTAAAGTACTCTTTGTTCACAGTTCAGACTGGAATTTTGAAAGGTGCTTATAGATAGATAGGTGCCCACTTCAGGGAGATATGGGTGCTGAACTCTTTTAGGCCCATTTGAAACCCCCCACTCTAATCAACTTCAGAAAAGTTTGAATGACACCATGTGCTTGAATATGTCCCAATACAGAAGGTCAGCACCAGAAAGTCAGTCCCATATAAACCCTGCATTACGTGATGCCTATGTCTTGCTTCAAATTTCACCCTATGTGAACATTAGTCCACAAAAGACATTCTTGTCTACCTTCACGTTGTTTTGGGCAAGGAATCTGCATCAAAGATTATAAGGAAGTGTTATTTGGAAGTTACTTTCATAACCATGAATGGTTTTGGGGCTTGTTCCTTCATCTGCTTATCTTTAGTTTCAGCATTAGAATAGCTCATGCACAAAGATGGACACACAAAGAAATAAGTCTGAAATTGGGTCCATAAGGGATAGCATTAACAGAGCCACTAGGAAACTGCACTCGTTGAGTCATTCCTTCAGTGACACAGGTACTTGGAATTTTCTTGTTCAGGGCACACTGGGTGCTAATTCACCCACAGAAGTAGGGTAAGGCAGGCCTGCTGGCTTATTTGAATTGGCCCCACGTTGCAGCAGGACCTGTTGGAGCTGGGATGGAGAACCACCACTACTGTCATGCCTTTTCCAACCTCCTCCCTCAAAATGTCTCTTGCCTCCTCTAACTTACCTTCCTACCTTTGCTCTGCCCTTTATGTAGGAGCCCGTTGCACTGGTCATGTTCCACAGAGGGGCTAAGACAAAAGCAGAACAGATTTAAGGCTGGCCTTTGTGGTCATCTGGCTCTTCACATCAAGAAGCAGCTGCTCTGCTTCCAAATATGGAGATTCAACCACGTGTGCACCTGGGAACTGTGAATAAAGCTTATGACAATTGGTTGGATCAGGTGCTTGCATTTCCAGGGTGGAGAAACAGCATTCTCTCAGCAGATCTCTATTCAGATTATTCTAAATGATTATTATTTGCCCTGGCTCTCTCATAAAAAAAGGGGATTTTCCCCTCTTTTAACCTTCCCATCTTCTTATCAGTTGTTCCACACTCAACTTGAATCAACTTGCTTGGCTTGCTGAAAAATCTGAACTGATCTTGTGACTCACATCCTTCTCTGCATTTTTATATCCCCTCCCATACTGTAGTTTCTTTTATATGTCTGAGTGGGCTTTTACCCATGAAAGCTCATGCAATAAATAAATTTGTTAGTCCTTAGAAGTGCCACAGGACTCCTTGTTTGTTTTAAATGAACGTGTCATTTCTTGCAAAGCACTTAGGACTCTTTCAGAACATAAGGCGCTCCATGAATGAGAGAGTGGGTTGGTCATGAGGCACACAAAGGGACAGACTTTCATTGTCAAGGATTCAGGGCTGAAAATCCCAGGGCTCTGCAGCTATAGTCTGGGCTGATATTCATTGGAGTTTAGCTTTGAGCTAGGCACTAAAATGAGTGACCAAGTTTTCAAAATCACTCAGCAATTGAGGAGCTCAGCTCTTCTGCAGATCTGGCCACCATGGAAGCTGCTACAGCCTGGGCACTTCAAAAATCTAGCCCTGGTTGTGGATCTCAATTAACTGGAAGTCTAGATTTGAACACTTTGAAAACCTGGACCCTGCCCATATCTTTGGCACAGATGAGAAGTTATTTTCAGGCCCAGCAAATGGTTTTGTCTCCACTTTCTCCAATACTATGTAGTGAACATATGAGATGATCACCCCCAACAGAATAATGATGTCAAGTAAAATATCCTACTGGGAAAACTTCACAAAGAACATTACCTTGACTCTCTGTTTTTTGTTTTCCACTTGGTATCAAACCCTACCAGAGCAACTTCTTTTTCCTCTAGCTGCATTTGTCAACTCCTGCCTTGAGAATGGACACGTGCTCTGAGATTTCTCTTTTTCCTTCTAGGTAACCTATTACCAGTTTTCATAAATTGTGAAGTTGAAATTACTCACTCCCTCAGGCAATCTGACAGATGAGATCAAAAGTCCAATGACTACATGCCCTCGCTAAGCTTTTCAGTTTGATTATGTATATCCATGTGCAAATGACAACAGTGCAATCAGTTCAAATGGTCTCTTTTCCAAATGCAAAAGACTGCAAATTAAAGTCCATTTCAGGCTGATGGGCACATGGCACTGAGGTGGGAGAAGAGGGCTGTGTGCAAGAAAAGTATATGGTGTTGTTCAGTGGGAAGCAATATAAAGGAACTAAATGTCTGAGAATCATGTTAAAACCACAGGGCTAGATCAACTGGTTAAATCCACATACTGGTAGTTCCCCTGAAGTCAATAGGTTTATGCTAGTTGGCAGGGGCTGAAGACCTGGCACAGATCTTCTGCATTGTTAAATATTTCCACAGGTATTGTGTACAAACATGGTGAATATCAAGATGTAGAACTGAAAACCAGGCTACAAAAAGTGCAATTTATTCCTCACACCAGAGCAAGGGCAGGTGTTCAGAGAACATAATATTTCACTGCAGAGTTTTTAGTTTAGTTTTGCTGGATATTTTTTTTAATAGCCTTGTAAATCACAAAAGAGTTCTATTTCCCAAAATTACAGATGACACAATTTAAAAGTTTTCACAGTCAGCTTTGTGGTTTTTTGCTGCTGTGATAAAGAAATACATTCAACTGTATATGAAAAAGATCCATCTCTCAGGAGCAACAGATGAAGGGAGAGAGTGATATTAGAGAGAGGGTGAGAGAACATTTTGCAAAACTTTGGGTTTGATTGTCCCTCTTGTGCTATTTCTAGAACATTGTCAATGACAGGCCAGGATTATCTTCATTAACAGCATAAGAATTGTTGGTCTTCAGTTCTATTTCAAGAGCAAAACAGCATTCCATGGTTGGGCTTCAACATCTGATGTAATATCCTGAGAGAATAGAAAACCCTTTTGCCATTCATAAAATCATTCTCTCGTTGCATGCAGTTTAGCTTGGCAAAACAATAGAAAGTATTTAAAAAAATAATCTTTTAAATCTTACCACAACCTTGCGAAACTGGTGTAGTTCTCACTAACAAATGCCTGATATCTGTGCAGATCTTTTGGTAAGGCTTGCATGTATTGATCATATCACTGATTTACAGGTATGCTCATTGGGTACAGTCCATGTCTTCACTACCAACAGATTATGTATTTAATTCAAGTCAACTAACTTAATAAAGACAAGGCAATTGTCATTTTCACATGTGTTAGGAACTCTAGTTAAAGCTGATGCTCCCCCGTAGCCTTTAATTTGACCTATGTATCCCAGGTTAATTTAAAAATATAATTCTCTTCCCTTCCCTAGGTTTTACCCTCAAGTAAGAGCACACCTGCTTTTTGTAGTGAAGACCTAGCCATACATAGGTTAAGTGAATAGCCCAAGGTCACGTGAATCAGTGGCAGAGTCAGAAAAGGAGCATAGGAGTTGTACAGAGTCCCTACCCTAACCCTCACTGAAAAATCCTCTTTAAGGGTTCAGCCAAAACCCACTGAATTCAATAACCTTTCCATTGACTTTAGTGGGTTTTAGGTCAGACACCCAAAGCCATAATGCTCTGTTTCAGCGCCCAGAGCACATTCCAATCAGAATGCGCCCCTTGCGATTAGCAGCGCTTGGGGCCGGTGGCGTGAAATGCGCCCTTTGATAGAGCAGCTCTATTGAGCCACTCCAGCGCGCCCAGTGCAAAGCCCTGTTCGCCCTGCTGTAGTTACAGCCCTGCAGGCACCAGATGTTCTTGGTTTAGAATTTCCATTTTCTATGTGACAACCTGCAGATTGACTTCTAATCTGTTCCCAGTACAAAAACATCCAACATTTCATTGATCACTAGATAGCTCACCCACAGAAATTATGGAAAGCTTAGATCGTACACACAAAGAGGGGTCTAATTAACAAATACTACACTCCAAGAATTCACTATTTTCATAGCAGTTCCTATTGACCTGCTACGCGGTGCTGGCATACATCAAGTGGAGTTTCAAAAGGAGAGTGTTTTTTAAAAACCAAATAAACAAAAAAGCCTGTCCTTGAACAAAGTGCAGACAGCTGCCTAAGGGCCTGTGTGAAAGGCTTTCCAGCCCTGTAGCTGTCAATTCTTCATGGCCTTTTGGGATTTGCTTATTATTATTTTAAGTACTTTCACCAGTTTGTCTGACAAACTCTCTTTAGCAAAAATCAAGTCTTTTTTTTAAATAGGACAGTCTCTAATCCTTGATAGGAATGGAAACTAAGCTCTTTTTTTGTATTATTCATATTGGTTTCCTGATTTGACATGTATTTTGTCTGAAGTACTTCTCAGAGCTCCCATGACAGTGGTTTCTTTACTATTGTACCTGTCCTATTATACTCTTTCCTGGAGAGTTAAGTGGCTGTCACCTGTGCCCTCTCTTGTCATCAAGAAATTAGCAGCTTGGACTGAAAGATGGCATCAGATCTTCCTAGGGTTGCTATAGCACTGAGACTATGTACTCTGCTTACTTAGCTTGAACTAAGTGATTGGCACTCAAGCATCTGCATTGTTTCCAAACTCACCCATGGGTGTCTGGGGAGTATATTCCATAATTCTGTGTGTTGAAATGCTTTAGTGTAGCAGCTAGCACTACTGCTTAACATGCAGAAGGTCCTGGGTTCAATTCCCAGGGGGTTGGACTTGATGATCTCATGAGGTCCCTTCTAGCCTTATGATTTGATTTAGGACAGTGGTTCCCGTCCGGGGGTCTGCTGACATGTTGCAGGGGGTCCGCAGGACCTCTCCCTACTGGGGCTGGAATGCAGCCGCAGTCCCAATGCTCCCCACCCGGGCTGCCTCTCCTTGCCCGTGGCCAAATCCCAGCATGGGGATGGGGCCATAACGGCTCGCCAGGAGGGCAAGGGCAGTGGGGCCATAGCCGCTGCAGCTCGGTTTCCCAGCAACGTGGGCCATAGTGGTGGTGCCGCCGCTTGCTGGCTGTCCCAGTGGCACGCCAGAGTGGCATGGGCCAGAGTCTGCCTCCATGGGGCAGATTACATAGTCAGCCAGGGAGCCACAAGAATTTTTTTTTTTTTGTTAAAAAGGGGTCCGGAGCCTGAAAAAGGTTGGGAACCACTGCTCTAGGATTCTTTCCCCATCAACTGTAGGGGAATCTCTCTGAGTTCCAAGGAAAAATGTGAGTAGGGCATTGGAGGACTGTCAGTGTGCATGTGATTTAGCCTCATCCTCACAGTAAAGTGCAGTGGTTCTCAACCATTGTTTCTAGACACGTCTGACCAACCACATGGTAGTAAGTGTGTCGCAGAGAGCTGGGGAGATGGCTGGATTTGACTTGTGGGAGGTGGGCTGGTGTGTCCTATAGGGTCATGATTTGCCACCGAGTGTGTTGCGAGCTGCAAAAGGTTGAGAACCACTGCTAAAGTGAATGGGTTAAAATAAGAGTCTGAATTTTAACCTGTAACTCAGCCATGTAAACTTCAAGCACCTCCAAACCCAGTTCAGAGGCTTTTCTGTGTATCTTGTAGGAGAATTAAGAGTGAAGCCTGGATTATCTGTGCAGTGTGGACATACTTGAGTGACTCCATTAAGACAGCCCCCTGAGTGAGCTTGTTTCTTAAAACAGAAACCAAACACATGACCTTTGACAATAAAATGAATGAACTACCAGGCTCTTTTACTCTTTGGAAAAGGTCAGCTTTCTGTTGACTTCTGCTGGCAGACACCAATGAGAAAGCTCCCACTGAGGTGCAAAATGTTGTGAAGGTGGGAGGTTCTAGTAGCAGATTATCCTGGGACAAAGGGCTAGTGCGTCTCCAAAAAAGCAGGGTTATGGGGCAAGGGGATGATACAGACCCTTAGGCTATGTCTATACTGCCAAAGGAAAGAAATCATGACAGCAAATCTTAATGCCCAAGTCTAAGGACTCAGGCTTGTCCTTTGCAGCTAAAAATAATCAGGCAGACATTCAAGCTTGGGTTGGAGCTAGTGATAAAATCAAGATGGTCATGAATGTCATTGCACCAGTTGTTTCTGCTCCATCCTAGTGACAGTGCCTAATCCAAGTGAGTAAACCCCAGAGAGGAAAGATGCATGAGAATAAAACTCAGCTCGCTCTTCTCCCCTAGAGAAGAAGCAATATCATTCAAGAGAGGAATGTAGCATTTGACAAAAACTATTTGGTACAGGAATGCTGCAAATGGCTTTTGGTGGCCACACAACATTGCGTAACCCAGATTCTGGACCCACTGAAGTCAGTGGGCATTGCTCCCTTTGATCAGCATCACCATCCTAGAACTTATGCAGGCTGTTCAACTTCAAAGCCTTTCCAAAGATTAACCATCCCTGATCATAACTCTGTGCTCTGGTACAACTATTTCATGTGACGGTTTTTTTTTCTTTTCACCAAATAGTTACATCAGGGAAGACCTTGGTGGGGAGGCATTTATACTAGTTGTCATCATTTTCTTTCCTTCTTTCATATGGTTTGAATACAACAATATTAGATGTCCAGGTTGGTGATTCATTTGACTGCTTGAGGTTATGCACAGCAGAAATACTGGTACTATACTCAGATAAAGGTGACTTTGGCTAGGTCTGCATTACAGTGTTATGCTGGTGTAGGTAGGTCAATCCAGGGTGTGAGAAGTGTGATCCTTGCCCAACATAACTACTGGGAAAAGCTCCTAGTGTAGACACATTTACTGGTGAAGTGCTAGGAATCCCTCCCTACTTTCTGTATGGGAATAGCTATAATGGAACATAAAACACTTTTGTACGTACTACTTTATCTCTGCCGGTAAGATTAAAACAGCATAACTTTCTAGGGCAGAAAAGCTATATGAGGCCGTTAAGGATCTTTACTACCATGTGAAATGTGGCAGAAGTGAGGCATGCAGTGGATAAGTGTCTTATCTAAGGCCATCCAGCAAGCCCATAGCAGAGCTAGGATTGGAACTCAGCCAGTCCCATCCTTCCCTTCCCACCGTCAGTAACTAATACTAGAAGCAATGACATTTCACATGTGAAGGGCAAATAACTAAATGAGAATTATGTGGAGAGGAAAGTTCAGAGAAGTGTGGAGGGGAAAGGATTTGATAGGGGAAGTTTTATAAAAAGAATCACCAGGTTCGATTGCCTGACAGAATTATACTTCATTACTGATGCTTCACAGCTTTGATTTTCATATTTATCTGTGACTCTTTTTTTAAGCCATAGAATCTTTTGACATGGGAGTCATGCCTTGTGAAGCGCTATTGATGAGAATTTCTAATTTCATGCCATTACCGCATGGCCATTGAGGAATGAAATGTGTTTCTTTTTCCCATCACAACTATGCCAGCAATGCTCGCTACAGAGCCATGGCACAGTCTTTCATCAGCCTAAATCCTCCAGGGGGTTAACCTGTAAATCCAGAGAAGCCACAAAGCTGGAGCTCTAAGAGAAGCTGTGTGCTTAAACAATACAATATTCTAAGGGGGTCAGGAAAAGTCACAGAGACTAGGCACTTGGACTTCAGGATTTCAACTCTGTAAAAGTGATGCTAGATGGGACCTGCATCTCAAGAGTATGCCTCACAATCCCAGCTAAAGACAGTGCCTGCCTGGACTCTCTTACAATTCAATAATCTTAGAGGATATGGGATGCAATGACATAGAGTTTAAACACAATAATCTAGTGAGCATCTAGCTAGTCAGAGCTCAAGCATGGCTGTGAATAAGAGACACACTTTATATAAAAAAATCCTTCATGAGATTTGCTTTGTGTCCAGCATGGTTGAGTAAATTATTTTCGACATTATCTGTTACATTACATGTTAAATCCCACAAAGTCTAGAAACCACAGTTACATGCCACATGCAAGTGACAGCATTTGATATTTATCGTTCAGATTTTTTGCCATAATTTTTGTGCCCAGTTGGAGTGAACAAACTATTACACGTTTCATCCTATTATGCTGGACGTGCTGTGCATTACACGATCCCTTTTCAGTGGCAGAGAGGAACAGTCCTTTATCAGGAATAGGCTACATCATTCGTTAAGACATTATTTGCCTCTCACCAGCCAAGCAGAAGCAGCAGATCTGCAGGATGCCATAATAAGGTATGATCCTGGAAGGTGGGTAGAGAAAAATTAACAAAGGGGTCCTCTCCAATTATACCATCCTCCTTGCTGGTCCCCTCAGTTGCTGCAATCTCCTGAGGCTGCAATTTAAAGAAGTACATGGAAGCTAGGGACACAGAGCTCAATCCTTGATAACCTGGTTTGTACTAGAACTACCATGTGCCAATTGGAAAAAAAATATGCCTATGAATTCATCGGACAATAGCAAAAGAAAATCTTAAGAACATGATTCCATATATAACAGCATGCATATCTGCATTCCCTTCTTGGCCGGATCTAGAAAAGTCTCTGATGGACTAGTTAAGAATGCATGAAAAGAAACTGTCTTCTTGATACAATAATTATTAGTGGCCCATTTCTGCCACCATTACTTACACTGATTAATGCCTTATTCCCATTGGATGAGGTTATCATTTAGTTTATGCACAAGGGTCCTTGCATTCCTACCTGATTCATGAGTCCAGGCTTGCAAAAATATTTGGTTACATAACCACATACTCATTTGTCCAAGGATGAGTGGGGAGAGCCTTAGCTACTCTGCTCCCTTCTTGCTGGCCAGTGCTGTGGAAGCTGTAATTTGCTATTGATATTGCCCTGGGCAAGGAAAAAGAAGGAAGGGATTATAAATCAAAAGGTGTCTCTGAGTTACAATGCCTCCTAGAGCCACACCTATGGTGCAGGAGTGTAGCTCCAGGTGGGTCTGGCTGGGCCACAGCCCATCCACTTTGAAAGAAGACCCAACCAATCTGTTTCTCTGCTGCCGATTCTCCGCTCAAGCTTGGAGCATTAGGAAGCTTTCAGCTGATCACTAGTCAATCTTCCTACTTCCAAACCCATGATCAGAAACAGGAAGTTTGGAAAGCAACCAGTTGAGAATAACTAAGCTACATAATGGTCCAGTTGCCAAGGTAACTGAAGCATCTGCAGCTTCCAAATGTCCTGCTTTTGATTATGGAGCAGGAAGTAGGAAGTGGCCAATCACATGCCCTGCCAGAAAATCACTTCTGCCTACACCTCTGCTGTGGTAGTGTATCTTACACTTCGTCCTTTGTCCAGATCTGTGCCTTCAGTCCTCATGAAATCAGTGGAAACAGCCAAGAAGTAAAGTATTGTTAAATGTGAGTCAAGATGACAGGCCTGGCCAGCTCACAGTCTTTGTACCAGGATGATTATTCCCATTAGGGATGTGTGTTTGTATCTGCTTAACCGGCATAGTTAAACTGCTAGACCACCTAGCATGGATGTGATTATACAGCTACAAAGACGTCTTAGAGTGGCATAAAAAGCAAGGAGTCTTGTGGCACTTAAAGACTAACAGATTTATTTATTGCATGAGCTTTCGTGGCAGAATATCCCACTTCGTCAGATGCTTTGAAGAGGGAGAACTTACAGAATTGGATGAAAATAAATTCAGGGGAGTGTAAGACATTGGATCAGGTCATACTGCAACAGCAAATCAGCACATTTGTAAGGATTCAAACTCGAGGAAACAGCACGCAGAGGGAGGTAAAAGTCAAATTACCTGTTATAATGTGAAAAAAAATCCATAGTCATGATTCAGCTCTGCTTTCACATAATTTAATTTGCATATTAGTTTGATTTTGGCTGTTTCTTTCTGAAGTCTTGATGTCCCATTGATTTTCTTGATGACCATCATTAACAAATCATCAATGGAGTGATTAGGAAGATGGAAGTGTTCAGCAACTGTTTTTTATTTTTGTGTTGTGATTTCCGATATCAGTTTTGTGTGCATTTATTCTTCTGCAGAGGGATTGTCCTGTTTGTCCAATGTATAAGGCTTGGGGGCATTTCTGGCACATGATGGCATAAATCACATTAGTGGATGAGCAGGTGAAGGACCCTTTGATGGAATAGCTGGATTGATTAGGTCCTATGATGGTGTCTTTTGTGCAGATATGTGGACAAAGTTGGCAGTGTGGTTTGTTGCAGGGATATGTGCCTGATTTAATGTTTCTGTTGTTAGGTCTGGAGTTGCTGGTGAGTATCTGTTTAAGATTCAGAGGTTGTCTGTAGGCGAGGAGAGGTCTGTCTCCCAAGGCTAGAGAGAGTGAGGGATCATCTTTTAAAATAGGCTATAGGTCCTTAATGATCTGTTGTAGAGGTCTGACTTGAGGGTTGTATGTGGTGACCAGTGGCATTCTATTGTTTTCTTTTTGGGCCTTTCCTGTAGTAGTTGACTGCGTGGTATCTGTCTGGCCCTGTCAGTCTGTTTCTTTACTTCTCCGGGTGGGTACTGTAGTTTTAAGAAAGCTTGTTAGAGATCCTGAATACATCTGTCTCTGTGTAAGGGAGGCTGCCCAGCGCTGAACCCCGCCAGTGTTTGTAAAGGGGGGCTGCAGGCACCGGCAGGGTTCAGCGCAGCCCAGCGCTGAACCCCGCCGGTGCCTACAGAGCCGGGCTGTGGGCACCCGCGGGGTTCAGCGCAGCCCAGTGCTGCTCCCCGCCTGCTGGCTCTGCAGGCACCGGCGGGGAGCAGCGCTGGGCAGCGCTAAACCCCGCTGGTGCCTGCATCCCCCTGAGGAAGTGAAATAGCAGGTTCACGTTTCCCGCCTTTTTCCTTATTTCAAAATAACTATTTGTTAATTTGAATTGTTATTTCGAAATAAGGCGTTATTTCGAAACAAGTTGTTTTGACACAACTTGTTTCGAAATAACCATCTGTGTGTGAATACAGACCTAGAGTAGATACAACTTATATTGCAAAAAAGTACTTTTATGGGTCTTGCATATGCCAGTTCCCTAAACAAACTAAGCTATCCCTGCAAAACTGAGGTTTTGCCTCTACACTGAAGTGTTTTCCAGTCTATCTATGGCCTCCGTCGGTCAAAGTTGACCACGAGTGATGCATCCTAGATGTACTAATCATCTGCTCGGTTGGAACAGCGTCATTTATGACTGAAAAGACCAATATGAGAATGGCAGTCTCTATTGCAAAGGTCACATCTATGTGCGGTCTCTGGTCTATTGGATGTGTTGCGCTCCTTTCTACGTGCCCGCCTGTCTGTTGTGATGTTCATCAGTTTTTCTTCCCATGTCTTGAGGTGTTGGGCCAGAATATTTCTCCACCTTGAGCGGTCATCTGCAAGGTTCTCCCAGGACTCAGTATCAATGGCAAGTGCTTTCATGTCTCTCTTGCAGACATCCTTGTAACGCAATTGGGGGCGGCCAGTAGTTCTCCTCCTGGATGCCAGCTCTCCATACAGAGTGTCTTTTGGGATGTGGCCATCCTCCATGCGATGGACATGTCCCAGCCATCTCAGCCTGCGCTGCCTGAGGAGAGTGAACATGCTGGGAAGGCCAGCACGAGACAGGACCTCAGCATTAGACACTCTGTCTTGCCAGGATATGCCTAGGATGCGTCAGATGTTTCACAGGTGAAAAGTGTTGAGTCTTCTCTCCTGTCTGGTGTACGTGGTCCATGACTCACTTCTGTACAACAATGTTGCTGATGACGCACGCTCTACACACTGCCATCTTGGTCTTTACCATCAGCTTGGAGTTATTCCAAACATGAGTGGTGAAGCAGGCAAGTGTTGTAACTACCTTCCCGATCCTCTTATCAATTTCTATATCCAGGGAGAGGTTGTAAGTGATGGTAGATCCCACGTAAGTGAACTGATGGACGACGATGAGTTCATAATCGTCAATATGAATGACTGGCGGTGCATCAGTATTCTGACCCAGAACATTGGTCTTTTTCAGGCTGATAGTCAGCCCAAAATCCTTCCAGGCCTTGGAGAAGCGGTCCATTAGTATCTGAAGTTCACGCTGGGTGTGTGTCGTAATTGCTGCATCATCTGCAAACAGCATGTCTCTGATAAGAGCCTCACATGTCCTTGTCTTAGTTCTAAGACGGGCAAGGTTGAAGAGCCTGCCATCTGTTCTAGTACGCAGGTAGATCCCCTCTGTCGCAGTGCCAAAGGCATGCTTTAGGAGCAGAGAGAAAAAAATCCCAAAGAGTGTTGGAGCAAGAACACAGCCTTGTTTAACACTGCTATAGATGCTGAAGGGCTCGGAGAGGCTGCCATTAAACTGTACAGTACCCCTCATGTCAGTGTGAAAAGATTCAATCATGCTCTGCAGTTTTGGGGGGCAGCCAATCTTTGAAAGAATCTGTAAGAGACCTTCTCTGCTAACCAGGTGGAACGCCTTAGTGAGGTCAATGAAAGCAATATACAGAGGCATCTGCTATTCTCTGCACTTCTCCTGAAGTTGACGAAGGGAGAAGATCATATCTATGGTAGATCTTTCGGCTCGGAAGCTGCACTGTGACTCTGGGTAAACACATTCTGCCAGCTTCTGTAGGCACGTCAACAGGACCCGAGCAAAGACTTTGCTGACAATGCTGAGAAACGAGATGCCTCTATAGTTGTTACAGTCACATCTCTCACCCTTGTTCTTATAGAGGGTGACAATCTTGGTGTCCCTCATGTCCTGTGGTACAGCTCCTTCTTGCCAACACTGGCGGAGAACTTCATATAGTGGAAGCAGTAGGGTATTCCTGCAATATTTGATCAAATTGGGTGGAATCCCGTCACTGCCTGGGGCTTTTCTTAGGGCCAAGTTGTTAATGGCCTTAGTAAGCTCCTCAGTCGTCAGCTCTACATCAAGTTCTTCCATAGCTGGCAGGCACTTGACAGCCGTAAGGGCTGAGGGGGACACAGTGTTCTTTCTGGAGTAGAGGTTGGAGTAATATTCCACCCATCTCTCCATCTGCTGACCCTTGTCTGTGATAACTTCCCCAGTGATAGATTTAAGGGGAGCTGTCTTGTTCTGGACTGGTCCGCACGCACTCTTAATGCCATCGTACATCCCCCTAATGTTACCCGTATCAGCAGCCAACTGAATGTCTTCGCTGAGCTGAATCCAGTACTGATTGGCGCAACGCCTGGCAATTTGCTGAGCCTTGCCCTGGCAGCCCTGAGCATCTGCAGGTTCCTAGCTGTGGGTGACCTTTTGTACTCGGCAAGGGCAGCGTGCTTGACTTCAATGACAGGTGTCATCTCAGTCGACTTGGCCTCAAACCAGGCTTGTGTCTTTGATGTCTTCTTCCCAAAGACAGTCACTGCTGTGAGGTAGATGGTATCCCGCAGAGTCCTCCACTTTTCCGTGGTGGAGTCCCCAGGTTGGAAGTTACCCACCTCTCTCTCAAAAGTCACTGCGAACTGTTCCACGAGGTCTGGTTGGGACATTTTGCTGATGTCAGTGCGGGGGTTCCCTTGATTCTTAGTGCGATAAAACTTCTTTGGGTGCAGCCTGATTTTACAGCACACCAGAGAATGGTCTGTATCACAGGCGGCGCTATGGTAAGAGCGCGTATGAAGAACATTCTTCATGGCAGCGCACCTCACCACGATGAGGTCCAATTGGTGCCAGTGCTTTGAGCATGGATGTCTCCAGGAAACCTTGTGTTGGGGTTTGGTCTTGAAAAAGGAACTGGTGATACAGAGGCCATGGTATGAACATAACTTTAGCAGTCGTTCTCCATTCTTGTTCATTTTTCCAGAGGTGCCAGAGGATTGGAAAAAAACAAATGTAGTGCCTATTTTCAAGAAAGGGAAAAAGGAGGATCCGGGGAATTACAGACCAGTCAGCCTCACCTCAATCCCTGGAGAAATTATGGAGCAGATTCTCAAAGAATCCATCCTCAAACACTTAGAGGAAAATAAAGTGATCAGGAACAGTCAGAATGGATTTAACAAGGGTAAATCATGCCTGACCAATCTCATCTCCTTCTATGATCAGATGACTGGTTTTCTGGATGCAGGAAGAACCGTTGATGTGATATACCTTGATTTTAGCAAGGCTTTTGAAAGAGTTTCCCACAGCATTCTCATTGGCAAATTAAGGAAGTATGGGTTGGATAGGTGGACTATAAGGTGGATAGAAAACTGGCTAGATCAACGGTTTCAGCGTGTAGGAATCAATGGTTCCATGTCTAGCTGGCAGCCAGTCACGAGTGGTGTGCCCCAGGGGTCGGTCCTGGGGCCGGTTCTGTTCAACATTTTCATCAATGATCTGGATGATGGAATAGACTGCATTCTCAGTAAGTTTGCATATGACACCAAACTGGGGGGACCAGTAGACACGTTGGAGGGCAAGGACAGGATTCAAGGAGACCTAGATAAATTGGAACAGTGGGCCAATAGAAATCTTATGAGGTTCAATAAGGACAAGTGTAAAATCCTGCACGTGGGACGAAAAAACCCCATGCACTGCTACAGGCTGGGAAACATTCAGCTAAGTAGCAGCAGTGTAGAAAAGGACCTGGGGGTCATGGTGGATGGGAAGCTGGATATGAGTCAGCAGCGTGCGCTTGCTGCCAAAAAGGCCAATGGCATACTGGGCTGCATCAAAAGAAGTATTACCAGCAGATCAAGGGATGTGATCATTCCCCTCTATTCTGCACTGGTGAGGCCACATCTGGAATACTGTGTTCAGTTTTGGGCTCCCCACTACAAAAAGGACAGGGACATGCTAGAGAGAGTTCAGAGGCGGGCAACCAAAATGATTAAAGGGCTGGAGCACAAGCCCTATGAGGAAAGACTGAAAGCATTAGGCTTATTTAGTCTGCAGAAGAGAAGATTGAGGGGGGATTTGATAGCAACCTTCAACTACTTGAAGGGTTGCTCCAAGGAAGATGGAGCTCGACTGTTCTCAGTAATAACAGAGAACAGAACGAGGAGCAATGGTCTCAAGTTGCGGTTAGGGAGGTCGAGGCTGGATATTAGAAAACACTTTTTTACTAGGAGAGTGGTGAAGTCTTGGAATGAGCTGCCAAGGGAGGTGGTGGAGTCTCCATCTTTGGAGGTGTTTTTTACGCCTGGCTGGACAAAACCATGACTGGGATGGTTTAGTGGGAGTGGTCCTGCCTCTGGCAGGGGGTTGGACTAGATGACCTATGAGGTCCCTTCCAACCCTATGATTCTATGATTCCCACGCCGAACCGCCCAAGGCAGGATGGCCACAAGTCATGGTCAGTGCCCACTCTGGCATTTAAATCGCCCAAGAGAATAAGTTGTTCTTTGTTTGGTGTGCTATTAATGATGAATGTGAGGTTTGCGTAGAACTCGTCTTTTGCATCTGACGCGGCCGACAGTGTTGGGGCGTAGACGCTGATGAGGGTAATGGGACCTTCGGTGGTGTTGAGTCGGAGAGTCGGGAGCGCACCGAGCTATTGCTGCCTAATTCTACCGATCTCAGCAGGCTGTTCCTCACTGCAAAGCCTACTCCATGTTCTCTGGGCTCATCAGAGCCTCTTCCTTGCCAGTAGAATGTATAGCCTTTCTCCTTCAGCGTGCCCGAGTCTGCCAGCTGCATTTCAGGGAGGGCGGCGATGTCTACATGCAGTCTCTTTAGCTCGTCGTTTATAACAGCTGTCTTTCTGAAATCACTGATGTCCTGAACGTTTTCAGACAGGCCAGTCATCATAGTCCGGACGTTCCAACATCCCAGCTTTAAAACTAATCTTTTTTATTGTGTTCTTTTGTTGCCTGGTGCAGTGGTTTCAGTCTGCTGTTCCTAATCCCCAAGCACCCAATGAGGACAGCAGACCGTGGTGGGACAGCACCTTACTGGCTGGGGGCTGCCCAGCTTAAGGCAGGCGGTAGCTGTCCAGTGAGATCCGAAGATCCCTCCAACCATCAGGAGCAACCCCTGGCGTCACGGTCTACGCCAATCGGGCAATGACTTATAACCGGTAACTGTTACTCCCCGTGTTGTGCCAACGCCACACGCAAAGCTGGAGTGCCCTCTCCACGTTGTAGGTGCAGATTAGGATGCAAGCCTGGGCAGTGTAATATGGAGGGCAGGCTGTTGCCCATGTAGCATGTCTCCCCTCTCCATGACGCTGATGGGCCCAAAGGAGCAGCAAAGCCGCTACAATTTGGCAGCAGCACCATCGCAGGAGCTGCCAGAATGAGGTTATAAATAACGACGAACCGCCTTAGGGGTTCCAACTCCAGATTTTTCCTTGAGGTTTACTCCTGAAACCTTTTCCAAGACTGGATATAGCCGCAAGGCAGCGGAGGTTTTGAATCAGAGTTTTCCTTCTCCTAGGTGGACTGCCTTACCAGGCTAATGATTTCCATCTACCCAGTAGATGTTTTCCAGTGGAGAAATGCTATAGAAAACCCACAATAATATATCAGCAAATGTTTCTAGTGCAGAGATGGCAAAGACTCCCAATTGCTTAAGTTTATTTTGGGTAAGGCCTATGGCAGTGGTTCCCAACCAGTGCCGTGGCAATACCCAAAGTGTGCCATGAGAATCTGGAAGAGCTAGAGTTAGAATTCCCTCCCTGCTCAGCCCAGCCACGTGGGCTGTGCAGGGCTGTCAAAAAGCAGTGGTGGCTTTTGGGGTAGACGAAGCAGGCAGCCGCCTAGGGCCCCAAGCAATAAGGGGTCCCGTCCTCAATTTGGTAGACAGAAATGAAAATATAGAAAAATATACAAATTGTTCCCATTGAGAAGAGCTAGTAGGGCTGGAAGCCTAAGCACTTTTCACTCTTGGTTCATCAAGGCAATCTATCATTAGGATCTGTGCTTCGTCTGAATTGCAGATTTCACCATTATCTGCCCATCACCTTCACACTGACATGCTAAAAAAGCAGGAGCAAGCAACAGACAGCACAATCGTAGGAACTTTTCCCTTGGGCTCAGCTTTTAATTCCTCAGTGTGGCCATTTATTCTGCCATTTTTTAATTTTGTGAAATAGTGCCTTTTCCTTTTCTTTCTTTTTTTTTTACCTGTCCTTTTTGCCTTTTCCTTTGACTTTGTGACAATTTTTACTTTGCTTTTGGTTAGCTCAGGCTACCAGGTAGGTCCATATAGGCTGCTACATATAAATACAGTGCTGCCCTCTTAGACAATCATTACAGCTGTGTGTGATGTCTGTGCTGTATCTTTTTTTTGGTAAGTAATGTTTTAGCTTCTTCTGTACTTACTATTTAATAGTTTTGAGGGGGCAAGAGTCTTATAACCTTGAGTACTTCAAAGAATTTCACTGAAATTTGGTGTTTTCCATTTATAGCTACACACTAGGAACCTTTTTTATTACTTATTTTTATTTAATATAATTATTTGTATTAAATGTCTAGTGCACATAAACCCAAGCCTATGTGAAACATTTGTAAGATTTGACTGCCAAATTTTTAAATATGGTATTTTAGTTATTTTTGAGCCATCATTAATGTTACCACTTTTTATTTATTAATTAATGCTCATACTTTTAAAAAGTTTTTAAAATGTTCATTTTAACTTTGTGGTTCAGAATTAGCTCATTTATGTTATGTAAAAGATGATCAACTTACAAGCTTTATGATGGGAAGATCTTTAAAGATATCATACCCGAGAATAATTTATGAGTTCCAGAGCAATAGTCATGTTAGTTAAGTTCAGCAAAACAAAAAAGGAGTCCTGGGGGGTCGTGTGGGGTGATTAGGGCTGCAGGGGGGGACTGGGGCCACAGGGAAGGTAGCAGTGGGGACCTATAGTGACCCCATTAGGGGGCCCCACAAAATAGTTTGTGGCCAGGAAGCAGCTCCCAGCCTGTCAGCCAGCCTGCAAACAGCCAAGGTAAGGGCTTTGAGGGGGGCTGCTGGGGGTTGTGGGGGGCAGGGGGCATGTGTGTAGCAGAGATGGGTGGGAGTGGATGTATAGCAGAGGGTGTGTAGCTGAGATTGTGCGGTGGCTGTTTGGTTGGGGGGGTTTAGTTGGGGGGGTGAGCTGGGGGCTGGAGGACTAGTTCTGGCCCCTGCAGTGATGGGAGGGCCCATCACAGGCAGCAGAGGGCTGGGGAAGGAGGGAACGGGACCCACTGGGGTGGGAGGGAGCAGCAGTGGGGTGAAGATTTGCCCTGGGTGGCAGGGAGCCACTGTGGAGAAAGAGGGAAGTGTGTGCTGCACTGTGCTCCCCTGCCCTACCTTCCCACTCCCCAAGTTTGCCCCTGCCCCCACCCACAAAGCCATTCCTGTTCTCCCTTCCCCTCTCCTCTCTTGGCACCCTTGTGCTGTTCCCCACATGGCTGCCCTTGTCCTCGTTGGCCACCCCTGCCTAGGAATGGTGCTACCATTTCTGGCACCCCCCTGCAAGCAGAGCAGGTGCCAGCGTCCCCCTGCAATGCTTACCAGGCTTACTGGGTTGTGCCGGCCCTGCCCCTGCCCTGCTCTGCTCCCCACACTCACTCCTGCCACTGCAAATAACTCCTGACCTCCCCTGTCTTGCCATCCCTGCTCTGCTACCCCTACTACCCCACATAGCAGCATTTCCGAACCAGTGTGCCATGGTTCATAAATATTGATATTATTTTGAGCTAATTTGAATATTCATGAGTTTTTAATGGTGGTGTGCCTCCAAAAATTTGAAGGTATCGAGGTGTGCCACAGCAGAGAAAAGGTTGGGAACCACTGGCCTATGGTACTCAGAGTCCTACATACATAGCTTCAGGGAGTTTGAACCAATCACCTGCTTTGATTTTGAAATTCAGGACCTAATTTGACAGCGTGAAGACTGTAGTCATGAAGACTTACTTTTGTCATTCCACATTACTGACTGTCAATCTGTGCATGACTGAGCAATACAGATGAGAAGAAAGTTGGGCTGGGAGGCAGGCCTGTTTGACCCACTGGCATTTTGTCAGATTGCTGGGAGCACAGACTACTATGAAGCACTACACAGTTTGTGTGTGGATAGACAAAAAGCGGGTGTGGTATTTGGTTTGAACATATGCGCTAACAACATATAGATAGATAGATAGATAGATCTTTTGCCAGTTATTACTAATGCAGATTTTTCCTATCCTATGTGTATCCAGTTCATAAATATGGACATAACATTTAGTGCATTGCTTGCCTGCACTCACTCATTCTGCCCACTTTTCCTTTTTTTTTTTAACTCATAGGACAGTTTGTACTCAGGGCAGTTGGACTCCTTCATTCATTCCAAAGTCAACCAGCACAATAAAATGATGAGTCATGCCGTGAAATCATATATAATCCAGACCTTGCTGTACTGAATGAGAAAGCTAAATAAATGGGTCATCCTTATGTCCAGCTAAGGTGCTTTGGTGGCCTGCACTGCAGTATTGAGCCCCATGTAATTTTTACTGTATGTGTTCCAACAAAACCAGTAGGAGCTAAGAAAGTACCATGATCCCCATTTACAGATGGGGAACTGAAGCACAGAGAGACTGAGTAACATTCCCAAGGTGTGACCCTAACCCACACAAAGCTAATAAGACATCAGTAAATATGACACAGGGACAGATGGCAGTAGTATCTCTAGAACGCCAGTGCAACTCCAAGAAAACACCATTTGAGATAAAATTTGCCTGTTAACATTGTCTAGAGAACTATAGTGTCTGAATGATGCACCTCATTAGCTTTTTGGAGCAGGACGGATCTAATATGTTCAGTAGCAGCGCTGAGCTCTGTACTTCAGTGCTGTACTCAGGCTCTGTGAACAATCGTAGGACTGTATGGATCAGATCCTTAGCAGATATATGTGGGCATAGTTCCGCTGAAATTAATGGAGCCACTCACACTTACGATCCAGCTGAGGTTCTTGCCCTGAAATTTAGACAGCTGTGTAAGAAAGCACCTAAGCGTGTGCTTGCATTCCTTTAATTGCAATGGGACTTAAGTGCATACTTCCATGTCAGCATCTGTGTATGTGGTATGCAGAACAGGGATGCTTTCTAGAGCTGGGGACTAAATGAGGTACATTCAAAATTTATCTTCCAGAAAACATTCTAAGAACAAACAATAACTTAGCTTGAGATACCATCCAAAGAATGTGTCATTGGCCAAAATTTCTTTCTCTAACTCTCCAGCGTTGTATATGGAAGCTGCTGGCCTCCAGCCCAGGGATGGGTGCATTTCACTACATATGGAGTGTGTAACAAAGACCTGCCTCTCCACTGCCTCCGCATCAGTCATAGCCTTGTAAATACAATATCATATATTGCATTGGAGAAACTTGTGTGATCATATTTAAGGTTTTTAATCTTTCACTACAGCATAATCTAAGTGATGTCTGTTGCATAGGGTAGTCAGACCTACTGACACAGGCAGTGTGAGGCAGTCATGTTCTTCTTCAAGTGCTGCTTGGATACATTCAGTATTAGGTGTCTACGTGCCGAAGCGCACAATTGGCCAGAACTTCTTTTAGCCTTAGCCTTTCAGGACAGGGCTGGGAGCCACCCCACTCGGGCCATATATATGGCCCCAGCCCTGCTGCTCTCCAGTTCTTTCTTCCGCCCTCAGTGATGGTTACGGAACACCTTGTTCTTGCTTTATGCAAGTGCCTGTCTCTTTGCTCTGTTTCATGTGTATTTTCATGGAAGATCTGTTTGCAGAGTTCACCAGCGCTCCTACCGCATCCTTCCAACAGAAACCCGAAGCCAAGGGACAACCCCCACTGGAGGTTTCTTAATGCTTGTGTGAGCTTCACCGGGTGGATTTTGCTTTATTTGCAGGTCTTTAAACAAAGGACTCGGGAAGACACAGAGGAAAGGCTGCATAACACACCCAGGAACGGGCCCTGCAGCTCATGCTGGGTACGTTTGCTGCACACAAGGATTCACTGGCTCCGCTGGACGGGCACTGGAGCCCTCTTGGTGCCGCTCTCTGGCTATGAATAAAAGCTGTGACTGGCTTCTAACTCAGCACCACGTGCTCAGTCAGCACCCAAGCCCTTTCAACGCCGCTCTCCAGCTATGAATAACAGCCGCGACCGACCCCTAACTCGGCACCATGTGCTCAGTCGGCACCGGAGCCTTCTCGGCACCACTATCTGGTTATGAATACAGCTGCAATCGACCTCTAACCTGGCACCGTGTGCTCGGTCGGCACCGGAACCCTCTCAGCGCTGCTCTCCGGCTACAAATAAAAGCCGTGATCGGCCTGTAACTTGGCACCATGTGCTTGGTGGGCACGGGAGCCCTGTCGGCACCGCTCTACAGCTATGAATGAAAGCCTTGATCAGCCTCTATTTTGGCACTGTGTGCTTGGTTGGCGCCAGAGCCTCTCGGTGCTGCTCTCCGGCTAGGAATAAAAGCTGTGACTGGCCCCAACTCGGTACCACATGCTCGGTTGGCACTCGAGCCCTCTCAGTGCCGCTCTCTGGCTATGAATAAAAGCCGCGATTGACCTTTAACTGGGCACCATGTGCTTGGTCAGCACTGGAGACTCTCCATTGCTGCTCTCCAGCTATGATTAAAAGCCACAATTAGCCTCTAGTGCAGAACCCCATGTTCGTTTGGTGCAGGAGCCCTCTCGGTGCTGCTTTCCAGCTGTGAATAAAGAGCCATGATCGGCATCATACTCGGCGAAGAAAGGACCGGAGCATCTGAGCTCCACACTTTGGCAGCAGCTGCACTTGCCGGTCGGCACCAAGGCCCTCTCAATGCCATTCCCCAGAAGAGAGCAGGTAAGCGCTTTTGGGGCCAACTCTGACACCGAAGTGCCACCACTATGTCTGGCCCTCCCCTCTGGGGTGAGAGCCTGGAGACTATCACGGTACCAACCACACCGGAGGTCTTTGAAGTGGCAGAGGCCCTTCAGCTCCTGAACATGTCGCCAGGCCACTGAAGCAATTGGTAAGTCCATCTTCCTTCCTTCCTCCACTTTGCCCAGCACTGGGGGGAGCTGCTCACTACTTGGGCCCATACCACTCCAAAACTGCGGGCTTCAACCCCTACGGTGCTGACACCCTTGCCTTTGCACTGCAAGAGATCCAAGAGTCCACTCCTCAGGCCCGGCCCCTTACTGAAGGGTCTGTGGCACCGGGTCCTTCCAGGCACTGCACTTGAAACCAGCTACTTCCTACTGAGAGCCCGGAAATGGAATTCCTACTCAGTGCCATGGCCCCAGTGAGGGCACCCCAGTGTTGAACCCCGGGTTTGTGATGTAACTACGATGGACCGATGACATCCACCAATGAGACGGACACCAGTTCAAGTAAACAAAAAAAATAATTTTTTAAATGATACCATAAAACACCTATGACCAACTAACAGTGTGGAGCAAGAAATTCTATATAAAACACTTATAACTAACTAACAGTGTGGAGCAGGAAAGTCTATATAAAACACGTATAACCAACTAACAGTGTGGAACAAAAAAGTCTATGTAAAACACTTATAACCAAGCAACAGGATAAAGCATGAAAGTCTATGCAAAACACTTACAACCAACTAAAATACTTATAGCCAAATAACAGTATGGAGGAATGACATACAAGAGGGTGGCCATAATAAGTCAAGGACTTTTCTGGCCTTTTACTGCCTCAACATCGGTATAGGCACTGATCAGCCTACCCGACACATATTTACCAATGGCTCAAAGCCATTCCTCCTTGCTAGCCAAGAAGGGTGGGCGGCAGAATGAAGGAGTCAGATGAGAGAAACTAAACTCCCACATTCCCCCTGTGTATGCTGGGGAAATTTGGGGACAGCAGTTTAGAGCAGAAGTGGAGCAATAAACAACTTTACGATAAAAATTCAAAATACAAATGGTTAATAAACATATGACAAAATAACAATCTATGCTAGGCAATAAACATCTATATCATGAAAAGATTATGCAGGATACAAGGGGAATAATAAACAGCTACACAAACTATGCAAAACTCAAATAAGGAAGCTACAATAACAGACTATACATGAATAGTAGCAAGGAGAAGAATTAAGAGAAGTAGGAGGCTTGTATCGATTTATAATACCTGTCCTAGCACCGTAGTGGAACCCAAAGTGAGGAGGCAGACCAGCTGCAACATCCCAGTACTTAATCATTCAGCCGGCAATTCGTGTACACCCCAAAAAAAGGTCTCGTGGGTGGGTGCTCCCTGTCTCAGTCAGGGGATCAGTCCGACCGGGTCGCAACGTGCCCTTTAGCATTCGAGGGTGGGAGAACACAAGCTAGCTGAGACAGGGGGTTTAAATAGAATTTTGCACAGCCAGAGTAAAAATAGCCAATTGGGAGTGGGATTCTGGTCAGGACCAATGATGGAACTGAGACCCCAGACAATGATCCCTCCTTCGTGGTGTCGGGGGTGCCGAGAAACTGTTCAGGGGAGATAGGAACTCACCCCCCTTCTTGTCGACACAAAGCTAGGGAGGAAGAAACTCACACAGGAGATTGAGGGCCATCAGGGGAGACTGATACTTAATATTCTTCCCCTTGAGCTGGATGGCCCGGAGATGAGGCCCATCAGGGAGATTGATACTTAACATTCCTCCCTGAGAGCAGCATAATCCAGGGGGCTACGTGTGGGGCGGGGTGGCCATCATGGCTGCCACCTCTGTTGACACCTAGTACCGGGGTTGTCCCTTCTCCCGACTACAGCCACAAACAGCAGCCAGGGTCTCACACAGACGACCTTACAACACTTGAACCCCTTCACCAGGCCACCGCCTTTCTGGGTCAGGGTCACACCCCTCAAGGGAGACCAGGACCCCCATACAACCTGGGATTCAAAAGCTCTCTGGTCACCATTATGATTCTCCCCCTTCGTACTCGTGTCGTTGACATTGCTGGGACACGCTGGCCCGAGCTGCCCTGATTCATCCTGTGTCCTCTAGGAGTCCCAGAAGGTTTGACCTCCTGGGTGGGGAAAAAAAAAAGGCTATTCAGTTTTCAGCTTTTCAGTTGAGGGCTCCTAGCCATCAGACCTTAGTTAAAAGATTCCCTAGACCTGTGGGATGCTATGAAGAGTTTCAGCAGCTTCCTCCAACAAGAACACGTGGAGGATTTGAATGCCTTCATCAAGGACGGTGCCTTGGCTTCTCACCATGCCTTTACAGTGGCATTCGATGCCTTGAACACAGCCAGCCACAGCATTGCTATAGCCGTGATTACACGCCGAGCAGCCTGGTTTCAGGATTTGACCCCTCCCAGGACTTTCAGTAGACCATATTAGGCTTCCCTGTACAGGGACAGTCTCTCTCTTTACCCACCCACTGACTCCCTGGTCCATGGCGACTGTGTCCATAGGTTGGCCCTCAGAGCCCTGGGTATGCTTACTCCCCAGGTGCCTCAATGTTCTCAGTCTACTGAGACCACTTGAACGCATGGGGGAGGGGTCCTTGTTGTACTCCACACACACACACACACACACACACACACACACACACACACACACACTACCAAAATGGCTATCTTTTAGGAGCCTTTGGACTGTGGGATGATGGTCCCCTTTCCTCATTATAGCTGATCGACTCCAGCAGGGTCACTTCTCCCTCCATCAAACCCTTGAACATCAGAGCGGAACCCTAAACGCTTTTGCTAAACACCCCCTCACAATCAGCGTCGAGACACCTCTTCCTCCTATCTGGTAACAATGTGCCTCCCTCTTCCCTACCCGTACCCTTCAGGTCAAGTAAGGGCCTGGTCACCAGAGAATTCTCATCACGTGCACATGGTTCCAGTCGCTTACGCCCTTGGAGCCTTGTTGGGAACCTGGAGGTCATAGAGGTATGCGAAGCGGACACATAACCCCCCCCCCCCCCAAAAAAAAAAACACTATAGCCCTCTGGGACAAGGGCAGGATGCTTACACCTCTGCCAACTCCTTCCCAGTCAGGCACACTGAAAAGGGTACGCTCCTGTGTCACTATCATGAGACCACTCCTTATCCGTGTCAACCTGCAATGGGTCAGGGGGAAACTATTGCGGGATGATGCACCCTCCCCCCTAGGTGACAGGTAAGAGGGCAAGCTCATGCCCCCTTGTCCTCTATCTTCTCCTGCCTCACCTGCCCAGGCAGTGCCCCCTTTAATATTGGGGCCATGCTCTTCAGACTCATATTAGGCTTTTGCCTGAGGGATCCCCAAATCTCACCATAGGGGTTTTTGCCTTTTCAGCTCCTCCCCCTCCTCCCCAAGGACCTTCACCACGTTACCCTGGTCCTTCTGTCCATGGGCAGACCTCAGTTTAGCCCTCGACTGGAACCTCCTCTGCTCTGGTGCCTTCCTCTAACCAGGGGTCGCTTTCCCCTGAAAACCCTAGACAGCCATCTAGGAGCTGCCTCTCCTCCCTAGAACTGCAATGAAGGGAGGTAGTAGGGGGTAGAACTCCTAACCACCACCAGTATTCATACACCTGAGTGAGCCATTTGAGGACCTGTGGTCTTCAGCTCAGGGTAGTTCCCCTGCAGAACTCTGGCCCAGAGAAACTTACAGACCCTAAAAGGCTGGAGAGCCTGATGCCTTATGGGTGACGATGTCATAACGTCCCCGCTGTGTTCCTTAAAGGACACAGCGGTTCTTCCTTGTTTTCCCTAAGTAGGGGTTGCCTTATGCTTTCCTTCTCTTCCTCAGATCTCTCCCTCTTCCCTCCTACCACCCGGGACCTGCCCAAGCCTTAACCCTTCCAACATGTAGGGTGGTGCACCAATAACACTCCTTCCCCTCAGAGCAGGCATTATAGACCACGTCAGACTTGTGTCTTGCCTAAGGCGTTGTCTTCTCTCCACATCAGGATCTATCCAAGATCCCTCGCAGTTGGTCCATTGTAGCCAGGACCCAACACCTGCACCCGTCGCTAGAGATGAGTCATCCAGCTATGTTATGAAGGTTGACTGCCTCTCCATAGAAGTGAGAGGTGAGAATATCTTCCGAGCCATGTGCCCCCCTCCAAACACTCCAATTCTGAAGCTTGGCAGCACGACTCTCAAAGTGGACCTGACCCATCTACAGAGATGGACGGATACCCCTTCACTTGATTCAGCACACCTCTTCCTACACGAGTCCGCGTACCGGGAGAGTAGAGTACAGGGGCAGGGGGCAGAAATGCACACCCAGCTCTGAAGTTGCTTAAGCCCCTCTGCAGAACCCCATGATGGTTTCACAACACCCCTACCTCAGGTCATTTCCCCCCTCTTGGTCGGGGACAACCTAACATGGGGAATTCAATCACTTTTCTCCCAGTTTTCTCTCCTGATACTAGGATGGGTGATCCTAAGGGTTCCCCTTTTTACTACTATAACCTGCTCAAGGGTTACCTCTAAAGAAGGTCCCTTCTGAGATGTCCACTTCTCTCTTTATGACAACCTCCCTGAAGGAGTGTCTCTGATGCTTCTGGGCCCCAGAGATGGGTCTGCCAAGCATCTAGGCCTTATTCCAGGGCCCTTCTTCCAGGCCCTCCATTCCCATGCGCCAACAGATGAGGGGCAGGGGTCCTCACCCACTGCTTCCTCATTATCCTTCTTCCTGTGTTAGCTTCCATATGGAGCTGGGACACCTCAGTTTAGGGTGCCCCTTATCAATCCTATCCATGGCATCTCCTGCTGGTACGCCAATGGGAAAGGCATCTTGCCTATCCCCCGTTTAGTCAAGGGGTGATGTGTTCCCCGCCCCGGTCTTGGTTAGTAACTTAACCCAATCGACCTTCCCCTTTTGGGGTTCAGGTGGCAAGGGTGGCAATTATTCCATCCTTGCCCTTCACCTGCAGCTGTGGGAGTCTGTTACCCTGGATCACGACTGCCTTTCTCAGGAGTCGATTCTTCTAGGAAGGGGCAACCCTCCTACAGTAGACAGTCTTGCAGGGGACAAGGATGTTCTTTGCTATTATGATATAGCAAATTCCCCGACAGTGAACCAGGGACTGCCCCTGTTGGAGTTATAGTCTCCTGACAGAGTGGCAAATAACTCCTTGGCACTCATGCACGCCTTCTCTCGAAGATCTAGCACTTGGTGGCATGCCCGTAGGTGTTCGCCTGGTGGCCCAGTGCTTCTTCACCCAATTTTGGGTGCTGTGCCATTTGTAGGTAGCCGTGTTGACGGCGGATAAGGTTCTAACTCCACCCACCTTTCACAGTAGGGCTAGCAGTCACCTGATACGTAATGTATCCGAGCAGCGCTCAAAGAAGAATGGTGGGTTACTTACCAGTAACCGTCCTTCGAGATGGGCTGCTCAGATTGATTCAGCGAACCTCCTGCCATCCCTGCTACTCGGAGTTAGCGATTAATGGGAACTGGGGAGGAGCAGGGCCGGGGCCATATATATGGCCAGGGGGCAGTGGCTGCCAGCCCTGTCCTGACAGGCTAAGACTAAAAGAAGTTCCAGCCAGTCATGAGCTGTGGCACATAGACAGCGAATAGTGAATGAATCTGAGCAGCCCATCTCGAAGAAGGACTGTTACTGCTAAGTAACCCACCGTTTCCCTTACAGGCTGTGCATGTAAGAAGAGAGTTCTAAT
This sequence comes from Podocnemis expansa, assembly GCA_007922195.1. NCBI lineage: Eukaryota > Metazoa > Chordata > Testudines > Podocnemididae > Podocnemis > Podocnemis expansa. The sequence continues at coordinate 14,714,614 of ML681971.1, forward strand.
TCAAAGCACACGCTGTACAATTAACACACATTAACTTCCGTGGCCCATCTGCTAAGGCCTCCTTGTGGGACCTAAGCCTAAACCAGGGGTAAGAAACATGCAGCCCGTGGGCTGCATGAGGCCCCTATAGCTATTTCCTGCAGCCTGCAATTACACTAACACTACCAATATTTGCAATATTGTTATGTGAAAACGTTTTAGTGACGCAGCCGTCAGGCTAACATACTAGTCCTTATGAGGCCCTGTACCAGTCCTCATGCGGCCTTTGTGGTGATTTGAGTTTGAGACCCTTGGCCTAAACAGTGCAAAGTTGCTTTAAAATGGTTCAAGCTGGCCTGATGACACCTTTGCTGTTATAAAGCTGGGGGAGAAGCCTCATCTGTGGTCTTTCTGCAGTCTGTCAGGATGGGAGCATTCATGAGGAGGGCAGTGAAGGTGCAAAGGGGGCAAACTAAAGTGGAACATCACAGCACCCTATCCTTCCTTTGTGTGAAGTCAGAGACCTTATGCCATGGGAGCTTTTTTGCTCCAACATCAAGTAATCAAGGATAACAGTTCCCTGCTGCCCTTCAATCTTCATTCTGTTCAAGCAGAGCTTGGGCAGGGTGGAAAATCTGCCCCCGCAAGTGTATTAGAGCCCTTGATTATTACAGTGGGGCAATGTGCAGGCTAGAAAGAAAGCACACGCTGCTTCCTGTGGCTGTGGAAGGATGAGTCAGCTAATTGATACTGACAAAATCCCATATCTGAATCTTTCATTAGTCTTGCGAGTTCGTCTGCCACTTGTGTCTTACAGCACAGTATAATATGGGAAGTCATTATTATTACAAAGAATTGCTAATTCAATCAGACTTCTATCTTACATGAATACCAGTCATACAATATTAATGCATTCCCCCTGCCCCACCATCTTATTCATTACATAACACAAAAGCTGTTAATAGAATGCAAAAAAAAGTCTTAAGGCAAGAACACCATTAATGTGATAGTCACTGTTGCCCATGCATTGCTAAAACTGGATTGAAGTTCCAGAAATTATGATTGCAAAGCACATTTTTGGATGCCAGTCACAAGGAGGAAAAAAATCAAGTTAAAACTTTAAACAGAACCAGGAAAGCTGCCTGGAATTACATGATAACATAGCTCTTTATTGCCCCTTCTCAATAGTTTGATGTGTGTTTTGTAATTCTGTTTATCATTCTCCAATTAACAGAGACATTTTTTCAGATTATTTTTATGAAATTCTCATTTAATTAACAGTGCCGTTGAATCTCAAATGGCACTTTAAAAAATATTCTCGTGCCATCCAAATGGCCAAATGGGATGTCTGAGATATTTGCAAAACTGCGAACCTTAGCTCATCTGCTAGTTATCCCGCTGCTCAGATGACGAGGATGTGTACACCTGACAATCAGTGCTCATTCACCCGAAGCCATCATTACACATGATGTGGAAAAATACAAATTTCACTTATTAAACCCTTCTCATGGGCTTGTTTCTGAATAAAAGATGTGATTTAACAAGCATTTTGCAACCCCTGCACAATAGATGGGCAATTAAAATAATGGATGATCGCTAATAGAAAACAGGTGTGACTTGGAGACATAAACCAAGCATTGCACAGGCACCAAACAATAGCAGGAGAAGTATGTTTATAACACAATAATGAAAGCTAAAAAAATTAAATCAAATAAACAGTGAAATTTCATTGAATGGCCCTCCTGTTACCCAGCTGAAGATGATTATGGCATTTAGCAACACAATCAGGAAGTAATGAACAAATAAGCCTAAAATGAATTTCTGTGTAGTTTAAGGGAATGTATAGTGTTCATATAACAATCACTTTAATCAAGCACCAAACTGCAGTCGCAACTTGGCTACAGAGTGTTCCCATCATTCAAATATCAATCTGTAGCGATAGACTATATACTCCATAGTATTGTTTCTTCTCTTAAATTAGCCCATGGAATTCATTGCCACAAGATTGCACTCAAATCAAGAACTGTTAAACAAAGGACTAATTTTTATGTGAACAATGAGAACATCCCCTGTTACTCAACATGAGATTATAGGACAAAATAAAACCCCTAAAATTTTGAAGGGAAAGAAAATCCTCACACCTTGGCCATTGTCTCGGTTTTCTTAACCTTACTTCATCATGTGGGGCATGGACAAGATGACTCTTAAAGTCCCTTCCAGTCGTACATATCTTTGATTCTATACTTCAGGGCATAAAACTACCTCTGATTGAAAGGGCTAAGAAGAAAATTTCCCCATGGCTATCATAATTGCATATTTCACAGTTCTTGCACTTCCTTCAGAAGCATATGGTATGGATCACCAAGAGAGAGAAGTCTAGATGTATCACTGGGCTGATGCAATATGGCAATTCCTATGCTCCTGCATTCAGTTACACTTACACCATGCCATGAAGACCATAAGGGGTGGGGAACTCTGAGGTCAGAATCTGGCCCTTTCTATTTACGAAAATGCATCTTAATTTGCCAATGGCCCCTAACAGTCCTCATTAAATGCAACAGGATCTCATAACTTACCCATGTATGCCCAGATATTAAAGAAGAAGAAAAGAAAGATTACTATTAGATAAATACAGAGTGCACCTCAGAGAGTCACTTTGGATCTCCAGCTCCAGTAATATATTGTTAGGAATCTCTATCAAGGTCCTTGTATTTCAGCTAGAGATTATGTCTGTTATTGCCTTCAATGACCTTTTCAATATTGTGCCAATACTCAGGACCTGGTGCTCCAAGAGGAATTCAACTCAAATTTATTCAGACAGAAAAAAATTTGTCAGTGGGTAGTCTTGCTCTTCACATTCCATCTTGCCATTCTCATGTAAATTGCAGTTCTTTATTAGCATGACTATTCCTCCTGTGCACCACATGATGGGTCCATTTCAGCAGCAAGAACAGCCCCTCCAGACTTCCCAAAGAGGCCAGTGGCCCTTGTAAATTCTGCAGTGGGAAGCATCAGCGTCAATAGGTAATGGCATGCCATGGCTACCATGCAACCACCTGACCCTACAGAGAAGGGAAGTGCCAATAGGAGCCATAGAAGTCTGAATAAAAGAACGTTAAGCTTGACTGTGGCAAAATGTTTCCAGGGCCCACAATCCATTTGCGTGCTAATGGTATCCTAAAAACTCTGCCGTACATCCTTCAGTGGTTTTGGTATGAGCATTAGGGCTCCACGGCAATGGCAGTTAGCAGAATAAGTATCTGTGTGGATCTTGGCCTACTCTTCATCTCAGGTGCAGGAGTCAGAAGATCAAGGCATAGATTCATCCAGGTTTAAATGACACCCACCTACCAGCACCCATTTGGCCTCCTTGTTACCAGTGGTGTATCGCTAAGGGAATGGCAATCTTAATTGCCATCAGAGGATAGGTAAGTGGATGTTGCTGAGGGAATTTGATGAGATTTACTTGATGACCCCATTCTGAGCCCATCCTGCTGCTAACCCTGCTCTTCCACGCAATGTTTTTTGCCTGGGTGTGCACCTCAGGTTGATGTTAGCCAAGTTAAAGCCCTCTGCTTCTTTCTCTCAGTCTCCTTGTGTGACCTTGGGCAAATCATCAGATCTCTATGTGCCTTGGTCTGTCCATGCATAAAACAGGGATAATAAGCTCTCTCCACAGCAATGTTGCAAGGTGGAACTCAGTAATGGTTGCAAAGTGCTTTGGGAATGACTTTTAGGCCTACTCCTCTTGCTCAAAGTGAAGTCTCCTCCTGTCCAAAGGGCTGAAAGATGATTTAGGTAGAGTGATAGACCCTGGACTGCATTCCCCCTCACTGAGCAAGGCATAGGGCACTGCCTTCTGTGACAGCACACAAATGAGGACAGCAGGAAAGCATCAGTGCTTGATGCTAATTGTACCTGTTTGAATGCGCTGCACTTTCTAATGTGTGAGAGCGACAGAGTGGGTAAACAGTATTTTTTCATGCGATTTGCCTGGCACATTATGATTATTTCATACATGTTTACATGAAGGGTTTTTTAGAAATGTAATTTATTTGATTAATTTGATGTCTCTATTTTCACTGTTTTGTTCACTCCAATTTATGACAAAATTGAACAAAGTGGGTAACAAAATATAGCCCTGTCAGGCTCCTGTCTCTGCAGATATAAAGAAAAATGTGAAACTGTCAGAGGTACAAATGTGCCAACCTCCAAGGAAAATTATTACATAGTGCTTGGCGTTTTACGTTAATTTTACAAAATTCAGTAATACCTTTACAAATAATCATGATAAAAAGTTGCATGGAACTATTGTTAACTGTATTTATTTTCATTTGCCTGTTTTATAATTCATGGGTTTGTTTTATCCTCCCCAGTCCTAAGAGAGATGTCACACCTTGCCACACAGATACACCTGCTGGAAAGAAATTTGTATAATAGGGAATAAGAAACAGGAGTTGCATCATGCAGGGAGAAATGCCTTATTATTAATGAAGGAGAAAATAATGGTAATTTTTGCTTCTGTAAACTCCGTACATCTGCTTCTCCCTTTTGGAATCTCTCTTTAAATCAGAACTGTCTCCATAGGGATGAACTGGGAGGCCAGATCTACAACTGCTGTAAATCAATGGGTCTCACCAATTAAGCTGATTTACAACAGCTGAGGATCTGTTCCCAGTGTGTTTATTCTACAGGGAGCATGCAGGTGTGAGGAGCCCAGAGAGTAATTATAACAGTGGTGCAATAGTTTCTCTGCTCCCCACTTACTCCAGCCTGGGAGAGAAAGTACCTTATGTCCTGGCTTATCCCAGCCCAGCTCTCTAATGATGAAGGAAGCAGGTACCCTAAGCTTTCTTCACTTGATCATGTAAGGAAGTATTGAGATAGCAGGGTTATGCTCTGCACCAAATCCAGATAGGTCTGTATTAGCCAAGCAGACGTATGTGGGCCTTAATCTTCCTCAGCCCCTTGTGGGTGCTGGGGAATAAAGTACAAACATACAGTACAGTAGAGTAACTAGTGCACAAGTATGAAATCTTGGGTAGGGGCTTGATTAAGCCCCATGTTGGTTTTTTTGGGGGGTGTCTTTTGTTTGTAAGCCTCCTGTATTAGGCATGCATAACCAAAAGCAATGGGGCCCATTCTCCATGGTATTTGTGGCTTGTATAGTTATGAGCACCAGAGCAAAGGGTGGGTGTAAAATACCATTGAAGGTTAGAAGGGGTTGCATGACCACACAAGGTGCAGGGGTGGAAAAGACTCTGACTTATTTCTCTAACTGTGATCCCTAGAAGAAACTGAGATTGTGCAGTGCCCAGCTCAATGAAGGGTAAGGGACAAAAAAGGGAATAGAACCAAAGCAGTAGGGAGTGGTCTATAAAAAAGGAGGGAGGAGAAATCCTGGGCAAAGATAAAGCATTGCTCTTCCAAAAATGATCATGTGATCTTGATGGTCTGTTCCTGTTCATTGTAGACACTTTGGGTTATGTAAGGAGAGCAGGGATTAGTCCCCAATGAGCACACTCCTTTGGACCTTGAGGTATTTATCTAGAAATCCTAGCACACATGCTTTTGAATATTCAGGTAGGTTTCTTGCAAGAAAGACATTAGCATCTTGGGTGGAATTTTCAAAAGCCAATGTATTGACAACCCCACTGTTGTTCCTGTTTTCCCAGGATACTTTAAAACCACCTGGGCTCATAAAATCATAGAATATTAGAACTGGAAGGGACCCATGAGGTCATCTAGTCCAAACAGCACTCCAACTAAATCGTCCCAGGCAGGGTTTTGTCTAACCAGGCCTTAAAAGTCTCCAAAGATGGGCAACCCACTCCAGTGCTTCACCACCATCTTAGTGAGAAAGTTTTTCCTAATATCCAACCTAGACCTCCCCAGCTGCAACTTGAAACCATTGCTCCTTGTTCTGTCCTCTGTCACCACTGAGAGTAGTCTAGTTCCCTCCTCTTTGGAGCACCACTTCAAGTAGTTGAAGGTTGCTATCAAATCCCCCCTCCCTCTTCTCTTCTGAAGACTAAATAAGATAGTTCCTTCAGCCTCTCCTCATAAATCATGTGCCCCAACCCCCTAATCATTTTCTTTGCCCTCCTCTAGATTCCTTCTAATTTATCTACATTCTTTCTGTAATGGGGAGCCCAAAACAGGACACAATATTTCAAACATGGCCTCACCAGTGCCGAATGGGGGGAACAATCACATCCCTTGACCAAGGTGGCCTTAGGCAATTGGGAGCCCTAGGCAAAGACCCATTGTGGGGCCCCCTAAAGGGCCCACTAACAGCCCCACTGCTACCCTCCCTGTGGCCTCAGTCCTCCCTGCACCCCCCAGGACTCTTTGTTTGTTTTGCTGAACCAAACTAACATGACTATCCATCTGGAACTCCTAAATTATTCTTGGGTATGATATTTTTAAAGATCAACCCATCATGAAGCTTGCAAGTTGATCATCTTTCACTTAACATAAATGAGCTAATACTGAACTACAAACTTAAAACAAAGATTTTAAAAATTTTAAAAAGTATGAGCATTAATTAATAAATAAAGAATGGTAAGATTAATGACGGCTCAAAAATAACTAAAATACCACATTTAAAATTTTGGCAGTCAAATCTTACAAATTTTTCATACAGTCTTGGGTTTATGTGCACTAGACATTTAAGACAAATTCTCATAATAAATAAAAATAAGTGAAAAGAAGGTTTCTAGTGTGTAGCTATAAACAAAAAACACCAAATGTCAATGAAATTCTCTCTGAAGTACTCAAATTTATAAGACTCAGGCCCTCTCAAAAATATTAAATAGAAAGGATAAAAGAAGCTAACAAAGTATTTACCAAAAGAAAGACATACAGCACAGACATCACACACAACTGTAAAGGTTGTCTGAGGGAAGCACTGTATTTATATGTGCCAGACTATATGGACCTATGTGATAACCTGACCTAACCAAAGCCAAAGGAAAAATTGTCACAAAGTCAAAGGAAAAGGCAAAAAGAACAGGTAAAGAAAAAAAGGGAAAGGCAGTATTTCACAAAATTAAAAAAAATGGCAGAATAAATGGCCACACTGAGGAATTACAAGCTGAGGCCACTGGAAAAGTTCCTGCTATTGTGCTGGCTATTGCTTGCTCCTGCTTTTTTAGCATGTCAGTGTGAAGGTGATGAGCAGATAATGGTGAAATCTGCAATTCAGATGAAGCACTGATCCTAATGATAGCTGGCCTTGATGAGCCAAGAGTGAAAAGTGCTTAGGCTTCCAGCCCTACTAGCTCTGCTAGATGGGAGAAATTTCTATATTTTTCTATATTTTCATTTCTGTCTACCATATTGAGGACAGGGCCTCTTTCTGCTTGGGGCCCTAGGCGGCCGCCTGCTTCACCTACCCAAAAGCAGCCACTGTCCCTTGATCTCCTGATAACGCTCCTACTGATGAGGCCCAATATGCCATTGGCCTTTTTGGCAACAAGGGCACACTGCTGAGTCATATCCAGCTTCCTGTCCACCATAACCACTAGGTGCTTTTCTATAGTGTGGCTACTTAGCCAGTCAGTTCCCAGCCTGTAGCAGTATATGGGATTTTTCCATACTAAGTGCAGGACTTTGCACTTGTCTTTGTTGAACCTCATTTGATGTTGTTTGGCCCAAAGCTCCAATTTGTCTAGGTCTCCCTGAATCCTACCCGTGTCCTGCAGCATAGCTACCATTCCCCTCAGCTTGGTGTCATTCTCAAACTTACAAAGGATGCAATGCATCCCATCCCCCAGATCATTAATAAAGATGTTGAACAAAATTGGCCCCAGAACTGACCCCTCGGGCACTCCACTTGTTACTGGTTGCCAACTACACATTGAACCATTAATCCCTATCTGCTGAGCCTGATGATCTAGCTAGCTTTCTATCCATCTTGTGGTACATTTGTCCAAACTATATTTTCTTAACTTGCTGACAAAAATGCTGATAGAAACCATGTCAAAAGCTTTGCTAAAATCAAGATATATCATATTGATGGCTAGTCCCACATCCACAAAACCAGTCACGTCATCTTAAAAGGCAATCAAGTTGATCAGGCATGATTTGCCCTTGGTGGATCCGTGCTGACTGTTCCTGACCACCCTGTTTTCCTCCAAGTGTTTCAGAATGGATTCTTTGAGGCCTTGCCCCATGATTTTTCCAGGGGTTGAGGTGAGGGTAATTGGTCTACCCCCAGCTCCTCTTTTTTCTTTTTCTTGAAGATAGGTACTATATTTGCCTTTTTCCAATCATCTGGGACCTCCCTCCACCACCACAAGTGTTAAAAGATAATGGCCAGTGGCTCTACAATCACATCAGCCAACTCCCACAGCACCCTCAGATGCAGTTCGTCTGGCCCTGTAGACTTGTGTATGTCCAACTTCTCTAAGTAGTCCCTAACCTGACCTTCCATCATCAAGGCCAGCTCTCCTTCTCCTCATTCTGTTTTACCCAGTGTTGTAGCCTCAGGCAACGGAGGAAGAAAGGCTTAGACAACAGAGGAAGCAAACCACTCCCGCATCAAGGTGACTTTTCCTCCAGCAGATGAAGACAAAGAAAAGTGTGAAAATGAGTGATGAGAGATTGCAAGCAGAGCTGACATCATTTACATATGGTACTGACACGTCGCGCCATTCACAAGCCCTTTCTGCTATAAATAATGCGTTGCAGTGACACCAAAAAGCTCAATTCATCTTGAAAGTTAAAAAGACACAATCCAGGAGGACAGCTTGCTCCTCGGCTCCCCAAGAAAATGTTTCTACAAAACAGGTTACTGTGCTTTAGAGGAAGATCAATAACCCTGGCGAAACTGGCAAACACTCCAACTGAGAACCAGCTTACACCCACTCCAATGTAGCCTGGAGGTAAATAATTTGGGGCCTGACCCACAGACCCGCTCAAGTCCAAGGAAAGATTTCTACTGAATGGCTAGCGCTTTGGATCAGACCCATGAGTGGTGCCTGTTTTCTTGCTACAAAACAGGTTAAGTAGCCTCTCTCCGCAGCAGCCATATTCTCTGTTCTCGCTCAGGGGCTTGTGTGGGTCTCTGGGTGCCATAGTAAAACCAGAGGGTCAAAGTGACTGTCACAGTCACATAGGACATTTGTAGCAGAGCAGAGAATTTGAACCCATATCTGCTAATCTAAGCACTGGACCAGCCTCCCCTCTGCACATGAAGTTGGAGGTCTGAAGCTTGGTGAGGACAGAAGCCTCTTGAGGAGAAGGGGCCTTTTGGAAGTTAGATTTCATTTACCTTGAATCTTCCCTTGAACCTGTGAGTATTGACTAACGTCCAGCCACAAGAGCTGAATCCCCTCCAGTGCTCAACCCTGCAGAGTTTTGGGGGTTGTGTTCAGTAGCCCAAAGGAGGTGCTATCTTGGGGTCACGTAGTGTGAGAAAGTCATGTATAAAACAGAAACTCTGTATTGAAATCCACACATCTATACTGGAAGTGCTATGTCAACACACTTCTATCAGCATAAGTACTCCACTGGAAGTAATGATGGGAGAGTGTGGACAGTGCTTAGATTACTCTAACTTGCATCACTCAGGGGGTGTCTTTTTCACCACCCTGCACAAGGTAGGTTAGATTGACTTAAGTGGTAGCGTAGGCCTGTCTAGTCTGTAAAGGCACCAAACTCGCAACCAGCTAGGGACTTGTGAATTGGGACTGTGCTGTCCAAGATGACCACTGACACGTCGCAGTTACTTTCTGTGATGGGTTAACAAGCCTTGTGGATAGAGGGGAGGGGGTAAATGTGGTGTATCTAGACTTTAGTAAGCCTTTTGATATGGTCTCTCATCACCTTCTCATCAACAAACTAGGGAGGTACAGCCTGGATGTAGCTACTATAAGATGGGTAAAAATTTGGTTGGATAACCACTCCCAGAGAGTAGTTAACAGCAGTTCACAGTCACTATAGAAGGCAATAATGAGCAGGGTACCAAGGGGATCAGTTCTGGGTCCAGTTCTGTTCAATATTTTCATTGATGATTTAGATGGCATAGAGAGTACACTTATAAAGTTTGCCAATGATACAAAGCTGGGAGGGGTTGCAAGTGCTTTGGAGGATAAGATCACAAGTCAAAATAATTTGGACAAACTGGTGAAATACTCTGAGGTAAACAGAATGAGATTCAGTAAAGACAAGTGCCAAGGACTCAACTTAGGAAAGAACAATCCACTGCACATATACAAGATGGGCAATGAGTGCCTAGGAAGGCGTACTGTGGAAAGGGAACTGGGCATCATAGTGGATCACAACTAAATATGAGTCAACATTATAATGCTGTTGCAAAAAAAGCAAACACTATTCTGGGATGTATTACCCAGGAGTATTGTAGGACAGAAGAAGTAATTCTGCTCTACTTGGCCCTGGTTAGCCCTCAGCTGGAGTATTGTGTCCAGTTCTGGGAGCCTCATTTTAGGAAAGATGTAGACAAATTGGAGCAAGTCCAGAGAAGAGCAATAGAAATGATTAGAGGTTTGGAGCACTTGACTTATGAGAGAAGATGGAAAGAGCTGGGTTTGTTTAGTCTAGAAAAGAGGGGACATGATAACAGTTTTCAAGTATCTAAGAAGTTGTCATGAGGAGGAGGGGGAAAAATTGTTCTCCTTAACTGCCGATGATAGGACAAGAAGCAGTGGACTTAAATTACAGCAAGGGAGGTTTAGGTTGGACATTAAGAAATAATTCCTAATTGTCAGGTTGATTAATAACGGGAATAAGTTGCCTAGGCAGGTTGTGGAATCTCCATCATTTACGGTGTTTAAGTAGATTAGACAAGCACCTGTCAGGGGTAGTTTAAGAGGTTACTTGGTCCTGCCATGAGTGCAGGAGACTTGACTTGATGACCTCTCATGGTCCTTTCCAGTTTCTATGATTCTGTAGTTCTATGACTATGGGGATAGGGCTCCGATCTTCCAGCTCTCAGTGCACAATTTTTTATGGGGAAATCACCATTAACTTTTAGCACTATTGGGTTTATGAAACAACGTCATTCAGTTCTGATTCCATCCAATGAAAACCACTCATGTATGCATCAGTTTTTGCCAGCCAACCCATCTATCACAAAAAGCAGATTGGTGTCAGGGATTGACATAATTTTTCAGATCAAGTTTGCAAGTGAGTACCAGAAGAAATGCTTTGGTACTCAAGGTTGGGTGGTCTAGGCAGGGGAGTTTAACCCCTGCAGTCCGGTCATAGTATAGAGGCAGAAGCAGAGTGGGGGGAATATGACTGTTGCCCTGCTCCCCATGGGGAAATGGGAGCCGGGCAGGTGGGGGAGTGTGACAGTAGCCTGATCCCTGCATGGAGCAGGAGCTGGGAGGGTGAGGGACTGCAGCAGGGACGCTCCAGAGAGACTTACCTAGCTAGTGCTGTCCTGCAGATATGCAGGTACACGTCTGAGCATTTGTGGCCACTCTGAAGTGTCCATTTTAAATGCTGGACTGTGCATGTGTGCCTGAGTACCATTTATGTTCATTTTCTTGATTGGTGTGGTATTTCTCTTGGTCTCACTGAGATCATTAAGAATCTGAAATCTGGAAAGAGGAACTTATTTCATGAACTTTCAAACCATGGTGCTTTGGATAAATTCAAGTAAATACCTGAAAGCTGAGATGTTTTATCCAAACTGGACAGAATCTCAGAAGCTCTCTTTTCTCTTCTAGTGTTTTCATGTGTATTTAGCTCTAATAAGTAATTCTGTATAATAAATACTTCTGTAGGAGCTGAGTAATAATAGTTAGTACCTAGCTCTTGTAAAGTGCTATTCTTCTGTAGATCTCAAAGTGATTCACAAAGGAAAGTGGTATCATTATCCCCATTTTACAGATGGCAATGCTGAGGCATAGGCAAGGTCAGTGAGTTGCCCAAGGTCATCTAGAATCTGTGACACTCCATGGGGGAGAAAGCCCAGAGTGCTCAGAGTTAAAGAGAGCTTTAAGCCACTTCTGTCCATTGTGGACTGGGAACTGTCTGAAAGCCAATCTTGAGGACTGCTTTAATTTATTTTAGCCAGTGGGGTGATCTGTGGATTGTGTCATGGCCCAGCATCCCCTGCCACACACCTGTGCATTGTACTAGAGATGCAGGGGTTGGGTGGAAGCAAGGCAATGCAGATCAGAGCACCCCTACATTGCTCCTTTACTAGGGAAAGTCACTCTCAGTCACTTTAGACATTCTTCCAGCCATGTTATGCCATCGGAGCCAGAAACAGTGTCGGAGCCGAGGAGAGAGTCCCTACCTTACTGCATGAAGCCCTTGATGAAGCTGATATAATAAGAGTGTGTCTGAATTACCACAGATCAATGTGGTTTGTGTCAAGCAAGTATTAGCTATGCATTAGCTGTGAATCTAGTCTGGCATCCCTCACTTAGGGGCCAGTTCATCTGATGAGTCTATCTTCACTTAGCTCTTTTTTGTTAAACTCTGTCTCTCTATTAAAATCCTCTGCCTTCCTGAGTTACGTTCTGTTAGTGAATGGATTTTCTCTCACTAGCTTCCTCCTTTTAAGGCCCTTCTGTGAGGCAGCAGATGCTGAACAATCAGAAAAAAGTGTTATAATGGGCAACTACCTATAAGGGAAGATGGATTACTGAGCTATGAATCAATCGAGAGGTTGTGACGGCATCATAAATCAAAAGGGCTGAGCATTAAAAGAAACCTTACAATTGATTTATAACTTAGCACAATCCATTTATCCCCAGCCAAGATTTTTAGAATAAGAAACATTTTGGTAAAGTTTAATTTAACATTTTTCCCTTCATCATAATAGAGTTCTACAGAGTTGCATGACTTTCTTTTAAATTCCTGCCCATCCACCCACACTGATAAAACAGGATTCACAGAGAAAAGCAACCAAATGACATGTAGAAGTTTTATTCCATTTAGCAATGTTTGACAGGTTTTCAATTTCTTTTCAATCCAGGGTTCTATTTTAAGAAGCTTGACTTCTTCCTGATGTCTTTTAATAGCATTGACATCAGACTTTTTCGCCTCTAGGTTGCCAGTTCAAATCCCGATCACACCAGCAGTACCTGAAAAGTATTATCATTTAATGGCTGCACAGTCGCCTATGTTAACTTAATTATGGTTTCAGCCAGCAGGTGGGCAACTTATATTACCAAAGCCTGCCGCTGGAGTCAGCACCTAGAGGTCTGCTTCGTGGCAGCATTGGCAGAGAGACCAAGAAGGTAAATGGTGCAAAGACCGAACCATGTCTCACCCCAGGGAGTTGTGGTATGGAAGTGGGGTGATTTAGCTTGCCTGACTGCTGACCTGTGTTGTAACTATACTGTGGATAATAGATAGCTTTAATCATTCTGGTTATCAAGCCACTCCAACCCCACTGTGTAGGTCTGGATTCAGGACAGCATCCCCAAGCAGGCCAGTCCTTATGCATGTGCTTAAAGTGAAGCATGTCAGAAAATCCAACATGGCATTTGCCCATTTGCAGATGAAAAAGAAATAAAAAAAATTGTGCACAGCCCCCATTTCAGGTGCTTTAAACTAATGGCCAGTTTGTATATGCAGTAATCAGAGAGGCATTCCAACACCTATCCTATTAGCTCCATTTCATCCCTCAGCTGTACCTTCTTAGAAAGGTACCTCTGTGCATTTTAATGAAATGAGTACTTTTCGCAGCCTACAAGAGGCCATTACAGGGGCGTCGCTGGCGCTGGGCTTACGCGGCTCAAGCCAAGTCCCAGTGCAGGGAGCACTAGGTCTTTTCCCGGGCCAGCAGTGCTTCTGGGCCATTATGGGTACGTCTACATAGCAGCAGGGAGCAAGTCGCAGGCTGTGTTCAGACAGGAGTTTTATTTTGAAACAACAGCTCCACTCCTGGTCCTTAGCAGTTCCTTTAAAAAGGACAATGCTACCTAGAGCAGTGTTATCTTTTCAGCAGAACCCCAGAGTGTATAAAGTGCAGTTGAGACCAGGAAAGTCCTGAGAGCATGACTTCAATGGAAAAGCAAAGACAACCTGAATTTATAAGGACTTCACACAACTCCTTACGAATACACCAGTTTTGGGCAGGTTGGCTTTCTGGTTGAATTCATATATTCAAAGCCAGCAGGGCCCATTCTGATAAATACATCTAATCACCTGTGTAATACAGACCATAGAACTTCTCCAAAATTTTTTCAAGAGTAGCTTTGCTAGAAAAATAGCCAACCTTCATTTTAAAACTGTCAGTGATGGCAAACTCACCATCAACCTTGGTAATTTGTTCTGCTGGTTAATTGCTGTCTTTGTCAAAAAAGTCTTATTACTTCCTATCTGAGTTTGTCTGGCTGCACTTTCCATCCATTGGATCAGAATATACCTTTCTCTGCTAGGTTGAAGAGCTCATTAGTAAATGTTAGTTCCCTGTGCGGATACTGCTGGGGAGCACTTCAGAAGGGGATTTCCAACAGAGATTTCTTCCCCCTGAGGTTGTTGCTGTGGGTTTTACAAGGAGAGGGAGTGAGTCAGACCCCAGAACTGGGGTTTCTAGGGCCACAACTGGATTTGGTGATGTTTGTAACAAAAGGACTCATCTTGCCCTGGCTTAGGCCCTTATATGCTCTGCCCAGGTTATATCCTTCTGATCTATCACAGCACATTTAATGGCCAGATTCGGTCCAGGTTCCTGGTCACGTACCCAAGAAGAGGGCTTCTGAGGCGAAAGGTGGTGTCAACTTCTTTCCCTCAGCAATGACAATAGCTGGTCAGGAAATCCCAGCAAGAAAGCATCACTGACTTGAAAACCCAGCATGGCCAGGTTGAAGGGATATATCTTGTTTTAATACATGCCATTAGCAAGTCACCGAACTCCCTAGCAAAAGCCCAGTGGGGGCCTGGAATAGTAACTCTGCCTACCCTTCTGTTTGGAACAAATCCCTCCCTCCCACAACACTACAGGACAAGAGACCTTCTTGGCTCTGGCAGCTGCAAATTGTTCTTTCCCTGGCCAGTATCACCACTGCTGATCCAAGCACAGAGAGGGGGAGCTGGGAGAGTCATTAGTCACAGCTGGTTCAGCTTTTTGCATGCCTATTAGTCAGCCACTCTCTCCTTTCTCTCCAATTGAGAATACCACTCTCTAGAGCAGGACCATGCTCTCTCCAGGTAACCATTCTCACTTGTGTACAGCATATGTTTCCTATTTCCAGCCAGTGTACATTGTTGGGCAGTGTGCCTAAATGTGACCTCCCACCTTCTTCCTCCTTCAAAATATTTCTTTCCTTGGTTTCAGGCAAAGAGAATTTCCTCTTGACCCTACCTTTTGACCATGCTGGGCTGCACCCAATGTGGCCTATATCTGATAACCTTTATTAAACACCTTTCAGGGGCTGAAGAGGCACTCCCACAGTTTGGTTGTGTGAAATTATTGATGCCTTCTACCTTGCATGGCCATAAAGAAGTATTCGTAATGACACTGATTGAGTCTGGCAACTGCAGCCCTGGTGTGCTCAGATTTCATTTTAGACACCTCCTCTACTTCCCCTCTCATGGTACAGCAAAGATCCTAAATGGGTCAGACCAGCGGGCGGGCTCCAAAAGAAACATAATTAGCACCAAATCACTGAACCAGATAGTGGGAGCTGACTGTCTTTTTTGCCTGCTGATGTTGACCACACAGACTCAATCTTCTTAAAGAAACACCCTGAGCTGACTAGTTCAGCGACTGTTGGCAGGTTACTGTAACAGAGAGGAAGGACTACCAGCATACAGGGAAAAATCCTGAGGTTTTTACACCCACTGGGAGTTCTGCATGAGATAGGGCTAGGTAAAAATTCAACAAGGCCATTAAGACTTGGTCCAGAGCACAAAGCATGAATCCATCTTTTCCCCTGTTGCTACCTTCCCACTTTGAATGTTACAGAAAACAGGTGAGGAATCCTTACCGCACATTTCAGGCCTATGTGATGGGGGACTAATAGGACGTGCACCAGTGCTGTATTTTATGCAACCGCACAACTGTATGGTAAATTGTTCTGTGTTGACACCTCCTGGAGGAATGTGCATGTAAATCGTTCCATTGTTCTGCAGCCTGCGCTGCAATTACAGTGATGTAATAGAAAGCACAGTCCTACAACTACCCAGGAAAAAAAAATTCCTCCACTTACAAATGGTGCCTATGGTCCATTTAGTTTCATATACACTAAGTAATATCATTCATAGCCAAACTCCCAGGAGCCACCCAGAATACAGAGAGGAATTGGGTTGCCTAGCTACCACTGGTACACTGGAACACTAAGATAAATCAAATCAATACAGCTCCAAATATTAAAGTCATCAAAAATAAAATCAAAGCCATGTCCATGATCCCGAAGCTTCTCCTTTCTCTTTACCTTCTAACAACCATGGCATCATGTTTATTACTAGTTTATGACTCTTGCAAATGCAGCAAACAAGGTACATATTCATCTCCTATCCTTTTACAGGGAACTGCAACCAGTTGTCATGGTGCAGCTTACCACTAAAATGTTTTGCATCTGCATAAGACTCACTGCACAATAGCAACCAAGTGCCATCAGCAGTTTGCTAATTTGAATTTTTACAAACAAGAGAATTATTAAGATGTATTCTCCCAACAGACCATGTGAGCCGAAGGTGGGGAAACTGTTTCTTAGTGTGCGAGCAAATGTTCAGTCTTAGAAAGACTTGTTGTCGGGTTAGTTACGGTTATGCACAGTTCTGTGTACAGGGAGCTGGGCTGGTGAATTTGTTCTCTTCCTTGGTCAATGATTGGAATTAATTGTTCAGGCAGTGTTGCTCTTTATGAACCAGGGGTGGCTGTGCTTGTTGTTTGTGACCATTTTTGTTCCCAGACTGGGATGGATGGATGGATGGATGGATGGATAGATAGATAGATAGATAAAACAAGTCACACTTAGAATATTCTGAGACTCCATTTAATTGATTTCTCTATCACTGATAAACTGACCTGGAAGGCCCCACTGGTCTACTACTGCTCAGTGGAGGGTGTAACATTTGCTGTGTTCATGACAGGAATGCCCAGAGGCACCCACTTAGACTACAGCCCCTTTGTACTAGGTGTCATACATACATGTGGTAAGACATGGCTCCAGTCCCAAAGATCTTATGTACAGAATAGATGAGACAAAAGAATGGTGGAGATAGGGAAATAGAGGCACAGAGAAGTTTAGTACCTTGCCTGAGAAGTCATGAGAAATTTGTAACAGAGCTGGGAACCTGAACCCAGAATTCCAGCCTGCTGTCCAAATTGCACACATTCTGTCATGTTGCAAGGTAAATATCAATTTTAGTTTCAGATGATAGTGAGTGAGGATGAATTTCTGCCCTCAGACCAGTGAAACAAAGGTGCTGGGTGGTTACAACTTAGGACAGAACCAGAAACCTGGCACCTAATATAGTCCCAGAACTATTTAACTCTTAAGAAACCTTAGTGACCTTCTCACAGCTGCAAACTTTCTCACTCCCTTCTCCCAGTCTAACTTCATGAGCCCAGGAAGGACACATGTATGTTTTAAGTCACCCCTGGGGGTTTTCTTGTTCTTGTGTTTAATAAAACAACTGAGAGGAAGGATGGGATTCTGAAGACCTGTGTGCTTGTCTTTGCTCTGCCACTGACTTACTCTCTGACCTTCTTCAAGTCACTTAGTTTCTCTGTATCTTAGTTCCCCATATGTACAGTGGTTCTGTGGGGGATAAATACATAGGAATTTGTGCCCCGCTACGACATTAGTAGAGGCCAAATAAGACCCTCAGAGGAAAATCTACATTTGTTTTTTGAAACAAATTATTTGAGTAGACTAGGTTGTTGGGCTTGGTTGAGCTATCATGAAATCTTAAAACAGACCCAGCTACTTTTCTGCTATATGTTAAGTCACTCTGTTGAAGCTGATGCTTATTCAAAGAGAATTACAAGTCAGAAAAATTCAAATTATTGCTGTCCAAGATGAGGTGAGAAAACACATTTGCACCAAAAGCAGCCAGCTTAAATTATCAGGAGACAGTGTGGGATGCAAACAGAGAAATGATTACAGACTGATAAAGA
Source organism: Podocnemis expansa (assembly GCA_007922195.1). Classification (NCBI taxonomy): domain Eukaryota; kingdom Metazoa; phylum Chordata; order Testudines; family Podocnemididae; genus Podocnemis; species Podocnemis expansa. The sequence goes on from ML681971.1 coordinate 14,732,651, forward strand.
CAGATGTAAGACATAAACAGCTGAAATTTGACTTAAATATTTATAAGTACCCAGAGCTCTCCTACAAACATGATGTTTGTGAAAGAGAGAGGTTGATTTATAATCATTATTTGTTCTGCTCCCTCTCCTTTCATTGATTGTGCTAACCTGGTAGGCACATGAGTTACACCAGAGTTTAAGGTCACATTAATAGTATGAAGTGGTTTGTGCACTCTTGCAGTTCAGTTAATTACTATACAACATGTGTTGTATGGGGTGAAAAGAGCCATTTGATACTTCTCAGAGCCCTCAGGTGAAAGACTGTCTCTTCAGTTCAGCAGCCAGTTTAATAAGGCCTTCATAGCTGGGCCTTCAGATGCTTCAACAAGGCTGATTTGAACCATGACTGTATTTAATAATTGTTATTGTATTGCTTTAGGATGCCAAACCTGTAGGGATGACAGAATAGGTCATGTGGGGGGAAGTAGCACTCAAGGACAGAAAAGCGTATAATCAAATATAGTAAAAATCTTTAATGACTCAAACTATATTATAGAGTATCTATAAATCAGAGGTGGACAAACTTCAGCGCACTGGCTGCATTTAACACATAGTAGCTTTTCATCCAGCCCTCCTGGCCGCCATTCCCCACACCCAGCCCTGCCCTTCTCCCCCCAGCTGGGCCTAGCAGCACCCTGGTCAGAGCATTAGCAGTCACTCCTCCTGCCTCCCCTCTTGCCCCCAAGCACATGGGCCTAGTGGAGCCCTGGCTAGAGAACAGCTGTCCCTCCCAGCTGTGTCCCTTTCCCTGCCCCTCTCTAGCCCAGCTAAACCCCTATGTGGCCCTCAGGCCAAAAAGTTAGCCCACCCCTGCTATAGACGGACAGTCCATGTTTAATTAATAAGATAGGCAGCTACTATCAAGTACCTGCCCAGGAGCTGATAGTGGTTGTAAAGAGCTTAGGGAGATTAGAGAAACTACGAAGGCAGAAATACAATAACAAAGAGGGACTACAACTATCCCATATTTAGTGTGAACATGTCACCTCAGCATGGGATGCAGAAATAAAATTTTTAGACACCATAAATGTCTGCTTCCTGGAGCAGCTACTCCTGGAATCTATAAGGGGAACAGCTTTTTTTTTTAAGTTCTACATGGCATGTGGGATCTGATCCCAGATGTCAATCTAGCTGAACCACTTTGGCAACTGCAACCATAATGTAACTTCCTTGTGGGGAAGAAATATCAAAGGAACTCAACACAATAACATTTGACTTCAAAAAGGGGAACTGCTCAAAAATGAGAAAGCTACTTAAACAAAATTAAAAGGGCATCAAGAAAGGACAAGGAGAAGAGCCAGTGAGCATGAGGAAGGAGTGTGAGGGGACGCTACAAGCCAGAATGAGGCTGAGAGATGCTCTGGATGCGAAGGCAGGAGTGAGACTGCTGGGAGTTGTTGGGCAAGAAGCTGGGACCATGAAGAGAATGGGATGGAGAGCTGAGATCTTGATGGGCAAGGAGACTGTGATGAGAAGCTGGAGAAGGGGAGACCAGGATGAAGAGCCAAGGCTGTGGAAGAGACAGGGCTGGAACAGGTTGAAAGGGGAGGAGCAAACAGGGTTGTGCTTGGATGACTCGGATAGAAGGGTCCTGGAATGGAACCCAAGATTCCTGGATCTCACAGCTACTCTGTTGTCAGCAAATATCTGTGAAGTCCACTGGCAAAGTAACTCATCCACCTCTACTGCTGGTCCATAGAAAGGATGACCACCTGCAGTCTATCAAGTTGCAGAGGTTTGTGCAAAGGTTCCAGCCCCGCTAATGATCCAGGTGAATGTATTATGATGCCACATGATGGAATTTCTGTTTGCTTCTTTAAAAAGCTAGGAAATTACACACCCAACTGTATGTTTAAAGATCACAATTAAAGTTGCAAATCAAGCATTCGAAAGATAGGAAATGCTAGAATGTTGCCTGAGCAACCTTACTTCTTCCCCCCGCATGTGTTTGTATGATGAGATGGTCTTTAGTTAAAGGACTGAATACTATTTTTTTCCACACGACTCTGCACTCCCCTGCTTCACTCAGTGTACAGTATGGATAATGCTCTGGGACTAGATATGGGGTTGCATGATGAGAGAGCTGTTGCGTGTCTTGTTCACTGCAGAAATTGGCAAGTGTTTAGTGAATGAGGCAGTAAAAGAAGGGATGACCAAGCCAATTGAATTCTGCCCCAGGGAATGAATTCTATCTTTTTCTCTGCCAGAGAGTTCCTATGTAATGCTGAACAAATCACCATGGAAACCAAACTTTTCAGAGGTAGCCACCAGTTGTGCATTCCTCATTTTGTGGGTGCTGACCTGAGGCAGTGGAGTCTCATTTGTAAAACTGGTGAGCATTCACAACTGCATCTGATGTCACTATGAATTGTGTTTCAATCTATATTTGCTGGAATATCAAGTGCTAAATAACACAAAGTTTTCTAAAAAAAACAAGTCGTAGGTGTCTCAAATTAGGCACCCAAAATTAGTGGATACTTTTGCTCTTTGCCCAAAGGCACAAATTCTTTTGATCTGTGCCTCAGTTCCCCACCTGTTAAATGGAAATAATATATCCTCATCTCACAATGGTGTTGTGAAGGTAAATTCATTAACGTTCATGAAGCCCTCAGCTATTATAGAGATAAGAGCCATAAAAAAGTCCATGTGAAAATTCGTCCTCCTTTCTTCACAGCAGGGTTTGAATAACATGCAATGGTAAAGGCATGAGGTCATACATGGAACAACAAGGACAAAACAAAATATTGACCAACTGCTAAGTAAGTGAGGACTGTCCATGAGTCTTGTTAAAAAAAAAAAAATAGTATGCAGTCATGTCATTAAACTCTGTAACATAATGCATATGCATGAGGGGAGCAAAATAAAGTTGCACAGCCATCCTTAATTCTGGCATTTCCTAACTTTTTACGGCTTGGCTTTGGAATGTTAACCAAGTTTGTTCAATGTTTTGTGTGTTTATGAGAGGAAAGGCATTTGCACAAAATATTAATTTCATTAATAAGTTTATAATAGCCACAGATGCGTGGGGAGGAGTTTCACTTCTCCAGTTATAACCAGCTAGAGCCAACGCTGACATCAGTATAGTCTCTGAGGATTTGTCTACATCAGAACCAGATATCAGTATAAAATCCATACTTCTGAGAGATGTAGTTAAACTAGCCTAGGCCTCAGTGTAGACAGTGCTAGGTCGACAGACTTCTTCCATCGACTTGGCTGCCACCTCTCAGAGAGGTGGTGGATTAATTAGAACAATGGGAAAATGGCAAGGATCTACATTGAAGCACTGTAGCATTTGCCATGTATATGTAGCCTTAAGTCCTTAGCCCATCCATGAAGAACTCAGCCTGTCCTCCAAAGACAAAGGCCCGTGTTTACTAATCAGAGGAGCATAAACTATAAACTTAATTATTAATGAAATCACACAGAGCAGCCTTAAATATGTGGGCAACTCTTTTTGGCAAGTGTAATGAAAATTTTAATTAAATAATCATACTGTGTAAATAGATTTAGATAAGCCTCCCCCCCTTTTGTGTGTGTGTGTGTGTGTGTGGAGACAGCACTGTGATTTAGTGCTTTGAAGATTGTTACAAATGACAGCTTCTGGCGTGGAATTTGCCTTGTGCACCAGCCAGGTTTGTGAACTGTCTCGTTTTTATAAAGTGTGTTTCTCGGGTGACACAAAGCAGCCTGAAAGAAAGTATATTAGACAAGCACTGCTGCTGGAAAAACTTTAAACAGGACTGGCAGACTAGATGTAGAGTAGTTGGTTTGTTAATGGGCTATGGCTGTGTTTTCCAAACATTGGATCCCCACGCGCCAGTGAGCTCTGGGGAAGTTCTAGATGGGCCATCACATCCAGGCCTGGTTTAACCCATCAGTGAGTTCTGGCCTAAGCAAACCTATGCTTCTCCGAGCCCACTTGGGAGGAAAGGTTTGCTGAGGTCCAGATTTCACAACCTGGCACACAGGGTTGCAGTGCTACTCTGTTTTGGACCTGCCACCTTCCACCATAGTGGAGCAGTGGTTGAGGAAACCTGGGACATGCTGCTACTCCATGCACCAGATCACAGCATCTGAAGTGGGGAGCCAGGTCCAGCCCCACCCAGACAACAGGAGTTGTGTCTGCAAGGGACAGGGTGGACTCACTTTCCCTGTCTCGGCAGGGCATCTCCTCTGCACTGTGCTGGGGGAACTATGGTTGCAGTGCTTAGCAAGGGGTAGGTCACAAGAACCAGAATCAAAACGCAGATGGTGGGTTACCTTAGTAAGAGGTTTGGCAACCACTGGGATATAGGCCCTGGCTCAAAGCTTGTTAAAGTCAGTGACTCTTTCCTCTGCCTTCAGTATATTTAGAGTATTATTAGTTTGTACTAGCTAGCCCTGGGAGCTGCAGTTATGGACCAGGATCCAAATGTGCTAGGTTCCGTACAAGCAGAGAACTAGTACCAATGGGCAGCCGTGTTAATCTAGTTCAGTAAAACAAACAAGGAGTCCTGTGGCACTTAAAGACTAAGGCTACGTTCACACACAGGGGGTTATTTCAATACAAGTTGTTCCGAAACAACTTGTATCGAAATAAGGGGTTATTTTGAAATAAGTTAATTCGAATTAACAGTTTGTTAATTCGAATTAAGGAAAAAAGCTCAAAGTGATATAGCAGGTTCAGACAACAGTTATTTCGAAACAAGTCACCATTGTTTCGAAACAACATGTTCAGACGGCATTGTTTCGAAACAATTGTTTCGAAACAACATTATTTCGTCCCCACATGGGGTTTAAGTTGTTTCGAAACAACGGAACACGTTGTTTCGAAACAACGGTGCATCGTGTGAACAGGGTAATTCTTATTTCGAAACAACCTCTGTTGTTTCGAAATAAGAGTGCTGTGTGAACATACCCTAACGAGTTTATTTATAATTTATTTATTTACAATTATGTATCAATTTATTTATAGATTTATTAGTCTTTAAATGCCACTAGCACAGAACTAGAAGATGGTCCATACCCCCAAAACTTTGCTATCTAAGGTTTCGCTACTAGCTAGCTCTTATGAATCCTGCGCATATCAGTTATCATAAAAATAACATTGAACTCCCATAAAGAGCTTCTTGTCTCAAGTCCTTTACTAAGGAGGTCAATACCATTATTATCCCCACTTTAAAGATGGGGAAAGGAAGGCACAAGAAAGTGAGTGATTGCTCCAAGGTCACCCAGAGGATGGCCAACCATTTTCCCAAGCCTGACAAAACCAGGAGTCAAAACCAGGGTTCCTTATTCCCAGTTTGGTACCCTATCCACTGGGCCACACTGCCTCCACTTCAGTTAGCTTCCTGTCCTTCTGTCTTAAGTATTTCCCAGGCACCCATCACCTTCCTATATAGCAGGGGTCTCAAACTCAAATCATCATGAGGGTCACAAGAGGACTAGTAGAGGGCCACATGAAGATTAGCATAGTAGCCCAACGGCCAAACCACTGAAACCTTTCCATACAATAATATTGCAAATAGCAGTAACGATCGTGTCACTGCAGGCCACAGACAAGAGCTTTAGGGGCCGCATGCGGCCCATGGGCCACATGTTTGAAACCCCTGCTATATAGACTGAATTACACTTTGTGGGGAGGGTGGGAAAGCCTAGCAGCTCCCCAGAATGGTGTTCTCCCTTTCTCTACACCCCCATTACTAATTTGAGTGTATGAGAAAGGTGCCCTCCTTCCCCTATTCTGCATTTAGGCTGTAGTTCCCATGCAGTAAAAAGCAGTCCTGATGTCTCTTTCCTTCTCTACTACATTACCCTTTACGGGTTTAACATTTCTTCTACTGATTTCCCTGTAACCGCAGCAAGTACATCACAGAATATTGCTGGTGCTTCTGCCCAACACTCATCATTTTCCCTCTGCTCCTTTTGATTTTTCTTTTTTCATTGGCTTGGAGGTAGTACTCTTGTCTCTTTCACACACTTTATTTTTTTTGTCCTAGTGACTAATGGGATGCTGGGCAGCATCGCTGCTGGGAAGAAGTGAGTTTATATATATTTCAATCTATATATGAAGCCAGCTTTTTGCAGCTGTCATAAAATCTTCACTCAGAAACATACACAGGGGTTGATTCTTCCAGTGCCCTGTGCCTTGTGCTGCAGTTATTTCTACCAGTGTAAAGGCTGCCAGACAGGATCAGTAGTAGTTAACCCACTTTACGGTGATGTAAACAACAATGTGAGGTTCAGATCAATGGCAGAATCAGGCCTCAGAGGTTTTTTTCTTTCGCTTAGCTGCAGAAGTGTTGTGTATAAGAAGACACCAAACTTTCCAGATGAAAAATGAAAGCCCTTCCTGTAAGAAAAGTGACTCAGCAAAAATCCTACTGTAGACAGGTTCCTTAGATCCTCCAAGTTATTTAGGTGCCTTACTCCAGTAGGAGTTAGGCAACTAAATATCATAGAGAATCTGAATCTTAGCTTTTCTCTGTGCCTCAGTTCCCTATCTGTGTAATGGTGATAATAGCGCTTCCTTAACTGACAGGGATGTTGTGAGGATGCATGTATTACAAATTGGAAGGCACTGAAACAACGGTAATGGGGTCCACAGAAGTACTGTGGGCTCCATCTAGCCATCCAGATCATACTGAGCTCAATTTACAAGTCAGGAGTGGCTGTCTCTTAAGAACCAGCGCTACCCGCTTGAGGTGGGGCCTGAAATTCAGGCTGAAAAAAATCAACAGGCATTAAGTTGTCTGTGCTGAAAAAAAAATACGAGGCTAGTCTGAATCCAGCTTGCTCTTCCATAATGGTGTTGGCTCAGAAGTGCATACATCAATTTAAAAGCAAACACTTGATTTTGTTATAAGGTGAGCTGACATGGCTTGAATCCACACAAGTCCCAGCTCTCCAAACTGCAAGGTTTGGCAAGAGGAGGTGCCCTATCTCCTGCATAGTAGTAAAATAACATTATGTCTGCGTAGGTCTGTTTGTGATTGTCATAATGTTCCAATGGCATGTTGGATGAATCCTTGCTAATTTCAAAAGGGATAGCTGTGTTAGTCTAGTCCAGTAAAAAAAACAACAAGGAGTTGTGTGGCACTTTAAGACTAACAGATTTATTTTTTGCATGAGCTTTCATGGGAGAAGATCCCACTACAGCCTATTCTAAAAGATGATCCCTCTCTCTCTCAAGCATTAGGAGACAGACCACTCCTTGCTTATAAGCAGCCCCCTAATCTTAAACAGATACTCACCAGCAACTACAGATCTAACAGGAACATTGAAGCAGGCACACACCCCTGCAACAAACCACGCTGCCAAGTCTGCCCACATATCTACACAACAGACACCATCATAGGTCCTAATCAAGCCTGCTACTCCATCAAAGGCTCATTTACCTGCGCATCTACTAATGTGGTCTATGCCATCATGTGCAAGAAATGCCCCAACACCTTATATATTGGACAAACAGGACGATCGCTCCATAAGAGATTGAATGAGCACAGAGCTGATATCAGAAATCAAAGAACAAAGAAACCAGTTGCTGAGCACTTCCATCTTCCTAATCACTCGATGTCAGATTTGTTAACGACTGTCGTTAGAGCTGTAGCTGGGACATCAAGACTTCAAAGAGAAACAGCTGAACTCGCATTAATATGCAAGCTAAATTCTGTGAAAGCAGGACTGAATCAAGACTATGGGTTCTTTTCCCATTACAAAGGGTAATTTGACTTCAGGCTTCCCATGGTTTGAGCCTGTAAACTGCTCTGATTTGCTGTTACTTTTTGACCTGATCCTATGTTTTACACCCCCTTGCATTTAGTTTCATTCCTTTCTGTAAGTTCACCCATCTTCGAAGCATCTGAGGAAGTGGGATCTTCTCCCACGAAAGCTCGTGCAAAAAATAAATCTGTTAGTCTTAAAGTGCCACACAACTCCTTGTTGTTTTTTTACTGAATTCTTGCTGCTTCTCTTCTCTCCCCAGCTTTTCCTTATGCTTCCACCTCCTTCTCCACTTACCTGTGTAATAACAAGCTGTTCTGCAGCTCTAAAAGCTAGGGCCCTCCGGGGCCAACCAGTGTGTTTTTCTGCAGTGTTCTGTTGGGAACAGGTGTTTGGGCCTGGTAGTGGGAATGATCAGGAAGGAGACAAATGACTGAGTAAAGGCTGAATGAGCTTAGAGAGGAACTTTAGGTTGGCTCTGAAGGAAGAAAGATAGCTTCTGAAGGAACTGCTGCAGGGCACCTCTGGTAAGAAGACCCCTGATCTAGCAGAAAGGTAGCTGCTGGAGATACAGTCTGCTATTCCATCCTCGGATTTGCTAAAGGGCATTGGTGCTACTAGTAAGTGATACGTGAAGAAAGAATCTGGCTGTAATCCACTTTGGGAGAGTGAGACAGGACAGCCATTTGTGTTTTCTGTTCCCTTTCCTTTGCTCTTTAGCCTCATAATTGCTCATAATTAGGGCTCCATAAAATCCTAGTGGAGACTTTAGTGGAGGGGCATAGTCATAGTATTCTCACATTTGCCAACATAAGGCAAGAACTGTCAGTAATATAAGGGGCTTTGTCTTATCCCTAGGCTTTTCTCTTCTGAGCTAATAAGGCAAATACACACTTTTCTCTTAGGCGAGTGAGACCCTTCCTGTGCAATCCTCCTCCTCATTTTTCCATCTCCAATTCCCATTCCACCCCTTGCCTGAGCTCACATTAGTCCTCCACCTTGTCTTGACCATTTTCTCTTTTCATTTGACTTTAAATAACACTTTCCTTCCTCTAAACCAGGGGTACTCAAAAGGCGGCCCGCGGTCCACAATGCGGACCACAAAGACCTTTCCCGTGGACCGCAACAGCAGGGATGTCACTGGGGCAGGGAGAAACCCGGGGCACGGGCCCCGCCCCCGCCCCCAGAGGGCAGGCCCCACCCCCCAGCCAGAAGGGCACGCCCCCTGGCTTGGGATACAGCCGGGGGAGGC
>ML681971.1:14742042-14827050 GCA_007922195.1 Podocnemis expansa
GGCTGAATGTGGACCGGCTTGCAAAAAGTTTGAGTACCCCTGCTCTAAACCATCTTCTTGCTCTGGGATTTGTCACATTATCCACCTTTCCTTTCCCAAGCTCACTTATTTAGAAAATGAAAAGGCTTCCTCCATTTAAAAGGAGCTGAAAAGAGCTAATGTAAAGTGGTTTAAAGAAAGAGCTGTAGGATAACAACGCTCAGTGTAGGATGTATTTAAAAAAAAAAAAAACAAATGCATCACGTCTAGAAGTCTTCCTTCTGGCACCCCACTGGAAGGATCCAGCATGCCACCCTGACATGCAGAGCAGAACCCATGGGGGTGGGAGGAGGAAAAAATATGCAGAATGAGATTGTGATGCAACCTGTTCTGCATTTTCATGGCTTTAGCACCATGGTTATTGTTCTCTAAGTTTCTGGGCTTGAAAAGGCCTGAACTCACTAACTCTTCATTTTAAGTGGACATAAGCTAGTTTTATACCTGGGTGTAACACTTTCTCCTTACAGCAGGAGTGACTGTGCCCTGTACCTTTTTAATTCAGTTGGAAAGCTCATATGCCCTGTGGCAGTGAGTGCCAAGCTTCCTTGCATTCCCTCTGGTTTCTATTAACTTCAGACAGTGTCTTATCATTAAGTAACCTATGTGGCATCATGCAGGTGTCTTAACAGAGACCCCGTTTGCTTTTTTGATCTCTAAAACTCTCAGCACTAGTCCTACCTGTACACTCTTCTAATCTGTCTGTTGAAAGGAAGATGGTTCCCCATTGCTGCGGCCACACCTCTGCCACAGCACTAGGATTTTCTAACACAGTTTCTTTGGCTTTAAGTGACATGTCAGGTATAATTTGTGCTGGTCATCTGAACTGGGACTGTCCTCTGAAATGACACAGCAGCTCAGGCTGGTGTTACCTTGGGATCTGAGTAGCAGAAAAGTATGAGGTGGACTACAGTACCCAGGACAGCTCAGTCAAAAATGAGAGCTCAGTTGTTTCTTTGGCTTGGTTTACAGGTCTCATGGAAACCCCCATCATTACTCTTCAGGATGTCACGTGTATTGCAATAGCTGGTGCATGTATAATTATAACATTAATAATGATAAATCTTGCCAAAATAAACAGTATTAGATCTTATGTTGTTTAAAAGAAATCCCTCATCCTACAGCAATCTATTGAGGTTTAGAGCAATTGCATTGAGGGTTAGAGCAACATCACTAGAGTTAATGATTAGTTGCCATTTTCATCATAAACTCCATTTTTCAGAGGTTTTATAACTCAGATGTTTTAATTTGTGTTCTGCTTACGCTCCACAGATAATTTCTCTTTCTGGTGTGAACTGCTTTCTAAAAAGAGGGATGGAGTCCAAGCTAAAAGTAGATATGGTTGATTCCCCCCCCCGCCCCCCAAGATAAAGAGCAATTAACTGAAGAATTCCCTGCCTGGCTACTGGAATTCCTGCAAAACAAATAAGGAGTCTAGTGGCAGTTTTAAAGACTAACACTTTTATTTTTTGCATGAGCTTTTTTGGGAGAAGTAGAAGTTTCTTCCATGAAAGCTCATGCAATAAATACATTTGTTAATCTTTAAAAGTGCCACAGACTCCTTGCTTGTTTTGCTGAACTAGACTAACACTGCTCCTCCTTTGGAACCTGTCGTCATACTGGAATTCCTGGTTCAGTAAGGCATTTCTCTGTCTAAATGCAGGAAGTTCTGTGACTTTCTGCCAGGGTAAAAACAGAAATCCCTGGCCCACAAAGAGAAATCCTTCATCTGCCTTAGGAATTGCAGGTTTAGAATAGAATTCCCTCCTTAGCTGCAGGAGTTTTACCTAAGTACCAAGGCTGAACATTTACCTAACTCAGATTCACAAGGGGATTGTGGGGATTAATTAATATCTGAAAGTACTTTGGAGGAAAGCTGTTATATATCTAAGTAATTGCCAAATGTTGTGTTGTATTTATCATTTTAATAGATTCCACTTGACTGAGACAAAGGATTTGGTTTCAGGATAAAGAAACAAAAGATTTTGTTTGTTTTTTTGATTAAACTGATTATTCCAGCCTATCTGAAGAGCATGTGCAACTCAGTTGTTTTCTCTTGCTCTTCCTAGTCCAAACACCAACTAGTTTTGGTGTCCTCACTTATAGTCTTCATACCAAATTGATCACTATCATAGTTAAGCACATTCCAGTTTTGTATTGAGTGATCTCACTAATGTCCATTACATACAATTCATTCTTACTGTTTTGGTTTGCTAGGGTGTTAAGAGAGTTTTCCTAAGGACAGATAAGTTCCTTGAGGGGCACCTAGGAGTGCGGGGCCCAGGGCAAATTGCCGTCCGTGGGGCCCCCTCCACCCTCCCTCGCACTGGGGGTGGGGCCAGCGAGCCCAGGGGAGGGGCAGTCCCCTGCTCTGCCCTCCCCATGCCGGGGACCAGGCAAGCAGGCAAAAGGGCAGTCTGCCACCACAGCGCTGCCAGACCCCCCACCCCAACCACGCACACTGCTCTCAGCTCCCTGCCAGAGCAGCAGGGAGGAGGTGGGGGGGCAGCGATACCGGCTCCGTGCTGCCTCCCGCCTACTCCCTGCTGCTCCAGCATGGAGCCCAGACCAGTACGGTGGCGGGGGAAAGGGGTGATGGACCAGCAGTGGCGCTGTGGCAACGGACCAGCCTTTTGCCCGCTCACGTGGTCCCCAGCATGGGGGGGGCGGTGGGGCAGCCGCGCGGGGCCCCCAAAAGCGCAGGGCCTAGGGTGGCTACCCCTTCTGTCCCCCCTTAAGGACGGCCCTGCCTAAGGGTGGTGCTTTGATCCTAGATCACTCAGGCATGGTTACACCTGCTAAAAAGGGAAGACTTATTACATAATACAGCTCTCATGACATGAGCATGGCAAGAACTGGGCAAAACCTTCCGTCAGAGCCATAACGCTCTGCTTTGCCACCTAGGGCACGTTCCGACTGGAATGCGCTCCTTGCAATTAGCAGCTTTTGGAGCTGGGACCTCAAAAATCGCCTTTTAATAGAGCAGCTCCATTGAGCCACTCCAGCGCACCTGAGGCAAAGCCCCGTTGGCCCCGCTGTAGTTATTGCTCTGCCTTCTGTAATTTGAGGATCTGAATTTAGGGAGCTATAGAATTAAGTCCTATTGCAGGGGTTGGCAACCAAAAAGATAAGAAGAGCTGTTTTTAAAAATTCCTTCAATAACCAAGTGTTTTGAGAATCGTAATGTGTGTAGACTCCTGCTGCAGGGTCCTCCTTGGGCAGTGGGGGAACCCAGAACTAGGAGCAGCCCCTGCAGTGTCCCCCAGTGGCGGGTGGGGGGATACCAGAAGACACAAAGGGGCAGCCAAAGAGCCACTTGTGGCTCCAGAGCCACAGGTGCTGACCCCTCCCTATTGTGACACGTACATGTCCGGATCTTCAAAAGAACAGGTCAAAATCTGCCAAATTGTCAGTTGTTGACACACTTTCTATGTTGGGGGCTTTGAAGTCAGCTAGAGCTGGTCAAAATGGTTTGAATAAACATTGTGTTGTAATGTTTAACACATTTTTTAAATTATCACAATTTTGAAAATCAGGTAAATTGTGTAATACTCCTGAAATGTTGTACCAATGCTTTTTTTCCCCAAACATCTCTAAACTGTGTGCAAGATTCAGGGCTCTTTTGAAAACTGGACCCCATTTGTGTGGGTCACGCCCTCCTGAAAGTTCTGACTTTCTGTGTATTTTGATGAGCTTTGCATCATTCCCAACCAGGATGGCTGAAGCATTATCCAGTGAGAACTTGGACTCCATAAGAGGCAGGAAAATCATCCTGCCCCTCTCTTTAAATGTGGTGGCAGAATTTTAGGAAGGGGCCTCTCGAAAAGTACTCACCCAAAAGTACTAGTCATTATGATGACCAGTTAAAAAGCAGGAGGAGGAAGAACTCCTAAAATAGCTATTTGTAATACTGTTTCTCTACAGCTTTTGTTTTCCCTCATTCTTTTACATCCTTTTCTCTCATTCTTTCTCCTCCTGTCACCTTCTCTCTTTCTGTGCCAGGCAAATCACCCTACTTGTTAAAACTGTGCTGTGGCAAACAGTAGCAGTGCTGTCCCTTGAGATGGTGATTCAGTCAAATCAAACACATTTGTCACTGAAGAGAAGCCCCCCAGCTGTTTAGTTCAGAAATATAATTGAATACTAATGTAGTGAAAGCTGGCAGTCACTATTTCCACCTAAGGTGCATCTGCCAGAATGTTAATGCGGGACAGGGCTTTTTCTCTAAATGCTATGTCATGTTTCTGGGCTGGTTGCAGATGAGATTGACAGCTCTTAGACTGGATCTGCTCTGCATTGTGCATGTGGGCTCTGTAGCATGGCACAGGAATGGGAAAGACAGGATTCAGTAACTCTGGTGTTGGGGACTGCGCTTTCCTTTAAGGGCTGAGCTTCCTTGACAAAGCCTGGGTGAGGTACTGTTTAGCTCTTGTTGTTAAGCACAGATGGCTGGAACCAAACAGAACACAGCAGAGCTCTGGCAAGCATGTTAACCCTGAGAGCTTGTTTATGCTCTCACTGCTGTAGTGTTTAGTGAACGCAGTATCTACACTGATGGGAGAGCTTCTTCTGTTGGCATACGTGTGCCATCTCCTTGAGACACATTAGCTATGTCTGTGGCAGGAGCCCTTCTGTCAACAGAGCGCTGTCTTCACCAGGATTTTCCATGCCCCTGAGCAACACAGTTACAGTGACATAAGTATTGTAGACTGGGACTGAATGACCACCAACACTGCATTCAGGATGCTCAGCCAAGGTTGAACTATGGCCCAAAACATACCTTTATGTCTTGGCACAAACTTCTGTGCAACATAGGCATTCACTGCATGTTAATGAACACCTGTTGATTTGCACTCAATTAACACTTCTTACAATACAACCAAAACCAAGGTCTCTATAACATTGGACATGCCAATTTGCCAGAGCTGGGCCTTCAATGAAAACAGTGGCTCTGAATACTGAATTCAAGCTATGTGTGAAATTTGAAACAAGATTCATATTTTTGCCAGCAGAGCATAAAGTTTATGAATACACAAGGTAAAAGCCTGGTTTCCAAGCAGCTGAAAATTGTGAGGTATTCAAACTAATAATTGGCTCTGAAATGTCTCTTTGTGGTCATCTCTAGATAATCTAGTCTAGCTCCTGTTTCCATTTTCCCCATCTGCACTATCGTATGATAGTGACCCATGTCACAGGAGAATTGTGAAGCTTAATTAGTTAAATAAGCTCTTCAGACAAGAAATCTGCGTGTGCAAAGTTTTATTAGCACAGTTCAGGATCTGGGGCCAGATCCTCGGCAGGTGTAGCTCAGCATGGTTTCATCAAAGTCAGTGGATTTGTTGCTTTTCAAGTGCAAATGCTAAGCAGGAGTTTGAGGTCAGCATCCAAAATGTCTCAGCACAGGCTGAAGAAAGAAGAGGCAGAATTTCTCCCAATCCTCAGTGATGCAGTCTGGTCCACATAATTGTAAATGTGGAGCAGATCATTGTAAAGGCAGCAACTTGATAAGTTGATGATAGTTTTCCCTGGGCATTGTTAGTAAATAGACAGCATGTGGGGCATGATCCTGCTATGGCTGAGCTCTTGTGAGACATAGCAGCATCTCATGGCTCTTGAAGATACTAATTAAAGAGAAAAACAAGCAAGGATTCCTGTGGCACTTCTACAGACTAACAGATTTATTTATCATATGAGCTTGCATGGGAGAAATCTCACTTCGTCAGATGCTCCCACAAAAGTTCATGTGATAAATTTGTTAGTCTTTAGAAGTGCCACAGGACTCCTTGTTTGTTTTGCTGAACTGGGCTAACACAGCTACCCTTTTGGAAATGGAGAGACATTCTGGAGCGACAAGAAGATGGCATGTGGGGTTGTCTGAGTAAGATGCTAAATTTGTTTTTTTCCTATCATATTTATGTAGGCCAAGATTTTCAAAGGAGCCTAAAGGAAGTAGGTGTTTGATTTGCATTGAATTTACATGCCTAATTCTCTTAGGCTTCTTTTGAAAAGTCCAGCCTTAGTTGTTGTTTAACACACACACACACACACACACAAACCTTCCCAGAATCATGAGAAACCCTCAGATTTCAGATAGCCTGAAATACAGTCACCACCAGCTCCTTTGCAGCTCCCTGATCAGCACTGACTGTGGGCCATGTTTTTCTAACTTAAGGGTCTGTCCAGATGTCTCCTGATTATCCTGAACATGTTAGCTAGTCACATGGCTAACACTTGGACTTCTCAGTGTTTTAAAACACTGAAGAAGCAAGAAAAATGGATTAGCAGTGAACTGACAAATCACTACTTGTCCCCATTATTCCCAGTATACACCTTACACTGGTGTTGGATCAGGCAAGTCATTGCAGGGTATTGATTGTAAAAGGAGCAGAAGCAAAGCACAAGTGAAGTGCAATAATGATGGAAGCAGAGACACTACAGGAGTACGCCACAAGTTCACTTAACTCCTACTTGGTCGATAAGTTGTTTGTTGAAATGCATTATTCTTCTGTTCTGATTCCCAGAAGTGTCTGAGCTGCCTGGAAGACTGTAACAAAACAGGGTGCCTATTCAGTCTGCCATTGATTTTAATAGAAAAAGACAGAACACTGTGTAATGAAGTGTAAGATGATGATTGGGCAAAAATGAATAGCACGATCGTATAGCAAAGATAGTCACTGTCATGGAATCTTCATACTTCTCACCTTTGCACTAGGAGCCAGTCTTGGCTTTCTGACACCATCAACTCCAACTCCACATTCCTTCTGACTTACAGATGCAAACAGGGTTTTGAAAGTAATTAATTTAGGGCTGTGGCTGAAGATGGTTCCAATCAAGGCCTAGCAGGGAAAACAGGACAGTCTGATGTGCCTTTTGCCACTGTGAAATTGAAGCTTCTTACACTATAACCATGTTTTACGCTTAAGAATACAGGGTTCCCTCTTACTTGTATCTGGACTCACAGCTGTATTTATCTAAGCAGGAGTTTCCTAGGAGTGGATGTTGCCAAGTGCAGGAGGTCAAGCAGACCCCAGAGAGAGAAAATTGAATAACAACAGTGCACTTATCTCTGTAAAGAACAAGGAGGAGATGTGTGCAGAAGGAATTTTCACTATTTGTGCAAAAACAGTGCTTGGCAAAGGTTAAACTGGTCAACTGTAGTTCTTGAGGGAAGTCTCCAAAGACAATCTAGTGACAAGGGTACAGCTGTGGGTATCAGATTGAGAGAGCCTAGAGCAATGAAGAGAGAAACACAGAAAAAGTTAGAATCCAGACATTATTTTTCAAATAGCATCTGTGGCAAATCATTGTAGGCAGCAGACTTGAGAACAAGTTATATTAGAAAACTATGATAAGCTTGTTGGGTGAGACCCACAGTTAGTGTCACCAGTATACTGATTTATACTAGTTGAGGATTTGACCCAGTGCATTAGCTGCTGGTGAGGTTCAGCAATATAGAAGAACAACTTTCACCCTTTAGGCTGGCTGTGACAGCGCTGATCAGTAGCACACGATGTAAACAAAGATGCAGAAATCAATTCTGATGACTAGGCAGTTAAAGAAAGGGAACCCAGTAAAAAGCCTTCTAAGGTCAAGAAAAAGACTCTCATTGACCTGAGTGGACTTTGTCTCAATCCCTTTACTCTCCACTATGTGTCCTAAATGAGTTGCCTTAGTGAAATACAGCCACCTCTGAGATGTAAAAGTAGTAGCCACCTTGTCTCTGCCACTTTCTGGTACAGCATAGTGCTTTGTCCCTTAAAGAGAAATGAAGAACAATTTCTTCAGCTGAAACTGCAGAGTGGATTAATCCAGGCAGAATGTAATGCAAATTAGAAATGAACCAAGACTCTCCTACGGCAGATAATATTGATACACTTACCTAGTGCTTTTCAGCAGTAGGGCTCAAAGTGCTTTACAAGGAGGTTAGTGCCATACCAATTGCATGGAAGGTAAAACTTGGGCACAGAAAAGGAAGCGATGTCTCCACTGTCACCCCACAGGTCAGTGTTGCAGGCTGAGAAGTCAGTCTCCTAAAACCCCATCTATGCTGCATAATCATCCCAATAGCACAATGAATGGACACAAGTGGACATGACCTCAGTGTTTTATTCTATCCCAAACATGCCAGATAGAGCCTTCCCTGCCGGATGTATTGATGTTAGTTGACTCTGATCATGCTGGGGTATTTATTCATCACTGACTTCCAAACTTCTCCCCACAGAAGCTTATGTGATAAATAAACATATTAGTCTTTAAAAGTGCCACTAGACACCATGATTGTTTTGCTGAACTAGACTAACACAGCTCCCCCTTTGGTTCTAAACTTTTGCAATCCATTGTGTTTTATTTACAGGTCCCTCCTGTGATGACTGGACTGTTCTACCTTGCCTTGTTGTCCAAGATCTGACCAGATCACAACCTTACAGTCACAGAAAGAAAGTTAACAGCTAACATCCAGAGGCTGCTGCTTTAGAAAAAATTCAGAGTGAGTGTTGGTCCAAAAAAGGATGTGGAAGAAATCCAATTTCTTGTCTTGTGAATTTAATATTTTTCTCTTTAAGGAGTTTACCTCCCACCTTCACCAGTTAACAAGAGGATGGTGTCACCCCACAATAGCTTAATTTTGAAAAGAAGGTGGATAGGTATGGGGGGAAAGGTATAATTATGCATGGAATATGGGATTTTTATCAAATTGGGACTCTGTAGAAGGCTTTCTTTGCAAAGCATACTGCCAAAAGAGGCAATGACTGTGCCTTTCCCACCACCATTGTCAAAGCTACAGTCAGTCAAATCTTCCCTGTTATTAAATGCTGCTCTGCAAGTCTGCATTGTGAAAGTGAAGGATATAATCACAGGTGCCAGACTGGGGAGAAAGCTGATCCAGAAGTGTGGGGCGGGGGGAAGAAAACACAGTGATGAGTGGAATAAAAACACAAAGATGAGGTGTAAAAAAAAAAAAAAAAAAAAATCAGATTACAGGGGCTGGGATGGTGGGTGTAAAATGAAGCAGAAAAAATCCATTTCTTGTTGGTGGGTTCTTTGTTTGGGGAAGGGGGGTGTTAATGGAGAAGGAACTGAAGAAACTTTATTGTTTGACAGCATTTGATTGCAGCACTTAATATATGCAGGTGTGTCATGATCGCTTGTCATTGGAGGAATAAATTTCAACCTGAAGTAATGCCCACTGGACTTCATCCTGCCAAGTATAGAATGCGTCTGAGAAGAGTGGGATGATCTAAGAGTGTTCAGCACTTCTCAGGAGGTGCCCAGTACTGAACAGGGTCAGGTCCGCAAGCTGAACATTCATGGCAATGAGATTAGTCCTGGACCAGATCTGACAAACTCTTCAAGAGTAATTGTTTTATTGGACACACGCCGCTGGGTCAGAGTGACCAGAGACCCGGGGAGGGTGCTTCCCCTGCCACTGGGGGAGACTGACTGGAGACCCTGGGGGGGGTGCCTCCTCTGCTTCCAGGGAAAAGCAGCCAGAGACCGTGCATGGGGGGAGGGTGCCTCCCCGGCCGCTGGGGCAAAGCAGTCGGAGACCCAATGGGGGGTGTCTCCCCTGCCACTGGGGAGAGAGCAGCCTTGGATATTTGGGGCAGAGCAACAGGAACTCCTCCAGCCCCTACCTGGCTCTAAGAAGAATGTACCTAAGGCATATCCATCCCTCTTCTGGGCCAGGCAGGGTCTGGTGGCCACCCTTTAAAATTGCCTGTCCGGGTCTTCGCCCCATTTGCCCTGCCCTAGTTATGGCTATGTCTGAGCCCCTAAAAATAGTGGGCCCCAGACCAGCGTTCCACCACATTCCACCTAACTTTAACCTCTGGCTAGCCCCAGTTCCCTTCCTAATCTGCTGCACTCTGTGTGTGTTTTACAGAAATTTGCCTTGACTCGTTAAACAAGTACAGACCCACAGGTCAGCCCTTGCTTCATCTGAAGTGTGACTTGTTTCACTTTAGCCTGTTCTAAATGGATTTAGATGAAATCAAAACAGAAAGCTTCTGTATTGTCTCTTTTCATCAGTTTAATATCAAACCTTTAGTTAAACTGAGTGTAATTTGGTTTCTAGATAAACCCTAATTTGCTGGCTGGTTCATTACACCTTTCTCTGTGGCAGATCCCGATCTAATCATGTGCAGAGGAACAGGACACATTTTTCTCTATCTTGCTGAAGAATGTTAATTGTGGGGCACAGTTCTTGATTACAAGATAAAACTCACACCTTGGATCAAGAGAGAGAGGCCAGAAGAAATCTTGGCCTCATTCAAGTCAATGGGGAATTTTGCCACTGACTTCAGCAGAAGCAGAATTCCATCCTTCCTGTCTTTTTAGAAGATATTCTATCATTCAAACAGTCATTGTCTCAGTGCAGGAATTATGAGGTGATGGTCTCTGGCCTGTGCCATGTAGGAGAGCAAATTAGAAGATTGTAATGGTCCTTCTTAATTGAAAGCCAAATCCATTACTTGATGCTAATCTTCCATCCCCTTTACATTTATTACAACACACCAGTGGCTTGTATCTTTTAGAATCTAGATCATCCCATTTTGCCCATTAAAGGAGAGAAACCTCAAATGTTTTACTTGACCTCTTCTAAATTTAGCCTCCAGTATGGCTAAGGTTAATATTGAACAAGGTGTGTCATCTGCCACATCAGGATCATTTTGCTTCTGAAGAGAGATGATACAAGACACTATAGATTTGTTTGCTGGCAAGATTATCATAAAGACAAAAGGTTGAGGTTGCCACTAGAAGACAATATAGCTGACAGGCTTAGCAATAATCCTTACACTGTCTGTAAAATGTGTGTGTTACTATATGCCGATAATAGCCTCAGACCTTTAGGGTTAAAGTTACACCCTGGCCCTTATGCAGGAAGTATGCACAGTGTGAAATGGGATGCTGAACGATTATAAAATATGACTCTTGGCAATGCTGGCTTCCATCTTAAGTTCATTTACTGTACTTAGGAAATTGTTTGGACTTGAAATGCAACAGGATCATTCACACTCACCTCCTACGCATTGAAATAATTTGATCTTTGCTCAGCACTGAAATCATACCTAGTTATTTGGTGCTTCTCACCCATTGATCTGAACACTTTACATGAGAGAATTACCATTATCCCTATTTTACAGATGGTAAAACAGATGCATAGAGAGGAGAGTGACTTGCCCAACATGCTCGAATGTGCTATTTAACAGGGACACTTTGTTAATGACCTTTTTGGGCCCTGGAGCTTGATTGCTGCATTCAGAGAAATACCCTTGACAGAACTTAATTGGTGTTTCTGCCAGGGAATAACACACAGTAATTGAAACTCACCTGGGAGCCATTATAATGTATAGTGCAGCCTTTGAGGTCTTGGTGCAGTAATAGGGATAGAATTTAGATCCTCTGCTTCAAATACACAGGATCCTGCCGCTTAAATTAAAGCAATAACTTCTTTGCTTCTTGGCAGTAGAGAGCCTGACGTACAGTGGAGGATAGTAGCAAACATGCAAAGCTATTTATATCTTAAGTTTCTATTCACATACACTATGTCTACATTGCAGACCACTTTTGAAAAAACATTTTTAAAGAAAAATTATTTCAAAATATATTCGAAATAATTATCTCAAAATAACTTTTTTCAAAAATGCTATTTTGGGAGAACAGTCCAGTGACAAGCTCCTTGTCCCAAAATACCATGGCTTTTTTTTTTTCTGAAAGTGAAAGTCCACACTAGACTTTCTTTTTCAAAAAAAAAAAGCCAATGGAAGAGAGAGGCTTTTTCAAAAAAAGCCTTTGCCACGTCTGGCGGTGGGTTTTTTTTTAAAAAAAAACCTCAAAAAAAAGGACTTTTTTTTTTTTTTTTTTTTGACACTTAACCAGGTTTAGCATTTGTGAAAAAGCACTTTGGTATTCCAAGATACCAGCACACTTTTCTGAAAAAACTAAACCCAACATTTTTTCAAAAGAAAAAGCCTTTTTTGAGATAGTTTTTTGAAAAAAGCCATTGCCAGATGTGGCAAAGGCTTTTTTAGAAAAAGCCTACCCTATCTCTTCCATTGGCTTTCTTTTATTTTGAAAAAGAAAGTCTAGTGTAGACTTAAACATTCAGAGAAAAAAAGCCACAGTATTTCAGGACAAGGAGCCATCCCCCTGGCTGTTCTCCCGAAACAGTGTTTTTGAAAAATGTTATTTTGAGATAATTATTCCAAATATATTTTGAAATAATTTTTTTGAAATTTTTTTTTGAAAGTGCTCTGCAAGGTAGACATAGCCATAGACTAGAAGTAGCTGAGGTTATGTCTACACCAGCGGTTCTCAGCCTTTCATAGGTCACAAAACACTTGGCAGCATCTCACAACCTTACAGAACACACTAGCCCATCCACCCCAGGCCCAGTCTATCCATCTCCCTAGTTCTTCATGACACACTTACCATTGTGTGGTGACGCACTAATGTGTCCTGAGACAGTGGTTGAGAACCACTGATCTACACTGCAGCTGCGAGCATGCCCTCCAGCCAGATAGACAGACTCATGCTAGTTTGATAAAAATAGGAGTGTGATATTCAGGGCACTGGCCTGCTTGACCCGCTTTGCCTAGGTTTTGAGTTCAGGTTCTGAGCCAGCGCCCCACCATCCACACTGCTATTTTCAATGCTCTAGCATGAGCAGAATAAATGAGTCTGTCTGCTGGGCTGGGGGGTGCTTAAATGCACACCCAGAGATCTCCATAGTTCTGTTTTTAGCATCTAGGGTTCCAGATCCCAGCAGTGCTTGTTTTGGACTGTTTCCCAAAGGGAAAAACACAGATGTAAGAGGGCCAGAATGCTATTCTGTGAAGAACTCAAGGCTACACCAGAGCATATGGGCTGCCTGTGCCATACCACAATGACTAATGAGTAGCGACCTTTCTATGCTAGCAATTTGACTCCTATATAAATCCATCCAATGTGATGTGGGCCACTTGTTCTTACGTTGATAGATCATGTCATGGGATCCAAAAGCTTTCACGTGTTGATTAATGCTCTGTTCATGGACCCTCAGAGTCCTATGTGCCATCTGCCACATATCTGGGGAGGGTTGCACATGGCTTGTATCAGAAGTATGACAAGTTAGTTAAAAAATGTACAAGAAGATGAACTGTAACATATTGATCCAATTACAATAGCATTACAAAACCCCAAATCATTACATCCTATTAATAATTAGTTTTTATATAACTAGATGGTTTTATCTGCTCCAGAGCACTTTATAAAGACAAGTAAATATACTAGTTCATATAGATATTTCTTCCCACTCTTTGATAGAAGAAATCTCATTTCCTCTATAACAGGTCTATGCCATACATCTGGTTTCTCTCCCTCTGTCTCACTCATAGCTTTCACAAAATCTCACCTTCTTTGAAGTTTTTATTTAAATAAATAGTCCTCTGCTTTTCTTCCAAAAGCAGATTTTAGGAAAATAAACCCAAAAGTGCTGTTTTATATTATCCCCTCTTTTACAGGCAAAAAAACGACTGGTGTGTAAAATGACAGATGCAGTCTCTGCCCTTGAAACCAACTCCACTAACGCATTCTTAAGGTGATGAATGAATCTGGGCTTTATCAGCCCTGCCTCCAGTTAAGCAGAAGGCAAGAGGGAAGAATGGTCTTGTGATGAAGGCATTGGAGAGGGAGTCAAGAAATCCAGCTTCAATTTTTGGATCTGCCACAGATTCCCCTATGTCAGGGATCAGCAATGCAGGCTCAGTGAGCCACACGTGGCTCCCTGGCAATCTCCTCCAGGCAGCCAGGTGTGCTCCAGGGACTCCCAGCTGGCCCCACCACCAGGGCTGAATAAGGAGGCTCCCAACTGGCACAGGCCCCCCACTTTCAGGGCACCAGGGTCACCCCATCCTCCCACCACAACCACATGAGCCGGAAGCAGCCAAGTAGCCACACTGCAGCCCCTAATGCTGTCAGGGGGTGTGCAGGTGGCACATGCTCCCTCCGTCCCTCCCTCCGCTGGTGGGGTGGAGCAGCGCTGCCTGCCTACCCCCAGCCAGCCGTCCCTCCCAAGAGCAACCGGCAGAGACCTGCAGCTTGCAGAGGCAGGGCCCTGGAATGGCCCCTCCATGGAGTTTGGGCTGCTTCAACCCCGCCACTCCAGGCCTGAGCAGTCCTGGGGTGGCTGGGTTGAAGCGGCCTGAACTCCGCAGAGCAGGGCATTCCAGGGCCCCACCTCTGCAGGCTGCAGCTCCACCAGTATTCTCCCCAGGACTTGAAATTAGGCAGGGTATGGGGGCGGGGGTTGAAGTGCTCACTAATTTGGTATAACACTATTACTAGGTGACAACTGGGGGGGGTGTTGGGAAATTCAAGGGTGGGGGGGGGTTAGGGAAATCCCTGAGCTCTGCACTGGAAGCTCTTGGGTGGGATGGCTGGTTGGGTTAGGTGAGGCAGCGTGGTGCCGCCCTGCCAGTGGAGGGAGAGACAGAGCGAGCGCACACTGCCCACACACACCCTGCCAGCACTAGGGGCTGCAGCATAGCTGTTAGGCTGGCTCAGGCTCATGTAGTTGTGGTCGGAGGGTGGGATAAATGGCTTTTCTGCTCTTTTGGGTAGCCGACCCCTGCCCTATGTGACCTCGGACATGTCACTTACAGCACATCTCCAATGCAGCCAGAGGGGTGATCTACAACTTGGTTAGATTTACCCAAACCAGTTTCAGTCTAGCAAGCTAACTAAAAATAGCACATGCTTCAACCTGGTGGGCAGGAATGGTAGTTCAGCCCCTGCCTGAATATCGCTGTGCCATGTCCCCATTGTTATTTTTAATGTGCTGTCCAGACCAAAGATAGTCAGGGTACGCTGATACAATCTGTAAATCACAACCGTGGCCAGCTGCAATGTGTAGCTCCTCTTAATCTCTCTGTGCCTCAGCTCCTCATCTACACAATGGAGGAAACACTTACTAGTACTTTTGTAAAGTGCTTTGTGATCTAAGCAAGAAGGCTCATGGTCATTATCTGTAAAATAGAGATGGTACTTAATTTTCTAAGGGGGTAGCCGTGTTAGTCTAGTCCAGCAAAGAAAAACCAAGGAGTTGTTGTGTGGCACTTAAAGGCTAGCAGTTTTATTTTTCACATGAGCTTTCGTGGGAGAAAATCCCACTTCGTCGGATGGGGAAACATACAGAATGGAATGAAAATTTTACACTCCCTTGCATTTATTTTCTTTCCATTCTGTACATTCCCCCATCTTCGAAGCATCTGACAAAGTCGGATTTTCTCCCATGAAAGCTCATGTGAAAAATACATCTGTTAGTCTTTAAGTGCTACACGACTCCTTGTTTTGTTTTGTTTTTAATACTTAATTTTCTCCCTGCCTTCTCTCTCTTCTATTTGGACTGAGAGTTCTTCAGCACTGGGGCAGTCTCTTATTTGGTTTATTTGTAGCACCAAGAAGGGCCCTGATGTTGCCTGGGGCGTCTTGCTGCTACCATAACACAAACCAGTAATAACCATGAATGGCTTTTTCCAAAAGCTTGTCTTTGGAGCTTTACACAACAAAAGGCAATAGGAGGAAATCACACAGGTCCCTAATAACCAGTTATTGAGGATACATAAATCTGCCAGGTCTACTGATGGATACTTCACTGCTATGATTGAATGCTGATGGCTTCTAAAACACAGAACACAACGAGAATCAGTAGAGAGCTCTCAAACTAATTAAAAGGATAGCATGTTATCTCTATACTCTAGCATTCACAGCTTGCAGCAGGCCAGATGTTTGAGTCTTCAGATACACTCAGCTGAACCGATCAATGGTTTTGGGAGGTAGAGGGAAGTGAAATGGTGTCCTGAGGCCACCATGCTCCTTCAGGGGTAACTTCTTAGTCCTTTAAGAGAAACTATAAGTTTCGGGTGGGGGTAGGTTTTATTTGTTGTACGGAGAAAGATTCAAAGATGCAAAGGGAGTTAGTTTCCCAACTTCCATTCATTTGCCATTGGAGTTGTATGCATAACTGCCCTTTGTTCTTTGCAGATCTCCCCCGTAATTGATAGTGGTGGCTTTTAGTTCCTGAAGTCCTTCCCATACTCACCTAGCAGAGAAAGCTGCACAGTCATTATCCTTGCACCACCTTTCTAATTTGCTCCAAATTTGCCCTGAAAGGTCAGTCTCCATGCCTCATTCATTTACTGCTCAACTGAGACTGCCGACAAGGGAGCAGTAGTTCTGGTTACAGATGTGGTTTTGGGATAAAAATACTTGTGCACTAGCAACTGGCTGAGACCACTAATTTATTTCAGATGGGTCATCAAGTGGTAATCTGATGAGAAGTGTTTGCTGTTTATATAGTGATGGGCAGTGTAAATTAAATCCTTTTTGTACATATGGGACCAGACTCTTCATGAAGTTCAGCTTGTCTAGGCTGATTGAGTCCCTCGCCCAGACTTCCTGTTCAAGTCAAGTATTAGTTTATTATCATAATGAGACATAGGCAGGCAGTGGAGGGGATAAGAAACCTTGTGTAAAGACACATGGTCTGGCACACAAGTCATCTCTAAATGCTGAGAAGTCTAGGAATGGAAAGCAGGCAAGATGAGCTTTCTACAGTTGCTACATTGATTAGAACCTAAAACAATGGTACTTCCTTTCACTGTGAGCGTGATCCCCAGCAAAATGAGTTATTAACACAAACTCAGTAACATTAAGTACATTGTGAAACTATTGTACATCAGTGTACTGCTGTTCTATTTTTTCTTATTATTATTATTAAAGCAATGCTACAAACTGTGTTCTTTCAGCCCAGTTCTGCACTTGTCCTCTGCCCAGTGTGGATAATTTGCCATGGAGTGGTAGTTAATAGCCAGTGATCAGCTTTACCATGTGTGCTGGTGATTGCTAACAAGCCTGTTTTGTTGCTCAAGTGCTGTCAGATTTCCACATAAGAACCTGAAATCTACATGGGGTTTCTAAATGAACTGCTGCAGCTAGTGAAGCTGCTGGATCTTTTATCAGCATTTAGAATCAGACCACACCATGAATTCTTAAAGAATCAGACACTCCTGCAGTAAAAGGCCTTCATTTTGTGGTCTCCCACTAATTGCTGCTGCCAGTCTTCACAGGGGCTTCAGTGGGTTTTCTCTATGGAAAATGAAGGCCTCTTGCTGTATAATCTTATAAAAGTGGATAGACCATTAATCCATGTGGCATCTAGGACTGATGGAGCCAAACTGCTGCCTGGCAGATATTTGGCGATCTCCACCTCTATGGCTCCTGAATCATCTCCATCACTGCTGACAAGAGATCTGGTCTGCATCTTTAGCTTTTAGCTCAGCTGCTTCACCTCCTGACTCTGGCTTTTTTGCATCTTATTTTTCCTTGTTATGGTTTAACCAAAATTTTGCTTTCACAGTTGTCTTTCTCTCCTGCTGTCCTGTCTGTCACTCCCCTATTCAGATCTTTTCCCTGGCCTTCCATGTTGGATTTTTGCCTCTTGTCCTGTCTTCCATGGCCCTCCTCAGTGGCACTTCTACATTGACTCCCCCTCCTCTTGCCTTTCCCCACCTCACATACTATGCTCAGTCCAAGCAGTTCTCTTAAGTGCCCTTTGGGATCCTTTTCCCTTCTTCTGTTTTAACTAAACAAACATGTAGCTTCATCTCTACTTCCTTCACTTAAGTACCTCAAAACAGACCTTTCAGCGCAGAGGAGCTTCCTCATGTGTGGGTCAAGATCCATCCTTTTGCCTCCTTGACTTAACAAACAAGGGGTCTGGTGGCACTTTTAAAGACTAACAAATTTATTGCTTGCATAGAGAAAATCCCACTTCATCAGACACTTTGAAGTTCCCCGTTTTCAAGCATCTGATGAAATTGGATTTTCTCCCACAAAAGCTCCTGCGGTAAATAAATTTGTTTAGTCTTTAAAAGTGCCACCTGACTCCTTGTTTGTTTTGGTGAACTAGACTAACATGGCTACCCATTTGGAACTCTTTGACTTAGGCTTTTAATTTTTTTTCTCTACTATCAACATTCTGTTTTCTTTCTGCAGGATGAAATCCAGAGCAACTGCATGGACTCTTGAACCTCCTGACCTCAGTGCCTTTCTTGACTCTGAATTCTTCTCCTCACAGATATCCTGAGTCTCAGTCCCTGCCATCTGGTACCTTGTGGTGTTTCTCTTTTTGCACAGTGAAGGCAATAAGGCATCAAGTGCCCCCATGCTGATGTGGAAGTGTGTCACACCCATGCTACACTCTTTCTGCACAATGTTAATAGACAAATTGCAAACAGTGGAAATTGAGGCCTAATGCCAAATCAGCTTAATGCTATTTGTGCAATATTGCCCAAAGGTACCTTGGCTTCACCTCTACTGGGTTCCTTTTGGCTTTACTGCTTCAACTCCCGTCTCTAGGGCATCACCAGTTCTCTACTCTCAGGAGCCTAGCATGGGCAGAGTGCTGATGCAGGCTTTCCTACCGGAAAAAAGACCATGTCAAACCCATCTTCAAACAAAGGTTTCCCATTCATTTTAGAAGGACACTTAAAAGAAAAACAAAAAAACAAAAACAAAAACAAAAAAACCTGTGGCCCAGATGCCTTTAAGTAGGGCTTAGACTGATCTGTACCAGCTGAGGATCAGATCCCAAGCCTATCTATGTACTGCCCTACCCTCTTCCACTGTCTAGTTGCTGCCTTCTTTCTGTCACCTAACGGTTTTGCTACTGCTGAGGTAAGAGACTTGTGTCAGCCGCTCCTTCCATCCAGAAAAGCCTTCCTGAATCTCTCTGCCTTGTCAAAATCCAGTTTCAAATATGGTCTGATAACTAATCTTTTCCCCGTTGCCTAGTGTGCTTCACTTCCTTCACTCACTATTTATTTTAAGTTTGTAACGGCATAGTTTTATTCTGCAAAGCAGTTAGCTTGCTAGACACTGGGCAAAATAGAATTGTATTGTATGGCTGAACTAAGAGGATTTCAGAGACAATCTAGTGGTGTCTTTCTTTTCAGCTTGCTAAGTGCTCTTTTTGGTATTATTCTTTCGTTTCATAGAAATCAGTATCCGTGGAATTATTGTCCTTTGTTTTATAGCTTGCATAGTGCATTTTGAAAGGGTTGTGAGGCACTCTCTTATAATGGAGAAGATTTCCTAAACCTTTTTTCATTATCTCACAATTTATGTTTTATCTGAGTATATAAAACAGGATTTTCAACTGTATAATGGTACCACAATAGGGTTCAGAACACTAATGTACAAAATTATCTCCTATAGTGACTGCAGCAGTTTGGGTACAGGTGGAGGTAATAGTTATGCAAGCAATGGTTGTTTTCCAAAATGAAATACATTGTCTGTTGACAAGCCTCAGAAGGGAGCAGTATGTATATAGCAGGCACGCAGAAGAGGGAGGCCGCCTGGTGTGGGTCCTTTAGGTGGCAGCTAGAGCAAGGGTTTCCAGGGACATCATGAAAGGAAGCACTCAGAGGATTCTTAAAAACTAACCCTGCAGGGTGTTGAGCACCCATAGTCTAAAGGGAGGCCCTAGGAAGGCCCAGAGTTCCTTTTATGTGGAGTACTAAAGGGGTAGCTCTGTTAGTCTAGTTCAGCAAAACAAGCAAAGATTTCTGTGGCACTTAAAGACTAACAAATATATTCATTGCATGAGCTGTCATGGGAGAAAATCCCACTTCATCTGATGCTTTGAAGATGGGGAAACTCACAGAATGGGTAGAAAGTAAATGCAGGAAGGTGTAAGTTATAGGATCAACTGGGGCATCGCTGGCACCAGGCTCATGGGGCTCGAGCCCTGAGTCCGAGCGCCAGAGCCCTGGGTCTGCCACTGGGCCACCCACAGCAGCAGCATGCTTACATGGCTCGAGCTCCGAGTTGCAGTGCACCAAGCCCCGGGTCTTTTCTCTGGCCAATGGCGCTTGTGGGATCAACTCACACTGTTACAGTGAATCAAAGCAGTCGTTAAAATTGAAACACCGGGGAACAGCCTAAAGAGGAAGATCAGGTCAAATCACCTGTTTTAATGAGAAAAAAAATCTAAAGTCCTTGTTTAATCTTGAAGAGACAGAATCAAGTTTGATTCTGTTTCTTCAGGATTAAATAGGGTCTTTGCATTTATTTTCCTCCTATTCTGTAAATTCCCATATCTTCAAAGCCTCTGACAAATTGGGATTTTCTCCCACAAAAGCTCATGTGATAAATAAATTTGATGGTCTTTAAGTGCCAAAGGATTCCTTGCTTGTTTTTATCTGGAGCAGCTTGTGGGACTGGGGCCAACATAGGTGTGATTTTCAAAAGGTCTCTGCACTTCATTGAAGCAAATGGCAAAACTCCCATTGATTTTGTTGGGAGCAGGATCCAGGTCCCAAGTGCCTGGTGCTGTCAGGAGCTCAGTATGTGTTTTCAGTTGGATGCTGACTGCCTTCAGTTCCCACAGACTTTAGGAGGCATTCAGCATTTCCTAATACCAGACCTTGAGTGCCCACAATATTCCGCTCTCCAGACAATCAGATTGACTGTTCTAGTGCATTTTAAAACACCCCAAACCCTTGCTTAGCCTGCTTAATATCACTTATATAAAAAACAAAGCAAAAACAAACCCCCAATAGTTGCTTGTCTGCTGACAAATTATTCAGTGCAAGTTTCAGGTCATGGTGAATTAATCTAGGATTTATATAATGGAAACGTCAAGAGACTCTTAAGTAGAGCAGATTGCCAGGCATCATTCAAAGACATACATGGAGTGGGGGAAACTAGCTATCCTTCAGTACTGAAAATTGCCAAAAGAAATCTCACTGAGGCCATCAGAAAGCTCTGGTATGATTTGATGTTTGAGGTCCTGCCATGCATCTCCAAAGCAATCAGTCTTGGCTCTTTCATTAATTAAATGGCATAACCACCAGCAGAGCTGTAATGCTCTGTTTCAGCGCCCTTTGCAATTAGCGGTGCTCAGGGCCAGTGGCACGAAACACACCCTTTGACAGAGTGGCTCTATTGAGCCGCTCTGGTGCACCTGTGGCAAAGCCCCATTCACCCACCCCCCCGTTGTTACTGCCCTGACCAGTAGCGAATGTTAGTCCACACAAAGGGCTTGATTCATGCCTTACCTGTACAAAACAAATACACAGGGTGCTGATGGACTTTTTCGTCCTTCTCACTTATATAGAATAAGAGTTTTAAGATCTATGAAACCTCAGTTTTCTCCTGCAAACAAATAACGACACTTTGCTCAGCTCCTCAGAGTTGTGCAAAGCTTAGGAAAAGGGAAGTGTTGCTCTGGGAAAAAGAAACATTTGATAAAGCTCTATGGCACCAAGGGACTGGGGGGGAGTGGGGAGGCAAGAGAAATACACCTGGAATAAATAAGCAGGCGCCTATCTCACTAGAATCATTGCTTTTATTTCTGAGTGAATACAATAACTAAAGCAATTTGAGCTTCATCTAATAAGGCCACATATTCTTACTTGACATGAATTAAAAACAAAATGCCACTAAGTGTGATGAATAGAGAGGGTGGATGATTATTTTGTTCCAAATTTCAGGGATTTTTATTATTTTTAAACAGAGATGGCCAAAAAGCGGACAGAGGAGATGGCAATTAGGAAAAAGCTTTCTTTCATTCAAAATGTTGATAGAAAATTTCATCCACAAATTAAAATTTTCTGAAAGATTTTCTTTTTTTTCTTTCTTTTCCACCCTCCTCCCCTGAAGTAGAGCTGGTCAGAAAACATCTTCTTTTCCCACAAAATATATTTTTTCATTGAAAAACAAAATATTTGGAGCCAAAAATCAAAAGAGATTCAGATTTTACCCCAAAGTGTTTGGTTTTTTCAGTTTTGCTTTAAAAAATGGATTTTTTTTAAAGGAAGTCAGTTTCTTTCTGGGGGGAATTTTTGTTGAATCAAAAACTCAATTCCCCATCTAAAAAAAAAGTCACACTGAATGCAAGCCTTTGTTATGCAACAGTGGTTCCTGGTAAATCCTGTTTCTGTTGAAAAGAGGAATATGTAGCAAATAGCCTATTTGGTGGTACTTGCTGCAGAGAGACCAAGAATCAATTGGTCAATGGGAAAAAGTTGCACCACTTTAACTGAAGGTGTAATTTTTAAAAGATTTTGTTTAACTCATGCAAAAGGCTATGTGGACCCCTTTGTTTAAGAGTGGCTTAGTTTTGGTTTGTTTTAAACTTGTTCCCAAATCTTAGATTTTATTCTGTTTTTTTCTTTGCAGTCCATACAAGCCCGTTAGATTGTCTAGTCCAATCCCCTGTGTATTCACCCAAATTC
The DNA here is from genome assembly GCA_007922195.1 of Podocnemis expansa. Taxonomy (NCBI): domain Eukaryota; kingdom Metazoa; phylum Chordata; order Testudines; family Podocnemididae; genus Podocnemis; species Podocnemis expansa. The sequence continues at coordinate 14,764,356 of ML681971.1, forward strand.
CCTTGTATTGAGCCAGTTAACTTGTGCCTGGTAAAAGACTCTCTTAAAGACATGCCTCCAGGCAAGGGTTACCAGGTGTCAGGCAAAGAGAGGACATGTCCTTCTTTTCACCTTCACATCCTCCATTCGGCAGGCATTTTAAAAATACAGGATTTTGTTTGACTTTTTACTTACAGAGGTTAAAGTATGCTGGAATGCCCCAGAACACCCTGTTTTTAGGGGGAAGTGTTCCAGGACCCCCTAAAAATAGAAGAATATTACATTAACACTGCATTTTCTCCATGTGTCCTCCAATGTCTTCCTTTCCATACTTCCCTGTCCTCCTTTTCATGCGTTGGTATCTGGTAACCCTACTCCAGGCTAGGTTTAAGGACAGCAAGGGATGGAGGATCTGCCACTTCCCTTGCTAGTTTGTGCCAGTGAGTGATTAATCACCTTCATTGGTAAAGGTTTGTGCTTTGTGTCTAATATGATTGAACTTTCTGGCTTTAAGTTTCTGCTATCAGTTCTGGTCTTTCTCTGCTTAATTGATTTAAGCCCATCCAAAATAAGCATTGTGAGGAGAGACCCACCCTTACCCTGGTATGAAGGAAACTGCTACTCAGGCCTGGCTCCCAGCTAATGAGGCACACCTGGAGGACATGGAACTAAAAAGGGGAAACTTGGCCCAGGAAGGAGATTGCTGTGTCCGGGGGCCTGTTGGCAACAGAGTGAAAAAAGATACTCCCTGACTGATGATAAATAGACAGTACCACCAAAGCAGCTATTTACTACAGAGTCAGATCCTGTTTTTCAGCAGAAAGAGAATTAAGGACACAAACTCATTTGGCACGCCAGGAACCACTGTTGCATTGTAACAGTTGGGTTTAGTGCAACTTTTTTTTTTAAATGGGCAATTGAGTGTTTTGACTAAACAGAAATTTTCCCAGAGAGCATCTGACTTCATAAAATAAATAAGTCCCAAAAAGAGAAGGTGAAGGTAATCCCCAAATAGGGGCTATAGCCTGTTGGACCAAGCCCTGACTCTAGGTGTGGCATGAAAGGTTGATGCTTATTTCAGTTATAGTTTCTTTCTCATGCAAAGGAGAAGAAGGAATAAGCTAAACCCTGGCCTGGGAACTACAGTCTGCAGAGAGATCCTCCTCAAACGTTGCTAACTTGGGGAGAAGAATGAGGAAGCCTATTTCCCGCAACACCATATCCACTTGCCCGTAGATACACCCCTTGTTAAACTGACCTAAGAGCATGCACACAGACTTTTGTGCTGGGGTGTTTGCACATGAACTTCAGATGGCCTTCTGGCCTGTAGCAGGGGACGTAAGCCCCTCAGGATTTGAGATGCAATGTGAGGAGCCAGGCCTGTGCTGTATCTATTCTGTGGAGAATGCCCAGCTATGTACCTTACTAAGTCTTACACTACAGTTCCTCCTAAAACAACCAAGCAATATTCACGCATGGGAATCTGAGCATGTTATGTTGCTGCTGGCTTGCCAAAACTTGTTTCCCATTGGCATGCTACACTGGGGAAGTCATACTTTTCTCTTAATTTGCACTTCTATGGTGCTTTCTGTCTGAGGATTTCAAAGTATTTTATAAGAATTAATTAACAGAACAACTGTCCCAAGAACCTCGAGAGGAAAAGGAATATCTTTTCTGGAAAATAGTGTTTTGTCCAATGAATGGAACATAGAAGGTCCTATCTCTGCCACTAAGAGGCTGTGGGACTCGAGGCAAATCATTTTACCTTCCTGTACCTTGGCCTGGTCCATAAACTGGGGTTAATGGATCTAGCTCATTTTTGAGATGTAGGGGTGAAAAAAAGCTGAATGCAAAATAATTGAGTACTCTCATTTTATACATAGGGAAACTGAGGGACAGAGAGGTTTAAACATAGCAGTACTACTTAATATTTGAAAACAAAAAACGGTGTCATTAACTGATGAATCCTTGAAGTAACTCATGTAAAGTAACTGTATACACAGCCATGAATAAAAGCTCTATAAAAAAAATGTGTAGCATGTAGACATCTAAGAACTGAAAGGTATTGAGCATCATAAAGCCCAGAGATTATGGTTTTTTTCTTGCTGTATGGACTATGTATTAAGATAATTAAAATCCAAATCCATGTTATGAGGTCATCCAAAGCACCAGTCATATTAGATAGCAAAAAGAGAATTCTTTGGTATTGAAAATGTGATCTTGCATCTTTCTCAGGTTCAATGGTTTCTTTTGAAAGGCTCTTTTGTTTGACAAATTAAATCACAGCTGATATAAATGCTGAGTTTTGAAGGGCTGGGAGCTAACCCCATGCCTCCCCCCCATTTCAGATTTCTCCCCAAACTCCAAACTAAGAAAGGAATAAATGCTAATGTTGCCTACCTGGAAAGAAGTATGATGAGTGAACGAAGGCTGAAAAGGTGTTGTCATGACAAACACCCCCTCAGGTGTGGCCTTGGTATATTTAACCTTGCCTGAGGGTAAGGGGAAATGGACTAGATGACCACTTGAGGTTCCTTCCTGCCCTCCATTTCTATGATTCTCCCCCTCTGAGTCTCTAGTTTTCAACCTCTGACCCCCCCCACACCTGTCCCTGTTCTTCATTAGTTGTCCCCCAAAATCAGTTGGTCCCGGGCCTAGGGCCACCTCCCCTTAAGCTGATGGAGGGGTGTTAGTGGTGGGTGGGCTTGTGCCCACCCACCTCCTGGTGTCCAAATAGTCATTTCTATGATTCTGATATGAGGAGACCTTTTATCTTGGTGACATGAAAATAGATCAGATGGAAAATACAGTCATCTCCAAACTGTGATCATAACTTACTGCAGCTGATTTAGTTATTTATTCTGAATTCTTTCTCTTTCATCTGTAAATTTTTAGTGAACCAATACTGGCTTATTTTATCAGCAAGAAGTCCTGTGGCACTTCTAAAGACTAACAAATTTATTTATTGCATGAACTTTTGCGGGTGTAATCCTATTTATTCATGCAATAAATAAGTTTGTTAGTCTTTAAAAGTGCTACAAGACTCCTTGGTTTTTTTGCTGAACTAGACTAACATGGCTGCACCTCTGGTACTTACTTTATAAGTATCCTTCAGATAGTTAGTCCAGAGTGGTTTCTTACCAAAGCCAGTTCTCACACTGTCTTCTCTGTGTATTGACTGTATGTAGTTCGTTTTTATAGGATGTCTGTGTGGTGACATGTAAAATGGCATTGTTTTTGTTTCCTGACTGGACACAGACTTTTTAAATTAGGGAATAGTGAATAGAATAATTAGTGAATAACTCTAAAATGATATTTTGAGGGCTCACAAAGATTGTGGAACTTGTAAAATTTTTGCAAATGTCCCTGGGTTTTCTGAATGCACAGGAGTCACAGCCAATCAAACATATCACTCTCACTCCTAAAAATATTCATGAAGCTTTTTTATATTAATCAACCAATTCTCTGAGGCCTTGATCATGGATGTTTGTGGAAAGAATCCTACTAATTGCATTGGGAGTTGGATCTGGTGTGATTTTGAGGTTTAAAATTCACACTTACTGGGAAGAAGGAAAGATTTTTACAGCGACCAGTTTTAAAATGGCCGCAGTTGGAATCTCCTCAGAGCTTTGAGATGTTGGAAGAAATCTCACAGGAGATGGATTAGTGTGCAGTGGGCTTGTGATAAGCCAAAGGGGCATTACAAAGGCAATTTATCACAAAGCTCTGCAGTTTGTCACAGGTATCTCCACAGCACATATATATGCACAGCTAGTCTATTGCACTCTATAAAACATATGAGTTGCTGCTTTGCTGAGGATATTATCTCGTATGTGTTACACATCTCTCATCAAATCGTGTAAATGAACCGGAGTAGCTCCAGGCAATCACTCAATATTGATTATCTGATTCACTGAGAGATCTTGCAGCAGGCATTGCTCAACATTGTTTATTTTGGGCTCTCTCATATATTTTTTAAAAACATAGTAAACTAATCCCAGATACTGTGGCTGTACCCAAGTGTTGTCTAATAAACACAGCAGAGGACCAAGAGCAGGAGCAACTGAATCTGGTGTCTCATAGTAGTTATAAACATGGGTGGCTTCACCAGTGCAAACCCTAGTTCATGCAGGGAGCTTCATGATTTGTACTAATGCAGCATGTCTGCGTTTCAAGAAGGTGTATGGTGCACCAGATGCAATGTACAGCTTATAGCTGTTTTTCCTATCTACATTAGGGATCTACACCCATGGATTGTGGACAGAGACTGAAGTGCAATTGCAGGCAAATCCCAGACTATGGCTCGTTCATCACTACAAGGCAGTTTGTTGTCATCCTGTCAGGCACCTGTGCCTCATTTGAGAGAGGATATGTCTTCGATGCAAATTCTAGCGCAGTGCTAAACTAAGGAAAAGGCATCCACTACACATGAACGGCCAGCTCACAAAGCTCTGTTTTATTGAAACCATCAGGCTTGGCTGAAATCTCCAGTCTCAGCAGAGAAAAACTGATGACTTCATCCTTGGAGCGGCTTCAGCGTAAGCTCCTCTTTCACAGATCTATTAGGAAGTTTCCTGAGCGGGAAACCCAGCTGCCAAATTAATTGCACCTTCCCAGGGGAGATGTACAAGGGTATGTCTACCTTGCAATAAAACATGCCTGGCAGCCTCATGTCAGTGGAGGGCCATAGAACTGCAGGGTAGGTGTCTGGACTTGGGATCCCGAGCCCCGACATCTGTTGGGGTCCCAGATGTTGCCCAATTTAGAAGTTCCCAAACCCCCCATCTCCTGAGGCCTCAGAGCCAGGCTCCAACACTGTCATTACATGGCAGTTTTATAGCCCTAAAGCCCAAGTTCTATGAACCTGAGTCAGCTGACGTGGATGGCCAGGAGTGTTTAACTGCAGTGTAGGTGTACTCTCAGAGGCTCAAGAGCCTAGGTTACCTGGAACTGAAACAAGAATGGCTATTTTGCTGATCCTTGCAAGCTCAAGCAACTTCTGAAGGGCCAAATCCTCAGATGGTGCAGATTGATATTAATTCTATTCTCTCCTTTACACCAACTGAGGTTCTGATCCAAAACGTAGTTTGGGAGAGGTAGGAGGTGACTTCAATCCACTGGGTTTTTTCTACTCATTAATTAAAAGCAGGTTTTTGTAATGTTTGCAGTGGGAAACTGTTATTTAGTTTTAGAATTTCCCATTTAATACTCCCTTAATGCCTGTGAAAAGCTTTGAGTTGCAGTTCATGATTTGAATCTTTATGGGTAATTAGCTGGCAGCCTGGCTAGGAGAAAGCAGGTATACATTTTCAGAGCCTCAGGGAAAAGGGGTGCGGGGGTTGGGGGAAGAGAAGGAGACTAGAGGCCTGAAAAAATGGCCCATCCTTATTTATTTAAAGATTCATGAGCCAAGTTCTGCTTGATGCAGAGTCTCGTCAGCTACCCATGATTAAACTGTCTTTAGACCAGGCCTTGGAGTCGCACTTAATTATGGTGGAGTTGAAAGGGGTAATTTTTTATATAGTGAGATGCCAAGTAATTTTATTTTAAAATTACAGCAAATATTTAGTTTAGAGAAATAAGAAATGGCAGGCCAGCTCTTGCTAATTGTGGGGGCTGATTGTTGCTCTTACTGCCAATGGGGGTCTGACTCCCACTGTTCTAGTCAGATGGGTTTTACAAAGTGTAGGACAGTGGTTCTCAGCATGGGGTACCTCTGGAGGTACAGAGAGGTCTTTCAGTATTATTGTGCTGTGATACTTTTGCATTATGTCTGATTTTTTTTACAAACGAGTACTTTTTGGAACATGAAATTTGGAGTACATGAGAAATCATGCTCCTGAGAGGAGTACAGCAGTCTGAAAAGGCTGAGAAACACTTGATCATAATCAAGACTAACCAAAATGACCATGTTTGTTAACCATACCATTTTATTATTAAAAAGAAAGAAAACATTAAACAAAACCATGCAAATTGATGAACTGGTTACTTTTGTTTATAATCTCTTCTGTATGTCTGTCAGTGGAGCATTTTTAACAGACTTCAGAGAAAAGTAAATTAAGATCAAATGAGATTCTTTTCCGAGAATTATTGTGAATTCAGTTGTGGTAACTTACTTGATACTTAAAGCTGTTTATGTGTGGGCAAAATAATTTAATGGCAAGAAAGCCTATCTAGTTATTAATAACCTAGGCAGTTTATAATTGGGCAAAGTAATGTTAACTTAATGCTTAGAAGAAGCCATTTCAGGAGCTGTCTTAAAACAGGCTAATTATGAAGATTAAGAATCTTAAAACAAATTAAAGCATGTTATTTCTGTTTACCTGTGTTTAACTCCTGTCTCCTCTCTAGGAATAAATGGTCTGACCATCAGGGGATTAACAGGAAAAACAGTTACTAATTTCAATTACAGCAGCATTTCACCATCTTCACACAATCATGAGCTCGAATCTGAGCCATGGACAGTGTTTTTGTTAGCTTTCACTCCCCAACCTCTAATGAAGTTTTGGGGAGATTTTCCTTGTGTTACTTTGTTCTTGAGTCTTCTCTGTTTTTCTTATATATCTGTGGCAGCTTACCTGTAGCAGTACAAAGGGAGAGATGTGGAGTGCTTGCTGTAAGCAGAGTAGTTCCCTTCACTTTTTTACCTTTTTTTCTATTGTCACAAAATTATAGGAAACCACACCTCTTTCAGGCTTTTAGATTCAGGGTGGTTTGCTGTCTGTCTTTTGTTGGCTCCTGTTTTCCCTGGTTGTCCTCATATCTTGTGAATATATAGTTTATTGATCCATATGCAACATTACCTTCTTCCTTTTTGTGACAAGACAACATCAGATAACTTTCCAAGTGAGTTTTCACTCTTTCTTTTATTTATTACTATCAGAGAGATTCTTTCAGTTCTACTAGCATTTGATTGGAAATGAAATGCTCTTTCAAGAAATACCAAATATTCCTGTTTTGTATAAAACTTCTTTGTTCTCAAACAATCTTTTAAAACTAAATAACTTTTAGAAAGTCTTTGGCGGACATTGCTGGTCTGATATGAGTTTTTGGAACAATGATTTTGTCTATCTTCCTGAGTTGGGTGGTAGTTTGCTTGCACGCTACCAGTAACTAATTAATTTCTTATCAATACAAATATTATTTCCTTAAATATCTTCCTAAATTTGTAACTAATTTAGTAAGATCATTAGGTTACATACAGCATTTTGTCATTTACATAGCAATGACATTAGGAGCTATATTAAGTGGTTTGCATTTAGCTCACATTTCCAATTACACATTTCATAAAGGTATGTCATTTCTTCTTTTAAGAGATAATCAAAAGTTTAAAATATTTCAATGATCAAAACATGTTTTTGCTGGCGTTTAAAAAAACCACAAGGTAAGATTTTCCTTTGAAAAGAAATGGGGTTGGTACGGCCACTTAACAGCCTAGATTGGGGATAGACAAATAGTTTGTCTAGTCCAGTATCTTGTCTTCTGAGAGTAGCCAATGCCAGGTGCTTCAGAGGGAATGAACAGAATAGGGTAGGCATCCCCTGTTTTCCACTCCCAGCTTGCAGCACTCAGAGGCTAGGAATACCCAGAGCGTGAGTTTTCATCTCTGACCATCTTGGCTGATAGTTACTGATGGACCATCTCCAGAGGTTAAAGTAATCCAGAATATGCTGGAACAGTGTTCTGGGGCCAACTATTTTTAGGGGCTCAGCGTTCCAGGGCTCCTAAAATTAGAAAATGGAGCTAGAATGCTGCATTCTGGGGCCCACCATTTAAAAATAGTGGGCACCAGAACGCAGTATTCTGGCTCCATTTTCTATAGAGGTATGCCAAACGCTGAGCCCCTAAAAGTAGTAGGCCCCAGAACTCTGTTCTGCCACATTCCAGCAGGGCAGAGAGCTTCCTCCAGGTTGGGAGATTTTAAATCTCCTGCCCTGAGCCTGCTCTGACTGAGCATGCTCAGAGCCTCTGAGCATGCTCAGTCAGAGCAGGCTCCAGGTGGACCTCAGTCCAGGCCAGGGCTGCTGCATATGACGGCAAGGTAAGGGGGCCCTGGGGAGGGGTTCGGGGATGGGAAAGCAGGCCTGATGTAGAAAGGGTGCAGGGGAGGGTGTCAGTCCAGGGCAGTGGGGGAAGATGGCATGGCACAGCGGGGCATTGGGGAAGGGTTGGGGGACCAGTGGCAAGATGGAGAGTTCAGGAGGGGGTTGGGGAAAGGTTCAGGGGCCCAGCAGTGAGACACAGGCTGGGGGCAGTAGCTGGGGTGGGGGTAGGCATTTGGGGGGTAGTAGCTGGGGTGGTGGGGTGGGCAAGTGGGGTCAGTAACTGCGACAGGGGCTAGGTGTGCAGGGGCAGCAGCTGGGGTGTGGAGCAGGCATGAGGGGAGCAGCAGCTAGGGTGGGGGGTAGGCATTTGGGGGGCAGTAACTGGGGTGAGTGAAAGGGGTCCAGACTTGCATGAGGGGGCCTGGAAATTTAGGAGGGTTCTGGGGCCTGCCAAATTATCCTTTAACCCCTGATCTTACCTAACAGCCATTGATGGATCTGTCTTCCATAAACTGATCTAATTCTTTTTGAACTTCACTACAGTTTTGGCCATCACAAGCTGACTGACTGTCTGTTTTGTAAAGAAGTACTTCCTTTTACTTGTTTTAAACCTGCTGCCTCTAAATTTCACTGGGTGACTCCTGGTTCTTGTGTCATGTGAAGGAATTAATGACACTTCCTTATTCACTTTCTCCATCCTATTCACAGTTCTATAGACCTCTATCATCTCCCTTCTTAGCGCTCTTTTCCGACCTGAAAAAGCCTAGTCTTCTTAATGCTTCCCCATCTGGAAGCTGTTCCATACCCTTAATCATTGTTGTCAAGTTCCTAAGGAGTAGCCATGTTAGTCTACGCTAGTTCACCAAAACAAACAAGGAGCCCTGTAGCACTTTTAAAGACTAACAAATTAAATAAATTTGTTAGTCTTTGAAAGTGCCACAGGACTCCTTGTTTGTTTTAATCATTGTTGTCGCTCTGCTCAGTACCTTCTCTGTTTCTGTTGCCTGTTTTGAGAGGAAGTAACCAGGACTGCACACAGTATTTAAAGTGTGGGCATACCATGGATTTATTCAGTGACGTTATGATATCCCATTACCAATAGTTCTTAACATTAACTTTTTCTGAAGGCTGTTGACATTTTTGTAACATGACTTTGTTAAGCACAATGGTATGATGTTTCCAGTCTTCTGATGAAGTGGGGTAGTGCCCATGAAACCTCATGCAACAAATAAATTTGTTACACATTAAAACTGCCATACAATTCCTTGTTTGTTTTGCTAAAATAGACTAACACAGCTACCCCTCTGGAATATAATATGTCCATAACTTAGCCAAGGGGTAATCAGGTTTGCAACAACTTAGAAAAAAAGTGTTATATTTTTAAAATATACCTTTTGCAGGAATGCTGAGATCCCACTCCCACAATATGGATGTCATTTATGCACCCTCCTTTGAATTTCATCTATGGAATCTTGGGAAGTCTGTTGGTGAAATGGACCTGGGCCTGGGATAAGAGGAACATTTTGCCAGCTTAGTCTCCTCTCTCAGTTTTCTTCATTTCCTAAAATCCAGTAGAAAGCACAGTAAAACACGGAATCAAGTGCAGCAAAGAGTGCTGTCTCCCCGGAAGATGTTATACAACGCACGTTTAATAAACACATCTTCAGCGAGGCAGAGCTGTGTTTAGATTCCTGTTACTGTGCTTACAAAGAGGAGAAGGTCTGCTAGAATTAAACTGAGTTATTTTACATGATTCATGCACCAAATGAATGTAAAGTGCCATCACTGTTCCCTCTAAGCTGTGCACATGTGTGCACGCACACAGGTCATGAAACCTGTGAAGACAACAAAATAAAGTGCACACAAAAAAATTCAATAGTGCTAACACTGGTGCTCACAAAGAAATGTTTCTGAGCACACAAAGAAATTGTTTGTGCACACAGTCTGCAAGTAATTAGTGGGAACACTGAGTGCCATGAAGACGACAAACTGCTGAGACACTGACATTTATCCTATTTGTATAAAGCAGTCTAGGGTTCAAGGCTGATTCCAGGAAGGCTGCATTGGTGAAACTGAGAAGAAACTTTAGACTCATGGCCTACTGTTTAAACTTTTTACCTTTTGTTTAGGTACATAAGAATTGCTAGGCTGGATCATTGCTCGGATCCATCTAGTCCAGGATCCTGTCTCCAACAATGGCCATCACCAGATACTTCAGTGAAACGTGCAAGAATACCTTAGTAGGCAAATGAGGAATAATCTGCTTCCTTGAAACGAGGTGTTTGTTTTCTTTAAAAATAAAAAAAGTTTGCATTAACTGTTACAACTCTGGATGTTCCTACTATCCATATAATTTGCCCAATCCCTCTCTGAATCTTAATAAGTTCTTGGCCTCATAACATGTAGCAGTGAGTTCCAAAGTCTAATTACATGTTCAGTAGAAAAACATTTCCTTTTATCAGTTCTGAATGTGCTATCTTTGGTTTCATTTAATATTCTCTTTTTGTGTGACAGGACAGAAAGAACAAGCAATGCCCATCTTCTTTTCTAGGCCATTCATTACTTGAGATACATTTATCATGTTTCTTTTCATCTCCTTTTTAAGGTAATGATCCCAATCCCTTCTATCACTCTGCATACAAGAGATTTTTCTGTCCCCTTGATCACTGTTGTCAGCTGTCTCTGAACCCTTCTAATTTTTCAATAACTTTTTGGAGATGGGGTGACCAGTATTGTGTACAATGTTCCAGCTGAGGACATACCATCCATTTCTATGATGGTGTTATACTGGTCATCACAGTTACAATTGACTGTTCATTCTCAGTAGTTCACACCTCTAATACAATAGATGTCATATGTAACACAGTAGCACTATTTACTCACAAACAGCAATTTGCAAAGATTTTCTTGATGACCACTAAATAAATTGAGGATCGTAGGAACAAAAGAGGACAGTGCACCCTGGAAGCAGGTTGCTGTCCTCCTAGGAGAGAGGAAGAGAGTAAAGTGGACTGATTAACCCCTGATGAGTGTAGAATAGACTGAGTGGAAGATGCTTTAATTTCAGGACAAAATGTGTTCGAATTGAGCCCACCAGGATCATGTACTTTGTATGGTAGCATTGGGTGGAGAAGAGCTGAAGAAAAGGAAGGGGGAAGGCACAGGCATATCCATCTCTGCAGTCAAAATGATACTGAATTGGTCCTGGTACCAGTTAGTAGCTAGATGCACAGTTATCGGTAATGTTGGTTTAGTTTAGTACTGTTGTATCTACAATATCTGACTGATAATCTCAAAGGCTATGTCTACATTGCTCTGCGTTTTCGAAAAAACTTTTTTGGGGATAAGTATTTTGAAATCATTATTTCAAAAAAACTTTTTTTCAAAAATGCTAATTTGGAACAACAGTCCAGGGACTGCTCATTGTCCCAAAATACCATGGCTTTTTTTTTTTTTTTTTTTGAAAAAGAAAGTCTACACTGGATTTTCTTTTCTGAAAAAAAGCTAGGCAATGGATGAGATAGGGAGGCTTTTCTGAAAACAAACCCTTTGCCTTATCCAGGAATGGCTTTTTTTGAAAAAGCTACCTCGAAAAAGGCTCTCTTTTCAAAATATAATGAGGTTTAGCGATCCCGAAAAAGCTAAATCTGACAGCTTTTTCAAAAGAAAAAGCCTTTTTCGAGGTAGCTTTTTCGAAAAAAGCCATGCCCGGACACAGCAAGGGCTTTTTTTGAAAAAGCCTCACTATCTCATCCATTGCCTAGCCATTTTTCAAAAAGAAAGTTCAGTGTAGACTTTCTTTTTCAGAAAAATAAAAAAAAAGTCACTGTATTTCGGGACAACAAACAGCCCCCGGACTGATGTCCCAAAATAGCATTTTTGAAAAAAATGTTTTGAGATAATTATTTCGAAATACTTAGAGTGATAGAATCATAGAATCCTAGGGTTGGAAGGGACCTCATAGGTCATCTAGTCCAACCTCCTGCCAGAGGCAGGACCACTCCCACTAAACCATCCCAGTCATGGTTTTGGCCAGCCAGGCCTTAAACACCTCCAAAGATGGACATTCCACCACCTCCCTCGGCAGCTCATTCCAATGCTTCACCACTCACCTAGTAAAAAAGTTTTTTCTAATATCCAGCCTCAAACTCCCCAACTGCAACTTGAGACCATTGCTCCTTGTTCTCTCCTCTGTTACCACCGAGAACAGTCGAGCTCCATCTTCCTTGGAGCATCCCTTCAAGTAGTTGAAGGTTGCTATCAAATCCCCCCTCAATCTTCTCTTCTGCAGACTAAATAAGCCTAATGCTTTCAGTCTTTCCTCATAGGGCTTGTGCTCCAGCCCTTTAATCATTTTGGTTGCCCTCCTCTGAACTCTCTCTAGCATGTCCCTGTCCTTTTTGTAGTGGAGAGCCCAAAACTGACCACAGTATTCTAGATGTGGCCTCACCAGTGCAGAATAGAGGGGAATGATCACATCCCTTGATCTGCTGGTAATACTTCTTTTGATGCAGCCCAGTATGCCATTGGCCTTTTTGGCAGCAAGAGCACACTGCTGACTCATATCTAGCTTCCCGTCCACCATGACCCCCAGGTCCTTTTCTACACTGCTGCTACTTAGCTGAATGTTTCCCAGCCTGTAGCAGTGCATGGGGTTTTTCCGTCCCACATGCAGGATTTTACACTTGTCCTTATTGAACCTCATAAGATTTCTATTGGCCCACTGTTCCAATTTATCTAGGTCTCCCTGAATCCTGTCCTTGCCCTCCAATGTGTCTACTGGTCCCCCCAGCTTGGTGTCATCCACAAACTTACTGAGAATGCAGCCTATTCCATCATCCAGATCATTGATGAAAATGTTGAACAGAACTGGCCCCAGGACCAACCCCTGGGGCACACCATTCGTGACTGGTTGCCAGCTAGACATGGAACCATTGATTCCTGCACGCTGAAACCGTTGATCTAGCCAGTTTTCTATCCACCTTATAGTCCACCTATCCAACCCATACTTCCTTAATTTGCCAATGAGAATGCTGTGGGAAACTGTATCAAAAGCCTTGCTAAAATCAAGGTATATCACATCAACGGTTCTTCCTGCATCCAGAAAACCAGTCATCTGCTCATAGAAGGAAATGAGATTGGTCAGACATGATTTACCCTTGGTAAATCCATGCTGACTGTTCCTGATCACTTTATTTTCCTCTAAGTGTGTGAGGATGGATTCTTTGAGAATCTGCTCCGTAATTTTGCCAGGGATTGAGGTGAGGCTGACTGGTCCATAATTCCCCAGATCCTCCTTTTTCCCTTTCTTGAAAATAGGCACTACATTTGCTTTTTTCCAATCCTCTGGCACCTCCCCTGTTCTCCATGAGTTTTGAAAGATAACGGCCAGTGGTGCTGCTATCTCATCGGCCAATTCCCTCAGCACCCTTGGATGCAGTTCATCCGGCCCCATGGACTTGTGCACATCCAGCTTCTTTAAGCAGTCCCTAACCTGACCTTCAGTCACCAAGGACCTGTCTTCTTCTCTCCAATCTGCCACACCCATGGTAGTGGGCTGGGAGCTGACCCTGCCTGTGAAAACTGAAGCAAAAAAAGCATTGAGCAGTTCAGCTTTTTCTTCATCCTCTGTCACGAGGATGCCTGCCCCATTCAGCAAGGGACCTACACCATCCCTGATCCTCTTCTTGTTATTAACATACTTGTAGAACCCCTTCTTGTTATCCTTTACATCCCTCGCTAGCCGCAGCTCCATTTGTCCTTTGGCTTTTCTGATTTTATCCCTGCAGTCCCTAGCAGTATCTTTATATGTCTCCTTGGTCATCTGACCAAGCTTCCACTTCCTGTAAGCTTCCTTTTTATGTTTAAGCTCAGAGCAGAGTTCTCTGCTAAGCCATTCTGGCTGCCTCACATGTTTATTCTTTCTCCTAATTGGAATGGCAACTTCCTGTGCCCTTAGCAGGGTTTCTTTAAAATATAACCAGCTTTCTTGGACTCCTTTCCCCTTCAGATTAGCTTCCCAAGGGATCCTGCCCATCAGTTCCCTGAGGGAGCCAAAATCTGCTTTTTTGAAGTCCAGGTTTTTTGTTTTGCTTCGTTCCTTCCTTCCTTTAATGAGCATCCTGAACTTAATCATGTCATGGTCACTACTGCCTAGCTTGCCATTTACCTCTACCTCCCTGATCAGTTCTTCCCTGTTTGTGAGCAGCAGGTCGAGAGGTGCAAGGCCCCTAGTTGGTTCCTCCAGCATTTGTACTAGAAAGTTGTCCCCAACACTCTCTAAAAACTTCCTGGATTGCCCATGCACTGCTGTATTGGCCTCCCAGCAGATGTCAGGGTAATTGAAGTCCCCCATGAGCACCAGGGCCTGTGATCTAGAAGCTTCCGCTAGTTGTCCATAGAACACCTCATCCACCTCCTGCTTCTGGTCTGGTGGTCTACAGCAGACCCCCCAACCACAACATCCCCCTTGTTGCTTTCCCCTCTCAATGTAACCCACAGACTTTCTACAGGCACGCTTCCACTTCCATAATGGAGCTCTGAGCAGTCATAGAGCTCTTTTACATATAGTGCTACTCCTCCCCCTCTTCTTCCCTGCCTGTCTTTCCTGAACAGTTTATACCCATCCATGGCAGAGCTCCAGTCATGCAGACTATCCCACCACGTCTCCATTAGTCCTATGATATCATAGTTCCTTGTCTGCACTAGTACTTCCAATTCTTCCTGTTTATTTCCCAGGCTCCTTGCATTAGTGTATAGGCACCTAAGATACCCAGTCACTTGCCCTACTTTGTCAGTTTGGTTTTCAATTCTATTACATATACCTCCTTGCATTTTTTCTTGGAGTCCTCCTCCCCCACTCTCCTCATGTGTTGGCACTTCAGTGGAATATTTAAGACAATTATTTGATTCCCCCCCCATGTTCCAACTACCTTCTCTTTTATTCCTGGTACTACAGTCCCAACACCCCCCAAGTTCCATCCATTCCCACACATCTCCCACATTGCCACTTACCTGTGGGCTTTGGTCTCCTTCCCCCGTTGAACCTAGTTTAAAGCCCTCCTCACTAGGTCAGCCAGTCTGTGCCCAAATACACTCTTCCCCTTCCTGGACAGGTGAAGGCCATCTCTGCCTATCAATCCTCTGTCCTGAAACAGAACTCCATGGTCAAGGAAGCCGAATCCCTCCAGACCACACCATCTTCTCAGCCAGGCATTCACCCCTAGGATGCATCTGTCTCTCTTCAGGCCTCTAGCATTGACTGGAAGGATTGATGAGAACACCACCTGTGCCCCAAACTCCTTCACCCTCGCTCCCAGAGCCCTGAAGTCACTTTTGATCTGCTGAGGATCACCTCTCGCAGTATCATTGGTACCCACATGGATAAGAAGCATGGGGTAGTAGTCTGAGGGGCGGATGATTTTTGACAGTCCCTCCGTAACGTCTCTGATACGGGCACCTGGCAGGCAGCATACCTCCCTAGAGGCCTTGTCAGGGCGACAGATGGGTGCCTCCGTTCCTCTCAGGAGGGAGTCCCCAATCACCACAACCCTACGTTTCCTCTTAGGTGAGGTGGCTGTGATCTCCCCAGCCTCTGGGGTGGATGGTCTCTCCTCTACCTCCTTCATCGTGTCCAGTACCGCATAACGGTTCCTCACCACAATGGATGGTGGGATGTGAGCAGGTGTGGAGCACTGTCTGCTGCCAGAGGTGACTAGCTGCCACTGTCCTCCCTCTGCCACAGGCATCCCATCCATTTCCAGAGCTGTGGCAGTAGCCCTTGGCACTCGGATAGGGACCTCCTCCTTGCAGGTCTCATCATGGACACTGTCAAGGAACTTTTCCAGGGCATAAATACCCCCTCAGTCGTGACACCTCCTTCTGTAACTCTCCTACCTGCTTCCGGAGAGATGCCACCAGAAGGCACCTATCACATAGGCTCATCTCCCTAGCCTGATCATCAGTGGCAAGAAAATGAAGGCCACAGTCCTTGCAAATCCACACCAGGATCTGGGTGGAGATATCCATTGTCAGACACTCTGTCTGGCTACAAACAGTGGCAAAGGAAACAGCAGGGGCAGGGGCAGTGGCACCAGCAGTGTGGCTCCTCTTCACCATCTTGGCCTCACCTAACTCCTTCTGAAACTCCCTCCCTCGCAAACTCCCCTGTTTGCTGTCCTCTGGTCGCTCTAGCAGTGGCTTTTAAAGGCCTTCTCTGCCTAGGTCAGCCCTTGCCCCTTGCTAGTCACACGGGGGCAGGCCAATCACAAGGCTGCTAGAGGCTGGTGATTAAAGGGGATCAGGGAACAATGGTGCAAACAGCCCCCACCCAATCACACAAGCACAGACCCACAACTAACAGCAATCACCTGTAGGGAAAAAGACACAAGCAAATCACCTGGAGGGAAAAAGGCACAAACACACAGTCAGCAAATCACCTGTAGGGAAAAAGACACAGTCCAATCACTTACCTAAGACGCACCTGGCACCAACTCCTTCCCTCGCAAACTCCCCTGTTTGCTGTCCCCTGTTTGCAACTTATCCCAAAGAAAGTTTTTGCGAAAATGCAGAGCAATGTAGATGTGCCCAAATGATTTAAGACACAATGCACTGGGGCTGGGAATTGAGTAGTAGCTGCAGCCAAAGCTTACTGATCGATGGTACTCAGGTGAAATAAGAACCATACCAGGCTGGGTCATATGCTCTTCATCAACCAGACACATTTCCCACTGAGTGTCTCACAGCAACAATAGGAGTAATGTTGACACACACACACACACACAGCTGGAGCCTTCTCCTGCTGTTACTAGAACATCCTTGCTAACTAGCTGAAGTGTCCTGTTGGCATCTTATGGCCATGCTCTCAAGGTGTAAGTAATCACGTTCATGCTTCCTCTGCTGTGTGGTCGTCAGGTTTTAATAAATGGCCTCCATTCTTCCAAGATTTACCAAGTTTATTGTTGTTGCTGTTATTTGCCACAGTTCCATTGTATCTTTGAGGTGAAAGGAGCAGGGAGAAATACTAGCATGGCTTGTTCGTTGTGGGAGAACCCTATGGGAGTTGTTTTGGCTGTAGGGTTTATTCTTATCAGAAGTTAGTTTGCCATTGATGCCCACAACACCCCTTCTCATTTGGTCAGTCTTTATACAAATTGATTTCATTATTTAGTTTCAGGGTTTTTTCTGCCCCAGTGTTCCTGGCAGTGCTAGGCCTGTTGGGTTGTGAGATTTTTCACATGCTCCTGTGTTTGATGAGCAGTAATGGCATGGAAGATAAAACAGCCTGCTGGGATCCCTCTGACTGACTCACAAGGATGCCTCACCCGAGCCTTTGTTTTACATAGCATTGCTCATACTTGAAGACTCCCCTGAAACATGATGATTGAGCAGGTAAGTAGTTGCTGTTGAGTTCCACAGTGGGGCTCACACAGCCCCTCGAATAGTAGAAGGTGTTTGTTTGAGAAACTGAAGAGTGCCTGAGACTCCGCTTCCAAAGACATCCGTTCTGATTTTGAAAAAGTGCTATGTGTTCTTTAACGTGCAACGGGATGCCCACAGGAATCCCGGGCTTAATGTTGCCTCTGAGGGATAGGATATGAGTTGTTTAAACATTTTTTTAAAAGTCTAGTGGTGATCTGTGGAGCTCCAGGAGACTCGATCAAACGTAGTGTTAAGTGGCCTTTCACATACGCTACCACGGATCCTCAGATGCTTCCCAGGGTGAGACTCCCAGCTTCTCTGAGGATTCAGTTCATATCTCTGCCTACAGTAATCCCTGCGAAGTGATGGTCAATACATGCACAGAAGATTCATTCATGACATGCATCATTCTTCTCCTCTATGGGCTTTCCCATGAAACTTCCTTTATGAAATTCTCCAATGGTGTATTCACTTGGATCTTCTTAGCAACTGTACCTGTATTCCCTATTTGTTTGCAGTGTAGCTGTAGTTCTGTTGATCCCAGGATCTGAAAGAGATGAGGCAGGTGAAGTAACATCTTTTACTGGCAAATGGTCCAGAAGTTGATCTAATATTACTGCACCTACATTGTCTCCCTACATTCCTGAATCTATTCTGAGAGATCCTGGAAATCAGCACAGCAACAACATTTGATCTTGTCTAATGCGAAAAGGATCCAAGAAATAACCCTCTGATGTTAATGCATGCAGCATATCAAAGCAATTTTGCCTGCCTTGTGAAATATATTCTGTTATCGGCCTCTCATTTACCTGTAAACTAGATTTAAAACAAAAATCTATTTGTTCTTTCTACAAATAAAATATTACAGTTCCATGCTCCCATTATCTTCCCTTATTAGGTATGTGTTCATGCTGTGTTTTTTTTTCACACCCATTGTCAATAATAATTTAAATGATACTCTTTGATGCCCTTTGTTCACATCATTTATATCCATCTCTTTATCTGATTTTGCCAACAGGACCTAATTTGAGAGAGGCTTCAGTTCATCCGCAGGAGGGATTTAAACACTGTTAAGACAGACATTTTCCCTCATCTCACATCCCATGGGGTACCTGATTGCAAATTTATAATACACCAGAGGTCTTGCCATCAGAAGATACAGAATTACAGTCATAGCAACTAATTTAAAAAAAAGATATCCAGTGCATCAATGTCTGGGGCTGGTTTACACAGGCTAATTAATCCTTATTTGACCTGAATTAACTCTTAATCTGTGTGAAATGAAAGAGCTTTACGGGACTACTGCAAATTTCTAAAGATGGTAAAATCCTTTCTCTACAGGAAGTTTCTGCACCTGGGTGATGTGTGTATTTTTGCTTGTTGGGTTGCTGCTGCAAATTAGCTTCTTTCCCCTAACAAATATGGGAGAAGGGGAATTTCCTTCATCACAAAAATAAGGTTTTTTAATCAAAGGTTTTTTAATTGAAAGACATCTTGAGATTTGTCAGATAGGATGGTCTATTGCCAAGACAGAAACTGATGTCAGAACAAAATCTGGTGGTTTACCACTCCCAACTCTAGGTTAGTATCTGGCTAGTGATCAACTTCGTACTAGGTTGCATGTGGATGGCTTAGAATTGAGTAGATTACCTCAGCCCCTCTATTGCCTCTAACTTAAGAGTTAAAATGAAAATGGGCTATCTCTATGAGCAACAGAGGAATGGTGGGCAGCAATACTTAGTCATCAGCTTGGATTATAAGTCCTTTGTAAGGCAGACAATGCCATTTGGTTTAGTTTGTACTCCCCTTGTGATAGGGGTCCCAATCCATGTCTGGGGCACCTATTCTCCTGCTGTAGCACCTATCTGGCACTCACCTGGCTTTTTGGAGGGGACCCCAGCTAAAGTGGCCCACTGGGTCAAGAGACTGGACAATGTGTCTGTTCAGTGGAAACACTGTTGTGTGGTTGGAACCAAAGACCACCTGAATCACCCTGAATATGCAGTGTGACCATCTGTTATTCAATTAAATGCCCCCTGGTCTAGTGACCAGAGCTGTACATGAAAACAGAGCTACCAAATGATGTGCACTAGACAGCACCAGTGAGACAGCAGGCTTACGAGGCAGCAGAAGGGGGATGCCGATATATAAGCCTTAGAACAGGGGTTTCAAACTTCAAATCACCATGAGGGCCGCATGAGGACTGATATGCTAGCCTGAGGGCCGCACCGCTGAAACCTTTCATACAACAATATGGCAAATATCAGTCACAATCATGTCACCACGGGCTGCAGAAAATAGCCATGTGTTTGAGACTCTTGCCTCAGAACGTTAAGAGCCTTGTTCCCTGCGGATGGAGCACAGGTTAGTACAGTCAGTTAGCAACCCCTGAGGCTACTTAAGGCCCAGCCAGACACCTGGCTGAGAGAAAGCCCTGCACCAGCCAGGCGGGAGGGAGTGAGGAGAGCTGGCACTGTGTTGAAGGGATGCTGCAGATGACCTGAGAAGAGCCATGAGAAAGCTACAGGGACCCATGAGGGGAAGATTTGCTCCAGCAGAGCAAAGAGACTTTTCAGGCACAGAAGCGTGAGGGGAAGGGCCCTGCTACACAGGGGAACAAGACTAAAGGACTCTCCCAAGCAGAAGAACTGGGAACGACCCTGCCCAGGAAGAGAGAGGATGGGGAACCCAAAAACCTGGAAGGACAGAGAAGGAAGTACTAGGGAGAAGGAATTGCAGTGGTAAATACTGCCAGTTGTGCATAACTGTGATTCAGATAGCTGCTGGGCTTGAACTCAGAGAAGCGAGCAGCCTTGGGTCCATTTTTGGCCTCCCTACTGACTGGGCTTTACTGCAGTCACCAGCACCCAGAAACAGGGGCAATCCGTGATTCCCTGACCCACTGCCAGAGGAAAAAGAGCATGACCCACCAGAGCAGAGTTGGTGATTTGCCACACTCTTCAAATCAACTGTCGGTCTAAGGCTTAAGGTAACCATTTAAAAGTTTTTTATCTTCAAGATCCAGTCCTGTTTTCTATTGCCCCCACTTTTTGCCTTTGAAGGTGAATAAATCATAGCTAAGTGTAGGATTTCCATCATCGGGAATGCCACGACAGTCTCCAAAGCTCACAAGATTACAGTGATAAAAGTCTAGCTTTAAAATGTTTACCATATCCCTGATGCATCTGTGACCTCCAACTGCATTAATACTGTGCTGTTTTCAGATCTAAAGCCAATCTCTGTGTTGCAGCACATCACCGTTTTAATGCCTGTTTACTCTTTGAATTATGCCAATACTGAGCTAAT
Source organism: Podocnemis expansa (assembly GCA_007922195.1). NCBI lineage: Eukaryota > Metazoa > Chordata > Testudines > Podocnemididae > Podocnemis > Podocnemis expansa. The sequence continues at coordinate 14,785,106 of ML681971.1, forward strand.
GTGCTTTGACCTTTTTAGTATTTTGTATTTTTATTGGATAGCGGTTTCACTGCTTTCCCCATATGTTAAGAAGACTGGTGGGGGAGAGAAAGAACGGCAAGCCAGCCAATCCAAATACAGAATACTGTAAAGGTCAAACTACAAAAGTATGCTACTAATTCAGAGAACACGGAAGGCATGAAAATTCAAAACCAAGATTTGTGACAAATACCACAACAAAAACAGAAAAGATAATACATTGGCAGCATTTATGGATTAAAGGGCATCTTTTCTGAGGCATCTGGAGTGATGCCCACAAACTTCCTTGCAGGGAGATGAAGATAGAATAGACTAGACTTATAGGGCTGGAAGGGACCTCACAAGATCTTCTAGTCTAACACTCTGGGGTTTGAACCCAGGACCTAGCTATGCAAACATGTTTGGTATGTGTAGTTACCACCTTGCATATACATAGTCATAGTGCTGATAATTACACCTCTGGCCCTCTTAAAATGCTATTCAGGAGAGGCATGTCTATTTTGGAGGAAACCAGTGTTATGAAAGGGAATTAATTCAATTTGCTGGACAGGTAAGACTTTTTTAAAGGGCTAAGACAGTAATTGAAAATAATAGGGTCCTTTAAAGATTTTCTTTTTAAATTGTTGACGAGTTCCAAAGGGTTAGCAAAAGTTCAGCAAAACAAACACATAGTCCTGTGGCACTTTTAAAACTAGCATGAGTTTTTGTTGGTGAATACCCCACTTCATCAGATGCTTTGAGATAAATGTTAATCTTTAAAAGTGCCGCAGGACTCCTTGTTTCTTTTTAAATTGTTTCCCCATCAGAAATGCCATCTTTTTGTGGCTTCTAATCTAGGATTTGCAAATACCAACAAAATGAAACATGACCAATGGTACTTTGGTATATTTAGTCTTCTAATTTACAAGGAAAAATCACTAAAATTAAAGCAAAACCATATAAATAATTGCAGAGCTGAGCTTTTGGTTCATGTTCTGTCCAATAGCATTGAACTTGCATCATATGACACATCTCTCCTCAGTCCCTCCTATTTCACATATAGATGTGTTAGAGAGGAGACTCTTAGCTGAGGACCAGTTGCTGGCTCATGCCGAAGGTCCAGGGCCTCATTGAATACTGACAAATGCATAGCGGGATGTCAGTCTGGCTTCCTTGTGGGTTAGTAGAGTTAAAATAGATTGCAGTGTTTGTTTAGACTTTATCAAAGGCTTATAGGATGGTGCATGTATTAATCTCGCTTATAATGTCCCTGTCCTATGGTATAGAGTTACATTAAATATTTGCACTGTAAATCTTTGTGTACGATAAATGAAGCATTAATTAAGCTAAAGTGCTCATTCTGCAGACAACAGGGACCACTGACAGCAAATAAGGCATTACATGGCATCAAAGGATAGGAAGCTTGCCGACTGCTTTCCTAATTCTATCCGGGAAGGGGAGGGTTATGCATAAGTTCATCCCATCAGCTTGGCTTCTGGGGTGAAGGGTATAAAACCTCCTGACGAGGAGACGCTAGGATCTTGATGGGCAAGGATTCCTAAACATAAGCTGGAGATTCCGCAAGCTGCTTGACCTGGGTCACCCCTAAAGGCCATATAGAGCTGCATATTGTAGAAGCTACTTACCTTTTTAAAAATCTATGCCTGTAACAGTTTGTGTCCATCTATTTTCTGTTTTAGCTCTACAAATAGCTCTCATTTCTTTTGGTTACTTTATTATGAGAATGGCTACGGGCATTGACTTTGGTTTTGAGATCTGAATACAATTAATCCAGGGTAAGCAACTGGTCCTTTGGGACTAGGAGTGACCTGAATATTGCTTTTTCTGGTGTAAAATGACCATGCATCACTATGTGCAGCTTGCTTGGCTGGCTATGTAGACTGGGAATCCAACAGTGAAATCTAATTACAGAATATTTAGTCAGCTGGGGTGTCTGCCTTGCTTTATGACAGTCTGCACAGGGGACGTAAATGGGTGGATACTGCAGTCAGAAAAGCAAGCCTCAGAGGTGTAGCTGTGTTAGTCTAGTTCAGCAAAATATTTTCTCCCATGAAAGATCATGGAAAAAATAGATTTGTTAGTCTTTAAAAGTGCCACAGGACTCCTTGATTGTCTTGCAAAGCAAGCTTGGAATCTTTTGGAATGAATGGCAAGCAAAGTACTACTGACACCAATTCAGCTTGAATAGAAGGTAAGCTTGTAGGCCAGGACCTGTCTTTTTGTTCCATGTTGGTACAGTACCTGGCACAATGGAGTCCTGGAGCATGAATGGGGTGTCTAGACACTGCAGTAATATAAGCAACAGATGACAGAAAAATGCACTTTGTACGAAACAAAAAGGCAAGTGGGCACGGGTGTTGTCCCTTTACTTGTGCTTTATATTTCATTTACCAAAACCTGCCCTCCTTAGATGTCCAGGCTGCTGCCCTGCTGTACGATTTACCTTGAGTTGCACTAGGTATTTTTGTGCTGTAGCATTTTACACTGCAGTGTGACTGAACCCTAGAGGCAAATAATGCAGTCTAGAATGATGTGTTAATAGAAAGATCGAAAGAGACAGTAAAATATACTTCAGAGGGTGGGGGGAATTGCATTCTTGGGCAGATCAAGATTCTTTTGAGCCTTCAGCTCTTGTTTATGGATGAGACAAACTTATGGAATTTACTCAAAGCAATGGTTCCACTGCAGGAGATGGGATGTAGTTAGGGACCGTAACATGCTACTTTGTGGCTCTCTTGCTTCACTTTTGAGACACACAATTCTTGTTCTCTATAGTCTTGATATTTTGCAATCTCACAGGTAAGCCTCAAACACTTCCCATTTATTCTAGTGGGCATTTTATCTATACCTGTAACTAGAGGTCATCTTGTTCAGTTTACTAAGACTACTGTGTAGCTACACCCTACAAGAATACTATCCATTTGGAGCCTAATCCCAATATCAGTGGGAGCTATGAGTTCTCAGTATCTTCCAGGATCAAGGCCATGGTACAACTCCAAGGATTTTGTTAGAAATGCAGCCATAAGGACTGAATTTGGTCCACTGGCTTTTGTTGGATTGCATGTATGACAGAGTATAGAATGTGGCCTTATTCTTCGATCTTTCCATGGAGCTAGAGGTTGATATATTCTTAAAATACAAGTAGATAGAGATTATAGCTCCTTTATTGGGCCAGAACTTTGTACAAAACTTCAAAAACCAATGTAGGAGCCAATAATTCCAATTGCAGTAACATCAGTGAGAGAGTTCGTTTTGACCAAAGCACACGCAATTTACCTCAGTGATGTATAAATGGTTATATGGGCACACTTGCATATGCAACTGAGAGATTTGCATGGATAGTCACAGAAAAGGCATGCAGTTATGCTTCAGAAAGTATGCACATTTTGTGTTCATGGCACTGTTTGAAAATCTAGCCCTTTTAAGTTTCCACTCACAACCTGGAAAATATTCATGAAAAATTTTTTACACCTCTTAAGTTTCTAGAGATAATGGAGAACAAAAAGAATTTTTGTTTGGTGGTCTTTTATTATAATCTATTAGTACTGTGCTGGGATTTTTCCCCTTCTATGTAGCTCTCAAAACACTGGGAGCAAACAGAGTGAAGCAGGTCTACATATCTTTTCTCAAGGGTGTTGACGGTCTGGAAAGGAAGTGGGACAACCAATGAGGAAGCCATCATGAAGGGCTATTTATAGCAAATTCAGTTACATACAGTAGTCAGCCTTCCTCTTCCAAAACAGTTTTTACAGGTATTTTCTTGTTTGATGATAGCCTCAAGTGCCTCTATGCAATAGAAAATATGTTAAGCTTCATGATGAGTGAAAATATAAAGGAAAAAGGGAATAAGATTAAGGCGCTCTGTATCAACAGTGGAGATTAGAAAGGTATACTGAGGCTTTGTTTCCAGGGAAAGAAGAGTGAAATACAAAACAGGCTGATAAATTAATTTTTGAAAAAGAAGTGGCACTTGCTCAAGGGAGAACAAATAGCCTAATCCCAGGAGCTGATGATGTTCTACATTACCCATTAATGCCAAAGGGAGTTGCAGGCATTCCACCCCTGCCTGAAGCAAGCCTAAAGTTTGGAAATTCATATGAAAGCAACAATGTATAGTGTAATAATTGGCAAGCTCCATCCATTGGCTTTGAAGGGGTTTAGGTACCATTGGGAGGGAGAGACAGATGGAGAGATAGATATTGAGTTTACGGGATGACCTTTTTGCTGTCTGTCAGTGTGGCCTACTAGATAAAGCACAGGACTACATCCTAAGATACCTGGGTCAATTCCCATCTGTTTCACTGCTTTGCTGGATGACTTTGGGCAAATAATTTCACTGTATTTCAGTTTTCCCAAGTGATACTTTTTTAAAAAATGTTTTGAGATCTATGGATGAGAAGTACTGCATATGAGCTAGGTATGACAATTATATTATAGGGGAAACTCTTGAAAATCATTCAAGGAAGAGCCTTCTCTTGAGATTTGTTACTTCCTGATTAGAGCAAGCTCAGAAAAAAAAAGGCAGGTTAAAAGCCAAGGATCTGTCACTTTCACTGATCCAAGTTAGTCTGAAATGTTCAGTGTGCCTCAGAAGAATCAGGTGTTGCATCTCTCAAGTTCAAATGCTTAAATTAGTGGATATTTAGAAAATGACAGCCTTCACTGTTGCATGCCTTTGCTTGTCCAAATACAAAATGGATATTGTTTACCTACATTGTAGGGAGACTGTATGTCTTTACTCATTATGGTTGAATTCCGCGGTAATAGGCTCTGCAGAAATGTCTATATATAGGTTACAATGTAAACATAAAGTCTAATCTCAGATATCGTATAGTTCTATTACCATAGCAGTGAGGAACTTCAGTCAGGGACCAGGACCCACTCTGTTAGTTGTAGTGTGTTGCTGGGTAGGTTGTTTAGATCATTAGCACGGTGAGATGATTAAGGTCTTTGAAGTGACGGCAATGCTTTGGGTCTGGGAAAATAAGTTTATCAGAGTGTTGTCTGTGTATAAGGTTGATTGAGGTATCAAGCCATTGTGCTTTGGTATTTTGTTTGGGTGAATTCAAAGTTGCTGTCACATCTTGACACAAAGGTTAAACGGTTCAGGGTTGCTTGAATTCTGGTGGAAGTATTGCACAAGTGGTAAGCTGTTTCCCATTGTCTCATTCTTTTCAGTGGCAGAAATGGCACTCTTTGTAGATATGGAATAAGGGAGTAAATCTCTGCTGAAATTTAGTTTCTGTTATGCATTACTGAGTTAAAAATATCTTGGCACTCCTCAGCTTGAGAATCTGAAGCTCTAACCAGTTAATAAGTCTTCCTGTCCATAGCACTAAGATTACATAAATGAAGTTGGTGTGTCTGGTTAGCCAAGGTACCTTTCAAGCTTCTGGGAGCTATTTTCAGATTTCAGAAGTCAACAAGGCATCAGTTCTTCTGCTAAACTGAAATCCATTCTGAATTTCCCTGTGTATGACACAGATATGTTGATTGTCATCTTTATTATAACATGTGCAAATAAAAGCATAATAGCATCTCACCAAGAGGAAATGCCAGTCAAATTGTATACATAATCTGTGTGTCTAACACAGTATTGATGTTTCTTAATGAATTCATTTCCCTACCAATTTCTGCAGTGTGAAGCCCTTGTCTTGTATCACTGTCACAATTTATTCAGTTTAGGGCTAACAATTTGTGCCACTTGGGTACAATCATGATTCTATGGTATGGGATTGGATTGAGTGGCTGGGGAAATATTGTCAACAGCTATGTAGCACAATATTAATCTACAAACATTATAACAGATATTAAAAACAGTTACACTGAGCAGATAACTCTATTACAGGCCCCATTGCACTGAGCTGTTGTTTTCAGAACATTTTCACCTATTTAATAATATGAGTATTTACTGGCTTTTATACTCAATCATTCTATTAGTCAGCTTTGATTATGGAAGAAGCCATGATGAATTTTCCAACAGCTAGCAACTAAAAGTCCCCTGGAAAACTGAGAAAAGATCCTGATTTATTTTTTAGAGTTAATTCTTTCTGCATCACGTATTCATAGCTGTTGAGAAGGAACCTTTTAAACACATCTAGTTGAAGTCCTGTTATAACACAGGTTGCAGAACTTCATCCAGTTATTCCTGTGATGAACCAATAACTTGTGTTTGTCTTAATGCAGTCTTCCAGAAAGACATCCAGGCTTCTTAGATTTTCAAAATGGTTTTGACTGTCAAGGGAACTTATGCTTTTGACTGCCTGAGTCACTTTTGAAACGGAACTTGATCTCCTTAATTGCTTCATCGCTTTTGAAAATTTGATTTGGGGACATCAAGAGTTGGAGAATACACCATTTCTCTTGGCATTTTGTCACAATAGTTATCAAAGGATTCCAAGCAACTGAAGAGGAATATTGTTTCATGTCAACAGTGTCTGACTAGGCCACGTGCCATGACAACAGTAGCTTTCTGAGGCAGTAAATGAGCTTACAGGAAATATTGAATTTCAACCCAGCTTTTCATTTGATGGACTTCGTTTAGTTTATAACCTGGGTCTGCTCCCCGCCCCCAAGCAGAGACGCCTTATGTGTGCTCCATGTGGATGTTACACATTTTCCCTGCTGCCAAGTGAGGGAGTGTGACATCTATATACTTGGTCCCAGTGCATCGCAGCCTTTCATTCACAAGCAGTCTCTTTCTTCTTTTGGGAGAGAACTGAATACCCATTTTAGTATCTGGTTATGGAAGGATGATCCAGTGAAGGGAGTTAGCTGGAGACCTGGGTTCAGCTCCTGCCTTGCCCTGCAACCTTTGCAACTCATTCAGTCTCTCTGTTCATCAGGACTCAACTATGCAGTTCCAAGGGTGGGATTCTGAAAGGGTCCTGAGCCTGTTGGCCTTCAATTTTAAGCTGGGTGAATAATGGATTTTTTTCATTTGCTGGCCATTTCAAAAAATAATCACTCTGGATCAAATAAAATCTTTGAACTTCAAGCATTTTTTTACTTAAAAAGTCAAATTAAAGGAAACTTCAAAATGAAAAGTCATTTCATGTGATAAATAACTCCAAATGTTGAATTTTTTAATGTTTTGGACTTTTCTAAAAAGCTTACTAAAGCAATTAGTCAAAACTGTCAGAAATTCTCAGAAAGATTCAGTAGCAATGAATCTGCATTTTTCACTGGAAAAAAGTTGCAGTTGAAAAATTTTGCCTCGCTCTTCCCTCTGAGTCCATCTGTATAATGGAACCCTCTGAGTCCATCTGTATAATTGAGATGGGATACCATCCTTTCTTCACCTCCCAAGAGTGTTGTGTAGCTACCCACATTAGCTACAGTGGGGTGCTCCATTACTGTGGTAATGGGAACTGTGTTGAAGTCCCCAAGATACATAGAATAAGGATGGACTGAGCACACATTTAAAGGTAAAGATGCACCTAAGTCTTCTGCTGAAAGGAGCTTTAGCTGGAAGGCAGAAGAAGGCCATCCCATTTCTTTGTTAACTTACAAGTTGCAAAGAGGCCATAGCTGAAAGCATTCCTCTGTGTAGGGCTCATCTTAAGTCAGCAAACTAGCATCATTCTGCAAGAGCTGGCTGGGATGCTCACTTTCATCAGTGAACAGCAAATGAGCCGAGCACAGCTGCATGGATAGCATATAGGCTTACAGCAGAAGGGTTCCCTGAAAAGAGGCGTAGTAACTGCTTGGGTACTTGTTCATCTTTTCTTATGACTTCCCTTAGATACTTTCAAAGGATTAAAAGACTCAGTAGTTAACAGCAATGTCCTCCCATGGTTTCTGTAGTCCCCATTCCTTGGCATCTCAGGGTACTATTCAAGATCTGAAAAGGAAATGAGGCAGCAGAGTTGCATTCACCGGTAAATTGCAAAAGCATATAAGACAGAATTCTGCCTCTGTGGGCCACGTGTGGGAGCAGGTGTAATGCCTAAACAGTGACAGAGGCAGGCCTAGGATGATGCAATGGAGGGAAGCATTAAAAAGCTGTTGTGTTTCACTCCACGGGTGGTTGTTTTTCAGTTGCGGGTGTAAAGATTTGTGGGTACGTGTGCACATGTGTATTTGTGTCTGCATTTCTAGGATGCGTTGGAGTCCCCTCAAGATAAATGGTGCTGTAAAGTACCCATTGTATCAGCGGTTATTATTAAAGGCAATAATTATCTGATCTCTATGATGGAAATGCACGCATTCTATCCAAATGTGTTCCTTTCAATGTGTACTGCAACTGTATTTAAATAAAGGGAAAGATGGCTTATGAGCCAAGGCTCTGTTTTTATCAGCTTTCCACTGAGGCCATCAGTTAAAATGTTAAATAATGAATGGATTTGCCCGATGATATTGTACAATAATCTTCAGCCCCTTACATTCTCTAATTAGCTCTGCATAGCCTATGAGTGAGAGTATGTTGCTCTCTGAAAGCCAGCATGGCCATTTACATGGAGTGCTGCATGATGTAGCAAATAGCTGGCATGGGATGCTGCTCTGTGATCCCCATCCCCTTAGAGGTATGGGCATTCAGCACATGGAAAATAATTGTAAGCCACCCAAGCTCTGGCCTTATTGTGTAGAATAGCTGTTTATAAGAATCTTACTTACCTCCCCAGCCTCAGGGGGTCTCTTCTCCATATACAGCCTCAATCAAACAACCAGGAGTCACTTGTGCATGTGGAAGAATTCTTCTGTTTCCAGTCTGCCCCGATATTCATGTGTAACCCTTCTGCCAGGGCAGGCTGGCAGAACAAGGGCCAGGTTCTATAACTTGGGGTTTTCCAATAATGTAACACCACCAACCAGCTGAAACCGCCATCCAGATTTCTGGGAAATCCTGCACTGTTCCCTGGGCACCCCAAAGGGGTAAGGCTTCCCCACTCGCAAGCACGAGTCTGACTGTAGTAAACAGAAATTTTAATAGTAGTAAAACCGAGTGTAAAAGGTCAAATAACAGAAATCAGCACTGATCTAGCAAATCAGTACAGAGCAAAGTTCCCAACAACCCACACCGCATAACAGAACATACAAGACTTAATGGCAAAACCAGCACTGATCTGGAGAATCAGTACTAACTAGGCTCCCAACCAACCCTAGGGTACGTAGGGAGTGTCTTTCACATCAGCTGTCCATCAGCACCATCTACTGGCCACTCACTCCATCCACTAGCACTGTCCTATGGCTCTACCCACTGTCCACTGGCTCTGCCCACTGGTCACTCATGCTGGCCAGCTTGCCACTCACTCCATCTTCTGGGTCCGCCTGCTGTCTGCTGGCTCCACCCATTGGCCACTCACGCTGCCCAGCTTGCTGCTGGCTCCTCTTCAGTGATCTCAGCTCAGAGAGAGGATTTTCTCTCTAGTGATTTTAGCTCAGAGAGAGTTGGTTTCTCTCCCTAGTGATTCCAGCTCTTAACTTTAACTAACTGCAAACAGCTACCTCTATCTAAATGACAAAGGCCTCAGAAGAAGCCTAGCTAGATCTGTCATTAGACAGGGGAAGCAATAAGAGGAGAGGCAGAAAGAACATCAAACCCCTACCCCTGTCTTTCAACTTCTTTTAGGCTGAAACATGCAGTTTCCTTTCCTACAAGCCTTTTCTTAACTAAGAGTAGTTTTTACCCTTTAACTAACCCAGACAGATTTGGAACAAACAGAGAGTAGCAAGTCACACAAAGACAGTATTTTATATTTCCCCTCAGTAGAATTATAGATATTGACAGATTTGTGATCAGATTAACCCCAAATACCATTACCCACTATGCCCTGCACTTAGTATGCTAATAACTAATTGTGCTCTTTCTGTTCATGCTAATACAGGACCCATGCAGATTAGATGCCCCTCCCCGAAGCTGTTAGGCACAGCTTCTAAGCCTACCTTACACCTGTTTATCTCTCTGCTATACTAAGAAGAAGGATGATCTTGTGCTGTGGTACTGGAACTCAGGATATAGTCATTTGCTCTGCCACAAATGCCCCATGACCATATTGAACTCACTTACCCCTTCTGTGCCTCAGCTCTCTTTAGGTGAAAACAATACCTTACAGGAGTGTTGGGAGATTAAATTTTACTGAGTTGAGCATCATAGTGCTACCTAGGTAGGTGGACAGCTGGGTAGATTCCTATTCTCTTTGATGGATGTCATATCCAGCTGGGGACTGAATTATGCTGTTCCAAGACACGACCTTTTCCAAAATCCGTTAGCCATTAATTGGAGCTGTGTGAATAATGGAAAAAAAAATTTTTTTTTTTTTTGCTGGCCATTCCAAAGAGTTGAAATGTTGTTATTTTTGAAACAAGCATGTTTCAAATTCAAGCATTTTTCTTTGCTTACAAAAATTAAAGGACATTTCAAAATACAAAGTCATTTCATCTCATTAAAAACTCCAAACATTTCATTTTTTAATGCTTTGAACCTTTTTTTTAAAGCGCTTCGATAAAACTGACAAAAATTCTCAGAAAGATTCAGTTGCCTGGCATCTGTATTTTTCCTTGGAAAAGATACAGTTGTAAAATTTGCCCAGTTCTACTTTTTAAGGAATTTGGGCCTGTATCTCCCACACACCCATTATAAATGCCTACCTTAAATCACTATATACAAACACTTGTAAATTTTTTGGGAGCTTTTCAGCAGTGCTCATGTTTAGCAACCTGTGCCTGATAAAAGGACACTGTATTACAGGGGAGATTTTAAAATCCCAGGCTGTTCTGCTTCTCTCCAGTGGATGTTTGGGAGTTAACTGAGCCCTAGTCCATACTTAGGGTAAATTCAGCAGCAGTCGACTGCCAGTTATGCAAGGAAAGCAAAACACCTTGCATAACTAGAGGCAACTTTTAAAGCTGCCACTACATATTAGGAAAGAGCCAACCGCAAGTCCTTGTAGTCGGCCTTTCCCTATGTCCTCAGCCCCCAGGACTTCTGGGGCCAACTTCTGGGGACTCACTGCAAACCACTCCCAGAATGGTGGACTGAAGGTGGCGAAATTGCTGCCATCAGTGTAGACAGCCTGAGACTCACAAAGCATTTTCAAGAAAAACTGGGAGAGAAACCTTAGTGTTCCAGCCAGTCTCCCCTCGCCATGGGAATTCAGTTCTTGCTTCCTGCCTAAGGGTGTGTGAGCCACACTGAGCACATGTTCTTATTCACTGCCACAATCCAGCTCAATACTTTGCAAACCCCTTCGGGGTAACTTGACCACTGACATGGTGCTACTTAAAATCAAAGTCTAGCTCACTGAACTGCACTTCTAATACGGATGGTATTTTTGCAAGCAGTTAATAAATGGCTAGAGGACTTGAGGGCCCAAGGCAAAGCCAAATATATTGAATGTTGCCTGTCATTCTTGCAGCAACAGACCTAATAAAATATTATGTTTTCCTTTGGAACTGCTGGTTCCAGGGATGAGTTGCTACAAAGTCCATCACTAATTCAGTTTCCTGGGTTGCAACAGCAGGAGCCATCATGTAAACAGCCATCATTACCAACACCTGCAAGCATGTTATTTTCTCCCACCCCCACCCCAAATCTCTGAGCAAGGTTGAATGAGCAGCCAGAAAAATTCCCTGCTTGTGTAAATTGGTGCTGTTTTATTGGCATCAATGGAAGTGGGCAACTATGCAGTAGCAGAGGATGCTGGCTAGTACTTAAACAGCCAGGGATCACCTAAAATCTTTTCTGCTAAAATGAGCACTGCTGTTACTAGGGCTAGGAACGGGCAAATTTGAGCAAAAAGCCCAGACCAGTTTATATCCACATAGCAGTCAGAGGCATGACTGCCCCTTAAATAGACATATCCAGGCCCGCTTTAATGAAGGTCACATAGCTAGGGACAGCAGAAAGGCCACAGGGTACAGACCCTCCCCAGTGGGCAAGGATTGTGAGCCAATACCTAGGAGTCTGGGTGGGCTTATACTGTTATGTCCCACGCTAACATGCTCCCTGCCACATCGTCACTGATGTTTCATAGTGCTATCTCTATGAAAGCCAGCTGAGGTATCCCAACCCATCCTGGAGCCGCATCTCTTGTGCCATGTAAATGTACCCTTAAGCTACATCTGCACTGCCTCTGGGAAGGCTAAGTCCCAGTTTGAGTAGACGTACCAGCACTAACCCTGAGCTAGCCCACTAAAAGTAAAATGTAGCCACAGCGGTGGGAGAAACAAGCCACTCTGCTAGCATCCAGGTTTAGTGTCTTTGTTGGGATTGCATCAGGGCAGTGAGCCCTCTTGCAGTTCAGCCCTGCTCTTTTTAGCGTGTTGATCTGAGCGAGTGCTGGTGTGTCTCCTCAAACTGGGAATTGCAGCCCCTGCTTTAAGTGCAGACATGCCCTTTATGAAGCTCCAGCTTCTGACGACTACATCTCACTCCCCAGGGACTGTTACCTTTCATAATACTGGACTGTGTGTTAATTACCATTGCAGAAACATACTTCATAAACGTTAATGGATTAGCATTTGTAAGAATGGCTCATGGTGTTATCCCTGGTTTGTGATAGGGAAACCGAAGCAGGGAGCTTAAGGAACTGAGCCATGTATGCATGGCAAGTCAGTGATATAGTTGAAGTACCATAAACATATAAAGTAGGGCAGGCCTGCTGCAAAGATTGCTCTAAGCTAGTTAAGGCAGTCAGTCCCAAGTATATTTTGAGAGGAAGGCTTGGCCTGAGGTCAGGGGGCTCAGGAGACATGGGTTTAATTCTCAGCTCTGCTCAAACTCTCTTTGTGATTGGACAGCTCACTTCATCTCTCTGTTGCCCTCTCTCATTTGCCCATTGTAAAACAGAGCTAAGGCTCCTCTGTTGCTCCAACCTGTGCCCTGTGATCTCTACTTTGAAGCAGACCCTTAGAAGGAGGAACTGACTCTTCCTGTTTTTGTACAGCATCTAGCACAATGGGGCCTTGATTTCGGCTGGGTCTTTAATTGCTATAATAATAAAGAACGAATCATGACATTTTATTTATTATCTTATTTTATCCTGGCAAATTTCATTCATTATGCACAGGTACAATGATGGTGTCCTCCTTTCGAGCCTGTTTTTGTAAACAGAAATCTTGGAGTAATTAAAGAATCTGTAAATCAAAGCAAATGAGGTTATCATTTTGGCTAGCTTTTCCTTTTTCATTGTCTTTTCTGTTAACAATTGATCATCAGTTGCTTAAACATCTCCAAAGCTCCCACTCACGGGTGCATTTGCACCTCGCTGCTCAGTGACTGGACTGTGGTATTTCAGTGGGAATCAGGTTCACTTTGAGGCTGTACCAAGTTAGGCTCTACTGGTCAATGGTGCTCTGGATGGTTGAGATCCATGGCACTCTGCCTGGCAGACCGTCCTCTCCTTAGGAACTCAGTACAGGATCCAGTCCTGAACCCAGTAGCACAATAACCCACTGCTTTTTGAGAGAAATTGTTACAGGTATTTTAGGGCCTGTTTACACTGCACAATGTCAAAAACCAGAATGTCACAATAATCCACACAGCATAGTTCAGAAGATTACTCTAATTTCCAAATGACCCTTCAGGTGACAGAATCAGATTATTGGCTTAATTACATCCTGTTATAACCACAGAAAGGGTTCTGCAAGAACAGCTGGCTGCCAATTTTCCCACTGCTTATGAAAAATGCATCCTATGGAGTCATTTTCTTTCTCCCCATCTAATTATTTTAAGCCATGCTGCATAAACTTTTATGCTTCATACACTGTGCTGTTGCATCCCTGAAATGAGCAGAGACGATAAGCTAAATGCCCAAATACAGATGCCAGAATTGGATCTCCAAAAAACACATGGGCATTCACCTGCCAAGTCTGCAAATCAGAGTTTTCAACTGCTATTGTAGGAAAATTGGTTTGGGGTTTGAAGTACTGGACTAGGAAATCGAAGGATTGACTCTGATTCTTTCTGTGTGATAGACTGTCTATAATATTAAGCAAATCACTTACGCCCAGATCCTCAAATGTATTTTAGGCACCTCATGCCCATTAGTTTCAAAGGGAGTTAGGCACATAAATACCTCTGAGGATCTGGGCCATTATTGCTGTGTGCCTCAGTTTGTCACCTGTAAAATGGAGCTAGTCCTGCTCTATCTCATAGTGGTGTTCTTTAGCAGCTTATTAATATCTGCCTCAGAAGAGTGCTTGAAGTTAATGCTTCTCAAGAGTTTCAAATCAAAATCCTTCTAGGAAAGACCTAATTGTCCTTTTTATTAGAGGAACGAAAATAACACCTGTGCTAAGAAATGAATTATAAAGGCCATCCATCCTCAAGTTTCTGGAGATAAACTAGTCACAACTAGAGACAAGAAGGAACATTCCCACATGATGCAGCATAGCATTAGCTGCTGTAACAGAGATTCCTCTCAAGCCACCAACAGAGACAGGATCCTCGACTGGGGCTATTGTTCAGTATTATCTAGTGATCAAATTTATTACAGTAGTTCCTGAGGCAACCAAAAGTAGAGCCCCATTGTGCTGGCTGCTACACAAACATCCAGTAGTAGATGGTCCTTGTCCCAAGAGCTTACAATCCAAATAGGAAATACAGACATACAGGCAAGCAAGGGGCAAAACATACAACATGTGGCCAACGAATGCCATGTTAGGATTAATATGGGGGACAGGGAGCAGGGAACAGTGGGAGAAAGGCTCCTCCAGCAAGGAATGTAGCTGCTACCACTAGTGGAATTTCTTAAGTCTCAATAAAAGTCGGACAGTGGAAGTTAGAAACCTAAATACCTCTGCGGATCAGGGCCTAAGTCTCTTTTGAAATTAAGATTTGGTCGTCTAACTTACTTAAGCCTTGCAGTGTTCTAATCCTTTTAAAAATGTGGGCCCTAAGGTATTTGGGCACTGAACTCTCACTGAAATCAATTTAGGGACCTATCTACCAGTGGGATCTGAGCCCTAGCTGCAATTGATTTCAACAGCTGCTAAGTTCCTCGCTGCTTTGGAAAATAAATCCCATTAGGTGCGCACGTTCCTGTGAAAATCTTGCCCTTAATAGCTCAAGTCCTTTTTGAACGCGAGACTTTGGCTTGTATGCCACTTAGGTACTTTTGAAAATGGTGCCTTTAGGTCAATCATTATTCTGTCCCAGTAGAAAAAGAAGTCTTGCATGTGTAACCCATGGGCTTAAAGGAGGAGTGTTTCTTTAAGAGTTTTGCGGGTGTCTGAGTTGCTCTTGCTGTGTCGCGGTTGCTGGGCAGATGTAGCTGCCTAGACCCAGAAGTTCCAGCCTGTCCTGTGTAGTTTGGAGCCTGCTCAGCAAGGGTCCCTGCCAGTGCAGTGGTCAGGGGTCTGAGATCAAGCAGCCAGGCCAGTTGCATTGAGGAGAGCGCTGGTGCTCTGTGCAAGGGGAGAAGCTGAGCCAGGAACAGATAGCAGGCTGTTTTTCCCCACTCTGAGGCATTTTGCTTCAGGTCAGTAGCCTTGTTACCCCTCCAGCAGGGAAGTCTGGAGGCAGGGGGTACAGAGAAGCAACTATTGGGAAAAGAAGGGTGGTTGCCCTCTAACTTTATACTCTGGGTTATGGGCTTAGCTATAGTTCTTTTGTGTAACAAGGGGAAAGAGATAATTATATTTTGTTATTGTCAGAGATGTATTTTTCCTTTGTAACAGGGTTTTTTATATATGTGTGTACGTAAATGAGTGTGGACTGAGTAAGCTGTGTGGACAGCAGTGCTCCCAGCAGAGGAAGAAAGGTTTTCCAGGACTCATACAGGGGATTTCTGCTGCCAAAGAGGAGGGAGATGCTGGCTTCTAGCACAAGCCTTTGGACTTGGTGATTTGAGACTATAACAGACTCATGTGGATACTGCTAAATAGCCACTATGTATTATAGATCTGTATACTAATAATTTCTTCTGCTTTCATAGAAGGTTTATAAAGTTAATGTTTAATATAGTATATTGCTTTTGTTTATTTTTTTTTTGAATTCTGAACAGTCTTCACTGTGAGCCCCTTTACAGACTAGATCCTGGCTCTCCAGCTGCTTTTTGCAGGTCTCTGCTTTCTGTGAGGCACTGGAGAGGGGCAGATAAATGACTTTGAGCCCACCCTAGCAGGTTACACATGCACCAGGCCAAACCCTGAGCTATTTGAAGTCAGTGGCAAAACTCCTGCTGGTGTCCTTGGAAAAAGGGTTTGTTGGTTAACCAGGACTTGTGTCCCTCTGTTGTACTGTATACAGGTTACATAACGTGCATTGGAAGTGATTCTGAAGCAAAGTGAGACATTTGTACTCAGTTGGAAGCCACTTTCCAGAACTGACTTCCTACTCTCAGCTATTTCGAGGTGCTCAGTCTTTACGGTGATGGGTGCTTTGGAAACCCTTCAATAGACAGACAGGCAGACAGCTGTGCTGCTGTCAGAGAATGGGAATCATTGAAAGGTTTTAGGCATTGTAGTCAGTGCACTTGGTTCTTTTGTAGGAGTATATGAAAAAGTGATTTTCTATAGTAGTAAAGAAATTTGCCATGTACTATCGCATTGATACAACAGATCATTTGCACTGCAGCACTATTTGACATATAAATATATTGCATTTAGAACTGCAGAAATGTAGTGAATTGCACAGTAAAGGCAACTGTAGTACAAGGGTTGAGATGTGTCAGTTTGTCTGCTTCTGTGGGGCACCGCATATAAAGAATGTAGGTTTTTTATTTTCATCCTAATATCAATCCATGAAGTCAGAGCATTATAATTAAACTCAGTCCTGAGTTAGGGCATTGTATGCAAAATGCTCCAGTTGGGATTACAATAATTCATGTTAGCACCGTGTGTCAAAACAATTTGTATTTTAAAACAACATATTTCAGATTACATTATGTCAGAACAATAGCATGTAGAATAGAAGGAGATAATGTAAGCATCAGTGAATGGCACTTAATAGTATTTTCAAGACAATAGATCTGATTTTGATCTCCCTTCCACTGATGTAAACTGGTGGATCTTCAAGGGATTACTGTAGATTTACACCAGGATTACCAAGATCACTGTCTTGAATCAGCTGGTGATGTTGCATGCCTAAGCACCCTAACAAGGTTTTTGCACTGAACCCATTGAAGTAGGCAGTGAAGAAACAAATAATGTAGACAGCGTGTTTTTACACTGAATGTGTTCCTGAATTCGTACGATCCAAGAACCACTTTCCCTCAATGGGTTAACTTCACATCAGGATTGACTAGCTGTGAAACCCCTGGTGTTCAGGTATGGGTGGCTTTAAAAGAAGCCAAGAAAAATGCCACAACCAGTGAGACCCAATTGGCTGTTGATAACTTTGCTTATCAGGTAGACTCTTAAGAGACTGAGATTATCCCCATTGGGTCTAACGGGAAATTAGAATCTGTAGGTCTGTGTCGGGGAAGAGGCTAAATTCAATGTTTGTTACTCAGCTCAAATTGAGGGATGTGTTACCTACGAATGACCAGCGAGAAGTCACCTGTAACTGCATAGCTTGGTTTATTTGTCCTGCTATGTATGGGGGACCTGGGGGTGGGTCAAATCTTCTCATCGCACTTAAGCTGTTGCAAGTAAACAACCTAAGATATTTTGTAGATCCCCAACATTACCTGAAAGGGGTGCTAGAGCTGCTCTAAATCAGGAAAACATGTTAAAATGCACTAAGATGTAACGTCTGAGGGGGAATCACTGTTCTTGACCTCAAGGAACAAGAGAGCAGAGAGATTGCCACTTCTTTAGCCATGTAACTTGTGTTGGTGTGTTTATGGAGGATCTGCAACCTGGAGAGCTGTACAATGTGGGCTTTGGAGATTCCCCTAAAAGACAAGAAGAAATGAAACACTATAAGCCACCTCACAAAAGACCCTTAGTTAAAAAATGTCAGGGGTTTTATTGTCCACTGTTGTGGAACTTGGGCCTGATTTCCCAGTGTCCCATGTAAATGGCCACACAATGTTAGTGCAAAGTGGGTGTAAAATGCTACCTAATCAGAATGATAGCATTTTATATACACTTTCCATTTACTTTTGCAGAAGGATAAATGACTACTCAAGGTATAGACCAACAGGGAATCTGATTCCCCTGTTAAATCATTTATTTTTCTATCACATGGGTGCTTAAAAAGTGCTAAGTCAAAATTCTCTGCTTACGCAGTAGATTTTACAGCCCCACTGAAAGAGGTCCACGGTAGTGGTGGCTAAGGCCCACAGGGTGTAGACAAAGTAATTGTCCCTTTACTTACTACACCTGCAATCAGGCTGGGTAACTTTGCCTTCCAAAATCTGCCAGTCTCCAGCAGGAATTCTGGATTGTGTTTATGCTTTGGTGACACCCTTCTTCTAGTGGTGCAGCTGAGGATAAAAAATCAGGCCTCTTTACGCTATATATAGGAAATAGAAGTATTAGTTAGTGTAACACAGGGCCTTCAGCCCTGTAAGACCTTTGGCAAACCAAGCCTCAGGCCTAAAGACAGACTTGACATAGGCAAAGAAGTAACCTTCTAAGCAGAAAGACACCTTGCTTGATAAGTGAGCTACATGATAGCAATGACCCTATATCACAAGATGTCATAAGACAGAATGCTGACTGAAGTATGTTAAACTGCTGATATTGAGGAAACATATGCTACAATATGCTAGTTAAAGCTGATTTGAGTATTTGAGGGGATTTTTGCAGACCTAGGACACGAGTAATGTGCTAATCATAAATTATGGTGACTGAGTGATGAAAGAGGAATTAATGTGTTAGCCTTTGAAAAATGGGGCACCCCGGTAGTGGATTAAGGACAAAGGGCTAGAACCTTCAGCTAAGGAAAAGGGGTTAGAGAACCTTCTTAAATAGGCATGATCCCCAGGGGCATCGCATCGGCATAACACGTTATCAAAGCTGAATGCTAGCCTGTCTGTCTTCAGAGATGCCAGGATGCTTATTGCTGCAGGAGAGGATGATGACTAACACACTGGGGTTTTCCTGTAAGGGATGTTGTAAGCAGTGCTCCACATTCCATATCGCGCTCTTGCCTTCCCCATAGTGTCGTTGCTTGTGTGTGTGTGTGGTAGTTCGGCTGGTTAATCCAAATAATTGTTACACAAAGAGCAATGTATAGTCTCTGTGGTGTGCTGTGGGATCCCCCTTCTGTTGAAAAAATCTCTGCTGTGGTCAGTCTTGGGGCTGAGCTGTCACAGATTAAAGCAAGTGTAAATTCTCACGTTGGGCTGGGTAAGTAGTTAAAGTGTCTAGTGCTAAGTCTTAAGGCTCCAATAGTCATTCTTCACCCCACCTTCCCATAGACAAACAGTCTCCTTCCCTTTACTGTGCATTCTTGTGGTGATTTTTCTTGTGGATGAGGATTGACATCAAGGGCCATATCATAGAATCATAGGGTTGGAAGGGACCTCATAGGTCATCTAGTCCAACCCCCTGCCAGAGGCAGGACCACTCCCACTAAATCATCCCAGTCATGGTTTTGTCCAGCCGGGCCTTAAACACCTCCAAAGATGGAGACTCCACCACCTCCCTCAGCAGCTCATTCCAAGACTTCACCACTCTCCTAGTAAAAAAGCGTTTTCTAATATCCAACCTAGACCTCCCTAACCGCAACTTGAGACCATTGCTCCTCGTTCCGTGCTCCGTTACTACCGAGAACAGTCGAGCTCCATCTTCCTTAGAGCATCCCTTCAAGTAGTTGAAGGTTGCTATCAAATCCCCCCTCAATCTTCTCTTCTGCAGACTAAATAAGCCTAATGCTTTCAGTCTTTCCTCATAGGGCTTGTGCTCCAGCCCTTTAATCATTTTGGTTGCCCTCCTCTGAACTCTCTCTAGCATGTCCCTGTCCTTTTTGTAGTGGGGAGCCCAAAACTGACCACAGTATTCTAGATGTGGCCTCACCAGTGCAGAATAGAGGGGAATGATCACATCCCTTGATCTGCTGGTAATACTTCTTTTGATGCAGCCCAGTATGCCATTGGCCTTTTTGGCAGCAAGAGCACACTGCTGACTCATATCTAGCTTCCCATCCACCATGACCCCCAGGTCCCTTTCTACACTGCTGCTACTTAGCTGAATGTTTCCCAACCTGTAGCAGTGCATGGGGTTTTTTTGTCCCACGTGCAGGATTTTACACTTATCCTTATTGAATCTCATAAGATTTCTATTGGCCCACTGTTCCAATTTATCTAGGTCTCCTTGAATCCTGTCCTTGCCCTCCAACGTGTCTGCCGTTCCCCCCAGCTTGGTGTCATCCACAAACTTACTGAGAATGCAGTCTATTCCATCATCCAGATCATTGATGAAAATGTTGAACAGAACCGGCCCCAGGACTGACCCCTGGGGCACACCACTTGTGACTGGTTGCCACCAAGACATGGAACCATTGATTCCTACACGCTGAAACCGTTGATCTAGCCAGTTTTCTATCCACCTTATAGTCCACCTATCCAACCCATACTTCC
The DNA here is from genome assembly GCA_007922195.1 of Podocnemis expansa. Classification (NCBI taxonomy): domain Eukaryota; kingdom Metazoa; phylum Chordata; order Testudines; family Podocnemididae; genus Podocnemis; species Podocnemis expansa. The sequence goes on from ML681971.1 coordinate 14,805,538, forward strand.
TTAATTTGCCAATGAGAATGCTGTGGGAAACTGTATCAAAAGCCTTGCTAAAATCAAGGTATATCACATCAACGGTTCTTCCTGCATCCAGAGAACCAGTCATCTGATCATAGAAGGAAATGAGATTCGTCAGGCATGATTTACCCTTGGTAAATCCATGCTGACTGTTCCTGATCACTTTATTTTCCTCTAAGTATGTGAGGATGGATTCTTTGAGAATCTGCTCCGTAATTTTGCCAGGGATTGAGGTGAGGCTGACTGGTCTGTAATTCCCTGGATCCTCCTTTTTCCCTTTCTTGAAAATAGGCACTACATTTGCTTTTTTCCAATCCTCTGGCACCTCCCCCGTTCTCCATGAGTTTTGAAAGATAATGGCCAGCGGTGCTGCTATTTCGTCGGCCAATTCCCTTAGCACCCTTGGATGCAGTTCGTCCGGCCCATGGACTTGTGCACATCCAGCTTCTTTAAGCAGTCCCTACCCTGACCTTTTGTCACCAAGGGCCTGTCTTCTTCTCTCCCATCTGCCACACTCATGGTGGTGGGCTGGGAGCTGACGCTGCCTGTGAAAACTGAAGAAAAAAAATGCATTGAGCACTTCAGCTTTTTCCTCATCCTCTGTCACAAGGATGCCTGCCCTATTCAGCAAGGGGCCTACACCATCCCTGATTCTCTGTTTGTTACTAACATACTTGTAGAACCCCTTCTTGTTATCTTTTACATCCCTTGCTAGCCACAACTCCATTTGTCCTTTGGCCTTTCTGATTTTATCCCTGCAGTCCCTAGCAATATCTTTAGATGCGTCTTTGGACATCTGACCAAGCTTCCACTTCCTGTAAGCTTCCTTTTTATGTTTAAGATCAGAGCAGAGTTCCCTGCTGAGCCATTCTGGCTGCCTCACATGTTTGTTCTTTCTCCTAATTGGAATGGCAACTTCCTGTGCCCTTAGCAGGGTTTTTTAAAAATATAGCCAACTGTCTTTGACTCCTTTCCCCTTCAGATTAGCTTCCCAAGGGATCCCGCCCATCAGTTGCCTGAGGGAGCCAAAATCTTCCTTTTTGAAGTCCAGGGTTTCTGTTTTGCTTCTTCCCTTCCTTCCTTTAATCAGCATCCTGAACTCAACCATGTCATGGTCACTACTGCCTAGCTTGCCATTTACCTCTATGTCCCTGATCAATTCTTCCCTGTTTGTGAGCAGCAGGTCGAGAGGTGCAAGGCCCCTAGTTGGTTCCTCTAGCATTTGTATTAGATCTGTTTAACTTAGACCTGCTAGGGTCATTCCTCATTGCTCATCATTTTCCTGCCTGACTTTATCATCTATGGATATCATTGACTATCTATATCCCATGTTACTGGTGTCCACCATGGGCTGCTAAAGCTGTCTCCTTTACTCAGGGAACTCCGCTTAAAGGGACAGCTAGACACCTTGTCCCATTCCATAGCTAGGGTGTGGGGTTGAAATAGACTGCTCTGCCTCTACTTAGGGGAGCTTCAGCCACCCCAGCAAGGCCCAGGACATCCAGGGCCTCAGCAAAGAGCATCCAAGAGCAGGTTATTTGGTGCCATAAGTGTTCCACCTTCTGTTTCAAACGGGCACTTAGAAGGAGGCAGCTGCTAGATAGTAGGCCTTTTGGGAGAGAAAAATGTCTTTTTACTTTGTATTTGTACCATGCCTAGCATCATGGAGTCCAGACCCATGGCTGGGGCTCCAGGCTAATACAAATAATAATACCTATGTGTCTTTATTGAATTTTTTTACCTCATTCATGAAGCATTAATAATAATAAAAGAAACAATTTATAAGAGAGTCCACACAGTCTCTTGGGCAGCTGAGCTGACAGTATAAATGTGAATTAATATTTTGTAGCCTCGAGGGACTAGAAAGGAGCTGATAAAAACATAGCCAGTGAAATTAATAATCATCACCCACTTGGAGCAGAAAAAGTTGGATTACAGGGAATCCAAAATTAACAGTATCCTGGACAGGCTGAGGCTAGGGAAATATTCAGTGGGTTCAGAAGCAAAGCAAATGCAGAAATAAAGATGCAAGAAGCCTAATGCATTATGTACCTACATGCTGTATTGTCCAGCTTTAATAATGTTCTAGGTCATGTGCTGGAGAAGCCTCTTTCCTGAATGCTGGATGTATGGTGGGACATAGTAACCCATTATTGATGGAAACGCCTATATGTATTGACATTATATGCATGGACGCTGGGGTTTTGATGTACAGTATAAATAAAGCACCAAGTGACGCACTAGGGGTGGAGCCTGGACAACAAAAAAGCAATAGAGAAATGTTGTCTATAATGGGCTTCATTCATCTGTGCTGATGAAAGCTCATGCGATAAATCTGTTAGTCTTTAAAAGTGCCACAGGATTCCTTGTTTGTTTTGCTAATTATTCCTTTTCAGCTGGGTTGACCCCCCAATGGGACTGCACTGCACACACCACCTCAGTCGTTGTAGCACCCTCTCGATTGTTTGCTGGCTTAGTAGCTGGTGTACAGTCTTTAGCGTGCAGGGCCTTTGACTCAGACGATTCTGAGACCATCCAGTCAAAGCCCATGACACGTCAGTGTAGTGCAACATGAGGGCGGCACATCAGTGCAGAGAGGAATAAACTCCTCTTCCTCTACAAGGTCCTGAGTGTCTTTAACTAGCCTTGAAGTCAGTGAAAATTGGGGCTTCTCAGCACCTCATGGGAGGTGCTCACAACAATGCAGGCGAACTCCAAAGGCCTAATGTTTCTGGAGGGGCTGAGCCTTGCAACATCAGCTGTAATCACTGAATGGGAAGACTTCCGATGTGCATATGTCAGCTTAGTACCAATTTCCTATAACCAGTGCCAGCAGCTGTCCCTTGATGGGGTGTCTACACTGAAACATTGTTAGCCGCTGTACCGTAGCACTTCAGCGTAGGCACTGCCTGTGCTAAGGGGGAGTCGAAGGTTTATCTCTCCACTTAGAGGTGTGGATTTTTCATTCCATTGAGTGATGTAGCTATGTCAGTGTCTGTTTTCAGGTAGACCAGCCCAGAATTAATCAGGACTAGTTAACCAGGAATAACACCATGTTTATACAAGGTGCGTCACTTCTAATGAACTCTTCTCTCACCCTTCTTACTGACTCTCAGTGAGGGTTTGTTTCAGTTGCCTGAGCCTATCAGTGAATGTGGGGAAAGTCAGAGCATGAGAGGTGTGCTCCTCCCTGCCAAAAAGAAATTCAGTGAATTAGCTACTCTGGAGTCCAGCAGGTATTTGTCTAATGAGGCCAGGAGCTACCCAGGGCTGTTTTCCTTGCTTGGTGTGGCAGCTGGTTGCTGTGATCCCATGGCAGACTCTTGCCTTTTAATAGTATTTGATATGTGGATTATTATTACACAGAATTCTGTGCAAACTGGTTCCAAACCCGATTGTTCTGGGCCACTCCAGGGCTTGCTGAACTTTTGTAAAAATAGAGCCCATGGCAAAGCTGGGTGTGTCCTGAAGCTGCCATGGCCTTTATCTACAAAGGCTCAGCAGGTCACATTGATGGAACAGGTAGAGATCTGTATAACAACACATGAATGAGAATGTGCTCACACCAAATGGCGGGGTTTTGTCCAGCATTGCTGCTCTCCAGCTTGTGCAGTCATGTTGCTCGCTCGGCTCATAGGCATTCGGTTTCCTGCCTGCCCTAGAGCAAGGATTTAAAGACCGTTATGTACAGCCTCTTGCTCCTCTTGTTTAACTTGAGACACTTAAAGATTGTTCAGAGGTTGGATGCTCAGAGCTTTTGGAAATGTTGGCTGCCTTCAGAGGCCACAAATTAGGCAAAAACTGAGGCTGAAGCCAAGAGTGACCTAAACCTGAGTCCCACTTTGTGTGATTTGGGCCCTTTAATTTTGTAAAGACAAGAGCATCTAGAACAGCAGTGAAGACATGTGAACCATTTTCTGCTATTTGTTGTGAGCTCCCATTTCTCCCACTTCCCTGCAACACACAGACATAAACAAATCTGTGTCCTAAAAAGCAACCCTAGCACTTGATGCAGCAAAAAACAAGCACTTCTGGGATGTAAAAATTCTTCCATCAGAAATCTCTGTACTGGCTGAAGCCTTGTGGTTTTGCACAGCCATAAGAAAAGGAAATGAGAATGGTAATGTAATCTAAATGGGTATTTCTACTTTATGAAGCTTTACATGAAGTTGAGGGCATGAATTGTAACAACCTCTCTCTTCTCTTGCTGCAGAAAGGAAATTCTAGGACAGGATTGAAATATTAGGTTTCTAAATCCACTATCATGTAATGTAATAAAAAATATTATATGTGATGCATGGATTTCTACAGTACACTATCAATATTATATGTATAGGGTTGAAAACTGCCCCAAAAATTGTTAGATCTCCCTAAGGGATTTCTTTGCTAGCTCTTCATTAAAAAGCTAAAGGTAATAATTGAATGCAGATACAATTTTAGGAGCTGAACTTCAAACACCTGTAAAGCTTAGTGGTGCTTTTGCTCAGGGATTTTGGTTTGTTTCCTCTCTAGTGAAGGATGAACACTAGGCATCCAGTCAGAAGCCTGTAGAGCTGATGGAAAGTCTCCTATAGACTTGAATTCAGACTTGATTCAGCTGTGTTGAGTTCAGTGGGGTTTGGATCATTGACCAGTTTACCACTAAGGCTGGTTAAACTACTGCTCATTAGAGGTGTCTAGAAAAAATTCTAGTGATTTGGCGGGGGGCTCAGAATTTGCCAAGATATCAAAACTGAAATGTCTTGTGAAAACATTCAAATTCCACAAAGGCCTCTAGGAACCCTAACAGTGATCTAACAGAACCCTGCCTGCCAGGCAGGTTTCAAAACCAGCCTGCCATGAACATTTTTATTGGAAACCCATCTGGTTTCCTGCCAGCTCCCACACCTGGCTCCAGACCAGCCTGTCAGACAAGATTGTCTTTTGTGGAGAATTTTGAAATGTTGGGGTTTTCTTCTGAATCAGAATTAAACCAATTTTCAAATATGGAACTCCTTTATGAACTGGAATTACCATTCAACTTCATGGTTCCACTGCTCATCATAGCAGGCATCGGACTGTTCAAGCACTGGCTCCAACACAAACTGCCAGAGCAACTTTGGAAGAAATTATTTAATCAATCTGGGCACTAGTTCCCCAATTGTAAAATGGGGATAATAATCTCTCTCACACCCTTTGTTTGTATCATCTACTTAGATTGAAAGCTCTTCAGAGCAGGAACTGTCTCTTCTGTGTTCGAACAATCTCAGGAACTGTTAGCTCTACTCCATAACGTCATGAATCCACATTTCCTAAATCTGTTAGAATTGAAATTTTTCAGAAGTTTTAAGATGTTACAAATTAGGGTATATTTTCTGCAAAATATTCTGTGGGACTCTTTCTCCACCTCTTTGCCAGTCCATAATCTGTAGACTCTATGTAATTCACACAATGTACTGGTGGGCAGGTTCTCTCCTTCTAGCAATTAAATAGCAAAAGTGTTGTTGAGGTCTAATACTAGTAAGATTTCTTTATTAAATAGGCTGCATGCTTTTACCAGTGCCTTATAAAGAATTCTCATAAATAGGGCCAAACAAGCAAATGAACAAAATAGAAACTTTGGTGGCTCACCCTTTCTTTAGTTTGCTTCTCAAGGGTCTGATGTCACTCCCTCTGGAAATTTGTGGCTAAGGCTTTCCAAAACTTGGAATTTCCATTCTCTCCTAAATGTCAACCCTCCAAAGAAGTTTTCATTCCAAATTGAAACCAAAGCCAGAAATTTTGCATTATTCCATGCTTAGAAAAGTCCCCCAAAATAACATGTTTAGGAAAAATCAACCTATTTCTGTCCTTTTTTTGCTTTTGATTTTGTTGTCTCCCCTCCCCTAAATAAAATGACTGGCGGCATCTGACTCAGGGCTATATTTTGGGCTGACCCATGGAGCAGAGAGCCTGGAACCCTTCAAAGTCCCATCTCAAGTAGGGGCTGCCAATCTCCTGGCAGTAGAGAGGAGCTTTGAACTTCTGGCTGTGGCTCAGCCAGTCAACCTGACAAAGGTGACCCAAAGCCACAAACTCTGGAACCTTGGCCTTGCCAGCAGCCTGCTAGGCAAGCTAGCAGGAAACCAGGCAAACATCAGACCAAACCCATTTGTGTATTGGCAGAAGTTCATCAAAACCAAAAGCTTTCCACAAAACATTTCCTTTTCTTTGAATCTGCATTTTCTGACAAAAGCTGTTGAGCTGGGAAATTGCCAGCTAGCTCTACTTGTGTCAAAATACCACTAATCTCAGTAGTGAGTCATTCTACCTCGCCTCAGTAATTTGCAAATATCACAAATTGCACAGTGTCTTGCACCTTATGTTGTTGCTGAAAGCTGTGCCACGTGGATCTGAAAATGTGCTGGGTTAGAATGGTAGCATTTCACACCCTCTCAGGCAGGCGTAAATGAGGACACAAGCTGCAAGGCAGTGGAAAATCCTGGTTCTTTACAGTACATCTCCCAGTCAATAGCGAGGTTCTCCCAGAACTGTACTTCATAAGGAGGACAGTCAGTTTGGGAGCTGGTGAATTAGAAAGACAAGAAGCAGAAGCAGAGACAGGAAGATAAGTTTCCACAATGTCAGAAATGACTCTGCATCAATCCTCGTAATAGCCCCATTGGAGTGCTCTATAATAACTTAGACTGCTTTTCATTCCGACAACCTCCCCGCTTTTATTTCTGCTGACCTCCTCCCTGTCGCTCACACTACTGGAAGGCGGCATTAAACAGGCTGAGAAAGAGGAGGAAATTGCAGTCACTGTGTGCAAGAGTGGAAAGCTGCCTTGCCTGGCTGGTTTGGCAGGGCTTTTCTGAGGACAGCATAAATAAGCAGGGAGAGCCCAAAAGACAGAGAATCCTGGTTACGTGATGAGCAGTAAGTGGCAATTTCTTGACTCTGCATACATGGGAGTGAAGTGCCTTGTAATCCCCATTAAGGAACAGGATCTCAGCCAGCTCCATGACTGTCAGCAGCCTGGTGTGCTTCCCAGGGCAAGATTCAGCATGGATGCAGCCAGGGGAGCGTTGCCTTCCTTTCCTTAACCACGCCAGAGAAATCTCAGAAGCATCTGGGAGGTGGTGGGACTTGTGTGTTGAGACAGACTGTTGAGGTTGCTGTGTAGCATTAATGGGTTGGTAAGAGAAGCCCCTACCCACGAGCACACATTCAGCTATGCCCCAGAGAGGGAGGTTGCCAAGTAGAAGATAAGGAGGTACAAATGGTACGTGTAGTGTCCAGATGCTAGGGTGACTTGCTTATTAGAGACAGGCTAGCAGGTTTGACAAGTAAAGCCACAGGTTTCCAGAAGTGCTCAGGAACTGAAATTCAAGGGCTGAGCATCCGCACATGGGCTCAGAATATCCAAAGAGCTCAGCTCCCATTTACACTCTGAAATTTTATTCCTCCCCCTGCAGCACTCAGCACATGGCATCTCCAGTTGTGGCACTCACAGCTGGAGTGTTAAAAGAAGAGCCAGCATGATGAGCTCTTTTAAATATACCAATTTCTTTCAGTGATTGAAGCAGGACTGGACTCAGCCTACAAGTTCTTAATGACCGTAGGACTTTCTGGAAGGAAAGGGAAGGGGTATCGTGGCACTGCATGTGGTCAGAGCCCACTAAGAGGAACACCTCCTATGGGACATGATTCTGACTTTTGCACACTACATCCTTTTCTTTAAAGAATCTCTTTAGCTGGAAAGTAGCAACTCCCCCCCCACCCCCCGCCCTTGTCCTCACAATGAATTTCCATTTTGCAGTACCCACGGCTTTTGCCAAAGCATTCTTGGAATCCTGGCTCACAGCAAGACTGTTTAAACCAATTAAAGCTGTAAAGCAAAGCAGAGATAAAAGTCAGGAAAGGCAAAAATCACATGAATAATTAACAGTAAAGAAATCCTCATCCTCTGCCCTAGCCTTTTCAAACGAAAAGACCTCCTCAGGGCTCCTCCATGCACTACCACCTGGCAGGGGGCTGTGCCAGCCACAGAGTCTGTGCATCATAATGGGAAGTTTTGTTCTCTTTGCAGTTGCAATAGAAAAAACAACCCTGTTGGACAGCCTACTTGCAAATCAGAAGGTGCCCAAGTGCTTCCTACCTGCCCTTCACAGGATAATGATAGACATAATCAACTAGACCCCCAAAAGCCACCAGTGAGACCGCCTGGCCCAAGGAGACAACAGGTGGAGAAAATAGCCACTAAAAAAAGCCAAAAGTCTGAGGATCTGGGAACTGCAGGGAGGATAGCTTCAGAGGGAAGGGGCTGTAAATAATGTTAGACCAAATCTGAAACTGGCCATTGAGACTAGAGCTAGAACCCTGCCACGTGTCAGTCAAGCTGCAGCCAAACTTTGACTTTACCTGTCAATGTTAGTCTGTGCTGCACTTCTGAGACAAACTTTGAGCCAAACATCACATTGTGGTATGGCATTTAGTCCACTGCATCCACAGACAGGTCACTGCCCCTGAAACCAAGGGTGGATACTTGTGTATATGTGAAGACTAGAGCTCCCCCCGCCCCCCCAGGGTATTAAGGGGAATAGGAGTTGAGTGCTGGTTAGGAGAGAGGAACAACAGACATCGGACCCAATGGCACTTGACAATGGGCCGCAATCATGAATTCTGGTATGGGACTCATCTAATGCAGAAGAGAGGATGCTGCTGTCAACACCTTCGCAGCAAAGGTTGACTGGAGCTTCACTGCAAGAGGCTTCTGAGAGGATGTTCTGAATCAGTGCATTTCCTTCCATGGGTCTTTTCCAACCAGAATGTCATGATTTGTGACTCATGCTGCCTCCTCCCACTAATGCTAGGTAGATGACAGCTGATTTCCATTGCTACAGTCTTTCATGCCAATGAACTGTGGTGCCCGGGGGATCCTTCACACAGGTAAGCCATAAGAATCTGACCCATGGTATGTGACTATTGCCTGTGAATAGTGCTAGATGCATATCCTTGGACCACCCAGTCTTCTGTACCTCCTGGACTTAGGCACACTCATCTCCAGAAATTTTCTACTAATGGTACTAAAAGAGGTGCTGTCTGTGTTTGTGACATGTACTGAGCTCAGTAGCTCTTCTTGTTGTCTCTCACCAAAAGAGCCATTCAATGCCAATAACTTCCAGTGTTCTGTGTAAAGCTCTAGTCTTCCATGAACCTTCTAGATTTGAAGACTGGAGGTTTTCCATCCAAACAAAATCCTTTGGATGAGAAATAAGTCAAACTTATGATTGGTGCAGAGCAATAATTATTGGTAGCCTTTTGAGCCTGGTTCTCTTACATACTGTGTGGCTATTTACAGAAATGCAGAAACCCAGCATTGTTGTAAATGGAGAAGTCTAATTTCATAGTGCATTACATCTTGTTTGCCTGGACACAAGCCAATATAGGTGAATTCTACTGCGGAATTGGACCTGTAAAGTCAGGGCCTCAAATGATGTCAACTGGAGTTGCTTCAATGGAGCAATGTCAGTTTAAACCAGATAAGGATCTGGCCCTTGTTTTACAACTTGCATCCTGCTAGCTAACAGACTAATCATTAAGGAGATATTGTTTGCTCAGGAGAACATTTCATTTGCTTGGGTGTGCATGTGAGAGAGAGAGACAGAGAGAAAAAGAGAGAAAGAAAATCCAGAAAGTACCCTTGGGAGATCTTGGAAAATGAAGCCAACATACCAAGCTGCTGAACAATGGTTGACATAGCAGAGTTCCTCTCCCCCCCCTTGCTCCCATTTCTCTTATAGATCATAAACATATGCTGTATATCGGCTCAGTTGCAATCTTTTATTTCACTACATTTCAGTTCCCTTGCATCATTTCTTTTTATTCTGTATGTGACACAAAATTTAATTTGAGAAGAGGAATAAAGTGTCCCATTCTTTTGATAAATGAATGTGTAAATGCCTTGGAAGCAACATTTTTCTCCTCTCTTTTTTCTATTTCTTACACAGATAGTGGCTTTAAATCTGCTGTCCAAATCTTCCACTTCAAGGGTTGCTATTCCACATCAGGAGATGGAGGACATTCTACTGAGGGGCGGGAGCCGGCGGGACTCAGGAGACCTGTGTTCTGTGTCTGGCTGTGCCACCCACCTCCTTGTGCTAATCACCTAGGTGAGAGGTTTTTCAAACCACAGGTTGGGACCCAGTGCAAGGTGTCTCAGCCTCAGGCTCTGGGTCATGGCACCTCCTGCTGCCACGGCAAGACTGGAAATGCATTGCTCAAAGATGTAATTGTTGGGTCATAGGCATAAATGTTTCTTTTTCCCCACTGGGTCCTGAGGCCAAAAAATTTGAAAACCATTGACCTAACTATGTCTACACTGCCTAGTAAGCCCAGGGTCTGGCTCACATTTGAGTCTAAACTCCCCTCCAGGCAACACTCAAATCTGTCTGTCTTGGGCCAACAAGCACTCCAAGCTTTAGGTCTCTGCTGGGAGTTGGGGCTCAGACCCTGAGTCCCTCCTACTGCAGCATAGCTGCAACTCAAACAACAAACCTGAGTGAAAAGGTCTGCACAGTGTAAATCAGAAACATTACCACAAGTATGAGAGTCAGCTACAGCCATTCTAACACGTGTGTGTAGCATTTGTGGACTCTTAAGCATGAAGTTTCTCAGTGGGAGCAAATGAGAGTTGTACTCTTTCAGGAATCTCTCCTTTAACCTGGCTGTGCCTCAGTTCCCTATCTGTAAAATGGGAATAATAGTGCTTCCTTTGTCTGTCAAGATTGTTGGCCTGTTGGGACAGGAACTGGGGGCGGGAGGGGAGTGCCACATACCATAATAGAAATAACCCTAAGATAATAGAAATAACCCAAAGGTAAAGTTGCCCCATGTGTAGTTCAGAAAACGCTCTAATGGAATGTGCAGCAATGAAAATTTAAAAAGCCTCATGTGTGCCATTTAATGCATTTTTCCACCCTCAGAGTGGCAGCATGTCTTCAAGTGACTATTTCTAAAGCTATTTGGAAGGCCCTGGTTATTCAGAGAAAAATACATGACTTTAAGCCTTCAGCACCATAACAAAATGTTAACGTTTAAAGATATCCCTTCTTCATATTTCAGGAAGCAATTGCCAGTCCCACAGTATAACTCATTCTCCTTTTTTTTTAAAGGGAAATATTTAACTTGGAGCAGTGGAACCCACATTGGCTCCAAGATCAACTTTCTTTGGCAATTGCAGGCTCAGTATAATGCCAAAAGCAGCTTCAGCATTGGGCTGGGGTTTTTAAGTTCATTTTGGAGAGCCAAGCTGTGAATTGCGCTGAGGGCTTAAGCGTAGCAGTTGGTCTTTTCCAGATGAATGCAGAAGCCTGAATGTGATTCAGAAGTGTGTGTGTAGGGGAGGAGAGATTATCACAGAAGGTCAGACTAATTAAATCCAGAGAAGTTAGCAGAGAGCCCAGAGCTGGTACGCATAATATCTTCAAAGCTCCCATGCGTGCAGAGTGTGATAAGGAACAGGGTTAGCTTGACCCTTTCATCTGCCTGCCGAAGGACAACAGCATTAAAAAAAATTTTTTTGGTTCTATAGTAGTGGGGAAATAAATTCCTCCTCTAGCCCCCACCATTTGTCCTGAGGACACCACAGACCCTTTTTATTGTTAATAAAACACACAAATGCTTCAACTGCAGCTCAAGTGCTCTGTTGCAAAAACTTCTGTCTAACATGCATCCCTGCTGAGCAACCTCTGAAATGACAGGTAACCCCATCAATCCAGCCCTGGTGTGGGGCCGACCGGGAGCCTGTAGCCAAATTCTATAGTTACTTTGGAGTTTAGAATGACCAATATAGATCTTAAAAAGCCAATTCGAAGGATGAGCATTCTAGTCTGAATTTGACCACACATAAATGAATTCTGAAACCAGATTATAAGAAGGCTTCTCTGGAAATGCACACAGAAAGGTACACACAGATTCAAGATTTTTATGAAAATTCTTTTATTGCTAACAGCATATAGCATATGATTGATAAGAATATGAACTGATGAATATAAAATGAAATTGTAATGAAGTACATTAATGCATTTAAAAGAAAATCACAAACTATGACAGATCAGGATTTCTGTAAAACTACAAAATAGCTCACAGATTACTGTGATTAAACTCACACCTGAAGAGAAGATGTTCTGTTGAAGAATAAAGCTAACAGTTTAACTACCTAACTAAAAAAACCTATTTGACTAAGATAAAACAAGAAAATACTATCTAAAGAAAGTAAGGAAGATCTTCCTTTGAAATAGCTGCACTCAGGTTCAGGAAAATAGAAGCTTCCAACCCTCTTGCAATTCCAGGGCCTTAAATACCCTTTTCCTTACACATTACAGGTCCTATATTTAATAGCCCTCTAAAAATACATTGAATTATCTCATTCTTTCTTCCCAAATATGGGTCTTGACTGGAGCCGTAACGTCAGCTTTTGCTGCCCAGTGCACATTCCAATTGGAAGGTGCCCTTTGCAATTAGTGGCGCTTACAGCCAGCACCGCAAAAGCCACCCCTTTAATAAAGCAGCTCCATTGAGCCTCTCCGCACCACCAGGGGCCTTGCCCTGTTGGGCCCATCGTAGTTACGGCTCTGGTCTTGACCTGAAAATTGTTAGGGTGCTTTTAGTTTTAGAGGTTCATGCATGTGGTTGACATCTTTTCCTACCAAAATATTCCTCTTCACCTTTTCCCTCTTTCCTGTTTACAACTTCTGTGTGTTTTGTGGTGTTTTATTGAAATGTCAGGGGTCTTGGCCTTAAGTTGTTATTCACCTGTTGGCCTACATACTGTGATCAAAATATCTTATCTGGTACTTTCCCTTAAAGTCTGTGGAGCCCAGAGTCACCTCTCACCTACTTCTATTGTAAAGCGATTGCATGCAGACTCTTACCAAGTTCCAGAGGGGCAGCTGTGTTATTCTAGTAAAGCAAAAAAAAGCAAGTCCTGTGGCACTTAAAGACTAAGGCTATGTACACACATTCATGCTTAAATCGATTCAAGTTGAATCGATTAAAGCTAAATCGCTATAAAAATCATTAAATTGATACAAGATGAATCAATTTAATAAGGCCAGATGAAAAAAAAAAAAAACAAATAGAACTAGCATGTCCTTAGACAGAACTTGCTAGTTTGATTTAGGAGATGGGCAACATGGGAGGTGGGGCAACATGGACCCCTAGCAGGGGACCAAATCTTTTAAAAATCAATATAACCAATGTTGTTTCGATTTAAAAAGTACATGTGGACATACCCTAACAGATTTGTTTATCACATGAGCTTTTGTGGGAGAAAATCTCACTTCGTCAGACTGTTAGTCTTTAAGTGCCACAGGACTCCTTGCTTTTTTATTTTTTTCATACAGACTCTATCGTTTTCACAAGGCCTGCAGGATTCTTGCATTTCCAGCTTCTAGCAAAAGTTATGCCAACCTACTTACTTATGCTAAGTAAAATACTATAGAATCAAGATTTCTTAAACTTATAAGAAAAGATATATGTGTATGAAATAGATAAAGAGGGTAATATATTCTTGGAAGCTAACATAGGTATAGTCAAGGGCCGCATGCCCTCCTGCAAGCCAGTACCTGGGGTGGTTGGCCCTCTCCTGACCCCTAGCTGTACACCACTAGGTAGCAGTCAAGAAAAGTCTGTGCTTTTAGAAACAAAACTTAAGGTGAGGTGGAAAAAGAAGTGGGACATGAGTGCAGAAGGCGAGCAAGAGAAAGCAAGCTAGAGAACAAGAAGAGGGTGGGAATAAAGGGGCCAGCTGAGCATTCATATTTCTCCAGAGAAACCCTTCATTCACATTGATCCCTGGATTCATTCCGTCCATCCTTCGTTCATTCCATCCTTCCATCCCATTACTGATTGGGAGCCTAAATCATTACAGGAAAAAAGCCAGTCCCCTTAGTGACTAATTTTAAGGGAGTAACAGTTATAAATACAGTGTGTGAGACAAGTAAAGAAATGTTTATTGAAGCCACAAATGCACATAGCAGCCCATGATTTTGATTTTTATTCTCCCATTATACTGCATCTTTGTTTGCCCAGACAGTTGTCGTCGCTGTCTGTCTAAGGGCCAGATCCTGGAAGGTATAGAGAGCTTCCTGAGAGTGCAAGGTGCATGGCACATGACAAGACCAGCCCTTTTGCTAGCTTCAGTGTCATTAAATAATAAAACCTCTAAAGTATCATGCCTGGTCTCTAGGGGCCTGATCTTTGATTGGTGCCCTCAGGTGGGGGGGAGGCTCACATGACAGAGAGTTCTCAGCACCCATGGGTTCACATGCTTTCTCTGCCTCAGGTTTCCTGTGTCTTTCTTTGAGCAAGTCCTTTACCTTCTCTCTGCCTCACTTTCCCACCTGCCATAATCAGGGCCGTCCCTAGGGGGGAGCAGGGCCCAGGGTGAATCAGTTTGTGTGGCCCCCCCCCCCCATATTAAACTTTGCAGCGCAATGTTCCCTCTAAGCCAGTGGTTCCCAACCTGTGGTCCAGGGACCCCTCAGAGGTCCACAGACACTTTGCAGGGTGTCTGTGGAGCCTCTCCCTACCCAGGGCCGGAATCCAGCTACAGCCCTGATACTCCCTGCCAGGGCTGCCTTTCCCTGTCTGTGGCTGTCTCCTGGCAGGGGGATGGAGCCACGGCAGCTCCCCAGCAGGGGCAAGGGCAGGGGACCACAGCTGCCGCGGCTCAGCTCCCTGGTGGCGCAGGCAATGCTGGTGGCAGTGCTGCTTACCAGCTGTCCCACTGGTGCGGGCCAGAGTCTGCCCATGCAGGGGATTATATAAGATTATATAATCAGCCGGGGAGGTCTGCAAAGGGTTTTTTTTTTTTTTGTTACAAAGGTGTCCCCAGCCTGAAAAAGGTTGGGAACCACTGCTCTAAGCTGATGATGCAGCTGAGCAATTTCCCTGCTGGTTCTCCAGGCCCCAACAGGCTTCTTCCCTGCTGCCCGCTGGCTCCCCAATAACTTGTGCACCCATAACTTGTTCAGCTGCATCATCAGCTTAGAGGGAACACTGGGCAGTGTCAATTTTTCTTTAATAAAATCATAAATTTCTAGCCCTCAGGCTAAACAGTTGCAGAGAGAAGCAGAAAAACATGACCTGACTTTATCCTAAAGGCTCAAAACCCAGAAGTCAGAGAAAATAGCTCCCCCCCATTTATTATTTCTTTAAACATCTCTTTATTTTTAAGTGAGTTTTAATGATATATTTCAGCCAGACTTGTGACTATTTTTGATGTTTAGGGTAGGCAATACTGAATGTGTCGTGGTGATGTTTCATCAACCTCACAGCCAAGTGGACAGGAGCATCTGGAGGTACTCTTCTTTGTGGTTCTGGTATTCTGTTCAAGATGGGCACACAATTTTACAAGTTGAATAATTTCTTAGATCAAGTTTTTGTTAAATTGAAAATTCAGAGAGAGAGATGCTATTTTTGGATAATATCAAGAAATAAATCCAGGTCCTCTCTCACCTTAAAGCACTGGATTCCAATTGTCTAATGTATGTTATTTCCTTTATGCTGCCTGACTCTCTCCTTTTCCATCTTATTTTATGTATTCATACATTCCTCATTGCTTTGCAGGTGATCTAAGCAATGAAACTCAGGTACTGTTTGAGGATGAGAGGAAGAAACAAGGGACCTTTGGCCTCCTCTCAGATACCCTGATGTAAAACAAACAAGGAGTCTTGTGGCAATTTGTTAGTCTTTAAAAGTGCCACAGGATTCCTTGTTTGTTTCGCTAAACTAGACCCACACGGCCACAGCTGCTTTCTTTGCCATGCTTTAATGGGGCTTATTTACAGTGCAGAAGGAAGGACAAAAACTTCTTTAAAGTTTTGATTGATGGCCATTAACCCTAAACACTCAGTATTTCCATATAAGTGCTAGCCTGGGGTCTTCTCTCTCAGGTATAATAGATCATTATCTGCACGGAGAAGTTTGCTCAAAAAGACATCCCTGCAGACTGAAAACTCTTTGTTAAGTGTAAAAGGAAAAAAGTTCCTTAATATTTCAAATGCTTTCTGGAGATGCTGATGTAAATTCAAAGAGAAGGTCCTGTTTTGTAAAGGTTGGGGATGTGACATTCTCCTGACTTTGTCCCCGTTTGCTTGAGTGAGGCTGGCTCCATAAGTTTTATCTCAACACTTGCCCTTTCTCTTCCCCTCAGGGAGCAGTTGTGGGAAGGTGGCTACTTAAGAGTTCCTGTAACCAAACGCTGCCTGACTGAATTCCCATCCCCCTTCCCTGACCAGCCGGAGCTGCTCCTTAGTCCCACAGCTTGAAAAAGCTCCCTGCTTCCTTACTCCAGCCGGCTGCGTGGGATCCCCCAAAAGCGCAAGGCCCCCCCAAAGCGCGGGGCCTAGAGCAGTTACCCCTCCTGCCCCCCCTTAAGGATGGCCCTGGCCATAATAGCTGTTCCCTATCTCACAGGGGTCTATGAGGAAGGGTTGGGAGATGCTCATAAACCACAGCAGAGAGGGGAGGGAGCAAACACATTAGGTGCAACTGCTGAACAAATTAATGACAAAATCATAGACTGAACTGGGGATTGGCACTTACTACCCATCTTTTCCCACGCCCCTGAACTAAAGGTGTGCACACTCTAAAAACAAACAGGTGGCAGCATCAATAGCCAGCTACATCCACAACTGCTATTAATGAGTTAATTCCAGATTTACTGGATTTGCATCAGAGCCAGAATCCGCTGTGACAGCACTGATTGCTGGCAAATATAGTACCTTGTTTCAAGAAAAGGAAGAGGACCTGGGGAACAACAAACCACTCAGCCTCACCTCAATCCCTGGAAAAATCATGGAGCAGGTCCACAAAGAATCCATTCTGAAACACCTGGAGGAAAATAGATTGATCAAGAACAGTCAGCATGGCTTCACCAAAGGCAAATCGTGCCTGACCGACCTGGTTGCCTTCTATGATGAGATAACTGGATATGTGGATCAGGGCTAGCTCAAAGGGCTGTGGTGCCCCGAGTTAGCTTTTGGTTTTGCAATCCCCCCGGTGGGCGGGGAGGCAAAGGTGTGGAACCTAGCCACCGCTCTGGCCAGCTCACCCCACACCAGGAATGAAACAGGCCAGCCCAGAGGCAGGCCTCCCCTCTCCGGCTCCTCTCCTGAGCTGTCTGTTGCTCCCTAGGGGCAGGAAGGGCCAGCCCAGAGGCTAGATAAGAAAGCAGGGCCAGCCCCATGGGGCTGGCCCACTCCACCCCTGGCGTGGCGCCCTTAAGGCAGTGGCACCCCCAGCCACTGCCTTATTTGCTTATGGGTCAAGCCAGCCCTGTTGTGGATGCAGGAACAGCCATCAGTGTGATACACCTTGGCTTTAGCACAGCTTTTGATACGGTTTCCCACAGCATCCTTGTCAACAAAATTAGGAAGTTTGGTTTGGATGAATGGACCATAAGGTGGATAGAAAACCAGCTAGATCATCAGGCTCAGCGGGTAGGGTTCAATGGCTCAATGTCTAGTTGGCAACCAGTAACTAGTGGAGTGCCCCAGGGGTTGATCCTGAGGCCAGTTCTGTTCAACATTTTCATTAATGATCTGGATGATGGGATAAACTGCATGACACCAAGCTGGGGGGAATGGTAAACACACTGGAGGGCAGGGAGAGGATTCAGGGAGACCTAGACAAATTGGAGCTTTGGGCCAAATGAAATTCCTAAGATTCAACAAGGACAAATGCATGGTCCTGCCCTTGGGATGGAAAAATCCCATGTACTGCTACGGACTGGGGACTGATCTGCTAAGTAGCAGCACTGTAGAAAAGGACCAGGTCGTCATGGTGGATGGGAAGCTGGATATGAGTCAACAGTCTGATCTTGTTGCCAAAAAGGCCAGTGGCATATTGGACTGCATCAGCTGGAGTGTTCGTAGAATCATAGAATCAGAGAGATGGAAGGGACCTCATAGGTCATCTAGTCCAACCCCCTGCCAGAGGCAGGACCACTCCCACTAAACCATCCCAATCATGGTTTTGTCCAGCCGGGCCTTAAACACCTCCAAAGATGGAGGCTCCACCACCTCCCTAGGCAGCTCATTCCAATGCTTCACCACTCGCCTAGTAAAAAAGTTTTTTCTAATATCCAGCCTCGACCTCCCTAACTGTAACTTGAGACCATTGCTCCTCATTCTGTCCTCCGTTACTACCAAGAATAGTCGAGCTCCATCTTCCTTGGAGCATCCCTTCAAGTAGTTGAAGGTTGCTATCAGATCAAGTTGAAAGTTGCTATCAGAAGGTTGCCAGCAGATCAAGGGCAGGGTCGTAACTAGGCCCAGGGCAAGCAGAGCAAAGCCCCAGGCACAGGATTTTTAGAGGGCACAGAGGACAGATTCCAGAGTGGCTGAGGAAGGATCTGGATCTGTCCCCAACCGCTGTGGGGAGCTGGATACATCCCCTGCACCCTGTAAAATTCAGCACCTGGGACTTCTCGCGCCGCTGGGGCTCACTGCTGCCAGTCCCCAGCCAGGCAGCTGGGATGGATCTGGATCCCCAGGCCTGCCAGCAGCAGAAGAAGCTTCCTGCTGCCTCTTGCAGTGGCTAGGGATGGATCGGGAAGCTTCCTCTGCCACCGCTGCTAGCAGCTGGGGACAGATGGGTCCCTGGACCTGACTGGGGTCTGGGGGTGTGTCTGGAGCTGCTTGCCCCAGGCACAGAAACTACTATTTACAGCTTTGTCGAGGGATGTGATTATTCTCCTCTATTCAGTGCTGGTGTGGCCACATCTGGAATACTGTGTCCAGTTTTGGCTTCACTACAGAAAGGATGTGGACAAATTAGAAAGAGTCCAGCAGAGGGCAACGAAAATGTTTTTGGAGGTTGGGGCACGTGACTTAAAAGGAGAGACTGAAGGAACTAGGCTTATTTAGTCTGTAGAAGAGAAGACTAAGGGGATTTGATAGTAACCTTCAACTACTTGAAGGGGTGCTCCAAAGAGGAGGGACCTAGTCTGTCCTCAGAAATAACAGAAGACAGAACAAGGAGCAATGGTTTCAAGCTGCAGCTGGGGCAGTTGAGGTTGGATATTAGGAAAAACCTTCTCACTAGGAGAGTGGTGAAGCACTGGAATGGGTTACCTAAGGAGGTGGTAGAATCTCCATCTTTGGAAACATTTAAGGCCTGGTTAGACAAAACCTGCTGGGATGATTTAGTGGGAGTGGTCCTGCTTTTAGCAGGGGGTTGGACTACATGATCTCATGAGGTCCCTTCCAGTCCTATGATTCTATGATTGTGCTTAGGTCAACAGGTTAGGTAGTCAGCCTTCTATGTAGAACAGAAGTGATCTGACTTCACAAATGGAACTATTGGTTTTCAGGTGTATCCTGTATATACTGTATCTATGTTATGGAGATTTTTAGGCAGTTGACTGTGTGTGTGGGGGGGGGGGGATGCACATGCATGCACGAGAGAGAGGGAGCATTTTTCTGTTTGCTTCTAGGACTGCATCTGTGAGGTCAGAAATGAAACTAAACTAGTTGCAGTTCAGTTCCAAAACACATCAGAAAACTATACCACGTAATTCTGAGGCACAATGCAACATTGTTGGCAGGGTCATTGCTCAGAAGGGGCCCAAGAGAGAGCCAGCATGGAGCTCAAGTGGCTTCTCATTCACAGAGAGGCTAGTGTGGCATTCCCCATGGGCAAGGTGATTCCAGCAGAGCAGCAGGAGATGATGGCAAAAGAGATGTGAAGGAGTTCTGCATGTGACTGCCCTACCTGGCCACAGTGCAAAACTTCCAGCCTGCAGAACAAACACACTTAACCCACATGAAAAAGGACCTGGGAATGTCAGGGCAGCTGCTGAATTCTAAGGTAAATCAAAGGATTTCTTCAAATCCAACTGGGAATCTGCAAGCCATTCCTCAGCAGGTGAAAAGCTGTGTAGCTTCTTTGATGTTACTAGCACTGTGCTGATGGACATCAGCAGGTCATCTGGCTCAGCAGAGAACCTCTGTGTGTGCTGTGAAAAGAAAATGTGCCAGGGGAGCCAAACTTGCACCATGTGGATCCTTTGGCTGGACAGAGGTGTGATTTGAGACAGAACTGACCCTCTGTATTTAAGGGAATATGAAATGCATAATATAATCATCTGAGAAACCAACTTTTTTTGGTGTAGCTCAGGGAAATCAGTGGCATTAGGCCAATGTGCTTTCCGCTATGAAACTAAATTAATATGGCATGTGTCATAGGTTCAACATCTAATGCAGGTCTAGAGCCACAGCATTTCACATGCTGTCCTTGTGCTGTCTAGCTGAAAAGGGGGCATCTGATCTGCATGGGTTCTGTATTAGCATGAGCACAAAGAGCACAATTAGGTATTAGCATAGTGGGTGCAGGGCATCATGGTTGATGGTATTTAGGTTAATTTGGTCACAAATCTGTCAATATCTGTAATTTTACTCAAAAGAAGAATGAAATACTATCTTTTGTAATATGCTACTCTCTTACTTGTTCAAACTCTGTTTAGGTTACTTGAAGGGTGAAAAGCCCATTAGCAATAAGGAACTTGAAAGAGGGACCAACTCTGTTCTCAGCCTCAGAAAAGCAGAAAATGAGTGGGGCTTAGCATTAGTTTATTTAGAGCTATGCAGGAGGTATTGCTTCACTCTTTGTCCCACTGTTAAAAGACAGATCTATAACCAGGCCTCTAGTGGAGTTTCTTTTAATCAGTGGTGCTGTTTGCAGTATTTAGGAGCTGAAATCATGAGGGCTGTGGCTCTCTAAGAGCTAAAATCACTGACACAGGGGACTTTTCCTCTTTCTGAGTTAAAATCATTGAAGAGCAGACAGCAGGAAGTGCCAGTGGACAGTGAAAACAGCCAGAGGATGGCTGGACAGCGGGAGTGACCAGCAGATGGTGCCAGCAGATAGTGGGTGGAGCCAGTGGCCAGTGGAGGACTAGATGGTGTGGGTGACACTGGCAGACAGCTGGAGTAAGCAACATTTCCTACATACCCTGGAGTTTGTTGGGAAGCTTGTTCTGCACTGATTCTCCAGATCAGTGCTAGTGTTGCTATTAAGCTCAGACACTCTGGCTGTGTTCACACGGCACTTTTGTTTCGAAACAACCTCGTTGTTTCAAAACAAAAAAAACATGTTCACACGACGCACAGTTGTTTCAAAACAAGGGGAAGCCCTTGTTTCAAAACAACTGTGTTGTTTCGAAACAAGTTAAACCCCATTTGGGGACGAAACAAACTTGTTTCGAAATCCTTGTTTCGAAACAAGGCGTGTGAACATGTTGTTTCGGAACAAAGTGTTCTGAAACAACAGTGGATCCTCAGCACCCTGGCCAGGGAACCCTCAGGACCTTGGCCAGGTGCTGAGGGCTGTCCCTCAGCCCCAGAAAGGGGGCTGCAGCCCCCAGCGGGGAGGGGTGAGCTGCTGCAGGGCGGCTCAGCCCCCCGCCAGAGCTGCCCCCGAACACTGCCGGGGGCTGAGCCCGCAGCCCGGGCTGCTCCCCGGACCCCG